>CM060371.1:202695327-203364216 GCA_030545235.1 Helianthus tuberosus
ATTAGCCGAGGCCCGGGCAAACAGTGAAGCCAAAACTGAAGTTGAAAGCCGCCTAAAAGAGGCTGAGGAGCGTGAAGTCATGCTAGTTCAAACCCTAGAAGAGTTGAGACAAACCCTAAGCAGAACTGAGCAGCAGGTTTCAGTTTGAAACAATTATATTACATGCATTGCTTGATAGATAAGTTAGAGGGGGTAAAATGGATGGGTCGGGTAACAGGTCAATACATGATTACAATTTACAATAACTATATCGTTTCAGTAATAATATTATTATTTAAAAAGAATTCATTTGGGGGCTAAATGGGTGGGATTTTGTAATGGGTTTGGGTTAAAACGGTTTATTTGTGGTATGGGTCTAAACAGGTCAGAAGTTTTGTTCAATATTTTTAGAAATTTAGCATGTTGAATATGCACAGCAACTATATTATTTCAGTTACTATTTGTTTATTTAAAATGAACTCTGAGCGGAGCAGGGTTTAAAATTGTTTGTAAACATTGCTTTGTAAAATATTAAAGGTGGAATTTGGTCGGTTGGGTAACAAGTCAAAACTTAAAATGGGTTACTTATTAAACATGGTCAAAGTTGGTACCGTTGACCCGAAACATTTCTTGTCCATTTTTTTTAGAAATTTAACAAGTCAAATATGACTGCAGCAAAGCAACTATATTATTCTAATAATAATCTTTTTTTTTCAAGAAAACAGATAATTTTTGCTACAGGTCAGGTTGACCCCAGGTTGACCCCAAACACTTTTTTTTTCGTATTTTATTATGTTTTTATAATATGGTTGCAAAAACTATATTATTTGGTTAAGAATCTTTTTTTTTTTGAACAAATGATTTAGGAGGTTTTATCATTTATGCATTGAAAACACACTTTGGTCGACTTTCAGCCTGTTTTCTTCTAACCTATTTTTTTGAATCAATTCATTTGACCTGAGGAGAAATATAATCAGAATCGACCCGCGTGCATGTATACGGGTCAAAATACCCAGCTCTAGTAGATTTATCGAATTTATTAAACCTTATTTCTGCAGGCAGTTTTTAGAGAAGATATGCTTAGGAGAGACGTTGAAGACCTTCAAAAGCGTTATCAAGTACAGTCAACTTCCTTAAATTTTTTACCAAGTGAATCTAATATTTTTCTATATCGAATCATTCACTAGTCATCATTATTCATTACCTCTTGGCTTCATTCCTTCTAAACTATTCAAGTTAAATATTTATTTATTTCACAAAACGTCTCATCTTTTCACAAAAATGTTATTTTGGTTAATTTATGTATTAGTTCCATAAAAAACAGAATCTGACGAACGCAAAAAACATCTTATTAGCTGATTATTACATTTACAACTTCAAACAGTAGAAGTACAGGCAAAAACTATCTTTTGCAACCCAGTTTTTTTAAAGTTCATCAGTTCATCTTATTCTGATTATTCAGTATCACATAATCACTTTCAAAACTTACATATACCTCCTTATAATGTATCATTCTTTTCAGGAAAGTGAGCGTAGATGTGAAGAGTTGGTCATGCAAGTTCCTGATTCTACTAGACCTCTTTTGAGACAGATTGAAGCTATGCAGGTTTGCTTCCCTTTCTTCTTGCCCCTGATTTTCACCATTCTTTTTTTTTTTTTTTTTTTTGCTAATTTGTCTTTATGTGATAGGAAACAAATGCTAGAAGAGCAGAAGCTTGGACTGCTGTAGAGAGATCACTAAACTCACGGCTTCAGGTAATTTTACAAAAACATGTTTACATAATTGATTAAATTATTACTCTCTACTAGGTTAGAATCCCGTGTAATACACGGATTGATAAATGTAATGTTATATAACTATTAGTAATAAAAAGTTACGTTTAAAAAACATGTAATCTGAACGGTTGAATAAACCCATGTATTAATACTAATATAATAAAAAGTGATGTAAATTATTAACATATACAGTCGTCAAGATATGTATTTATAAAATGAATATTGATGTGACAATTATAAATTTCGTTAAGTTTATTTTTAAAACATTGTTTCTTTCAACTGGGTTTTAACTTTGGTTTTTCAATACCATCTATTTATATTATTATTTAACATACTGTATTTTTACCATTCTTATCATCCAACCACATTAAATATTTGAAAATTTTAGAAATCACTCATAAAAACAATTATCATAATTGTTCCTTGTTGCTTAATATTTTAACTTGGTGAAGCTTTTAAGTGAAAAATATAAGTTTATTTAAAAAACTAATAATTAATTTCATATTAAATTCATTTGGTTAATGATATAATAACTATTTTTAATTAAAAAATAGGTATCCATAATTACGTAGGAGAGAAAGGCGGGAAAACCAAAAAGTAAATGGCTCCAATGAATGACACTTGTTCCTGATTGTTTTCTTTTATTATATAGATATAGATTGGGAAATCGTAAAAAAGAAACCCTATGGACTTTTGCTTAATCCGCACATAGGCATGGACTTTTATTTTTTGCATGATTAATAAAGAAGTCCCTTTTTGCATGTTAAATCCTTGAGTGAGCTTTTTCAGATTTAACTTAAAGGTCTTTCTCTTTTGTATTGAGAGGTCCAAAAGTATATTAGGACTTTTTCATTAAGTTTTTAGTTCTAGTGAGTTAGTCGACCAAAGATAAAGTCCAGGGATTTATGTGATAATACAAAGAAAGTTTATATTGTTTTTCTTTGACAATTTCTTTTATTGATTTTATATGGCTTCTTAATTTTTTAAAATGAAGGAAGCGGAGGCCAAAGCTGCAGCTGCAGAGGAAAGAGAGCGATCCATAAATGAACGTCTATCCCAAACATTGTCTCGAATAAATGTTCTTGAAGCTCAGGTGCGCATGCTCATTAATTGGCTGCTTTGTTTCAACTGTGTATCAATTAGAGATTTAGGTGCCAAAATAGGTGGGTTAGAATGTCAGATAGCAGGTCAAAAATACACTGCCGACAACTTTTAACCTATTCAACTACACAGGTGGTCCCTGTGGTTTACCATAATTTTGGATTTGATCCCTAGCTTTCCAAAAGTACACGGATGGTCCCTGTGGTTTACACTTTGTAACGCATTAAGTCCCCATCCAACAAATCTAAAGGTTTTAGTATGTTCAAGTTAGGGGTTGAATGCGTTACAAAGTGCAAACCACAAGGACCATCCATGTACTTTTGGAAAAAGATGGGGGGACTAAATGCGTTACAAAGTACAAACTACAGGGACCATCCGTGTACTTATGGAAAGCTAGGGGCCAAATCCAAAATTTTGGTAAACCACAGGGACCATGCGTGTACTTTACCTATTCTTTTTTAACCTATTTCACCTGATGAAATTGTTAAAAAAAACACCTTTTTGTCATTTAAAAAAATGGAAATATATTATTAATGCATTTAAGTATTATTACAAAACAATATTACTACAATAATAATAATTTAACTATTTGAATAAAGCGATTTTGGAGGTTGTACATATTATAACTACACTTTAGGAGGACTTTAAACCTGTTGACATGTTCCCTTTTTAGCTATATTGCTGTTCAACTCATTTGGCTCGTTTGAGAAAAAAAAACCAAATCAACACATTAAAAGTAAACGGATTGAGATTGTCATGTCTTCCGGCCATATACCAATCTTTGTTAAAAAATTTGTAATGTGTTACAGATATCAATTTTAAGAGGCGAGCAAACACAGCTTGCTAAGTCCCTTGAAAAAGAAAGACAAAAGGCAGCAGAAAACCGACAGGAATATTTAGCCCTAAAAGAAGAAGCCGATACTCATAAAGATCGTGTGAATCAACTTGAAGAAGAAATAAGGGAACTTAAGAGAAAACATAAGCAAGATTTGCAAGAAGCATTGACTCATAGGGAACTCCTCCAGCAGGTAGCATTTATAGTTATTTATTTAGCATGTGATGTATGATTACAAAAATATAATTTCAATAATAGTTCAGTTTCTTTTAATAAAAGTTATGTAAACATATCGTTCATTTAAGGGCAAATGTCGTAAGAGTAGCAATATTCTTTCAGTGATGATCCCTTTTTCGGTAATTATAACTTTCAATCCATTTCAGTAATTACAAGCTTTTTAAGGCCCACTTTGGTAATTTTAGGGTAAAAAGGTACAAAATTATCAGATAAGTATGAAACTTATTTACTTACTAAATAGGGACGAAAACACTTTATTAACTTATTTACTTACTAAATATGGACGATAAAAACTTTATTTACCCACTTTAGGATTAAAAGAAACCACGCAAATATTCCAGAAAACATGGATATCATCTTTAGGGATTATGATTTATATTTTTGTCTAGGTCGTTCAGAAACTAATATTTACCAAAATAGGTCGAAAAAAGTTATAGTTACCAAACTAGACCACCACCAAAAGTATATTGCTATTTTGTGACACTTTATAAGTTTTTTGACTTGTTCCCTTTTAATATATTTTCCTTTAACTTTTACCCGTTAGAGTAAGACAATCTGAAGCGACTCATTCATAAGTAAATGGGTCGAAATTGCTACCACTAATTCTTATAGACACATCTTATGATTATTTTAATGCTCTCTCCTATAGCTTAAGCTTCTCTTGCTGTTTAAATTTCCAAAGTATTTAAACTTGTCTGTTTCAAAGTGTATTAAATGTTACTTTTCTTTGTTTATGAAAATACTTTAATTTGTATAGAGTATGCTTATCAGCTTATGATAATTACAGGATATAGAACGTGAGAAAGCTGCCCGTTTGGAACTGGAAACGACTCGCCTTCAGACTTCTATTGTTACCGAACAAAGTCCGCTAGCAAGAACCAAGTCTGCCTATGAAAATGGTAAATAGTATAGTATAGTTGATTTGGGTTATGTTTTATCTATAAAGGGTCAAATTAAAATATTAGCGGAATGTGGAATGGGTCGAAAGTCACCCAAACTGTATCTATAATCTGTTAAAACCCTTAGACCATTTTAGTTAAAGGCTTGGTACTACTGAAACAATATAATATTTGTGATCATGTTTGACACTAATTGTGTATCATAAAATGTAATTTTGTTTTGACAAAAACTGTTTTTGACTTTTAGGTCAACTCAATACATACCAAAATTTACATGATTTGACTTTATTCAACCAGCTCATAATGCTTGGCTCTAGTAGAAGATCTTGAAAGGAAACAGGTTTAAAGTCACCCATAGTGTATTTTAATGCATAAAACTTCCTAAACCATTTTATTAAAAAGTTGTTGAAATAAAATATCTATATGTATTCATATTTAACACACGAATTGTTTATAGAGTAAAGTACACAGATGGTCCCTGTGGTTTACCAAAATTTTGGATTTGGTCCATAGCTTTTCAAAAGTACACATATGGTCCCAGTGGTTTAACTCTGTAACACATTTAGTCCCCAACTTTATCAAAAGTCACATGGATGGTCCCTGTGGTTTGCACTTTGTAATGCATTTAGTCCCTCACTTGAACATGCTGAAACGATTTGCTAGTTGGGGACAAAATGCGTTACAAAGTGCAAACCACAGGGACCATCCGTGTACTTTTGGAAAGCTAGGGAGCAAATCCAAAATTTTGGTAAACCACTGGGACCATCCGTGTTACTTTACTCTTGTTTTTACTTTATAAGCATTACATAACTTTGGACAAAAAATTGTTTGGTCAGCCCAACTACTTTTGGAAAGCTAGGGAGCAAATCCAAAATTTTGGTAAACCACTGGGACCATCCGTGTTACTTTACTCTTGTTTTTACTTTATAAGCATTACATAACTTTGGACAAAAAATTGTTTGGTCAGCCCAACCAGATCCAGTGATCCACTGCCACAAATTTGACCTGTTTTGACCTGTTATTCGGTCCACTCATTTTGCCACCTTTAGTAAAAAGTAGAATGACAAACCAGACAAATGTGAAAGTACGTTATGTATTATGTGCCAGAACACTTGACAAAATCACATGTTATTGAAAATTTGAAATAATATAATATTTATAACCATATTCGGCACACTGATTATGTATTGCAACAACTAGCAAATAGAATCTGTTTATTGTTCTCTATTCATGATCCGTGTTTTCTGTTATATTTGTTTTTTTTAAATATATGAACCGCAATTTGCAGGCTTGACTCGCAGACAATCAAATGCAAGCAGTTTAGGTAGCATGGAGGAAAGTTTTTACTTGCAAGCATCGTTGGACTCTTCTGATACTTTATCTGAAAGGAGAAATAATGGAGAACCGATCATGAGCTCATATTATCTAAAAAGTATGACCCCAAATGCTTTTGAAGCGGCCTTGAGACAAAAGGAGGGTGAACTTGCGTCTTATATGTCTAGATTGGTATGAACACATTATTATATTATATTCTCTATTATTGATGAAGTTGATTATATATGTATAATAACTACTCTTCCATAGGGCTGCAAATGAACTGAACGTTCAGAATCGTTTGGCGGGAAGTTCGTTTGTTTAATAAATGAACGAACACAAAAATAAAATTTTGTTCGCTTAGTTAAAAGAACGAACATGAACAAAGCTCGCGCTCGTTCGTGTATGTTCTTGAACGTTCCGTAACGTGTTCGTATATGTTCGCTTGGGTTTGATAGTTCATTGGGGTTTTAATTTGTATATTTTATATTTAAATACTTCAAAATTGCCACTAATAAAATATTTAATAAATATTAGTGATTATGTAATAAATATTAGGTTAGTATACTATGAGTGGATCTACGTAATATTTGTGATGAAAGATACAAATTTTATTCGACATGCATGTTCTTTTTTTTGTTGTGTTCATTTGTGTTTATGAATGTTCGTTTGGCTCATTTATGTTCATGAACATTCGTTTGTGTCCATGAACGTTCATTACCTAAACTTAACGAACGAACACGAACAAAAAATCTCGTTCGGTAAGTGTTCATAAACACATAATTTCCTTAACGAATGAACACGAACAAGGCTTTGTTCGTGTTTGTTCGGTTCGTTTGCAGCCAGGCACCTGTTTGAATCTTATATTATTAGTTTTGTGTGTTTCTATTAGTTTCCTTTGTCTTTTTAATCTTATATTAGTTTTCTGCGTCTTTTTGTAGTTGGTTATGATCTTATATTACTTTCATTTGTCTTTTGTAGTTGAGTTATTGATATCAATGGCACTAGTCATACAAACGGGTCGTAAATTAGACATGTCTCGGTGTATTGGTTAGGGTTCATCTTTTTGACAAGATTATTCAAGCGGGTTGGGTTTACGAACCCGTGCCCGTCATAAACTAAAATCTTTTTCTGCTACTAATTTCTTAAATGTGGTTTCTGTTAAAGTACGGGTCAAAACAGGTTCTAGTCGGAATTGGGTTAATCTACAAACACTCTTGTCTATTATTAAATTATTTATAAATATTTAATGTGTTCAGTATGATTACGTAAAACAATGTTATTACCCTAATATTTAAAATCTTTTAATAAAGCTATTAAGAAATTGTATGCATAAAATTCTAATTTCAGCTTCTTAACATGTTCTGCACGTTCTCCTATTCACTCAGTTTTTTTAGTTTAACCCATTTGATAATAACTGATATAAGTGGGTCAAAATGGCCACCTCTAAATTATTTATTTTGTTTCGTTCACTGTTGTCCTGTTGTTTAATATCGTGTGATTTATTGTTCAATGTGAACTTTAGGCATCTATGGAATCCATTCGTGACTCTCTAGCTGAGGAGCTGGTTAAGATGACTGAGGAGGTATGCTTTCTTTTCTTTCTCCCTATTCTTATCATCTTATATCTCTTTGATGATTTTTTTGTTTAATTTGAATTAATTCTGTGTATATACATAATTTCTATATTTACAAATATCGGTGTGAAATATCGGCCAGAATATCGGTACCGATATTATCAACGATATTTTCCCTCGATGTCAGTACCTTTCTTCTTAG
The DNA here is from genome assembly GCA_030545235.1 of Helianthus tuberosus. NCBI lineage: Eukaryota > Viridiplantae > Streptophyta > Magnoliopsida > Asterales > Asteraceae > Helianthus > Helianthus tuberosus. The sequence goes on from CM060371.1 coordinate 202,703,247, forward strand.
TTCTACCATTTGTCTTTCTTCATATTGTTGCTATTAGTGTTTTAAGTCTTAATTGTTAAGTGTTTTAAGTCTTAATTTTTAATGGTAGGAGAGTATATTGAATTGTTAGTGTTAAATTGCTATATATATAAATTTGGCATGATATTAAGATTATGATATCCCACCGAGATAAACTGTATCTTAAATATTGTTCCTTGACGGATATATGATATTTTACCGCATTAACTGCTTTGTTTACAAGTATAAAACTATTCTTTTAAATAGAAAACATTTGTAGTTACTCCACAAATTAAGCAGTAACAACCCCAAAAAAATCAGGAACACTAACTAGAAAAATTATTTCATCTTAATTATAAGCTAATGTCATTGTAATCCTAACAAAATTACAAAGAAAGTAGGATAAAGATGAGGATTCAGTGCCCACCTGTTTTTCTGATTATAATGACATTATGAAACATGTAACAGTACTTTTCTACATTCCAACATTACTGTTTTACAAACAGAAAAACAAAACTATGCATATTTTAATTAGCAAAATGCCAGTGTTACCCTTGATGCATTTAAGACCCAGTTGACTAGAACCGCTTGTGAGATTTAATGATAAGGGTAATTAATGGTAAAATGGGAAAATTAGTAAATTGTAATCTAACTATACAAAATGGACAATTATTTTGGGACAGTCAAGATAGAAATGTAGACAACAATAGTCAAACAGAGGGAGTAATGTACCTGCTTTTCATTACCGATCATGGCAAGTGTGGCGGATCCAGGGGGGTTCCTGGGTTCCCAGGAACCCCCTCGGTTTGGAAAAAAATGGAAAAAGTTAGTGGAAACCTTGAATGATTTCGAAAAAGTTAGTGAGAATATGCCAAAAGGAACCCCCTGGGAAAAATTCCTGGATCCGCCACTGATGGCAACCTACTTTCATTTTTCAACAGATCGTAGCAATGTATTTTCATTTTTTTTATCGATCATGCAACATACGTGTGTGTGTTTCCAATAATAGTACCATAGTTGTGTGGATAGTCTGATTTTACAGGGTTAGAGATCGATCAAAACTAGGGTTTCGTCTGTTTATTTCTTTCTAATCGCTGCCTCTACCTGCTGATTTCGAACCGATTGTATAGTGTCAGTGTTTGTCTTCTTGGACGTAACGATTTCACTATAGGATCTTACTAGAATCACAAGTGAGGGGTCTGCTAGTCTAGGCTGATCGTTTTTTTGGGGGTTTTGGAGATTTCTTTTTGCTTTCAAGGAGAGATTTGGTTCACCTCTGTTTAGGGTTTGCTGCTGGTCCGTGACTTTTGCTTTATTTTTTACGCCTGCATATGCTGCTATTGTTTGATCATGAACCCTAAACCTCCTGATATTAACGAGTTACTTGGAAAACCTACGTCTTTGTTTACTGAACATCCTGAAGATCTGCATGTGAAGGGTTTGGGGAGTAGATTTCTGAGCAATGATGGTAAACCTCTGATTCCTAGACGAGGAGTTGTGCCAAACAATAAACAGGAGCCTCGTGTGTTGAATGTTATTGATGAACTGCAGAAAATTACTGTTCCTGTTCAATCCGAGAGGGATAGTATTACCTTGGATAAGCCACAACAACCGAAGGAGACTGTTTCTTACGCTGAAAAGTTGAGGAATACTTCCATGCCGAGGACTGAAGTGAACTTCAGAAAGTTGGATCCCACGGAAACGCATCAAGAAGCTGACGTTGTGATTCCAAGAGAGGTTGTTAAAAAGGTGCAAGACAGATTCGATAATGTTTTATTTGGTTATTTTCTGGGGAATAGGTTGCCATTTCCGGTAGTTGAGTATTACGTTAAGAGTGTATGGTCGAAGTTTGGGTTTGCTAAGATCATGATGAATTCGGATGGATTTTTCTTTTTCAAGTTTGATTCAAAAGAAGGTATGAACAAAGTTCTGGAGGGTGGGCCTTGGTTAATTCGTAAAGTTCCGTTATTTCTTAACATATGGTCGCCATCCATTAGCCTAAAAAAGGAGGGTATAAAATCTGTTCCTATATGGGTTAAGCTACACAATGTTCCGATTGCTATCTATACTGATGATGGGTTAAGCTTATTAGCATCGAAGATTGGGGTTCCAAAAAGACTGGATAGTTACACGGCTGATATGTGTGCTAATAGTTGGGGTAGAAGCAGTTTTGCTCGAGCCTTGATAGAAGTTAATGCGGATAATGAGCTAAAAGACCATATAGTAGTTGCGATTCCGAAGCTTGATGAGGATGGGTTTATTATGGAAAAGATAACGGTTGAGTATGAGTGGAAACCGCAGCGATGTTCTGCGTGTAGTATATTTGGTCATAATGATCAAAATTGCCCGAAAACTCATATTGTAAACCCCAAACAAGTAACAGTTGATGATGAAGGGTTTGTTACATATAAAAGAAAGGTTGCGAAGATTGGAGCTATGCATATAAAACAGAAACCAAAATTTGTTTACAGGCAAAAATTAAACAAGTCGGGTGCTAGTACTTCAGGAACGAAGAAGGATACCGGGTCAGTCTCGAATTCAATTACTATAAAAACATCTAATGCATTTGATGTGTTGAATCCCGAGGACGGGGATGGATATGAGAATACTGATGGTAATATTGATGGTATGAATGGGAAGGCTTATCGACCGTCTCAGGTTGTTAATGAAATCCTTGAAGTGAACCCGACGGAAATGGCTCAGTTTATGTCTAATGATCAGCATATTGATGTCTCTGAGGGGGCAAGCACTCCCGGTTGTAAGGGTTTAAATGGATAGCATAATGTCTTGGAATGTTAGGGGCTTGAACCGTCCCCTGAAACAAAGTGAGGTTCGTACTCTTATTTCAGCGAATAATGTTGAATTGTGTGCTGTTCTTGAATCGCATGTGGATGTTAGTAAGCTGGCTAAAGTGTGCAATTATGTCTTTCGTAATTGGAGTTGGACATCTAATGGTGGTGTTTGTAGTCGTGGCACCAGAATAATTCTGGGATGGAATGCTGATAATCTGGATGTTATGATTCTATTTCAATCGGACCAAGTTATTCACACTCAGGTGTTCTTTAAACATAGCAAAAAGGTGCTTTTCTGTTCGTTTGTTTATGCTGAAAATAAGTACCAAGATCGCAGATCTCTGTGGGATGATTTATGCAAACATAAGTCATTTTGTTATGATAAACCATGGGTGGTTATGGGAGATTTTAATTCAGCTCTCAAGCTTGAAGATTCGTTGTATGGGTGTTCTAAACAATCTATTGGCATGCGTGAATTTGATAAATGTGTCCAACAAGCTGAATTGATGGATATTAATGCTCATGGTTTGCAGTATACATGGAACCAGAAGCCAAAGAGTGGAGTAGGCCTAATGAAGAAAATCGACAGAATTATGGGTAATGTTACATTTATAGACCAGTATCCTTCTGCATATGCTATGTTCCACCCGTTTCGTGTGTCGGACCATACACCGTGTATTCTTAAAATCAAGGGCACCAATGGTTTTCGGCCAAAACCTTTTAAATTTCCGAATTTTATTGTCACAAAACCTGAATTCAAGGAAAGTGTCAAGGTTGAGTGGGAGAAAAGAATTGAGGGGGTCACTATGCTTTCGGTTGTAAAGAAGCTGCGGAATTTGAAGCCTAAGTTCAGGAAGATTTTATTTAATCAGGGTAATTTGCATGTCAAGGTGAATGAATTGAGGAAGAAGCTAGATGATCTTCAAGTTCAAATGGATCGGAATCCGTTGGATAGTCATTTGCGGCAATTGGAGGCTCAATGCCTTCAAGATTTTCAGTCGGCTGCCTATGATGAGGAATGTTTTCTAAAACAGAAATCTAAGGTGGAGTGGATCTGTGCGGGGGATTCAAATACAAAGTTCTTTCACAACACTGTCAAAGTTAGAAATGCTAGAACCAAAATTTATAGTGTTATGGATTCGTTGGGAACTAGACATGAAGGTGTTCGAGCGGCTGATGCTATGGTCTCGCATTTTATGAATTTCTTGGGTGTCGAGGTTCCGGTTCAATCGGCTAACTTGGAAAACTTGTTTACTAATGTGCTTAGCAATGAGGTGGCGGATCATATGGTTCGTCAGATTACTCGCGAGGAGGTCAAGCAAGCCATGTTTAGTATTGGAGATGATAAGGCCCCGGGGCCTGATGGGTACACTTCGACTTTCTTCAAGCATGCTTGGGAGGTTGTTGGTAACGAAGTGACTGAGGCGGTATTACAATTTTTTGAGAACGGTAAGCTTCTTAATCAGGTTAATCATACGATTCTTGCTTTAATACCGAAAAAAGACGTTCCGGATTCGGTCTTGGATTATAGGCCAATCTCTTGCTGCAATGTTCTGTATAAATGCATTAGCAAGATTCTTACAGATCGCTTGAAAGGTTGCTTGGGTGTTCTTGTCAGTATTAATCAATCTGCTTTTGTGCCGGGTCGGAAGATTTCTGATAATATCCTCCTCACTCAGGAATTGATGCATAATTATCATCTTAACAAAGGCCCGCCTAGGTGTGCATTTAAAATTGACATTCAGAAAGCCTACGATACAGTCAATTGGGAGTTCTTGGAAGAAATCCTTAATCGCTTTGGGTTTCATCATAAAATGGTGAAGTGGATCATGACTTGTGTGAACACGGTTTCGTATTCTCTGTGTATTAATGGCAATCTCCATGGGTATTTTAAGGGCAGACGTGGGTTACGGCAAGGAGATCCAATGTCGCCCTATTTATTCACGCTAATCATGGAGGTCTTATCGCTTCTGCTTCGGAAAGCAGCTAACAACTCCTATAAATATCATGCCCACTGTGCCAAGGAAAAGATTATCAATGTATCCTTTGCTGATGATTTATTTGTTTTTGTTCATGGTGATGTTGTTTCGGTTAGAAAGATCAAGGAGGCGCTGGAGACGTTTACTAATATTTCAGGTCTAGCTCCTAGTCCAGCCAAAAGCACGGTCTTCTTCTGCAATGTGCCTTTTTCGATCAGGCAGGAAATTCTTGATATTATGCCTTTTCAGGAGGGTGTCCTTCCGGTCCGTTATCTTGGGGTTCCCCTTTTATCCTCGAGACTTCTATATAAAGATTGTGAAGTCCTCATTGAGCGTATGGATAAAAAGATTGTTAATTGGGTGACCAAATCTCTGTCGTTTGCGGGCCGGTTGCAGCTTATTAAGTCGGTTCTCTCTTCTATGCACATCTATTGGGCGTCAGTTTTTATTATCCCAGCTCGGGTTATTGGTGAGCTAGAGAAAAGAATTCGTCGGTTTTTGTGGAATGCAGGTTCGGATGGTAGAATTTGTGCAAAGGTTGCTTGGAAAGAGGTGTGTTTGCCTAAAGATGAGGGTGGATTGGGCATTCGAAGTATTTCGGATGTTAATAAATCTCTTATAGCAAACCATATTTGGAGTATTATCACTAATCGGGAGTCTATTTGGGTTAGATGGATTCATAATTATAAGCTTAAAGGTAGAAGTTTTTGGGAGGTTCCTTGGCGGGGGAGTATGAGCTGGGGATGGCGGAAAATTTTATCTATCCGCAATATCATTCGGCCACACATATGGTCTTCTTTAAAAAGTGGTCTGCAAACTAATGTTTGGAGTGATATGTGGTGCTCTTTGAGTCCGCTCAGTTCGTTTATCACACCTAGGTCCATTGCTAATGCGGGTTTCAACCTTAAGGCTACGGTTTCCGATATTATTGATCAGAATGGAAACTGGAAATGGCCTCAAGCTTGGTTCAATCTTTTTCCGGTTTTAATCTCAATTTCGGTCCCTAATTTAGCTCCTAATGTGGTGGATCAGCTGGTTTGGAAAGATTTGAATGGGAACTTGAGTGAGTTTAAATCGGCTCAAGTTTGGAACACTATTCGAAGTAGAGAGCATCATGCTTTGTGGGCGAACATGGTTTGGTTTTCTCAATGTATGCCGAGGCACTCGTTTCATATGTGGCTCGCATTCAGAAATAAATTAAAGACCCAGGATAGATTGACTGTTTGGGAAGCGGGTAGTCAAACAAATCTAAATTTAATGTGCTGTCCGCTATGCAATTTTGACCGAGATAGCCGGGATCACTTGTTTTTCCAGTGTTCTTTTGCAGCTCAAGTGTGGAGTAATGTGAAGCTGATGGTTAACTTGGCGAGCGTGGATAATACGTGGCCATCGTTACTAACTTGGGTGGAGCAATATTCAAGATCGAAGGAAGTAGATCATATTGTTTGTAAGTTGTTAATAGCAGCATCTTCTTATTACATCTGGCAAGAGAGGAATAACAGGCTGTTCAATAATATTAAGAGGACGGTTGCCCAGGTGATTGAAAAAATTAAAAATTCGGTTCGGTTGCGGCTGATGGGTTTCAAATTTCGTGTGAACACGGCTAGGGAGAGGATTTTCAGGACATGGCAGATTGAAGATATCAAAGACGATGTAGTGGATCCTGGCTAGTAGTTTTTTTTCTAGTCTTGTTTAGATCGGGTTTGGTTTGTTTATTTGGCTGTCTAACATGTTTAGTTGTTTGGTTTTGGTTGTGTTGCGTGGTATCCTAGACTTCATATGTCAAGTCTAGTTGGTGTGTCCTTTTGACACACCCTTGTACTTTTTTGTTTCATTTATAAAATTCATCGGGGTAACCCTTACCCAAAAAAAAAAAAAAAATAATAGTACCATAGTTTACCTTTTGGTTGCTTTGATTGGTAAAAGAAGGAAATCATGTTATTATTTGTATAAATTTAAAGTACATTACCATAATCAATTAAATAAACAATGTATCGTGCTATATTAAGCAAATAACCCTAAAGATTAAACCCTATTTTTTAATGGCAAACACACAATCGTTAAAATATACTCCTAAATCCACAGTATACCTACTTTGTGTGGGACTCGAACCCACACCACTTTTGTTTAGATAAACACCTGATGCCACTAGGCCAAGAGGCCATTGGTGATTAACAATAATTTTAATATTTTCTTTTTTAATTGGCGACATACTTATTTTATATTAGCAACATAATTTACCAAATGGTTGCTTTGAGTTGTGTGAAATTGATGTATGTTGCTATGTAGGATAATTTTTTTAGTGCGTTACTATAATCAATCTTATAGATTAAACTCTAAATATAATTGACCTTTGATCTATATTTTTGTCTAGTGTGAAAAATTGCGGTCAGAAGTGTCTCAACTGCCTGGCTTGAAAGCAGACATAGAAGCATTAAGACGCAGGCACTCTGCTGCACTTGAGTTAATGGGTGAACGAGATGAAGAGGTACATATTGTCTTGTGTTTCATACCAACTCCAAAATCGTTTTTATTCATAGGTTTAGACAATTATCACAGTGATATTGTTTTTTTTTAAACCATAAGCAACACATTAATTATTTATAAAAGAGCAAAATGTCATTTTTCGTCCCTGAGGTTTGGCCAGTTTTGGGACTTTCGTCCAAAGGTTTGTTTTTCTGCATCTGGATCCAAAAGGTTTGAAATCTTGCCATTTTCATCCAGCTAGTTAACTCCATTCATTTTTTCTTCCTTGAGTCAGGGGTATTTCTGTCATTTTTGTTAACTTAAAGGGCATGAGGGGTATTCGGTCTTTTTACATAAGGTGAAAAAGGCCGAATTGCCCTTTAAGTTAACAAAAAAGACGGAAATACCCCTGACTTAACGGAGAAAAATGGATGGAGTTAACTAGCCGGATGAAAATGACAAGATTTCAAACCTTTTGGATCCAGATGCGGAAAAACAACACCCTTGGACAAAAGTCACAAAACTAGCCATACCTCAGGGATGAAAATGACGTTTTACTCTTTATAAAAAAATGGGCTAAAATTTAAGCCGTTCCAACCCGTTACCCAATCTGCCCATTCTTCCACCTCTAGTATATAAATTATAAGTGGAAATATAAGTGGGTTGGATAACATGTCAAAATGGTTTGGGTCGACTAATTAACACTTTCTCCATGTTTTTTTTTTCAATTTTGTTATATTTAATATTCCAAATATGATACAAAAACTACTTTTTATTTATGATTCATTTTCATTAATAAAGCTACTTAAGAGGTTGTAAACCTTATGCATATCGTGATTCTGCTTGCTTGTAGCTTGAAGAGCTTCGTGCTGATATTGTGGACTTGAAGGAGATGTACCGAGAACAAGTAAACATGCTTGTAAATAAGGTAATTAATTACATTCGAAATAAATAGTCTAAATATTATTACAAATCTTATATTTAGTAAGTTAAGTCTGAACAACATAAACATTAAATGTTTGTATCTGCAGATCCAAGTGTTAAGTTCATCGATTACCGCTGCCTAGGTTCCAGCTACAGTTCGTGATGATGGTACATGTTGTAATATATACGGTAATACATTATAACATCAAGTTTCTGTATTTATACTCGTTTTTGTCGTTTTTGATTTCCATATTTCAATGTTTTTCCGGAATTAATTTGTGTTCCGTGTTTGCATTTGTTGTATAACGTGTCTTGTTTTTTGATGAGGGTTAGAGCTAGATTTTTTTTACCGAGTTTGATGCAATAGCCGATCATTTGTAAGATTCATATCAACGTGTGCTTCAAACACCTCATTGTTTGTTAATTTGCAACTTCGGTTTGATATATAACACCTTATAAAATGGGTAGGTCGGGTGGCGGGTCAAATTGGTTAGGGTCAAAGTTTGTTACGAGTGAAATGGGTTCGTGTTAAAGCGGTTCATTTAAAAAAAAAAAACTATCAATTTAGTTCAGGGCTAAATGAGTTCTAAGTTTCTAACCAAAATGGGCTCAAGTTGAAATTGGTCAGTTGTAGAAATAAAGTATCAAAATAAGTTCACCAGCTATTTTTTTGGCGTACGGGTTGGGATGACTGGCGACAGTGGTGGCGGTCCCAACTACATGCAACAAAATGTCTTGGTTTTCCTTTCAGTTTTGTTCCATCTTCGAGACGGGTCTTATCACAAGTTTTCAGACCACTTGATTCCAAACAATGCATTTGAAATGACAGATATGACGTATACATTTGAGCAATAGAAGCTTTAAGAAACTAATGCATCAATAGATGTAGAGCTTGAAACATATACATTGTTCAAACTTCAAACCTATGATCCTAATTTCTAGCTTGTCGACCCGAGTTCAACGACCGGATCACTAGTTTTAGTGCCCTCTACTACTGTTTTACCTACAGACGACCTGTAACGCCAACTACATACAACATAATACAAGAAATTTATACAACTCATAACACCAAGGAGCCAATAATACTTCTCATATTGAGCCTTGTTGATATTAGTCGAAACCCAACTGTCTTTTCCATGCCCTTTTGTTAAATCATTCACAGTGCTTAGCAAAAGACTAGCCAATAAGCTTGCAAAGGCCGCACCGAACATATAAAGTGCCATGGCGACACTAGACATACTCTTGGGGAACTCAGTATAATAGAACTCGTTTTGACCAATTATGTTCAACGCATCCGCCAACCCGCTTAGAACATGTTGTGGAATAAGCCACAATGCAGACATACTTATAACCCCTTGAGGATTATTCAAAAACCCGTTTTCAATCGCTTTATTTTTCCTTACGTGTTCTACAATCGCTGAAATCACCAGCGCTACTATTGAGCAAACGAGACCCGCCCCCATTCTTAACTTTACACTTATATAAGCGGGCTTCCCTTGTATTTCAGATAATAAAGGGAGGATAGCCCGGTCATATAGTATAATCCAACCCATTATCGCTAGGATTGTGAAAACGCTGAATGAGGCTGCGGGGATTTCAAATCTCGACGTGATGTGTCTATCCATGGCTCGAGCTTGAAGGACTGGAAATGTGGTTTGACTATTGGCGACCGATAACATTATACACGACGACCATAATGGGATCACTTTAATGAGTGCCTTTAGCTCTTCGACTTGATCTACCGTGCACACGTTCCATTGATCGTTAGTAATTGCATCGGTCGTATTTTGGGCTATGCTAAGAGTGCAAGCTTTATTTAAGAACCTAGAGGGAAAATAAAACCGTAAATGATGTAATAGTTATCATAACTATTAGAGATAATAAAGTATTATACTACATTAAATAAAAGAATGATAAAAAGCTATATATTATTATAAAAATAAAGTTATTGTTCATCGTCCATCGTAAACAATATATATATATATATATATATATATATATATATATATATATATATATATATATATATATAATGGTTTTATTGTTTATGTTATCTCTTTATTAGACCTACCTTTTTTTTTCCTTTTAAAAATAAAGGAAACGTGTTACATGAGCCAAATGGGTTGAAAGTCCTTGGAATTGGATTTAAGGCATAAAACCTCATCAATTTATTGGATTTTAGGCATAAAATAAAACCTCATCAATTTATAATTTACTCAAATAAATTGAGTTAATGCTAAAATAAATATAAATTTTTAATCATATTTGGCACTCTAATTATTTATTAAATCGGAAGAAAAGGTATCTTTAGTGGACTATATCCGCTTTTGACTCGTGCACAAACATAGACGCTTTTAAGTGTTACCCAACCTGCTAGACCCACCCATTCTGACTGCCTCTACTAGAAAGAAAAGGCATGTATAGATAGAGTACCTTAAGTTATCCGTCGGCTTAGTAACATTTGCATCATTTTTGTTATACCACGAGCCATCAACCGAGTTGGGCAGCTCAATCCTTCTATTTTTCGAGGCCACATATATCACTTGACACAAGCTAGTAAACAAGCTTTTTTCAACCTTCATCTTATAGTAAAGAGGATAAGCGACAACAAACGAAAAAGTAGAGATAAGCATGAGAATAACCGGGATCCCAAACCCGACTCTCCATCCATGATGATCTTGAATATAAACGATAGCCGTAATTGCAATCATGACCCCCATAATAGCCATGGAATAATACCATCCAAAGAAGCTCTCCAACCGTCTCTCTCGCTTTGTAACGTCCTTTGTGTCGATTTGGTCCGCCCCAAATGCCAAAGAACATGGGCGGACCCCACCAGCTCCAATGGACATAAAAGCAAAAGCTGAATAAAGAAGAGTATACTGAATGGGCGTTGGTGATTTACACGTTGAAGGATTCCGAGGATCACATAGGGGCGGTTTTACATCACGGATCATTGTTGTTAACCATAGAAGGATCATACCCTACAAAACCGGATCAAACATGTTAACTTAGAAGAAGTAGGTATCAAATCTAAGCTAATATCTTGTTATTAGCGCGTTAATACTAATTAACTTTTTTTCTGAAATGGTTAATTCTAATTAACTAACTCTTTAAATGTTGGTTAACAACTTATACAATTGTTACAATTTAGTCCCTCTACAATACTAATTAACAAAGTTTTACTAAACTAGTTCTAACTGTAACAAAACCAGACGATAAAATGCATACAAACGTATCCGAAAACTAGAACAATCTAAACCGGTTCAATACCACACCAGTTACAAATTAGTGGTTTTTAGTATGACAAATGTAAGTATGACTTATAACTGTCTAAAATATTGTAGAGTTTTGAGTTTGAATTATTCTTCTTATTCTTTTAAAGTACATAAAAAAAGATATTGGATTTAAATAATTTTAACTTTTACCAATTGGCCGATAGCACTCATAACTTTCGATTTGTACCACGCCACACCACTCCCAACTTTCAACTTATTGGCCGATAGCACACTCAGACTAACCCAACACTAACCTAGTTTGCTGACATAAACTACCACGTCACCAAACTAGTGCCACGTTAGATGCCACGTCATCAGAAAAGCCAAGTTAGATGCCACATCAGCTACCATGTCATCAAAAAGATTCCATGTCAGATGCCACGTCACCACACAAGTTCCACATCAGCAAAAAACTAATTGGGTTAGTGTTGGAGTGCTATCGGCCAATAAGTTGAAAGTTGGGAGTGGTGTGGTACAAATCAAAAGTTGAGAATGATATAGGCCAATTAGTGAAATTTGCGTTTATTTAAATCGAATATCCGTATCAAAATAACATGACTTGAAAAGGCAATCCTGTGAGAAAACATGAGATTTACAATACACGTTAAAAAACTCGATCATATGAACCAAATCAAGTCATCTAAATAAACCTAAAATCGGTGTATAAAAAAAATTACATATGAATTTTGTCCATGGTTTTGTAGCCTAGTGGCATCTTGGAGATGAGATAAGGCTTTGAGGCCAATAGCCAATAGGTCTTGGGTTCGATTCCACAAAGGAGGGTTTTGCTAGTATTTTTTGGGTTTCCTCCTGAATTTGAGTATAGACATTATGCCTAGTGAAGACGGATATGATCGTGTAATTCCGCTGATGACACGATGATACTCCTGTGGTCCGTCAGTGATCCAAATTTACCATTAAAAAATTATATATATAAAACCCTTACACGCAAAAACATAAAATATTTTTGTTTCCCTTTACCTAGAGAAATCCGCTCTTGATATAGACATATGAATACAATACCGAAAATTGTCACCAATGAAAAAGATACATTAATTAGTAACACCCAAGAAGTCCCACCGGAAATCAATCAAGTTGGATTACGAAAAGTTACTTAGACCACCCGTAGTGGTTAAGAAAAATAATGCCCCCACCATGGGGCATTATCCGACACGTGTCATCCCAGTCAGCATGGGCGTTATTGCAAAAGTGCCGTAGTGGGAATAATGCCCCTTCCAATCATTAAAAAGGATTAAAAAAAAAACTTATTTAAAAAGTTGTTTGGTCAAACCATGTCATCCCACTTGGACCACTAATCCCCCTTCCCATTGGTCAGTCAAATTGGACACAATATTTGTTGAGCGTTTTATATAAAACGTCGGACACTTTTTTTTTCAAAAAAATTACAAAATAACGCCCTATGTAATGGTTGGCGAGGCGTTTTTGGGCGTTTTTTTTAAATTAAAAAAAAAACGCCCCACTACACATGGTCTTACGAGCAATTATTTTAGACATAAATATCACCTAACTATATAAAGAGAATATCATACATTTTTTTACAAGCAATTATTTAAGACACAAATATCACTTAACCTCCACTTGTAAGGATTTAAACACGTTCCACTTTTATGGTGGACAAATATCAAACCACTAGATCACTACGTCATGGGTAGAGTATGTGATACATACCATGAGACTAATGATAGAGCCAAGAAAAATGGTGAGGAATCGGCCGAGAAATGAATCGGCGAGAAAAGCTCCGGCGATCGGTAGGAAATTGGTGGCCGCAGACCAAATTAAAATGACGTTTGTGCCCTTAGTGAAACTCATATGGTAATCCACCAAGAGGTATATAATCATGTTTGGAAGTAGTCCATAACTTGCCACTTTTTCAAATGATTCATTTGCTGTTAATTTCAATATAAACTGGATACTTCAAAATACAATTTAAAAATTATAGCCATAAAAAAGGAACAAGAAATATAAAAGTTAAATAAAAAAATATATATATATTTACATTCATCCATGTATACCTAAGATGAATGGCAAGGTTCTGAAACCACCCTTTCTAATTCTTGATGACTTTTCTTGTTTCATCTCACTTTCTTCTTCTATAGAATGAACCTCCATCTCTCTCTCTCTCTCTCACACACACACTTTTTCTTTTTTATGTATAATATGAACAAGAACTCAAACAAACATATATATATATATATATATATATATATATATATATATATATATATATATATATATTCACAAGTGAGAGTGTGTGACGTATTGCTAAAAGTATTACACGTGGAGAAGAATGATGAAATTTATGAAGAGAAAAACATCATAGGTTGGGATAGGGTTGTGCTAAAAGTACCCATTTCCTATCGATTTTATTCAACGTATCATCGTCTTATTAAATCAATCGCATCATCTCTCGATTTTTTCTCATAAGAAGTGCGTTAAGCATCTACGAAGGGTACGTTTAACTACATGGTTTATATATCATAACATGAGAAGTGTTATATAGTTATAGAATATATTAACACTTCTTGTTATTTGATAAAGTGAAAAATTGCCTAACAAGACATTAATAGGTCCCGTGTGTTTTCTAACTAAGTTTTTTAAGGTTACAAAAAAGTAGTTTGTTAAGTGCTAGTTGTTTAACATTTGTGACTTTTATTTCTCCTTCTCTCTCCCTGCCTTGGATGATCCACATCGCAGGGTCATGCGCCAATGAGCACATTGAACTGTCCATGTGGCAGAGAGGTTCAGGTTTCTGTAAAAAGAGTGATGTTTGTGAGAGGTGTGAGAAATATTATGGAGATGTCACGTGTCATTATTTAATTTTATGGATTAAGGGTAATAAGGTAATTAACTTAAAAAAACCAAATTAATTATAAAATAGATTGTAACCACTTTAAGAGTTATTTTAGAAGATAAATTTTCTGGAATGTTTGTAACAAGTTATGTTGTAGGTATAAAACATCACGACTTAAATCGTAATATAGTCATGGTGTTTTAATATCTGGAATGATTGTATTGCTATTCAAGTCATGGTATTTTAACACCATCTGGGGATGATTGTATTGCTATTCCAGATCTTGAAACACCATGACTTGATTAGCAATACAATTATTCCAGATGTTAAAACACCATAACTTGAATCACAATACAATGTTTCCATATGTTTAACACATCACGCCTTGAATCACAATACACTTAAAACATTATTGTAAGAACATAGACAAAACACCATGTACTAAAACATCTGATCGAAACGTAATTTTTTTCTCCATATAAGTATAGCAATATGGTACTCGTATTAAAGATAAAAAACGCTCGTTATTATGGTGTAATTTAAAAAAAAACATTTACGTATAAAAAGTTATTGACGTTTAAAAAAGACGGGGAAATTGTATGTGCATTGCATGTGAGTTTCTAAATTTAAAACATGCTAAATTTACCTTTATACCCTTAATCTAGAAAATTAATTAGTTTAATGGTAAACACTATTTACAAATTTGCCATTATAATCTCAACCATTAGATTCTAGAATAAAATCTGTATTTTCATCACAAAAATAACGAAGAATCCACCAAAAAAATAAATAAGCACTTAACATAATTATACGAACACAGTTGACATAGTTATCAAAAACAAACATGACTAACACAAAATTTAGAAGTTTGTCAAACTAAACACAAACTGGAATTGAAATGGTTAAATGGGAGATGTTGGGAGAGCCATAAAGTATAACTAGGGTTTCAAATTATTAAAGACTAAGCGAACATAAATGAACATATTACCGAACGTTCATGAACGTAAACGAACGAACGCAGTCTCTGTTCATGTTCGTCCGTTTAACTTAACAAACATAATTTCTTGTTCGTGTTCGTTCATTTATTAAACGAATGAACATAAACGAACTTTCCGCCGAACGGTTCACGAACTGTTCGCTGAACGTTTAGTTTTCCTACAACCCTAAGTGTGAGAGAGAACAATGGTCAATTATATTCATTATTATATTAATTCTTGAAAATTCATTTATAGAAAACTAGTAATGAGTATGTTTAAAAATAACAAGTTGTTTAAATTTTTTAAATTGATACGGTAGGTGATTGAGGACGGCAAAATATAAAATATGTTGGTGATTGAAATTCGGGTTGTGCGACAAATGAAAGGTTGTAATAATCGTATTATTTTTGTTGGCTTGTTCTTGTTCTTGTTACAAGCAAAAGGCTTTTTTATTTTTTTAGTTTTTATTTTTTATTTTTTTTGTTCCATCTAGGTAATCACTTCAAGAAGTTGTCGTTGACTTTCCAAGAAGATATATTCCAGCCGCCATCTACCCTTGGTTTTGGGCCGACCAACAAAAAAACAAAGAGTTAAATGTAATTTTAGTCATCTGTTTGTGTCATTTAGTCAGTTTAATATAAATATTTTTTTTTGTCTGTGGGTTTAAAAATGTTTCACCGTTGCTATTTTATTACACTGGGTTAACTTTATCTATTTTTTCTGTTAACGAGAAGGGCAATTTGGTCATTTTAAATGTAATTTTGTTAACTAGAAGGGCAATTCGGCCATATAAAATGACCGAATTGCCCTTCTTGTTAAGAGAAATAATAGATGAAGTTAACCAAGTGGACTTGAATGACAACGATGAAACCTTTTTGGACCCATAGGTGAAAAATGAAACCTTTGGACTAAACTGACAAAATGGCCCAAACCACAGGGACTAGGACCCATAGGTGAAAATAAAACCTTTGGACTAAACTGACAATGTAATAGCCCAGCGTGACCGCACCATGATATTGTCCGCTTTGGGAGCCAGCACGCCCTCGGCGCCCGCCCCTCACGGTTTTAAAACGCGTCATGATTGTGAAGGTATCCAACCCCTTATAAGGAAGCCTTTGTTCCCCTTCACAACCGATATGAGATATCACAATCCACCCCCTTAAGGGGTCCAGCGTCCCCGCTAGGACCTGGAACCACTGGTCCGGTCCTGGCTCTGTTACCATCTCTAATATGTATGCTTTCTTTCATGATTTATGTTTATTAGTTGTAATTCTGTTAACTAAAAGGGCAATTCGGCAATATTATATGGCCGAATTGCCCTTCTCGTTAAGAGAAATAATAGATGAAGTTAACCCAGTGGACCTAAATGGCAACGATGAAACATTTTTAGACCCATAGATGAAAAAATGAAACGTTTGAACTAAACTGATAAAATAACCCAAACCATAGGGACTAAAATGGCATTTAACTCAAAAACAAAAGTCTCACGTATTGATTTCATTTGTGACCCAAATATTAAATGTTTTGAGCCGACCAAGAAAAAACAAAAGTCTAACATCTTGATTTCATTTGTGGCCCAAATATTAAATGTTTTGGGCCCACCAAGAAAAAACAAAAGTCTAACATCTTGATTTCATTTGTGGCCCAAATATTAAAAGACTCTGGAAGCTATTTCGGTGTTGTCACCAAGATGCTAAACTGTAACAACAACCGTATAGAGCATAGGGAATCATACGCAGAGGTGGCCCGGAGTGGGTAGGGAGGACCACCTGCTAGGGCCCGTATTTTCCGAGGGCACATTTAAAAAAAAATTAGTATACCCATACTAAACACCACGTTATTGATAGGCCTATTTACAAATCTATCTTGAATTTTATAAGTTAGCCCATTAGGTTTAACCCAATACCCATTTGATTAAAAATAATAATAATAATAATAATAATAATAATAATAAACAAACAATATCCTTTTGTTTGTGCGGCAATTGGCAAACACCTGGAGATTGAAATGGCGCACACTCGCAAATCCTTGAATGGCAAGCCAATAGCCAACCACGCAAACACCTTGTTCGTCCCTTCTGATTGAAATTTCGGCAGTTCTTTGGCTTCTCTAGACACATGGATGCGAAGGTAAGGGCGGCACTGTTTTGTCTATCGTAGAATTTGCAATCCACCCACGTCTCACTATCATCTTCTTGCTCTCCACACAACTCTGACTCGGTGACTCGCAACTCGCAAGGCTTCGCGGCAGTGACCATGTATGATTAGTTAGGTGTTATTTGGCATTAACTGTCGATTAGTTAGGTGTTATTTGGCGTTATATTTCTTTAAGGCCTAAGGAGCACATTTTTTCAAACTCGGCCAGGGCACCTGAATTCTCAGGGTCGGCCCTAGTTATACACTAAGAAATCAGTAATTGAATGAACACACCGTTAAATACACAGATTTGGATTGATAAGGACAAACTGTGAAGCGTGCACTCAAGCACAATGTTCAAGTCTGCGTTTCACATAGGCTCACAACCTATTTATAGAGCTAACACCCAAAGTATGCGCTTCATATTGGTATGTTCAAAAACCTTTTTGGACCCACAGACGAAAAATGAAACTTTTGGACTAAACTGGCAAATTGACACAAACCATAGGGACTAAAATGGCATTTAACTCTTTCATTTATCTATATTATTATGCATCGTCGGTTATCAGTTTTCTTTTTTGCCACAATAAAATCTTGGTTTCTTATTATACCATACATCTAGTGGTGCACAAATCGGGTTTTCTGAATACCCGGTTCCGGGTATGGAACCGGGTTCGGGTACGATCAGGTTCTACAAAATCGAGTATTGACAATACCCGGGTCGGGTCCGGGTCCGGGTTTTATATAAAAAATGTATACCCTACATACCCGGGTTCGGGTAGGGCTCGGGTCGGGTTTTCTAATACCCGGGTAGTATAATACCCTATTTTCGGGTTCGGGTTGGGTCGGGTTTGGATCGGGTTTGGTTCGGGTATGCCTCGGGTATTCAATGTTTTTGGATAAATCATACATAGAAATACATGACACCTAAATAATCATTGAACCGGATCGAATAAGATGATGAACATAGCTAACTTTGAATAACTTGATCGTCTTCGTTTATTGTTCGTCATCAAATTAAAGACCCCTTTTATATGGTATAGAGATACAATGTAAACCAAACAAATGATCATAATACACTTTCTAACGGCTATATAGCCGTTACCAAGGTACAAAACTCGAAAAAACACAAAAAAAAACGAAAAAACCTGAACAGGGTATTGGGAAACCCGGACCGGGTATTGAAAAAACCCGGTTCTGGGTTCGGGTTGAAACCGGGTACTCGTAAAACCCGGGTTGAAAAGGGTATAAAAAAACCCGGTTCCGGGTTCGGGTTTTATAACAGAAATGCATACCCAACCCCTACCCTATGGGTAGGTTCGGGTATAAAAAAACCGGGTTTTATAATACCCGGTTCCAGGTTTTATTTTCGGGTCTAGGTCCGGGTTCGGGTTTTTTGTGCACCACTACATACATCCATGCCACATACAACGTATCACACTTGACCCAAATCTAATGGACTTCTAATTACAATCTAGCCCAACACAAGTTTATCGAGTACTACCCATACATAATATATAATAAACTAGGATTGACCCTGCGCGCGTTGCAGCGCGCGACCCCGAATCGTTCTATAAGGGGATGCCATATAACCAAAGTCGTCAACCGTATTCGAGTTAGGGACCAACAATTTAAAAAAAAACATATTAGTCACTAAAATAGTAAAATTTATTTTTTATACCTCAGCAAAACTTAAAATAAAAACAATACCACCTCAATTAACAGTAATGACCAAGAATAAACAAAGCAGGTTGATTGTTTTATGTTCAAAATCTTTTGAACTTCAAATTTGTCAAACAGAACGGTCAGCATAAGTTCATGTTTGGTGCAATGAATAAATACATTTCTAAGTAAGATTACATGTATTTTATTTTATAAAACCTATTACTAAAATGCACCTCCTTTAATTTTGTTTGCTCAGAAAAACTTCAAACCTGTGCGTAAGACTGCAAGAGTAAAACATAAAGAAGAAATAATAATGAATGGAAGTAATAGCTAACTTCTGGAAAACAGAACCAAGGCGCGTTTTTTATGAAATTCGAAAGTAATAGCTAACTTCTCGAAAACAGAACCAAAGACAAATTAACAGCGCTAAACGGCGATTAACTAAACTATTAATGGAATATAACAATAAGGCATCTACAGCTTTCGCAATATAATTAGGAAAGCAGGGTCATGAGGCAACACGCTAAAGAACAAAGAGAATAGAAAATAACACATATAAAACGTGCATAATGTTATTGGTAAGGGGCAACGCTGCTATAGGATAACGAATATGAATGCGCACACAAAGGGCTTAAGATAAGTAACATGAAAAAGATAGTTCATGACTTTGGAATTCGGTTTTGCAGCAAAATTCAGGGTGTATACTGCTGGAACAATCCATGCCCTCTAGATATCTTCTATTATCAGCCTGCTATGTTATACGTGTTCATGTTACAAATGGAATCAGTAAACAATCTAAAGGTTTATGTTAAAACAAATTAGAAGAACAAATTACTAAGAAAATTAATGATATAAACATACATGTGTTATTTATGTTCTTTTATATAAAACCACGCAACCCCCACGATCTCCAGTGGCAAGATCTCTAGCTTTATCAAATTTTAGAGCTGATACAATATTAACTGCATAAAAAACGTCACGTTATCAAGCAGGAATAAGAAACAAACACTTGTGTTTTTAATATTGAAAAATGTTCAATGACATATTTAGTTAAATTTTCAAAAGTTGACCAAAGTTGTCATAATGAGAAGATTGTTAACTCTGGGTAGTCAAAAGCTTAAGGTGTGCGCTCAAGAAACATAGGGTAAGCCTGTCGCCTAGGCGCTTAAAAAAAAGTATTGAGGAAAGCAAGGAGCATGTATTATCCAGACCATTTTTAGGCTGCTCTAAGCTGTTTTGGACTTGTTTTAGGGCAATTTAGGTTGGTTCACTGCTCCTATGTGCGTAGGTACACTCAAGGCGGTTTGGCTGAGGCGCTGACCAAAGCCGAACATGGGCGCGTAGGAACCAAGGCAGTTTGACTACAGAGAAGTAATTATAAACAACAGTTACCTTTAAAGTATTTGTTTGTATAAATTATCACAACTACAAACTTTACCCAATAGTTTTTTTTACCTATACTAAAACTCCAAACATTAGACCTAAATTGACCCTTTCAAGTCAAACATACTTGTCTAAACTTCAACATAACCAGATTTCATACCAAAAATAACAATATCCACACCAATTTCAAAAATCAATACACCTGAAATCAATGCATCAAGTTGTCTCTTTTCTAAAACCTAGAGAATGTTGAAATGTATATTTCACCAATCAATGGATGCAGACTACAACCTAACTCTAATATCACACCACATAATATCAATGAGAAACAAATCACAATAGCAAGCATCACTACAATTGTAACATCACACCAAATACATTTCAATAATAGATAAAAACTTCAAAAAGTAAATAATAATTCATCGATCAAGTATTCTTGTACCTTCCTGAACCTCTTCACCAGCAACACTTTAGCCGTAAACCTGAGAGAAATCCTAGTCTAAACCCTATGTAAGAGCCATGTCTACGTCATCTTAGTTCAGATTTCATGAGGTTTCAGATTTTTAGAGAGAGAAAGAGAGATAAAAACGAAGATGGTAAAATGAGAGGAGGGGAAATGGGGAAAAGATTACCTTATGAAATTAGGGTTCGAGTACAAATCGGGGGCATGCAATGTCCGATCTGGTATGCTCTCTGTCAAAAAAGGTGTTTGCTGAAGCCGGCGGAGAACTGGCCGGATTGCTTTCATCGATCTCTCTATACGCCGCTTTCTCTCTCTCTCTGTCTTCCTTTGAGTGTCTCTCCAAATGTGCACCTCTTTGGGATAAAACCAGTGATGGAAGTATTATTGTGAGGAATGGTGCAAGGTAGGCCACGTGACAAATAAGAAAGAGGTAGGTGGTGACTAAGCTTTAAAACAAAAATATAAAAATATAAAGAAAAAGCAATTAAGCATAAGTTACAACATTGGTATGCATACCAATGTTGCAAATTAGATATATATATAATATAATTGTCTTTGACCCAATACAATACGCCCATACCCTTTATGATTAGAATAACTAACATCACCCCCTAATCATAAACCCAAATAATCATGTTCCTAAATAAAGATATTTGAAAATTTGAGCAATTTTGGTGGGCGGACTTTTGAGCATAAACAATAGAGGTTCAAGAAGAACGAAATAGGTAACAAGTAAATATAGGTTTAGAAACCATATTAATTTTTTTAATTTACCACACATGTTTTTTATATTTACGAATATATAAACTCTATCAAACAATATCTGTATTAATTGTGTTTTAGTCGTTTTGAATGGCGTCTTGCTCATTAGTTTGGCGTTTTGAATTTGAGCAGTAAAAAGACTTTTTTACCTTTAATGAAGCACGTTCAAGTGTAAAATTGATGTTATTTACGAAAACGCTACCGTGCCAATATAGTCCATAGATTATTTTGATCTAATGGTCCATAAGCGTTCTCACCGTTCTC
Source organism: Helianthus tuberosus (assembly GCA_030545235.1). Classification (NCBI taxonomy): domain Eukaryota; kingdom Viridiplantae; phylum Streptophyta; class Magnoliopsida; order Asterales; family Asteraceae; genus Helianthus; species Helianthus tuberosus. The sequence continues at coordinate 202,725,144 of CM060371.1, forward strand.
ACATTTTTCACCGTCTTCCCTAAATCCTGACCCATAACCCCATAGTGTATTTAATTACAAACAAACCTCTTAACTTAGATAAATTTTTCAACTAGTAATCTCTTTTCAAATAGCGTCACTTTCGTGTTAGAACATTTAATCCATCAAGTATTCCTTTTCATTCGTTGATCAAAGTGTAACTTTTTAGATCATACCATATTATTAATAGTATTAATTTATCATAAACGAACAGTGGCGTCTCTGAGAATTCATTTACCCTGTTCGAACTCGAAAAATGTGCCCTTATGCCTTAACGATAAACAATGCAATTACGAAAAAATGAGAAAATTATAGTAACAAATGAGTTACATTACATACCATAATAACTAATAAAGTAATAGCTAACCAATGATTCGTGCAACCATTTTTGCATTTTTCATAGCAAATTGGTGGATCAACTCTTCATAATTTATATTATCTAAGACTTCGTTTTCAATTAGTAATGGGCTCAATTAACCTAGTGGGCTAAATTCTAAAGTCTAAGCCATAAAAAATTATTTGTAAATGATTCTTACTTGAAATTGGTATGGGTTTACTATTTTAAAAAAAAATTAACATATATATATCGGATTTTTTTTTAAAACCATATGCCCTGCGAAATCACGGGTCCTGTGCGGAAGTCCTCCCCTCACACCATCTAAGCCTCCCCTGTAAACGGACATGCTAATCCAACATAATTGATGGTTAAAGGTTGATCATTGGTGTCTGCCATGGAAACAGTTGTAGGGTTTTTTGAGAAATAAGAACAAGTGAGTTTGGTTCAGAAAAACCCTAATGGTATGAGTTGGAATTGCATTCATTACATTAAGAATAAGATATATAAATGCAAGGGTTTGTACAAGGTGAATTGACAACTATACATATATATGCTATAATGAAAATACATATAATATAAACTAGTGATATTCCCCCTCGCTTCGCGGCGGGGATTAATTTGGTTCGTTACAGTACCTGCACTTGATATAGTAATTGAAAGAGAAAGCATTACATCGATTGAAAACAAACAAAAAAAACACATATTGATATGGTACCTATATATGTTGTTCAGTTGATATCGGTTCGGTTCACTTGCATTTTATGTTTATTTTATTTCAACATTACGATATTTTCTTTTTATAACGGATATTCTGCCGCTATCGCACCAAACCCAATCGAAACCAATTGAGCAACATTTGTATCGGAAACAATATTTTTTTTAGTTTTTTTGCTTTCAATAAATTAATACTGTATCGCTACCATATTGTACCGAACATCATCGGTACCAGTATACATTCCGTTTTATTGTTTCCTGTTTGATAACGGGTACTATGATCGTATCTTAAAAGTTATACGAGAGAACAAAATATACTTAAATCAATTTAAGTAATAAACCAAGAAAATAATAAAACCTTAGAAAAAACAATATTGAAAAAAATTTAAAACAATTGTTCCCCTCTTTTTATTTCAACATTACGATATATATTTTTTAAACGGATATTGTGTCGCTATCGTACCAAATTCAATCAAAACCGATTGAATAGCATCTGTATCCTTATTTATTTTTAGTGTTTTTGCTTTCGATGAATTAATATCGTATCGCCACCATACCGTACTGAACAACATTGGCACCAGTATATATTCATTTTTATGATTTCTTGTTTGATAACTGGTACTTTAATCGTATCTTAAAAGTTATATAAAAATATATGTTTAAATCAATTAAACAAATAAAACAATACAGAACTAATAAAAACCTAAAAAATATTAATAAAAAATCAAAACACTGTTCATAGCCACTTTAACTGGTACTTTAATCGTATCTTAAAAGTTATATAAAAATATATGTTTAAATCAATTAAACAAATAAAACAATATAGAACTAATAAAAACCTAAAAAAACAATTATATATATATATATATATATATATATATATTGTTGATGAAGATCCATGAATAGTAATTTTAATTTTATAATAATATATAGTTTTTTTAATTTATTATTTTTGTAGTATAATACTTAATTATTATATTTGCTTTTCATTTTTTTCTTTTCTTAAACCATATTTTCTCTATTACTTATTTTTTTATTTTTAATAATTATTTTTTCCTTTTTTAAATCATACTTCCTTTTTTAGTTAATTAGATATTTTATTAATAACTTATATTCGTTTTTTCCCTTGACATTCCTGTATAAGTTTTGGTAAAAACAAACATCTATTCAAAATAAAGTATTTATTTGGTATTATAAAACGGTACGATGATAAACTGAACCGATTTTCTAATGGTTTGGCTTTCTAAACAAGATGTTTCTTTTTCAAATAACGTTTGTTTTACCTTTACCATTTGCTCCGTTTCGCCGCAACGCGCGACGTTAACAAATCTAGTATTAATAAAAAATCAAAACACTTCATAGCCACTTTCTAATAATATGTATAATACAAGGGTTTGCATGAAGGGAAAGAATTCAAAATAATTTAAAATAAATAATATGTATAATACAAGGGTTTGCATGAAGGGAAAGAATTCAAAATAATTTAAAATAAATAAAGTGTATGGTACAATTGTTCGCACAAATCTCGCAAGCACTCAACTTACTTTTGGTTTTGCAATCAATGTGCCTCTACATATGTAAAGCTCAAAAAAAAAAATACACATATATAATGGCAAAATCAAAAAAGAACTGCGAAAATCGCATAAACACTTAGACACGTAACATTAACTTTAATAAACTACAAATGCATCTGCAAATGTAGAGCTCGAAATATATAAACCGTTCAAACTTATAATCCTAGTTTCTTAACCCATGGCCATGTTCATCGTCGAATCAGTAGTTTGATGATCAGCCTCGACTACCATTTTATCTGCACGCGGTCCATAAGCCCGACTACAAATAACAAAATACAAAATATTTATGCAACTCATAATACCAAGGAGCCAATAATACTTATCATAATGACCCTGATTAATATTAGTAGCAACCCAACTCTCTTTTCCATCCCCTTTTGTTAAACCATCCACAATGCTTAGAATAATACTAGCAAACAAGTGTCCAAACCCCGAGCCGAGCATATAAAGAGCGGAAGCGATACTTGTCATACTCTTCGGGAATTCATGATAGTAGAACTCTATTTGACCAATTATGTTCAAACCATCCGCCAACCCGTATAGGACATGATGTGGAATAAGCCACATCGCGGACATTTTTACAACCCCTTGAGGATTATTCAAAAACCCTTCTTCAATAGCTTTATTTCTTCTTATGTGTTCTACAAGCCCTACAATGACTGTCGCGATTATGGAGATCACGAGGCCTGCCCCTATTCTTAATTTTACATTTATATAAGCGGGCTTCCCTTGAATTTTCGATAATAAAGGGATGATAGCGCGGTCATAAAGTACAACCCAAACCATTATTGTTACGATTGTGAAAAAACCGAATGAGGCTGCAGGGATTTCAAGTGTTGATGTGATGTGTCGGTCCATGGTTGAAGCTTGGACGACAGGAAATGTGATTTGGCCCATGAGGACCGATAACATTATACATGAAGACCATAATGGGATCACTTTAATGAGCGCCTTTAGCTCTTCGACTTGATCAACCGTGCATATGGTCCACGGATCTTCAATGGTCATACCTTCGGATTTGCTAAGAATGCAAGCCTTGTTCAAGAACCTAAAGGGAAAATGATCCATAAATGATGTAAAAGTTATTATAACTAGATGACATATGTGCCACTTTTGGTTCATTTACTTATAAATGAGTTGATTTTGGTTATGTTATATCTCTAACAATCCATACGGGTGGATAAACAACCAAATGTACCTTGGTCATTTTGTTAAAAAAAATAGATTTGTAATCTTTCAATACATTAGCTGTTTTTAAGAAATTTTAAGTGGACAAACGTGTTACTAGTCAACCTGATCCATTTTGTTAGTTGGATAATGGATCACTTTGGATTATGTTTTGGGAAAATATCTAAAATGGTCATTGACCAATCCCTATTTTTAAAATGATCACCTCTCAAGTCTTAGAAGAGACGTTTCACGGATCCATGTGCATAGGAAGCGTCATTTTAAGACTAATTATCAAGTTGTAGCGTCATCCAATACAAACATGACATATGGTTGTTTTTTTATCTTGAGACGTCTAGGAGACGTCTGTGAGGTGTCTGTCTGACGTCTGGAGTCTGGGAGATGTATCAAGATAAAAAAAAAACAGACACATGTCATGTTTGTATTGAATGACACTACAACTTGATAATTATTCTTAAAATGACGCTCCGCATGCACATGGATCCGTGACTTCTCTCCCAAGACTTGGGAGGTGGCCATTTTGGAAATAGGGATTGATTAATGGTCATTTTCGGGATTTTCCCTTATGTTTTCTCTTTGATAAGTCAAACGAGATTTCTTTGTCGAAAATAAGCTTAAAGGAAACATGCCATATTATGAGTCTAAACGGATTAAACTTCCTTTAAAATGAATTTTTAATACATAATAACATTATTTTTATTCAAAAATTAGTTTATTGGTGAAATAAATATTCTTCTTAACCATAGATGACACTCTAACTAGCTTATAAAACCGAGTTGGATGGACCACATCCATATCGCCATGCACACAAACATTAATATTTTTACGTGTTACCCAACCCGTTAGAAACACCCATTGGGGTCACCCCTACTAGAAAGCAATGTGATGTATACATAGAGTACCTTAACTTATCGGTCGGCTTAGTGACGTTTGCATCATTTTTGTTGTACCACGAGGCATCAACCGAGTTGGGTAACTCAAGCTTTCTATTTTTCCAGGCCACCGATATCACTTGACACAAGCTAGTAAATAAGCTTTTTTCAACCTTCATCTTATAGTAAAGAGGATACGCGACAACAAAGATAAAAGTAGAGAAGAACATGAGAATAACCGGGACTCCAAACCCGACTCTCCATCCATAATGTTCTTGAATATAAACAATGCCCGTAAGTGCAATCATGACAGCCATAATAGATGTGGCATAAAACCACCCAAAGAAGCTCTCCAACAGCCTCCCTCGCTTTGCATTATCCTTGGAGTCGATTTGGTCCGCCCCAAATGCCAAAGAACATGGGCGGACCCCACCGGCTCCAATGGACATAAAAGCAAAAGCCCAAAAAAGGAGAGTATTTTGACTGAATGTTGGCGATTTACACGAATGAGGCAGCCGAATGTCACAAGGGGGTGGTTTTGTGTTAGGGAACATTGTTGTTAACCATAGAAGGATCATGCCCTACACATACATCACAGAAATGGTTTGAGTCAAAACTAGCTTCGAACAACGTGAAGTATATAGTAAATTTAATAGTGCTAAATGGGTTGTGTTTATGGGTGGACAGAAACACAACCCGAAAAACTTATTTATATTTTCTTTGCATATTACTACTCTAATATTTATAATTTGCTATCAAAATATAAGTGTATATAAAACAATTACATCTAAACTGTAAAACCATGTTTATTGTTTTTTATAATTTGGCATAAAATTGATACAAATTAAACGTAAAATAAATATATAGATCCCTATTTATTTACTATATCTTAAAGAGAAAGGTCGGTGGACATTTCTCTTTTAACACTCAACTTTTGATAACATTCACGTATTAACCCTCAATTATTGACAACCTTTCTCTTTTAACCCTTAACTTTTGACAGCCATTCACAAATTAATCTTCAACTTTCAACAACATTCATTAACCCTCAAACTTTTGACAGTATTCACTATTAACCCTCAAACATTTGACATGAAACACTATTAACCCTCATCTTTAAGTAAGTTACACATTCACTTCTAACTTTTGATAATTGACAACTTTAACCCTCCAACATTTTCTACTTAATAACTTGACACCTCCTTTATGTTTAAATTACTTTTACGACCCTCTTCACTTCTAACTTTTGATAATTAACAACCTTGATCGTCCAACCTTTTCTACTTAATAACTTGACACCTCCTTTTGTTTAAATTACTTTTACTGCTTTACCTCGCAACGTGCGACACACTATTATACATTTTTTTATCTATGCCTGACCACATTAGTATCTAAATTACTTTTAAGAATTTACACCACTGTCTAAATTACTTTTACGACTTTACACCGCAACGTCGGGGATGAAAACCTTGATAACCATAACCGACCCACGATTCATAGTTTGTAGTGTATATATAATATTGTTACAAATATTTGTATAGAGAATGAAATCATACCATGACACTAAAGATGGAACCAAGGAAAATGGTGAGGAACCGGCCGATATATGAATCGGAGAGAAAAGCTCCGACGATCGGTAAGAAATTGGTCGCCGCCGTCCAGTTTAAAACGACATTTGTGCCCCTAGCGTAACTCATATGGTAATCAAACATGAGGTATTTTATCATGTTTGGAGATAGTCCAAAACTTGCCACTTTTTCAAATGATTCATTTGCTGTTTCCATATAAGTTTAACATTTCAATATAAATTTAAAAGAATATAATCATAAATATGTCATCATATAGGATATGCTACTTTAACATTTCAATATAAATTTAAAATAATATATAATCATAAATATGTCATATCTCATCATATAGGCAATGCTACTTTAACATTTCAATATAAATTTAAAAGAATATAATCATAAATATGTCATATCTCATCACATAGGCTATGCTATTGTGGTTAAAACCGATCAAACCGAACCAAGTCGGCCGGTTTGAGATTCAAATAATTCGGTTTTCACGGTTTAAGGTTTTAACGTTTCGGTATGGTTTGAAACTTGGAATTAGATGTTTGACCCTTATTTATTTATTTAGTTTATGTTTGGAATATGTAGTTATGTATTTGTATTATAATTAACCCAATGGGAAATTACATCAAAACAGAAGGCAAACGGGCAACAAGCTGCGCCGTTAACCTCTTTTTGGATAGCAGAACTAAGTCTTTTAAAAATTACATTCATAGATCTTGAGGTTATAACATTGCTATGCATTACTCGTTGGACTCGGCTAAGAACTCCACAGTCAGTCTCTCTGGCACAAGGAAACCAAAAACATCAAAAGCAGATGGTATAAACACGTGTTAGTTGTCAAGGTACGTTTTCTCATCTTTATAATTCAGGAAATGTTAATACAAACTAACGACTTTGAAAAAAAAAAGATGATTCAAACCATCAAAACCAAATGGTTAAACCACCAAACCGGTAAAACCATACAATCCGACCGACCAACCAACTCAACCCCATTGGTTTGGTTTATATCGTCACGCGAAACAGTAGTTAGCGGTTCAACCAAAAATTTTCGGCAAAACCAACGAAATTGGACATGAACACCCATTTAGTATTAAAAAAATTGAAAAAAAAAAACAAAAACAAAATATGATCCATCCATGAATACCTAAGATGAATGGCATGGTTCGTAGACCACCCTTTCGAATTCCTGATGAGTTTGCTTGTTTCATTTCATCTTTTTCTGTAGAAGGAACCTCCATGTCTCTCTCTCTTTCTTATGTATAATATGAACAAGAAAACAGGCATGCAGACATATAAATACACAAAGGGAGAGTGTGTGACGTTATATAAAAAAAATAGGCTAAAAAGAGTAGGAACAAATGAGAAATGACACGTGCTAAGAGGAGAATGGTGGAATTTATATTTATATTTTTATTTTTATAACAAAACATGAAAGTTCTAATAGTAGTTTTTTTTGTTTTGTGAATTTTGACTTCTAGTGTTTTTCTTTATTGTCTTGGAACCGGTGTTGATATTTGTTTTTATCGATCTTTGTTTTTATGATTTTCAACGATTAGAACCAATAACGATCAAAGTCACGCCGCATAGTCGGGAGAAAACAATTAAACTCTTGCTGCGTAGCGCAGTGGTAAAAACCTATTTTTATCTTTTTAATTGCATTATTGGAAACGATATCGATATTCACTTTTATGGTTTTCTGATGAGTCAAACCGATACACCAAAGACACGCCGCTTTACACGAGCGAAAACCGATCATACTCATGTCAAGTAGGGCGAGGGGAAAACCCAATATCGATATTTGATTTTTTCGATCTTCGCTTTTATGGTTTCCGATGAGTCGAGTCGAGAACGACCAAAGTCATGCCGCGCGGCACGGGGGGAAATGATCAAACCCCCGCCTTCGCTTTTATGGTTTCCGATGAGTCGAGCTGATAATGACCAAATTCACGTCGGGTAACACGGGGAAAAACGATCAAACTCCTACCACGTAGCGGGGGGGGGGGGACTTTTTTTTCCATTGGTATTATCGGAACCGGTATCCATATTCGCTTTTGTGGTTTCTGATGTGTCTAGCTGATAATGACCAAAGTCACACCACGTACTACAGGGAAAAAACGATCAAGCTTCCGCCGCGCAGCACGGGGAAATAACCTAGTTTACGAAGAGAAGACAACATCTTTCCTAACCTTTGCCTAAAATGTTTTTAACTGCAACTGCTAAATTTTATATATATATATAAAAATTGCACTAGCAAGAAGCAACTGCTAAATTTTATATATATAAAAATTGCACTAGCAAGAAGCAATAAGGAACCGAAAACCAAATTATATGACTAATAATGGGTTTTATAACTTCTTAACCTAAAATGTTATTTTTATTTGACCGGCTAACTCATACACTCTCTAATCTTACTTCTAAATAGACACTTTTATCAACCTTGTGACTTGAATCCTCAACATTAGGGACATATTTTATTTACACCTTGATACTACAAGACTACGAGCCTTTGGTATTGAATGTATGAACATTTCTTGGCTTTGATCATGAAGCGAGCAGGAAAAGACTATGGTCGTGGTTTATGGCGTGAAAAAGACAATAGTTTCACGTAATGCTAAGCTTTTGACTCCATCTCGCAAAGGCTCAAATCCAACTTTCATTGGTCTTGGCGTTAACCCCCTTGAAGGCCACATGCTCAATGTAAGTTGTGATTTATCTGATCCCATTGGTAAGCGAGGTATTGATGAGGTCTCGTGAGTTTTCTGATAGCAAGTTCTTACGTTTACAAATGTATAGTGTTTTAAATGCTAGTTACCAAATAATTCGGACGTTAATTTCCATATGCATACCAATTTCAACCAAAGAACCATGGATACCGTAATAAGTATTTATACGTAATACATATTACATAGTGAGATAGAACAATCGTCAATTATACACTTACATAATCTTCTTATGTAGCATATTAAAGTAATAGACTAACAGTCAAGTTGTGGAGAGTTCAAATAAGAACAAATTTTTTGTAAGAATAAATTTTAACCAATAAGAATACTTTATTTTACTTTATTTAATATAATTATTTAATGTTCCTATAAGGGTACATTGTTAAATCTACATAGGTCATTAATTTATAGTCTTTCTCTTTAATAGCTAACTTCATTAAATTTTTTGTAACTTATCTTCAAAATATATATTTTTTTCAAAAAAATAAAATAAAATAATTTAAAGTGTATGATAAATAACGAGTTGTGTAGGATAAATTTCAACATGTAGGATGAAGTTCAAAATATGTAGGATAACTTTGATGTGTGTATGCAAAAAAAGTTAGTGTGGAGGATAATAGTCTTTATGACTAATTAATTAGTCAAAAATGATAATAAATGAGATAAGTGGAAAAACTATTTAATGTTTTACAAAATTACTCTTTGTTCTTTTTCTTCTCAAATGAACCTTACCCCAGTCAAATATTTATGTAATTCTCACGGTTATTTATTTAAAATCCGCATTATATATTTGTATCGAAGTTTAAGCGGCTCAAACAGCCTAAGTTGGAACATTCATACGGTGTAAATGATGATTTAATGAAAGTTTATTTAATGAATCATATGGAAATGGGTAGCAAGAAAATAGAATATGCTATAAGTGATTGGAATTTGAACATGTGACAAAAGAAAGCCTTGTAATAATCGTTATTTGTTGGGTTGCTCTTGTTTTTGCTACCTATGAGCCAACCAAACCTGGGAAAATCAATCAAACTGGATGGCAAAGCATAAACTCAACTAGGAAACTGAGATCTGAAACATTTGAGACGGGTATGAGCAGTGGCGGATCCAGAAAGTTCGTATAGGGGCAACATTTAAAAAAAAAAGGGTAACGAAATCGAAAAAACGTCAAAATTTTCCAAAATTTACACTACCGCCGGAGCGTTAAGGGGTAGCGGAGGCTACCCCTTATTACATAGTAGGCCTGCCCCTGGGTATGAGATTAGAATTGAAAATTTCGGTGGGTTTGGAAAGGGTATGTATGTTTTTAAAGGCAAACGTTACAATATCCTACTCCTGAATTACATTAAATAAATTTTAATCTACCCCATGTCAGGATTTGAACCTTGAACCCTGGTCTTCTACCCAAGAGACAAGAGTCTCTACCACCCAACCGAAAGTAATTAGTTTAAAAAAAAATCGTAGGTATGAGACGAATATGGTATTAGGTGGTACCCGATTGATGTATATTACCCGAATATATTAATATATTATATAATTTGAGAAAATATAATTGTTTCTACGATTCTTTCCCCTAACACGTCCAACCAATTGGAGAAAATCAATAGATATGTTTTCGAGAGTGATTCATTCTTCCTAAACGTAGAGTACAACTCTGTTAAAGTTATATAATTGTTAGAAGTATAGTTAAATATTTTATATCAAAAAGTTGAATATTTTATATTTCAGTTTGGCTCGTTTGGCATTTTATGTGAGTTTAAGATTAGTTTCCTATATTTGGCATCCCAATGGGTAACTTCTAACCACATAAAACCATAGACTGGTATACCCGATACCCGTATGTATACCTGTAAACCTGATGTAGAATGAGTAATGCTTACTCAATAGATATGAAAAGCTGTTTTGTAATCATCATACCCAATCAATTGTCATAACTAGCTATATACTATAATTTTTAAAGATTTATATATTTTAGTCAACTACAATAAGAGACAAGACATATAAATAACTATACAACTTTTTCACTATTAACTAAGTTATGTGAAATCCAGTAACGTAAATTTTAAAAATGCAAACAGGAACCATTTGCAATTACATATCTTTTGGGAGTGAATTGTATTAGAAGGTTAGGCCGGAGGGTATGGGGGTGCCACCCTTGCCATCTCAGTCTCTATGGCGCCTGGGTGGTGGCGCCACCCCACACCATCGATTTCAAGGTGGGGCGTCAGCATGGTAACGAGGAGGAATAAGTGTTCAAGTGGGGCCCACATGCATTTCAACCAATACAATCTTTTTTTTTTTTTTTTGTTTAGAGTAAACTGCCATTTTGGTCCCTGTGGTTTAGGCACTTTTGCCATTTTAGTCCAAATCTCAAACTTTTTAAATCTGGGTCCCTGTGGTTTCACTTTTATTGCCATTTTAGTCCAAATCTCAAACTTTTTTGAACAGTCAAAAAAAGGGGGATTTTGAATTCTGGACTAAAATGGCAATAAAGATGAAACCACAGGGACCCAGATTTAAAAAGTTTGAGATTTGGACTAAAATGGCAAAAATGCCCAAACCACAGGGACCAAAATGGCAGTTTACTCTTTTGTTTAATATGGGGCTTTATACCATACCATGCAAGTTAAAGGAGGATGTTATAAAGCCCCCTGGCTGACGTGGATCTTAGGTGGCGCTGACGTGTCCTGATAAAGCCCCCAGGGGCTCCATCCCACACCCTCCAGCCTTATAATAGAGTTATATGCCATTTTAGTCCCTGTGGTTTGGATCATGTTGCCAGTTTAGTTCAAAGGTTTCATTTTTGGTCTGTGGGTCCAAAAAGGTTTCACCGTTGCCATTTTAGTCCACTGGGTTAACTTCATCCATTTTTTTGTTAACGAGAAGGGTAATTCGGTCATTTTATATGTAATCTGTTAACTAGAAGGGCAACAATGACCGAATTGCCCTTCTCGTTAACAGAATAAATGGATGAATTTAACCCAATGGACTAAAATGGCAATGCTGAAACCTTTTTGGACCCACAGACGAAAAATGAAACCTTTGGACTAAACTGGCAAAATAGCCCAAACCACAGGGACTAAAATGGCATTTAACTCGTTATAATAATTAGATGTGAAAGATTAGCTTTTGAAAGTATAACATATATTGACCATCAACCGTAACGGTAAAAACTGCTCATCTTTTTTAGATAGTTGTTAGTTGATTGTTAGTCATGCATAGTAAAAGTTATAGCTAACCGGGCAACGACTTGAAACAAATTAAGGTTGAAATAATGAAATGGGTATAAGGGCGGAACCTGAGAGGGGTCAAGAGGGTCCGCAGACCCTTCGGTCACTGGAATTTTTTGAATTTTTATGTATAAATTTTGAGTTTTTGAAAAGCAAACTTAGAGATGGATCCTCTAATTCGAACCGGTAGAGAAAATAAGATTATGATGGCCCCGACGAATTCCTTCTAGTTACGCCACTGAATTGGTAGTATTTTTGTTCGGTTAAAAACACGTCTATAAAATTTATAAGTTTATTTCTTATAATTAGTAAATAGCAATTATTATTTATGAGAAGAGTTAAAACCTCTATACAGACCGATCGTCTTATAATAAAGACATTCTTGGAATCGTTCATTCGTTTTATTTAATTGCAAGTTATGATTCAAGCCAATATAATATTTAATTGCTATTTTGTATATTTTATAAACAAGAATAAGGGACAAGGATCGATATGGAATAATCCAGGGTGATCAAAGGTTGCTGCATGCTAGATTTTATCGGTCCTTGATGGTGATAGAATGTGATTGGTCAAATGCTTGAAGATCGCATATACTCGTTTGTGGTGAAACACTTTAGGTTCTCATATAAGAAAGGCTCGCTTTTAAGGAACACCGTGTAACAGGCGTACCACTTGTCAAGAGTTGGGGCCACATCAATGACCCTTTCACCATGAGTCCATGATAAAACAAAACCGACGACCCACATCAACAAGCAGAACAAAATAGTTGGCTGAGGGTGCTGCACATGGTGCCTGTCTAAGACTATGTGTTGTGGGTTAACTAAACTCATTGCCACATAACCGCCACGTCATTGCCACATAAGAACTTGACCATTAACTAAATATCCGTTAACTATGTGTTGTGGGTTAACCAACACCCAATGACCCGCATCCATGGGCCCCACTATCATTCCGATTAACATAGTTAATGGGTTAACAACGAAGGCACTCAATCCCCCATTCACAACCACCGTTAACTAGCGGGCATGGGTTAACCGTCGCCAACAGCCTATGTGACATTGTTAATGGGTATGCTAATGAACCCACAATATCCAGTCTGAGGCAACCTCGTGACATTAAGCTCACTTGGCCATAAATCCATGAGATCTAGGAAACAAGCTCATAATTATAATCAATTTCTCACACTAAACATGACAAATTCATAAATCCTCTAAAAACTTGCACGAATATCATAATTAACTTATTAAAAACCATAGTATCAAATATATCATTTACAAGGTATAACTCTTCAAACCCAAACGATAGCAGTCATCAGTGAGACCCAATGACGCTTATTATAGAAAAAAAGGTATAAACTTTATAAATTTTAAAACCATATTTAATGTTAATATTCATTTTTTTGGTAAAAGCAAAAGTGCACTAATTTTTAACGTTATTTTACTAATTTCGTGAAAATAACGTTAAAAAGAGGGGATCGTTAATCAGGCATCATGTGGTGGCGTTGATAGCCGAAAGACAAGGGGGTACATGCACCAATTGGCGTTTGTCTCAATTGCTGAGTGTTATGTGCCTTATGTCCAAGGCTTGATGCAAAACCACAATCGAGCCGGGGGTCTCATTGGAAGCAGCCTCTCTATTTCTACGGGGTAGAGGTAAGGCTGTCTACATCCCACCCTCCTCAGACCCTACCTTAGCTTTGCTATAGGTGGGATATACTGAGTACGATGATGATGATGATGATGATTCATTTTTTTGGTAAATATGATAAATATATATCATACAAATTCAAAAACGATCTGCTACTTGAAATTACAATAACATAAATAATCGCTTTTAAATTTCCAAACAGACTCCATGGAAGAATTTTCTATTGCTAAAAAAATTAAAAACAATGCTTTTTTTATTTTTATTTTTTTTTCCAGCAAATAAGTAGTTGTATGTGTACTTGCCCTTCATTTTTTTGTAGCATATACTTGATTTACTTACTATGTGTTGATGGAACCATGTCGTTGCATAGCAACAACTTGTTCACTACATCTCGAGCATCGAAATGATGTAGTTGCAGCACACCGTGTTCTAAGACAGTAGTAACAATACCTGACAACAAAAAAAAAAGTAAATAAAATATGAATAAAACGAATTTTAACCTTAAAATATACAAATTTGTTGAAGATTTTTGTCTTAGGTATCAATTAAGGCTTTAATCGACATTTGACGTAACTTTCAAAGTGGTAATTCATCTTTCGTATGGTCGGATGGGTATGAGAGTAACTGGTTTTGGTTGAAATGGACTATTTTCTTGGTCCGGGCCTGGTTGACCCGTAACCAACTTTGTCCCTTTTTTACGTTTTATAAGCGGGTAATGTCAATTTCGACGACTTGCTTATAATCGATTTGTTTATTTCTCAGTTACCATATTTACCCTATGAAGCATGAACAGATCAAAAGTATCGTGTTACGCGTCCCATATGAACATAATTAAATTAGTTACTTAGAACAATCTTTTTTAAGGAATAAAACAATTGGAAAAAATGGTGTTACTGTTAATCATCTTAGCTTATAATGTTTTCTTTCATTTATTCAATGTAAAAGTTGTTACAAGTAACTAATTTACTATGTGTTATCAAATTTTAGTTTAGAGTCATTTTACTATTCAATTTTTCTACACTTTTCACCCTAATGTTTTTGGTTTTTTACAACTTTTTCACAAACCATTTTTCATCTTTTACCCCAACGCTTTTTCACTTTCAACTTTGGTCTCATATACTTTTCATCTTTTACAAATTTGTTGTATTACGTTTCAGTCTTAATTTTGCGAGTTAACACGTTGCATCACACATTTGTGATTCAACGTTTTTACGTTTTTTTTTTTTTTTTTTTTTTTTGCGGTTCAATGGCCCTGTCGCAAGCGCGGGTCCTTAGTTGACTTAGTTATTCGTTTATATGCTATACGTTTCGGTCTACTTTTGGCGAGTTAACACGCCGCAACATGCGTATGTAGTCCAATGTTTTTTATGTCTACTTTTTATTCGGTTTAACGGTGCTACCGCAAAGCATGGGTCCTAAATACTAGTTATATTTATTTACTATAAAAGTAAAAATAATATTTTCCTTTCAAATACGATATTATGAAATTAAAAATGATTTACATACGAAATTCTGAACTTTTAGAATGATATATTTACCTGTGCTGACATGGAAGAGCTACATATGCGATCGTTGGATTAATGTGACAAATGGGGCATTGGGTTTCATCCCCAGCAGAACCTGAAGATTTATCCTTTGAAAAGGGACGAAAAAGACTCTTAATTGAAGCCGAATTAAGTATAGGAAGCAGTAGCAGCAACATTTCCTACAAAAGTCAAAATGGTCAACTACATGAAATTAGGGCTCATATCATATGGACACATTCAGCCTTGTGATATCTACCCAATGAATTTTCATGGAACACGAAACTTGATGAATAGAATTAGATGATCCACTTTGCTAGATATGCTAAAATGGGTGGGTTGGGTTGATCCTGAACACTTTCATGTTATTTTTTATTTATTTTTAAAAGAGTGAAGTACACGGATGGTTGGTCCCTGTGGTTAACCAAAATTTTGGATTTGGTCCCTAGCTTTTCAAAAGTACATGGATGGTCCCTAAGGTTTGCACTTTGTAACGCATTTAATCCCCAACTAACAAATCTAAAGGTTTCAGCAGGTCCAAGTTGGGGAGTAAATGCGTTACAAAGTACAAACCATAGGGACCATCCATGTACGTTTGTCAAAAGTTGAGGACTAAATTTGTTACAAAATGCAAACCATAAGGACCACCCGTGTACTTTTGGAAAGTTAGAGACCAAATCCAAAATTTTGGTTAACCACAAAGACGATGCGTCTTTTAAAAAAATCAGTGTCAAATATAATTACAAAGGTTATATCATTTCACTAACATTTCTAACTTTTACAAAGAAATTGATTTAAAGATTTAATGTGTCAAAATGATTACAAAAACAACGCAATCAATTTGACACATTCATCCAAAGAGTTAATGTGAATGCAAGAGAGTCAAATTTATTCATATAAAATTCAAATGAGAGTAAATATTACCGAAAACTCATTCCAAACTAACTGACGATTCATGTACTCGAAGCTAACAGCGCGGTTCATATGAGGGCTCCCGTAAACAAGTCTGGCTCGTAGAGCTCTCTCAATCAGATTCCTATATCTGTGATTATAATTAAAATAATAACCAACTGTTAATATCTAGATTCAAATATTTTGAACTGATTGAAACTGGTGCCTCGATCAATGTATACAAAAGGGTCAAAAAAGGTGTCGGTTATTATTCGTAAGAACAATGAAAAACTCCCACTATAACAAGAACTTTAATTCGATTTAATAGTAGTTTTCAGTTTGTAGTAACTAAAATAATAAATCAGCATAATTATCCAAAGAGTAAAATGTCATTTTCGTTCCTGAGGTTTGGCTAGTTTGGCGACTTTAGTCCAAAGGTTTATTTTTCCTCATCTGGATCCAAAAGGTTTGAAATCTTGCTATTTTCATACAGCTCATTAACTCCATCCATTTTTCTCCATTAAGTCATGGGTATTTTCGTCTTTTTTGTTAATTTAAAGGGTAATTTGGTCTTTTTCACTTTATGTACAATCATTTAGCATAATGTACAAGTATTCAAAAATACCCTTACTAAATAAAAAAGACGAAAATACCCCTGACTTAACGGAGAAAAATGGATAGAGTTAACGAGTCGGATAAAAATGGCAAGATTTCAAACCTTTTGGATCCAGATGCGGAAAAAACAAACCTTTGGACGAAAGTCGCAAAATTGACCAAACCTCAGGGACGAAAATGGCATTTACTCTTATCCAAATAAGAATAGCTCGGAGAGCTTATAGCATACCTCCCTGTGTATAGAAATATAAGCAAATTGGTGAAAGATGCAGCTTTATAAAACCCTTCAATACGTTGTATTATATACCAAGCTCTATTAGCCACAGACCTCTGTCCATGAAAAGAAACGGGTGAGAGAACATAAAAGAGGTAGGAAAATATGAAACATGAAAATTCAATTTTGATTCCGTACGTTCATGAACTGTTCAAGAACTTGTTCGGCGGAAAGTTCGTTTATTTAATAAACGAACGAACATGAACACACGTTTTGTTTGTTCATTTATGTTCGTGAACGTCCATTAGTGTTCGTTCTTTTATGTTCATTTATTTACATTTGTTTATGTCCGTTTCCAATTTAAATACATAACTTATGTATTTAAATTGGAAACGAACATAAACAAATGTAACATAAGTAGTTATATTTATATTAATATTAAAAATAGGCAAATTGGATTTAAATAATCCCAACTCACTGTTATTGGCCAATAATAATCCCAACTCATTTAATCACCAATAATAATCCGAACTATTCACTTTTGTTTGTAAAATACTCCCAGTTAAAAAAATACTAACTAGGTTAAAAAATTGCTGATGTGGCTTGCCATGTCACCTGCCACATCAGTTGCCACGTAATCGAAAAATGCCACGTAGACTGCCACATCAGCTGCCACGTCATCGAAAAATGCCACGTAAACTGCCACATCAGCTGCCACATCATCAAAAAATGCCACATCATCTGCCACGTCATATGACACATCAGCTAAAAGGGTCACATCAGATGCCCACATCAGCAATTTTTTAACCTAGTTAGTGTTTTTTTAACTGGGAGTATTTTACAAACAAAAGTGAATAGTTCGGATTATTATTGGTGATTAAATGAGTTGGGATTATTATTGGCCAATAACAGTGAGTTGGGATTATTTAAATCCAATTTGCCTTAAAAATAAAAGGAACTTTCTAACTACTTATATAAATATAGCTAATTGGTAATTGAGCTTTCTAGTAACAAAAGGGGTTTTCCAACATAATTTATCGTTAATTAATCACTAATTTATATAAAAAAAATACTTTATGTTAGTTCATGTTTTAGTCAATTATGTTCATTTGTGTTGTTTATTGTTTGTAAAACTATGTTCGTTTAAGTTTGTTTGTTTATGTTCGTTTACGTTCGTGAACTATTCGTTTAGGTTTTAAACGAACGAACATAAACGAACATGAACATGCCCATTTCATGTTCGATTATATGTTGGTGTTCGTGTTGGTGTTCGGTTAAAGTTAAATGAACGAACACAAACGTGCCTCTATTCATGTTCGTTCGGTACCAAACACCAGATTTAAATACTTTGAAAATGAATGAGGTACTGAGATTAGGGTTCAACAACGTTCAAATGGAATATAGTATACCTGTTCAGAATCACCCCATCTGCGAAAAGCAGAAAAGGATTGTAGGCGGGTCCATATATATTGGCCACCAACTGTGGCAATACAATACCATATCTTTTGAGCCATAGTGAGCCCGGGTCCCTCCAAGCCCGTTCTAACTTGGATATTGAAATTAATGAAGATGTAAGCCACATAAGATAAAATTATGTTTGGTCCTAATTTCATTAAAACTGGATAAGGTAATATAAGCACATATTATAGTTAACTTCGTATATTTTTTTTTACAAATACAAAATATTCTTTTAATTCAGTTAGAGCACCAATCAAACCGTATAACTTTGACTAAGAGCTTCTGATAAAGGTATCACTGAAGATTGAACAGTAGTATTGTAGAGGTGGCAATTTCAACCCATGTACTTACAAATGCGTCGATTTGTCTTGTGTTTCAGCTCAAATGGGTCAATTTAATACAATTATCCAAAAGAGGAACGGGTAAAACGAGTTGAAAGTCACCCAAAATATATCTTAATGCATAGAATCTCATTAATCATTGTTATATTATTCTTGTGAAAAGCTTCTTTTCCTAATCATAATTGATGAATTAAGTATTTATAAAATAACCATAAATAGACAAAAAAAAATGTTTGCAGGTCAATCTGTCAAAAACTTATGGCTACAAATACAAATCTATAATATGAACAACTAAGTTATAAATTCACGCTGAACTAACATAGGACCTCTTACCTTTTTCTCTCATCTCAATGGCCCGTCCATCTCTATATCTTAGATTCATGAGAGCATTTCCTGGTGTAGGTTTATCAACCCATATGGAGAACCTCCATATAAGAAACTCAAGGAATGCATCAAGTTCAGCTTCGTATTGAAATAATAATCCTGGCTATTCCCAAAACGATAAGAATAGGAGATAGATTAAAGAGCAAATGTCACTACATACTTTTCATAGTTGCTCCACCTTGGTCATTTAAACCTTTTTTTTTAATTTAAGAGTAAAATGCTACTTTCGTCCATGAGGTTTGGCCAGTTTTGCGACTTCGTCCAAAGGTTTGTTTTTCCGCATCTGGATCCAAAAGGTTTGAAATCTTGCCATTTTCATCCAGCTCATTAACTCCGTCCATTTTTCTAAGTTAAGTCAGGGGTATTTTCATCTTTTTTATTTAGTAAGGGTATTTTGAATACTTGTATATTATGCTATATGCTTGTACATAAATTGAAAAAGACCAAATTGCCCTTTAAGTAACAAAAAAGACGAAAACACCCCTGTCTTAACGGAGAAAAATGGATGGAGTTAATGAGCCGGATGAAAATGGCAATATTCTAAACTTTTTGGATACAGATGCAAAAAAACAAACCTTGGACGAAAGTCGCAAAACTGGCCAAACCTCAAGGACGAAAATGGCATTTTACTCTAAATTTAACCACTTTATTTTTATTTTTGTTCTAGTATTCTGAATGTTTTTCAAAAGTTGACCTGCAAACCTGTATCACCAGGTTTACGTATGATAGAGAATGGAATCAAACAAGAACGGAAGAAAGCAAATATGCAATTATATTGAATGATCGAAGAAGATAATACAAAGATAATAACACCGAAGTGTTCCCAGGGCTACGCCCTCTCTCACTGCAAAGCAGGAGCCCTAATTGATCTAACAAACTCAATCCTATCTCCAACTGGCCTTATTCACTATTACTTATAATACCCCAAATATTACACGTTAGCCCCTTAAGAATACCTATAACTCACTTCCCTCTCATAGTTGATTCCCATCATTACTCCCCCCTTCGAAACAGTCTTGTCCTCAAGACTGGGATCGACTGCGACGTCCGGTGGCCGACCCTGCCCATGCACCACCCATAAATGATAGGATCCAACAAGTAACTCCATAACATTGTGAAGAGTGACATATGGACAAAAAAAACAAGGTACTGTGCCGCCTTTCCAACCAAGGCGTCTATCGCCAATTTTGAACGTAGCCACCACCATTGCCAACGGAATATACCCTGAATTCCAGTCATGGACCGACGCCATTGGAGCCGAAAAATAACTCGCTGGAGCAGTAGTAACCGGCGACCTAACTCCTTCAACAAAGTTGACCGAAACACCAGGAAAGATATCCGGATCTGAAAGTACATCCATGTATTTGGTAGAGACGTGCTCAGAAGGTGAGGCGGAATAGAGAAACGGAGCGTCTGGATGAAGTCTTCCACCTATCGAGCCCAGATCTGGAGAGTCCATGCCCACTATCGTTGTTTGCGCTACAACATGGCCCACCCCAGTCCCGAAGCCCAAATTTCTCTGAAAACGGCCCGATATCACTGAAGTCGGCAATTGAGAATCATAAGCTGAAGAACATGAATCGGTATGGCTAGTCGACATTAAATGTCTTAAGCCACTCAAGCGTTCCTCAGATCTGGACACCAGCGCCTCCAATTGAGCTAATACCGATCCAAATCTAAAACTAGATCCCAACGACTCTTCTTCCCCTTTCTTCTCATGTTGTCTCATCCAGTTGAGCAAAATTTTACGAAATTCAGCCGACTCAGCACGTTCTTCTTCCAACGATTTCAACGTGGATTTGATTTCGGTAACATCGCTCAGTAATTGTTTGATTTGAATGTCCTAAGCATCGATTCTAGCACTTGTACATGTTTCCATGGTGAAAAAAGAAACAAGGGCAATAACAATTTGGAATGAAAAACTGGATCGAGAAATTGAAATTGAAGCGATAATTTCGGAAGGTGAATCTGAAATCGAAAAACTGAAATTGAAACAGAACAGTGAAATTGATGAGTAGAGGTGAGGCAGGTCGAGCAGATCTGAAACGAATTGGATCTGAGATCCGAATGTGACACAGATCCGAAAATTGAAGATAGATCTGAAATAGAGATGTAATCGATTGAAACCCTAGATAAATCTGCTTGAATCGGTGAACAATAGAAAGGATAGATCTGGTTGAATTTGTGATCGAGCAGTGGTAGAGCAGAAGTAGCAGGTCGGACCAATGATAGAGAATGGAATCAAACAAGAACGGAAGAAAGCAAATATGCAATTATATTGAATGATCGAAGAAGATAATACAAAGATAATAACACCGAAGTGTTCCCAGGGCTACGCCCTTTGTCACTGCAAAGCAGGAGCCCTAATTAACCTAACAAACTCAATCCTATCTCCAACTGGCCTTATTCACTATTACTTATAATACCCCAAATGTTACACGTTAGCCCCTTAAGAATACCTATAACTCACTTCCCTCTCATAGTTGATTCCCATCAACGTATGTTGACATGGTATACCAATTGTGTAAAATAGTTGATAAGACATCCAAATTATACAAAACTGATGATGTGGCATCCCGCCATATTATTATTCAACTGGAACACCATGTCAGCTACTTTACACTATTGGCAAAGCCATGTGAGCATAGGTAGGGGCGTAGGGCTGTAAACGAACCGAACGAAGACGAACAAGTCTTTGTTCGTGTTCCTTCATTAAGGAAATCAACATGTTCATGAACATGAACATACGTCAACGAATGCAAACAAACACAAACAAATGTTCATGAAGGTAAATAAACACAAACGAACGTTATATACTCATTTAAAAAAAACTCCATTTTTCATTAGAAAGATTACGAAGAATCCACCAAAAATAAATAAGAACTTAACATAGCTATCCGAACATTGTTGACATAATTATCATAAACGTAAGTAACACAAATAAGAAGTTATAGAAATGGTCAAATGAGGGATGTTGGCGGAGGAGTATAGTATAACTACGGTTTCAAGTTTTTAAAAACTAAAACCAATTAAATAAAAATATAACATAGAAAAACCTTTAAATGAACGTATACAAATGAACATAAACAAGCAAACATAAATGAACACGTTACCGAACGCTCACGAACATAAACGAACGAACCCAACCTCTGTTCATGTTCGTTTGTTTAACTTATTGAACGAAATTTCTTGTTCATGTTTGTTCGTTTAACGTCCGGTTCGTTTACAGCCCTAGGAACAATGGTCTAACTTGGTTAATTTTATAGTGACATTTTTGCCCTAAATAACATAAACCAAAACCCATATTATGTGATATACCTTTATTACAGAGAAAACCTTAACCAATTGCTCTTTCAACAAACCAAAACCCATATTATGTGATATACCTTCATTACAGAGAAAACCTTAACCAATTGCTCTTTCAACATGGCTGACATCTCTACATCAAGCCTTGCTGCATCCACCTGGTTAACTCTGGATATCACAATCGGAATTGCAGCCTGCAAAGAATTTAAAACACGTTATACGTTGTTACATACTATGCATCGGATAACGATTCCCCTCTCTTTTCGTATATAACTGAATCATGATCAACTTAGCATGTGACAGCATAAATTAAATGAACATGATGAATATAGTATTGGACTGCTTACATTAAAAGCAGATTTACATTGTAGGTCGTTAGAGTTTGGATGAAGAAACGTGTTTATGCTTATCTGCTTATTTTAGGCTGAAAGAAGTTTTCGCTGAGCACTTTGCATCAGGCTTATTTCAGACTGATTACTGTTGGTGGGTTTAAAAAGTACAAGTTTATCTTCAGGTTGAACTAACTTGCTTTCAATCTGCTGATTATCTGATTCTCACTTTAAGTTGCAACAATCATTTTGAAACTGCACAACCAAACTCGCGACTGACACGATTACAGGTGAAAACGCAAACTCTCTCCTGGATAGATGGAGTTATAATGTTGAATTTTATGTTGTTGAGTGGTTCTGATTTCTGAACATCGTGTAGTATCCGGTAGGTAACTTAGCATATAACTACTTATTTAGTTCAGCAGGAGATGCCTAATTACAACATTTTCAAATGATAGTTTGTCAATCTGGCGAGTTCATTTAGAAACTCCAGTCTCCATAGCCTAAAACTACAGTGTGAACACAAATAACTACTTATTTAGTTCAGCAGAATATTCCTACTTACAACAGTTTCAAATGACAGTTTGCTAATCTGGCAAGTTCATTTAGGAACTCCAATCTCCATAGCCTAAAACTACAGTCATCATCATCATCAATTCATCATCATACTCAGTAAATCCCATCAATAGCAAAGCTAAGGTAGGGTCTAAGGAGGGTAAGATGTAGACAGCCTTACCTCTACCCCGAAGGAATAGAGAGGCTGCTGTTGGGACTAATCTTGTCATAACTCAAAAGTTGAAAGGTGCTAAGTGTTTTAGTTTATTTTATTTAGGTTTCCTAATTCTAGTCTAGGGATGTTTTCTTGGGTATCAAGGTTTATTAGATAGGTTTATCTAGTTTGTTTATTTATTTTATTAATAGAGTTTGAGTCGGGTTAGGACTAGAATAAGTTTAGTATAAATAGATGGTTAGGGTCATTGTAATTAGTGTGCTTTTCATTGATAAATTAATAAAAGAGTCGAACAAGTTCGTTCAATCTCGTGCGTTTGTGTTTGATCAAGGGCCTGATTTCCAACAATTGGTATCAGAGCTTGGCGGTTTTGAGAGTCGTTTTCCGAGTAGGGGGAAGCCGCCCCTCACGGGGTTGCAAGGCGGCAACGGTGCGGGAGATCGATAGTTGGAGTTCACAGCAAAGAGGCTTTTTAAGTAAAAAGTCATGGGTCGGTGAATCTTTTGGATTACATGGTTCGATGATTCCAGTGTTCACATATGAATTGCGAACATTTAAGACGAAGACGTTATGGTGTTTGGGTCAGCCGTTGTTTCGGGTAAGAACCGGTTGGGATGACGGGGTGACCGTGATGAACATCGGTGTTCGTAGCTGTTAGCGGTGATGAAAGAAATAAGAAACGGGGTTGTTTGGTTGTTAGTTGTGGGTTTACACAACTGGTTTACAACCGGTGACACAGGTTTCATAGGTAGGTGCCTTGTTAGTCTTGTTCGTGATAAGAGGAGACCGGCGTGTTGCGTGAAAAATGGGCGTAAAATATCCATCAAAGCAGGTGGCTTTGGATTTGGTTCGTTTAGCAGGTTGAAAGAAAGCGTTGTAAGCGGGTGGCTTTGTTTTCTTTGTCGGTGGAGTGGCCTCTTGAACAAGGGTGATCGGAAAAAAGGTGCGGGTTGTTGAGACAAGAAGAGAGTTGGTAAATAACACAGTGTAACATTATGGCGTTGGAGTTCAATCAGGTGGCTTTGGATTTGACCCGGGTGAGGTCGTCAATCCGTGAAAAGTCGTGATGTTAGTGAGCGTTTCCAACGTGAAGCCATGTTACATGTTACAAGTGTAGTGATTTTTATTCGGGTTGAACCGAGAAGACTTTGGACGTGATCGGTGGAGATTGGGTGTCCGGGATAGGTCGTAACGGTTCGGAAAGAAAAAGGAAGAGGTGAACTTGACCCGATATGAGGATGATGGACCGGCTCTAATGTGAAGAAAGTTATTGACAAGATTAGGGGGGTGATTGTTGGGACTAATCTTGTCATAACTCAAAAGTTGAAAGGTGCTAAGTGTTTTAGTTTATTTTATTTAGGTTTCCTAATTCTAGTCTAGGGATGTTTTCTTGGGTATCAAGGTTTATTAGATAGGTTTATCTAGTTTGTTTATTTATTTTATTAATAGAGTTTGAGTCGGGTTAGGACTAGAATAAGTTTAGTATAAATAGATGGTTAGGGTCATTGTAATTAGTGTGCTTTTCATTGATAAATTAATAAAAGAGTCGAACAAGTTCGTTCAATCTCGTGCGTTTGTGTTTGATCAAGGGCCTGATTTCCAACAGCTGCTTCCAGTGAGACCCCCAGCTCGATAGTAGTTTTGCATCAAGCCTTGGACACAAGGCACATAACACTCAACAATCGGGACAAAGGCCGATTAGTGCATGTACCCTTTTGTCTTTCGGCTATCAACGCCACCACATGATGCATGATTACCCATCCCCCTCTTTTAACGTTATTTTCACGAAATTAGTAAAATAACGTTAAAATCATGGTTTTAAAAAATGGCTGAGGCGTGCGCCTCGAGGCGCGCCTCAAGGCGAAACGCCTAAAAAACGACTCTGAGGCGCGCCTCAGGGGGTTTCTAGTGTACGTGCGCCTCAGAGAGGGCTGAGGCGCTAAAAAGGCTGCGCCTTAGGGGGTTTCTGATATTTGTTTTTGATGTTATTGAATTTTTATGTCAATTTCAAGCAATTTATGTCTTTTTTATGTGTGTTTTTGATGATTTTGATGAATTTGATGATGAATTTAGTTAGTATTATTATTTTTATAAGATATACAATTTTATATTTATTTTTTTAATTACGTCTCGGGCTTACGCCTCGGTTCGCCTCGAGGCTTACGCCTCGTGAGGCGAAGGGAAAACGCCTTGAAACTCGTTTCCGTTTTTTTAAACCTTGGTTAAAATTAGTGCACTGTAATCCAGATTTCAAACGCGAAAAGTCACAGAACAGTAACACTTATTATATCATTTCCTAG
The DNA here is from genome assembly GCA_030545235.1 of Helianthus tuberosus. Taxonomy (NCBI): domain Eukaryota; kingdom Viridiplantae; phylum Streptophyta; class Magnoliopsida; order Asterales; family Asteraceae; genus Helianthus; species Helianthus tuberosus. Next base: position 202,751,112 of record CM060371.1, read on the forward strand.
TTACAACAATTAGCTAATCTGGCGAGTTCATTCAGGAACTCCAATCTCCATAGCCTAAAACTACAATTTGAGCAAGTAAACACGAAATCTCAAACTAACAGAACCGTAATCCAAATCACAAACGCGAAAAGTCACAGAACAGTAAACCTGATTGAATAATTTCCTAATTACAACAATTTCAAACGAACTTCACTCACTACAACCTAAAACTACAATTTGAGCAAGTACACATGAAATTTTAACCTAACAAAACTGCAATTCGAATTACAAACAGCAGCACTGATTGTATCATTTCCGATGCGAAACAGCATGAAAAACAATTAACTAATAAATTAAACAATAATCAATACCTGAGGAGGAAGTGCGAATGATTGCCAGCGAGGTGATATTCTTTCACATGTAGTAATCCAAGCCGATTCAGCCGGCGGAACACCACCGGACGCCGTCGCCGGTGATGTTGAAGACGACGTTGACGCTAGCGTTTCTCGCATCTTATGAATTTGTGTTTGGATATTTTAATTTTTATATGAATAATATAAATAGATCGCCGGTGCCGGCGAGATTAGAGACGGTTATCGGGATATTTATGTGATTTGGTTTCGTGAAAGTGTTCACCGGCGGAGATGGTTTTTGGTTTCATGGTGGGAGGTAGCCATTCGAGATAATTTTATTTCAATTTTTTTTTATAGTAGTGGTTGGATTTTTGGAAAAGGTGATTTTAGCATAACACTCTGTTCCCGAGTCTCATTTAACAGAGAGAGGAGAGGGAAAAAAGATGAAAATATGAAAAACCATGTTCCCGAGTTTCATTTAACAGGGGAGGGGAGGAAAAAGGGGAAAAAATATGACCAAATATTCATCTTCCCAAATTGGAGAGATTAGGAGAGAAAATTTTCCTTCCCCTCCCCTCCCCTCACCTCCCCTTGTTAAATGACTCGGGAACATAGTACTAGTTGATGCTTCACCAGTGTTATAACACCGGAAGTTATGCCAAATATTTCTTAGGGTTATTTGTCAATTTCTGAATGTTTAAGTGTTGAACTAGTAAGATGTCTGAATCTTTAAGGGTTGAACCAATAAAATGTTTGAACCATTAAGAGTTACTATAATGTTTAACCATTCAGAGACAAATGTCTAATCAATTCAGATTATAGGTCTTAACTATTCAGATTGTTTAAATTTACAATTTTGCCATTTGTTTTGGTTTTTTTTTTCTTCCAGCCAAATTACGATTTTGCCATCAGTTCAAATTTATAGTTTTGTCATCGTTTTTTTTTTAAATTATGGTAGTGTTTTGTTTTAATTGGTTGACTCATTGTAATTTTTATTCGTATCAGACAGCTGCCAGCCACACGCTTATTTATCCTGAAAAATTACAAATTTCGATCATATATTAACATTATAGTGTTTCCATCATTAAGCACTAAAACCGACACAAATCTATACAAAATACAGTGTGTTTTTACAAACACATTAGATATCTTTAAATAGGGTAAAAACCCGAATTTTCGCATGCTGAGCTGCTGACAGGCGCAAGGTTGCGCACCTCACTGACATCTTATATTTTTCGCGCTTTTAAGCTCCAGTCTTGCATGTAAGCTTCCAATCCTTCATAATGCTTCCCGAAAACCTCCCAATAAGCTCCAAAACCCATCTGTTAAGCTCCGAGTACCTGCAAATCAAATCAAACTCAAAGCAACCATGTTTTATGATAATTAACACTTAAAACCATCTACTTAAACACTTTAAAACATGGTTATTTACCCTTTTATCACTAAACTTAATGCCAATGAGCTAACTTCTAAACCATAAAAAGTGTTTTGTAAATGGGCCTATCTTGGAGTTGGTATGGATATACTATGTATAAAAATTAACATGTATATATCGAATTTAAAAAAAAAACATGTGCCCCTAGAAATCACAAGCCCTATGTGGTGGTCCTCCCCGTACACCCTCATCATCGCCACTGACAGTGATGATGGGATGTCTCCACTATTCAAGTTATTGTTATCAATAACGTACGCATCAGATCGGAATTCCGACGGAAAACAGATTGCCTATTGTGGGGTGGTGCGATGATGTTGTGACGGTACGGTGGCGGTGGTGTGGTGAGGGTGTGATGCGACGACAGGGTGGTCGTGGGTGACAGTTGGAGCGGTGGTGTGTTGGGCGAGGGTAAGGTTAGACGATAGTGGGTTTTTTTTTCATTCTAGAAATGTGTTTATTGAATACTTAATATAGATTCTCTTTTATTAATTAGTTATTTCAACTTGTTTAAAAAAAATAAAGACAAAATTGCAGAAAACAACTTTTATGTATACCCCAAACTGCACTTTATACCTTTCACTATGAAATCCGCCAAAACCAACCTTTACGTTCATGTTTTGTTACACATCACAACCTTTACACCAAACCTAGTAAAAAAAGTCAGTTAAGTTGCCCCATGTGCGATGCATGTGAGGGATATATGTCTTTTCCTTTGAATAATATATTTAAATAAATAAATAATTGAAACGACATGTTAGTGGTGGCTGTCCTTTTTTCTTTTCAGAGTGAGTCCGCATTAACAGAAATAAAAACAGAAAATGGCCAATATCCCAACCATGGATACCGATCGAAACCTGCAAGCCATAACTACGAGAAAATAAGTTATATAAATGAATACCAGTTCATGTTTTCTGATTCTGCACTGTTCTTCCTAATCCACTTTGAGACGGTGTCACAATCAACTTGCCGGTGAGCTTCTTCAGTACACTGCCAAGGTGGGTCAACGGTAAATAAACATATAGTTCGGTTAATAAATAATATACAATATTAATGAGATCATTGATTCAAGCCGATCGTTGATTCAACTTGGTGTTGTTGATGTTGTTTTCAACAGCTATGTGAATGAGATTGCAAGAAGTCAAACATGATGAAATTTAAAGAAATTAAGCATCTAAACTTTGAGAAAAGATGGACATTCACATTAGCCATAGGTTCAATCATATCAATCTTCCTATTTGCAGCATGTTTCAATTTGGGTACAGTATCTTCACTATACAAAATCAATTCATTTTTCCCAAAATTCGGCGATAAAATGACCGATTTTGCTGACCAAAAGACCCAATCTCCACCCCCTCCGCCTCGTCCGACTGTTCCTCGGTTTGCGTATCTGGTTTCCGGATCGAAAGGGGATTTAAACAAGCTGTGGAGGACGGTTAGAGCGTTGTACCATCTGTGGAACTATTATGTTCTTCATCTTGATCTTGAAGTGGCCGCCGTCCACCGCTCCTCCGCCACCGTGTCCTGCCCCACCTGCAACTGCATAAATCTCCCAAACTATGATGAATTTCGAAATTTTGTTCAATGGGTTTTGTTCGTCTTGAAAAGTTACACAATTTGCACCCAAGAATTGCTTGATTTCATTAAGATTTGAAAGAGACATGGTGTCTTGAAATTCTAGGGTTTATAAGACTTTTTATGAAGAAGATGATGTTGATGAAGATTTCAGATGATGATGATGTATAAATGGTGAATATTGATTTAGGTTTTTTTTTTTTTTTAATTTTAGTATAGTTAAATTACAAAAATACCCCTTAACTGATTTTTTTTAAATTAATACTACAATGTTTTAAATGAATTTTAGTAAAAGACTTAAATGCCCTCACATGCAAGGCATGTGAGTCCATTTAACTGAACTTTTTGACGTGGTTAGTGCTAAAGGTTATAGGGTGTAATAAAACATGAACGTAAAGGTTGGTTTTGGCGGATTTCATAGTGAAAGGTATAAAGTGCAGTTTGGGGTATACATAAAGGTTGTTTTCTGCAATTTTGTCAAAAATAAATGACATATATGATAGTTTACCTATTATTGTTATTTAGGTAAATTATAAGATTAGTAATTGGCACACTATATAAAATATTCTAAAACTTTGTTACTCTGTAAAATATTCCCTATATTTAATAACCAATTGGCATTTTGGTATTTATTTAAAGAAATATTGGATTTTAATAATCCCAATTATTCGTCGTTTGTCATCGACAGTCTCAACTTAAAAAATAACCATTGGCAATCCCAACTATTAACATATTAGTCTCCAATGGACTCTGACTAACAGAACCCTAACGCCGTTAGTATCCGGTCGCCGGAAAAACGTTTTTAGCAGGAAAACTCAACATTTTCATCCCAAACCTATTTGTAACCTTATTACGGACCTTTTGGAACCTTTTGCTAGTAAAAGCCCCATTATTGAAGTCGCCGGAAAACTCTCTTCTTTTTCTGAAAACTTATTTTTGGTTGCAAAACTCAACTTTTTGGTCGGAAAATTAAACATTTTCGTCGCAAACCTCTTTATAACATTAGATCAGACCTTTAGAAACTTTTTTCTGGCCAAAAACGATTTTTCGGCGATCAGAGACTAACTGTGTTAGGGTTCTGTTAGTCAGGGTCCATTGGTGGCCAAGATGCCAATAGTTTGGACTGTCAGTGGTTATTTTTAAGTTGAGACTGTTAACGAGCAATGACGAATAGTTAAGATTATTAAAATTCAATATTCCTTATTAAAACACCAAATAATTGATAAATTCAAAACTTTATATTTTTACATTGTCAATTTTTTTGAGGTTAAGATACACTTTAATCAAAACCTATAACTACGGCTGGCAATTCTGGCACGAACACGATAACACGACACGAACCTACACGAAGTTAACAAGTTTCGTGTTTAACTTTAACAAGTTTCGTGTCTAAACAGGTCGACACGATAAGACCTGTTAAAATTTCGTGTCTAAACAGGTTAAAACCTGTTAATCTGTTAAGACCCGTTAGTGACCTGTTAATTATTTTAAATTAAAAAAAATATATATATCAAATATGTGGGGTTGGTCATGGGTGAGGACATGTGGAGTCAAATATACCCAAAAATTTGAAATCCTTCTCACTTCACTTCACTTCACTTCACTTCACGTTCACCAAAGTGCAAACCCTAAATTTCCAAATTCAAGTCGCCGCTCACTTTCATCATCACCGGCGGCCATCTCTCATCATCGGCGGGCGGCGGCCATCTTTTATCATATTCCGGCTTCGTTAGGGCAAAATTGTCTCACACTGGTCTCCACAGCTCCGACCATTGTCATTGGCCACACCACCAGCTCCGCCGCCGGCCGACAAGGTGAGCTGTTTCTCTCTCATCCTATTACACCTCAATATCCGAAAATTCCAGTTTATTTACTGTTTTGTTACTAGTTGTCGGCATTTGCTCATACCAAGTATATTACATATTTTTAAAGTTTATATCTATCAAGTGGCTCTTGAAATACTACTTACCTTGTATGTAGATGTTGATTGTTTAAAAATTAAAATACTACATTTGTTATACCTACCGAATTTAGGTCGTGTAGCATGAGCAAAGTTAACTCGTTAATTATATGCTAATGAGGTAGTGGTGAAGTGGTTGTGGAAAGACTTGGTGTTCCTTGTGACCTAGGTTCGACTTCCACTCTCCCCGTTATTTTCTGTGGCATCCGGGTGAAGGGCGAATACGGGTGGCGCCGGTTCGTCTTGTATGGGAGACGAGGTTTTACCGATTATTCCATTGTCGTGCCTTCGGGCGGGTGGAGGTCGGGTTTTCGCGCATCTGGTTAGCCAAGGGGCTGGCGGCGGTTGAGTAGTCGACCTTGGCCACAACGCCCGGTGTCACGGTGGTTGGCACGTTTGCAGTTCAAAAAAATAAAAAAAGTAGTTAATTATATATAAGTAGACTATTTTGAAAACACTCAACAAGGACTTAGTAGGCAATTGATTAAGGCATAGGCATCTTAAAATGTTTTTCCTACAATGACCTAGAATGGTAAACAAGATTTAATAGTTATTGTCATCGTTCGTTGCAATCAACTAGTGAAGTTGATTATTGATTGGGGAATGAGAATAATTGGCTAATTGAGGCTGTTAAGCTAGATTAATTGTTAGATTATTTGAATTGAACATTGGTTTTGGCCGACACAACAAGTTTTATTCAACCCGACTTGCCTGACCTGAACCGTATCAGTTTTTTGATATTTACCGATAGTAAAACGACCCAAAAAGTTCCGCCCCCCAAGAAAAAAAATCCGGGTTAGCCATTGCTGGCGAGAATTTCTAGATCTGCCACTACTCATTGTTAATGGTACTTTAAAATTGGATTCATTATCTGTCAACTGGCCATGCTTGGTTAGACGTTTAAACTTCTAAGTAGGCTTTGACACTAATAATACACATGTTTAAACTTTGAAGTAGGTTGCTTTATTCGTTGTAATTCTTTCTATTCTATTGTTCTTAATTTGGGTATAGCTGTAATAATCTTTTTTTTTTTGGCAATCCATTAAAGATGACCCTTTTAAACTTGAACCTACTTCGACCCATTACCCTACTCACCCAACCCATGCATCCTGTCACCTTTACTTTTTTTCGAAATCATCTTAACAGATTTTGTATCTCTCCCTCTCCTTATTTGCTTAAATCTTTAGTTGCATCCAAATTGACAAAATTACCGGACCTGATATTTGTTTGATTGCTTTAATCATAGTAAAATGCTGAGCAAACGAATTCAAGAGCTTAAGAAAAACCTCCAGGATGAGGAGATGCTCATACTACCACTACCACTGACATGGAAGAGGAACATACCCCAAAATAATAGATGGCACCATCAGTATCATTCCTCAGCTGGTAATAATAATATTAACATATCTTTTCAGGTAAAGCTGACGTGAAGGGAAGTACCATACATCTTGAAGCATGAGAGTCATTATTGTTGTAGGTTTAAATTGGAGCAGTCGAGAGATTTTACATAGACAAAACAGTTGGAGGTACGTGGCACCTATATAGAACCGTATAATCTGAGAATATTTGGTTTACAGCCGGTTGGGCCCCAAATTGGATCGAACCCCAGACCGCGTATCCATGTTTTGTTCGGAGTTTCACTCACTTCTGTATGAACATATAGCTATGTTTTTTGGTGATAATTGTTCATTGGTTCACCTCAGAGTTAAAACATCGAAACGTTTCATAGCCAATTCTTTAAGACAAACCAAAGAGAGGTGATTAATGCAACAATGAGCGGACGTGATGTTTTTGCTATAATGCCTAGTGGAGGTGGAAAAAGCCTGACCTATCAGGTAGTTTTTGCTTCTGTAATGATTTGATCTTTTTAATTCTGGAATTCGCATTCTTTGTTTTGAACAACGCTGGTTTTATTGCTGCTACCTGCTTCAATCAGAAAAGGCGTAACATTGGTAATCTCCCCACTTATTTCACTTATTGAAGATCAAATTACGCATCTCGAAAGGGTATGCATTTAAATTTCCTTCCTGTAAACATTTTTTTCAAATGCATTCCCTTTCGAAATGCGTAATTTGATCTTCAATAAGTGAAATAAGTGGTTAGATTACCAATGTTACGCCTTTTCCGATTGAAGCATGTAGCTGCAATAAAACTAGCGTTGTTCAAAACAAAGAATGCAAATTCCAGAAGTAAAAAGATCAAATCAGTACAGAAGCAAAAACTACCTGATAGGTCAGGCTTTTTCCACATCCACTAGGCATTATAGCAAAAACATCACGTCCACTCATTGTTGCATTAATCACCTCTCTTTGGTTTGTCTTAAAGAATTGGTTGTGAAACGTTTCGATGTTTTGACTCTGAGGTGAACCGAGGAACAATTATCACAAAAAAAAAACATAGCTATATGTTCATACAGAAGTGAGTGAAACTCCGAACAAAACATGGATACTCGGTTTGGGGTAAGGTCCAATTTGGGGCCCAACCGACTGTAAACCAAATATTCTCAGATTACGGTTCCATATAGGTGTCACGTACCTCCAACTGTTTGGTCCATGTAAAATCTCGACTACTCAAATTTGAACCTTCAACATTAATGACTTCCTCATACTTCAAGATGTATGGTACTCCCTCCACATCTGCTTTACCTGAAAAAGATATGTTAATATTATTATTACAAGTTGAGGAAGTGCAGGGAAACAAATCCAAGTCTCCGAGACGCCGTCACTCCGTACAGATGGATCAAAGGGTCGGAAAACAGTTTCTGGGGGAAAGCAGGATTTCAGGTTTGTGAACTTACAGATCTCTAGAGATGGGTCCTTTAACAAGTTTTGTGATTTGGGTGAATTATCGGGTTTTTTTGGAACCGGATTTTGGTGAGGAACGAGTATGCATCTTTGCCGGAATTCAAAATGTTTTCAGAAAAGAGTAGAAAGCTATACCTGAATGATAAAACTGGTGGAGGATTTATGATGTTGACCTCCGGATTTTAAAAGAATGGGAGTTATCTAGTCCATATAAATCGCTATGATGGTTCATAGCCTGAGCGAGTCCCATCGTTTGCCATTTAACAGCTAATTTGAAGTTAAATGAATATGCCAGCTGTGACCCACAACCGCCATAGTGGGGGCAATTGTTAGGGCTGATTTTCAATCCTTATGGATCAGTGATCCTTCTGTGTATCCAGGATATGTTATCCTTAAAATATGCAGCGAGTATTGGAAGGATAAAGGATCCTTAGTTCATATAACGGTTTCTAATAATTGTCTTTGATATATTGTACTTTTATACAGGTAACTAGGTGGACTTGGTCAAGCTGGAATATCGTGGAATGTGCTTGGAATTAAGCACGTGCAAATGAGGAATTAACTGTTGTGGGCGATCCTGGGAGCTCCCCCCATTTCTTGTTTATATTTCCAATTATAATTAGGAGATATTGAGCTTATTAGGCATATACACACCACACTCGGCTCTCGAACTCTCTCGCAATATTCAAACTGCTCCCAGACTCGTACACTAGCAATCACTTGTAGCTCAATATCATCCAAAGTTGTATCAAACTGTTTGTTGTTGTTCAATATAGTTGGTGATCGGTAGTTTCCATCACCCGAGGTTTTTTGTGCCGGAGATCTTCTAAAGATCAAGAGCTTTTTCCTCGTATAAATCTCGGTGTTTATTGTCATTTACACTTTACAAGCATTTACATTGTTGTCTAACACATAAGCACTCTACCTCACAAACAAAATTTGGTTACATTATCCTTAAACTGATTTTTAACCAAAACAATGATATAGTTTTCCCAAAAAAAGTATTGAACTGTAATCATTTATATTTTATAGAATGAACAAAATAGTGGTTGTGGGTCAAACCACTCGATATGTTTTGACTTGTTACTCACATCACCCGACCCGTTTTGACTTGTTATCCAACTCACCCAACTCGTTTTGACTTTATCCATAACAAGCCTTGATGAACATAAGCTAACCTTTGTGCCTTTTATATCAAGTCTTGCATTGTGGGCAAGCTTGATTTCCGTCTATTCTTTCGTACTCATAGCAATGTCTACAAACCAGAAAAGCACGCTCATTGCAAGCAACAAAAATGTCACCATCAGCATCCAAAATATTTGATTGGGACTATGTCAAAGTAAGGAAAACATATCATATAAACAAATGGTCCCCAACAAATATTATAAGTGGTAAATTGCTAACAAAATAACAATTGTTTCTTCATACCAACATTAGGTTCAGCACCAACATCGACATCGATCTGATCTTTACATTAAATGGTGCTAGTTTCTGGCCCAAGGATGCTTGTACATGCTGTCGAAATTCAATGCCAAGTTTGGCCCTTAACTCGTGATCAAGTTTAGACCTTGGACCTTTAGAGGCCATTCTTTCCTCAAAATTCAAGACATTATATATATATATTAAAGAACAAGATGGTTTTCACTCTAGCACTGCTACAGTAACTTTTCTTTTTTTTTTCCCCCTTTTTTGTCATTTTTTGTTTTCTTTCTTTTACTTTTAATCTTTAACTTTGAGTATTGACTCTTACGACCCCTTAACTTTCTAAATACTTTTAACCGAGTTTTACGTTTTTATTTTTATTTGCGTGTCGATATAAACTTAAGTTCATTTATGTTTCGACATAATTTTTTGTTTTGTTTTTTTTTTACTTTTAACATTTAATTTTGCCCTCCTTACAAAACTATTATTGTGGTTTAAATTAATTATTAACCCTTTTGGCATTAGGTTTAGACCTTTAGTGAGCCAAATACCCAATTTCGTAAAGGTCTAAGGGCACATTTTTTCGAGCTCGAACAGTGTACATAAATTCTCAGAGCTGGCCCTGGCGTGAACCCGCATCTCAAAAGGTAGACCCCCCTGGCCAGTAAGTATGTGGTTAAGAATCTGAATATCAGTTCATTTTTCTAAAAGAAAGGTAAGCGACCTATTACCTATATCATTTAGGTAATGCTCGTATCATTTATGTCAATTATGTAAAAAGTATGTCAAATATGAATTCCTTTGACTTTCTTACAAACTTCAAAACTCTATTCGACTATTAGCTGTTTAACTTTCTAAATACTTTTTATGCTACAATCCTGCAGTAACTTTTTTTTTCCCTTTTTTGTCTTTTTTTGTTTTTTTTTTTTTTACTCTTAACCTTTAACTTTCAGTACTAACTCTTACGACCCTTAACTTTCTAAATATTTTTTAGCCGAGTTTTACGTCTTTATTTTTATTTACGTGTCGATATAAACTTAAGTTGATTTACGTTTCGACATATATATATATATATATATATATATATATATATATATATATATATATATATATATATATATATTTGTGTTTTCTCAACCTCCGGCATTGACACTGACAACCCTTTAACTTTCTGCATACTTTTGTAATCGAGTTTTATGTGTTTAGCTTTAGTTACATGTGGTATAAATTTAAGTTACGTTTTGACGTACGTTCAACTTTAAAAAAACTTTATCCCGCCGCGAAACGCGGGTGTAAATTCTAGTTATATTATAATATATATCAATTGATAACACATGTACATGTTTGCTACAGTTTGGGGCTATATATGTAATTTCATAGTTCTTTGTTCTTTGTTCTTTCTTCTTTTACTATCCACGGCTGGATCATGGATGACGTCATCAAATTTTGCATTATGCAAACTTGCGATGCAGGATAAATATAAAATATGCATCAAACTTATTTACATTAATCATTTACTTTTGTATGTTTAATTTTATTTATTATTAGCCTTTTTAACTATATATTAAAAAGTGAAAAAAGTGTGGATGTAATAATAATAATAATAATAATAATAATAATAATAATTATTATTATTATTATTACTAATTACTAAATGATAATAACAAAAGGGAATGAACAGTACTTGAGTGCTGATTCATTCCTTCCTTTCTTTAAATCTTGCCACGTTCCTCATTCATATATATCATAAAAACCTCAAATCTGGCCACCTTTCCCCAACCTCAAAGCTCGCACCTTTCTGTCCACCGCTTGCAGCTCGTACGATCTTTGGCTTACCCGTTCAACCTCCATCGTACCTCGTACAACCTCCAAAGATAGCAGTCATGACTTTGCCGGACCTTCAGCCGCATCGACTCCTTCGCTGATTTCACCGGTAAGATTTCTTCATTTTGTCATCATGCCTCGATTATGTTCTGGCTTTCTTTTGATATTTGGATATTTGATGGTTTTGCATTTTGGTGAATATTGGGTTCATAAAAGGTCGCACACCAACTGTTTGATGATTTGTCTACTCATTTTTTTCCCTTTTTGGTCTGCTCATTGTCGACATGTTGTTTGTAGGTTGGTTTTTTTGTTGTTTGCTGTTGTAAATCTAGAAATTTGTATGGGGATAATGGATGGACAAGGTATGTTGGTCGAGCAAATGGGCAAATCCTTTTGCCCAAGTAACATTGAATGGTCGAGCAAATGGGCAAATCGTTTTGCGAAAGTAACATTGAACTATAAATATGGTTGGGTAAAATTATCATCCACTTAGCTGAGCATGTCAAACCAGCTTCGATTTTGAAGGTCATTCAGTTATATATACGCTGCAAGACAACATACCGGTTCCTTACGTCCCATAAAAGGCAAAAAAATTCAGTTGACGAATCATCAAACACTGAATTTTTTTAAACAGAATTAGGTTTTAATATTCAAAATTAGTTAAAATACGAGAAAAACGTTAAATTTTGCGGGATGCGAGGATTGTTGATTATAACAAAAGTTTTTCCTGGACTAATTTAAATCTCGTACCATTACAAATGGGAAGGTTTTTCCTTCGTGGTTCCTGCCCGGGTGCCGCCGGTTCGAAAAGCGGGGCATGCAAATTTATGCAATGCCTCCGGGAAGCAGACTCGGAACCCAGAATCCCGGATAGTTCACCCAGAAGCCAGGACCCCGGACACCTGAGCTCACCTTTAAACAGAGAAATTTCCTTATGACTCTCATGTGTGGGAAGTTTCCTAGATGGAACTCTGTTTGGTTAGGCCATGGGGTATGGGGCTTGGGTTGGGGCGTGGGTTGGGGGAAAACGCCCAAGCCACCACCCCGGGGGCTTGGGTTGGGGCTTGGGTTTGGGCATGGCCCCCTTTGGTGTGGGTTTGAAGCCGGGCGTGGGGCGGGCTAGCAAGTGACATGGCGGGCTCTCAATGGCCATGTGTCAACTCATGCCCCCAACCCAAGCCCCACCATACCCCATGGGCGTGGGTTTTTTTCCCATTCCACGTGTCAACCAATGCCCAACCCAAGCCCCACCACACCCCACGGTCTTAGCGCTAAACCTGATTTGGTAGGAAGAAATGACTTATTTTCTTTAGATAATCTTATTTACTAAAATAAATTTAAAGCTAGAACATAGAATTAAAATTAATTCTATTATTTGTATCCCCCAGTTTAAACTATTAGTAAGGCTTTATTCAAATAGCCTTATTACTTAAAAGATAAATCTTTTCTTTTGAAATATACATCTTGATGATATTATTTGTATTTGGTTTTAAAAAATTAAATTATCTTTGAAATTTGTATCATTCTGATTGATATTTTAAACTTTTATTTATTGCTGAATTTAGTTACTAGGTATATAGCTTTGTATAAAAATTAGAATTATAAGAAAAATTGTATTTGAAAATCCCAACCCAGAATCCCGGATAGTTCACCCAGAAGGCAGAACCAGTAGACTTGGTAAACTATAGCTCAGTACATTTACCCATGAACCATTAGGGGTGTTTATCGGGTTATTTCTTTGGGTTTCGAGTTTTTACGGTTCAGGTAACTCAGCTTTTCCACTGGGAAAGATTGGCCCGATAACCAACCCATTTTGAAGTTCGGGTTAGTCGGGTTTGTGTTATTCGTGTTCGAATTAATCCAGGTCGGCTTATTCGGTTTTAAGGTTTAGATGTAAAATGAAAATAAATGTTTTTTTACAAAATATCATCATTAAAGGCTCCAAAACTACACAATTTTATTAAAAAAAAAGGCAAACAATGTTTCAGCTTTTCCCGGGTTTCATGTTTCAGTTTCCCAGATCAGGTTGTTCCACCTTTTAGCCTGAAAAAAATGTCCCGGTAACCAAACCATATTTGAGTCTCTCGGGTTCTCGCTAATTCGAGTCGGTTTTCGAATGAAAATGAACAACCCACTGAACCATTTTCATAATGCAATGTTGGTAGACTTCATAAACTATAGTCATTCTCCTATTGATTCAGTTTTGTCTTCACATAGCATCATATAATACAATACGCCTAATTAACTTATAAAAACATGCTTATACTCTCATCAAACATCATGTCTTAACCATTATTAACTACAGGTCCTGAAGCTATGCCGTCGAAGAAATCACGAGGTGATGACACAACCAACTGAGGCACTAAGTCACCGATGAAAACATGGGGGGTCGAACAACGCACACGAAACCGTTTTCAATTTGGCATAAAAAGCCTTAGTATGTAAACAGGTCTGATATGTAGGCCGTTTACCATTTTGTGTAGTATGTAAACAAATCTGTAAACATGTCTGATATGTAGGCCGTTTACCATTTTGTGTAGTATGTAAACAAATCTAGTAAGTAGTAAATTCCTGGACTTTCGTTTAGTGTAAAAAACTATCTCCATACTCTCTTTTGCATTTTCCACTTTTCAATACTCTTACAAGGTCTACTCTCTAAGGGTGTTTATCATAGAGCGTGTACATCCACTTCAATGAAGTTGAAATTGATCGGATTTAAAAACCAAAAACACCTAACGTGCAACGCGCGTAATCTAAAGCCCTAGTTATATGATAATAATACAATTGAATGAACAGTAGTTTTAATATATTATATTAATATATATAGTAATATTATTATTATTATTATTATTATTATTATTTTCTTTGCTTTCTCAGTTGGATAAGCTTGATATCAACCAATACTGGTATCGAAAATACAGGTACGGTCTGGTTCATTATCGGTGCATTAAGGTAAAAATCGGCACCAGCCTGATACAGAAAACGGCAAAAGTCGGTACCGGATTAAGTTTGAATATCTTTTATTTCGGGAAATTCGGTACTGCTAGACGGTACCATTTGCTCATCCTTGATCACGGGTGCCATACAAACAACAACGGTATCGTACAATTTTTTTTGTTGATTTTCTTCAACTTTTAATCATTTCTTTTTTTAGTTTCAGGGGTAGGGATGAGCTCGGTGGCAACCGATACCGAAAATACCGGTTACGGTACCGGCATATGAAAGTAAAAAATCGGTAGCGAACAGGTACTAGGAACGCCAAAAGTCGGTACCGAATTGGTAATTAGGATCCCTCGGTTTGAGAAATTCGGTACCGGTACCCAATATTATTTGCTCATCTCTGACCACATGTTTCATACGAATAACATCATTAACATACAACTTTTTTGGTTGATTTTCTTTCGATTATGTTTTACTGTTTTTTTTACATTTTTTTTTATTTTTGTTTGTGGTTCCGCATGCAACGCGCTCATAGTGATTTCAAAACACATGTAAACACAAACTAAATAACAAAAGAAGTTCGCCGCAACGCGGCTAGGGTGATAAACCTAGCTATACATATGAATAGCAAGTGATGATGAATAGTGAATTTGATTACTTTATTATTATTAACAAGTGATAAACAATTAAATTAATACATATTTTATTAATTATTTATATATTATTTCCACCAAGATACCTGAACATGAATATGATTAGGTTAATTTTTTATTTATTAAATTTACATTTATGTTAATACCCAATTAACTATTTTAGTTGTTTATTTTAAATTTGGAGATAATCTTTCTTTTAAACGATTATACGATTTAATTTCAGATAATGATGTAATTTTTCCATTATTTCGGAATATGCCATCACAACGTGTTTTTCCCCTATGATTGATGTGCAAGCAAATTGATACCCAAAGAATTCCGTGGAGAAAAATTCACTATTATATTCAATAAATTAATAGAAAGTTATGATAAATAATAATTGAAAATTTTGAAGTATTTATTTTATTTTTAGTAATATTTTATCTATTATTTATTTTATTTTTAGTAATAAATAGTAATCGAAAATTCTTAGGTATGTGTTTCTTTATTTTTTATTAATAGTATTATATTTGGCGTTTAATTTGTTTTTATACATTTTATTCATGTGATTTGTCCGTAATAAACAGTAATTAATAATTCTTAAGTATTTGTTTCATTATTTTTATATTATTAGTAGTATTATATTTAGCATTTGATTTGTTTTCTTTTTTTATAATACCTTATGTTCATTAACTTTTTGAAAAAAAAATTCTAAATTTGCATTCATGCTTTTTTTAACATTCCAAGTTATTTGCCCGCGTTGTGATGTTACATTAGCGAGGGCATTGGATGGGTATCGATTCGGATTCGGTTCGTTACAACGTTCATGCACTCGATATAGAAATCCATACGTGTTTTACAACCCAAACGATAAAAGCGGAAGCCGGTACCGACACCGATGTTGTTCGAATGATATCAACTGGTTCAAATTATGATGGTATCAGTACCGATATTTAATTATCGTCACAGACAAAGTTGTATAATAATTGTTTTTAAATTTGAAACCATAAATACGAATACTAATAACATGAACATTACCGATGTTGTTTGGTAAGATATGCTAGCGATTCGATGTTAGTTTATCGAAAGAAAAAAAAAACAATAAAAATAAATACCATTACCGAACTTACGTTGTTCGTTCGGTTTTGGTTCAGTTCACTACGGTAGTGATAGGATATATGTTATCAAACAAGAAACCATAAAAATTAATACATACTGCACCGATGTTGTTCAGTCCGATAAGGTATGATAGCGATATAATCTTAGTTTATTGAAAGCTAAAATAATCTAAATAAAAACCGGTTCCGATACAAATACAAATGTTGTTCAGTCGGTCTCGGTTCGGATTTGTACAATAGCAACAGAATAATCGTTTTCAATAAAGTTTATATGGCAATTTTGAAACAAAAAACAAAGAACGCAAACCAACCGAACCAATATCAACTAAACAATATATGTGTCGATATCGGTAATTGATTTTATTGTTTTCGATCGATATAAGGTTTTCTTTTTCGTTTGCTATAGCAAGTGTCGGTACCGTAACGAATCGAAAGATACCAACCGAACTGTTATAATTAATTTGTTATGATACTATTATAATTAATTTAAGCATATTTTGTTTCTCTCTTATAATTTTTAAAGGATGATGTTTTATAAAATTATCACTATTGTTAGGGGAGGATTTTCTAACAATTAGTGATCCTTATTCATTATCCTAACTAGTGATCCTTACTTCTGTGACAGGTGGTGATCCTCAGAAGGGCTTTAGGATCAGGATCATGGATCACTTCAAGGATCCTCATACTGACGATTGTTTACTTATGTTTTATAACATTTCGCAGGTATAACTAGCTAGACCAAGTCTTAGCGATATTCTTGGAGAATATTCCCGAAGTATTCTGCACGTGCTAGATCAAAACTAGACGTTATGGAGAACGTGGAGGCTTGGCCCGAAAGTCGGAGAGTTTGTTAGCTAGATATTTTTCTTATTTTAAAGGGGTAACGAGCTAGTTAGTCACATTTAGTCATTTTTGGCAGTTACACACACTCGCAAACACGCTCATACAAGCTCTCGTTCAAACACTTAGCGATTTCATACACTTTTTACACACTTCACCGTAGTGATCCTTGTACCTAGCTCGTTACTATCCGAAGTTGTAAACATTTAACCATTTATTTTAGCTTGGTGATCGGTAGTTTCCATCACCCGGGGTTTTTTGTGCCGGAGATCAACTCTTGATCAAGGGCTTTTTCCCCGTATAAATCCTTGTGTTGTTTGTGCATTCTACATTGAAGTGATCCTCATTGTTGTTACACATTTTAAGCATCATTCCCCTAAACAAAGAGTTTGGTTGCAATATCATCATCAGATTTTCTGACCAAAACAGTTTGGCGCCCACCGTGGGGCAATTGGTGCTTCGTCCTTAAGAAAATACGCATTTCTGTGCTTAATTCGGCTCGCTACAACCAAGCAGATGGCTTCCTCATCGAAGAATGCTTCAAACTTGATGCCCTCATTCACTTCCTCACAAGGCGTTCCTCCTTTGCCTCCACCACCTTCTGGATCCCAGAAGAATACAGAAAATGCTGCGAAGAAACCGACTCCCATTTTCTCAAAACCACCTACTTCTTCTGTTTCAACTAATCCTACTACTAATGATCTCTATGCCTTGATTTTGCAGATGAGGAATCATGCACAAGAGCAGGATAAGACCAACGAAAGGATCCTCCGGGAGATTGATGAAATTAAGAAACAGAAGAAAACGGCAGAGGATCATTCTCCACTGATGCCCAGATCTTTGAATTTTGACACTCCGGTGGTTACTTCTCAGCCGTCAGTGGTTCCAAACATTCAATATGCGGGTGGACCAAAAGGAGTGCACTACGGAACAACAGCTATGACCCAGGCACTAGGTTCATATTTCCAGCCAGCAGGATCCTATCCCCAGCATATGGGATCCCTCACGAGTACAGGAGGATATTCAGGAATGCAGCAGGTTCAAGGATCCTCCTTCGTTCCAGGATCATCCCAGGTTCAAGGATCCTCCTTCGTTCCAGGATCATCCCAGGTTCAAGGATCCTCCTTCGTTCCAGGATCATCCCAGGTTCAAGGATCCTCCTTCGTTCCAGGATCATCCCAGGTTCAAGGATCCTCCTTTGTTCCAGGATCATCCCAGTTTCAGGGATCCTTCCAGATGCCAGGATCCTTGAGGAGTTTGCAAACAGGAAGTTCAGATGTCCATCAAGGAGATTTTATTCCAATGCAGACCAATGCCTCTGCTGGCCCCTCGATCATTCCAGAGTCTCAACAATATGGATTAACCTCCATATTTCCTAACTTGAATCCAATGGGAGGTAACACTTTTAATAATTCTCATACTATTAACCATGGTTTTATGCAGGATCCAGGTATCAATCATGCCATGGCCAGAGAATTGCAAAAGCTAAAGGATATGATCTCGAGTGTTCCGGGAGTAGTCAAACCTATTCCAGAGATTGCAGATGGGAGCCACAAGATATCTCGCTTTGCACCACCAATCTGTGATGCTGAGATACCCAAGAGGTTCCATGTGCCTACAATGAAACTGTATGATGGTTCGACGGATCCTGAAGAACACATAGCACAATACAGGGAGAGGATGGAGATCAATCCAATCCCAGAAAAGTTAAAGGAAGCATGCCTATGCAAAGGATTCGGATCCACTCTTACTGGATCAGCTCTCAAATGGCTGCTAAGTCTTCCTCCCTATTCTATTACCTCATTTGCAAACCTAGTTAACTTGTTTAATACTCAGTTTTCTTGTAGTAGAAAATTTGAACGACTAACTAGTGATTTATATAGGATAACCCAGGGTCATAATGAATCATTAAGGGATTACATTACCAAATTTAGTAAAGAATCCTTAGACATTCCCAACTTAGATATAGCCACGGCTGTTGAAGCCTTCAAGATGGGATTGCTCAGGGATTCGTTATTTTATGATGATCTTGTTATGACACCATGCAGGAACCTAGATGAGGTAAGAACCCGGGCCCTCAGGTTCATTCGGCTAGAGGATGACAAGAGGATTCAGGAGAGGATAACAGGATCCTCAAAGCAGGATAAGCAAGGATCCTCATTCAGAAACAACAAGTTCAGATCCTACAACAAATCTGATAATCAGAACGTGCATTCTGTTGATCAAGAAGAGGATGATGAGGATTATCCTCCAATTTCTGAATATTGCTTTAGTGTTGATAATAATGAACTAATCCTTGCCATGCAGAACCTAGGTGATAAAGCTAGATGGCCAAGAAAGAATGACAGGCCAGCTGCAACTAAGGATAAATCAAAGTGGTGTGCATATCATGAAGATTTTGGGCACCTAACAGAAGAATGCATTGCGTTGAGAAAGGAAATTGGATACTTGCTGAGCAAAGGGCATCTAAAAGAGTTGTTGGGAAGAAAAAAGTCAAGGACTCAGGATCCTGAAAGGATCCCTGAGAAGGCTCCAGCCCCTCCAGCAGACGCACAAGTGATAAACTTTATCTCTGGGGGATCCGACATTTGTGGCACATCCTTCTCAGCAGCTAAGAGGCATGCGAAGGAAACTAAAATGGATAACGGAGAAAGGCCAGTTCGAACATCGAGTGTCTCCGAAGGAAAAGTCATAACCTTTGATGAAGAGGATCGTATTGATATCCAGGATCCTCATCACGATGGTTTAGTTATTACTCTTTTTATATCTAACTATTTTGTCCGCAGGATCCTAATAGACGGAGGAAGTTCAGTGAACATTATCCAGCTTGATGTTCTAAAGAAGATGGGTATCCCTGAATCAGAGATCATACCAAGATCCTCCGTGCTCGTGGGATTTAGTGGCGAGACCAAGAACACCCTGGGGGACATTAAACTCCCAATATATATTGAAGGCTTACACTCTTATCAAAAGTTTTGTGTTATTGACTGTTTATCTTGTTGTAATGTTATCCTTGGCAGGCCCTGGATACACGATATGAAAGCAGTCCCATCTACTTACCATCAATGTGTGAAGCTCCCTAGTCCTTGGGGAATAGTAAAGATTGATAGCGATCAGCAGGAAGCTAAGGATTGCTACACTTCATCGATGAAACCAGCTTCGAAGTCAAGGGAGCAATAGCAATCAAGGTATCCTCCAAGGAGTGTCTTGGAGGCCAGAGAGCAGGATGTGGTAGAAATCCTCATGGATCCTGATGATCCTGAATCCAAAATCTATATCGGGTCAGGGATCCTTGGCGAAATGAAAGAAGACCTCATATCCTTCCTCAAAAGGAGAAAGACTACCTTTGCATGGAAACACGAAGACATGACTGGCATATCCAAGGATGTTATCACTCATAAGCTCGGCATCGACAGATCTTTCAAACCCATCCATCAAAGGAGAAGGAAGTTTGCACCAGAAAGGAATGCCATTATCCAAGAAGAGGTAGAGAAATTGCTCAGAGCAGGTATGATTAGAGAGGTCAAGTATCCAAGATGGTTGGCCAATGTGGTTGTTGTTCAAAAGAAAAACGGAAAGTGGAGGGTATGTGTCGATTTTACCGATTTAAATAAGGCATGTCCCAAGGATCCTTTCCCTTTACCCCACATTGACTCCATGGTGGATGCAACTGCGGGTCATGAACTGTTAACTTTTATGGATGCTTCATCTGGATTTCAACAAATCCAAATGGAACCATCCGATCAAGAGGATACGGCCTTCATGACTCCAACTGGTATATATTGCTATATTGCTATGCCGTTCGGATTGAGAAATGCAGGTGCAACGTACCAAAGGCTGGTGAATATGATGTTCAAGGATCAGATTGGACAAACTATGGAGGTTTACATAGACGATATGGTGGTGAAATCCTTAAAAGCTGAGGATCACCTAAGAGACTTGGAGGAAGCATTCGATATCCTTGACAAATATAACATGAAGCTTAATCCTTCAAAATGTCATTTTGGTGTTAAAGCAGGTAAATTCTTAGGATACATGGTGACTAAGAGAGGCATCGAAGCTAGCCCGGAACAAATCAAAGCAATAGTGAATATCAAATCTCCGGTCAATGCTAAGGATGTTCAAAGGTTAACAGGAAGGATAGCAGCCTTGAACAGATTCATATCTAAATCCTCCGAGAAGTGTAAAGAATTCTATGATATCCTAAGGAAGAACAAGAAATTTGAGTGGACGGAGAAGCATGAAAATGCTTTAAAAGCCCTCAAAGATTACCTATCCTCGGCCCCGGCTTTAATGAAACCAGAAAAAGGTGAAGTGTTATCCTTGTATCTCGCAGTATCCTCAAAAGCGGTAAGTGCGGTCCTTGTTAAGGATCATGAAGGTACACAACATCCTGTCTATTATGTAAGTAAAAGTTTACTTGATGCCGAATCCAGGTACTCACACCTTGAAAAACTTATTCTTGCATTAATAATGGCATCTACTAAGTTAAGACATTATTTTGAAACTCATGTTATCATTGTTAAAACTAATTTTCCAATTAAGAATGTCCTCAGGAAACCAGAGATGTCAGGAAGGATGGCTAAGTGGGTAGTAAAGCTGAGTGCATATGATATAAGATATGAGCCTAGGACAGCTATCAAATCCCAAGCATTAGCTGACTTTGTGGCTGATTTCAGTAGTGATTTACAAGAAGAAGCTGAGTTAGAAGTCCAGCAGCTAGAGGAGACCAAGGATCCTTGGATACTCCATACTGATGGATCCTCAAATGTCAAAGGCACAGGGCTCGGAATACTACTAAAATCGCCACAGGGGGACATAATACCCCATTCTATAGCTTGTGAGTTCCAAACCACTAATAATGAGGCTGAATATGAAGCCTTAATTGCTGGTTTGCAAATTGCAAAGCATATGGGGATCAGGTATCTTGAGGTACACGTAGATTCTTTGTTAATTACAAATCACTTTAATGGATCATATGCTGTTAAAGGTGAAAAACTAACCAAATATTTGGAGATAGTCAAAAGTTTGGCACTCTCTTTTGTCTCTTTTAGTTTGTCACAGGTACCAAGGGAAGAAAATACAGAAGCTGATGCATTGGCTAACTTAGGATCATCTTTGAAGATCCCAGAGGATATCAAGATCCCTATTATCCATATCCTGACCCCAGCTATTGAGGATCATGTGGCTATGGAGATAGGGAATAATTCTGCAATGATCCCTAGTGAGGATACTCAAACCCATTCAGGATCCGGATCGTGGATCTCACCAATTATGAGATACTTACAACATGGAGAGATTCCTACAGGAGAAAACCCTAGGGCTTTCAAATCTAAGGTATCTCAATTCACAATTATGAATAATATGTTGTATAGACGATCTCTTGCAGGACCATACTTGAGATGCATTGAGGATCCTGAAGTTCAGGAGGTTTTAAAAGACTTCCATGAAGGAGATTGTGGAAATCACACTGGGGGCAGGGCTTTATTCTCAAGGATCCTGAGGACAGGATACTACTGGCCAACCATGAAGAAAGATGCTGTGGAGTATGCCAGAAGATGTGATCCTTGCCAGAGACACAGCAATATCCTTCATCAACCAGCCGAACTATTGCATCCTATATCCTCCTCTTGGCCATTTATGAGATGGGGTATGGATATAGTTGGCAAGCTCCCTAAGGCACCTGGTGGAAAAGTATTCATGCTAGCTATGACTGATTACTTCTCCAAGTGGATAGAGGCTGAAGCTTTTGCTCAAGTTAGAGAAAAGGAAGTTATATCCTTCATCAAAAGAAATATTATAACTAGATTTGGAATTCCTTCTGAGATTATATGTGATAATGGTTCCCAATTTATTGGGGGCAGAACCACTAATTTTTGTGACAGCTGGGGGATTAAGATGATAACATCAACACCAGTCCACCCACAAGCTAATGGTCAAGCAGAATCATCCAACAAGATCATCATCAACAACTTGAAGAAGAAGCTTGGATCCAAGAAAGGAAAATGGGCAGAAGAGCTACCCTATGTGCTCTGGGCTGACAGGACAACCCCTAAGAATGCTACTGGTCAAACACCATTCTCTTTGGTGTTTGGGGCAGAATCAGTGATCCCAACAGAAATGGTGGTTCCTACTGCTAGAACAAGTACCCGTGATCCTGAGGAAAATGATGAAAACTTGGCTCAAGGCCTGGATACTATTGAAGAAATCAGGGATATGGCTAGGATCAGGATGGCCAGTTACCAACAAAGAATGGCTGGTGCTTACAACAAAAATGTCAGGATCAGGAGGTTTCAAGTTGGAGACATGGTGTTAAGGAAAGCATTTCAGAATACCACCAATCCTGCTGATGGAAAATTGGCTCCAAAATGGGAAGGCCCTTATTTGATTGAAGCTGAAGCAGGAAAGGGGGCATATAGATTGCTAACCATGGAAGGTGAATTGCTACCAAGAGCTTGGAATGCTGTCCATTTGAAGAAATATTTCATGTAAGCAGGATCCTTATGGTATAGGTGATCCTCATGGAAGGGATATCCTTAAAGGATCCTCAAAGTATCGGTGATCCTTACTCAGGTAATATCCTAATCTTGAACTATTTCATTTCTTAATTTTCTCATCTAAGGATAAGGATCATGTATCCTTTATCCATCTCTCACGTGAGTTCAAGTTTTGAAAGCTCAGGTATCTTCAGCACAACATTGGTTATCCACAGAAGCAATCCGTCCTTTGGGTTTAACCCCAGTTATTTGGGCTTGTCCCCAGATTCCGCCTGCAGCGCACGATGATCCTGGTATAGTTCAAGGCTTTGGGACCAGTACTCATTATAGGGGCTGATAATTCCATTGTTCTGGCTATGCTTAGGATCCTACGTATAATGGTAGACGTACCATACATCCGTTCATAAGGTTTCTAACGTTTTCACGTTAGCTAAGGTTTCTAACGTTTTCACGTTAGCTAAGGTTTTGGCATCTTCATGTCACTAAGTTTGGATAGTCGCCAGTTAGGGCCATACTCCAGTTTACATACGATCCTTGGGCTTGTCCCCAGTTATCCTTGGGCTTGTCCCCAGTTATCCTTGGGCTTGTCCCCAGTTATCCTTGGGCTTGTCCCCAGTTATCCTTGGGCTTGTCCCCAGTTGCTAACTCTTTTCTTATATCGGCTTAGTCCCAAGTTATGCTCTATTTCAGGTCCTTGAAGATCCTCAGCATCAGAAGTTTTCCTCTTCTTGACACCCTTTCCTTTAGTGGGTGCCCTTGGAATGGAAATGCTAGGACTGGTAGTGGATCTCTTCTTCCTGGGCCGTATGAGATCAAGGTCAGCTGTGTTGAATTGGGAAACAGGCTTGACAGATTTTCCAGCACCTACACAATTAAAACAAGATAAGTATCTTTTCCTAGTTCATATTTTACTATATATGTAATTTTAAACAAGGATACTTACTTGACATTGTGACAGAGCCTGAGGATACCTCCTGTGAATCTTGGGTTGTTGTCTTGAAAGTTCTTATCTCAGGGTCAAGCTTCCAAAAAGCAGCGAGCCTATCCTTGGTTTCAGGAGATGTGCGGATACGTGAAACAGTGATAGCTGCAAAACAAGAAAGCAAAAATATAAGTTATCCTTACAATCAAAGAATGTTCCTGGTGATCCTTATCGGGATCCTCCATCCTACCATGGGTAGCCCAATTTTTAGGAAGATCCTTTCCATCCTGGATAGAATCTCTCTTGACAAAGAAAAAGCGACGTTTCCAGTCTTTGTCATTCTTGGTGACTTTCAGAAGAGGATGATCTGCACCGGGTTTTCGCTTAAGCAAATAACGATGGGAACCAAAGGTAGTAAGATCATACAGCTCCGCCAATTCTGACATGCCCAAAGCAATGCCTTCCTGTTCGATGATTCTCTCCAGGGTATACAAGACCCTCCAAATCATCGGCATGGCTTGGATATAAGAGATGCCGGTAAGGGAAAAGAAGGATTGTGTAAACTCTGGGAAAGGATAGGTGTATCCTATGGTGAATGGAGTGGCTGGAAATGCAACCCATGTTTCTGAAACATAGTCGCTAAGGGTAGTAGGATCAAAGGGTCTGATAAAGGCATCCGCCGGAAAACAGCAACGGATTTTGTCTATCTGTGCCTCGTCAAAGCAACACTTTTCATTCGCGGAGTCCTTGATGATTTTCTGACTTTCCAAAGGGCTATCCTTCTTGTGATCTTTGCCCGGAGAACTTCGGAGCAACATTTTTGATGGAAAGATGAAAACAGAGCAAGAGAGGGAAAAGGATAGAGAGAGAGAATACCTGAACGTCTTCGGAATGTGGATTATAAAGGGAGTTTCTCTGAAAATTTAAATGCATTTGATCCTATCTATATCTCTATTTATAATCATGATCTTGCAGGTTGTCACTTCTGTGACATCATCATCGCAACGGCTAGTTCAAAATTAACGGCTATATATCCGTTAGTTTGTTACGGATAAGTTCGAGAAAACATAACTCGCTAATTTTACAATTTCACTCCTTATATTTTGGGGGCAATTGTTAGGGGAGGATTTTCTAACAATTAGTGATCCTTATTCATTATCCTAACTAGTGATCCTTACTTCTGTGACAGGTAGTGATCCTCAGAAGGGCTTTAGGATCAGGATCATGGATCACTTCAAGGATCCTCATACTGACGATTGTTTACTTATGTTTTATAACATTTCGCAGGTATAACTAGCTAGACCAAGTCTTAGCGATATTCTTGGAGAATATTCCCGAAGTATTCTGCACGTGCTAGATCAAAACTAGACGTTATGGAGAACGTGGAGGCTTGGCCCGAAAGTCGGAGAGTTTGTTAGCTAGATATTTTTCTTATTTTAAAGGGGTAACGAGCTAGTTAGTCACATTTAGTCATTTTTGGCAGTTACACACACTCGCAAACACGCTCATACAAGCTCTCGTTCAAACACTTAGCGATTTCATACACTTTTTACACACTTCACCGTAGTGATCCTTGTACCTAGCTCGTTACTATCCGAAGTTGTAAACATTTAACCATTTATTTTAGCTTGGTGATCGGTAGTTTCCATCACCCGGGGTTTTTTGTGCCGGAGATCAACTCTTGATCAAGGGCTTTTTCCCCGTATAAATCCTTGTGTTGTTTGTGCATTCTACATTGAAGTGATCCTCATTGTTGTTACACATTTTAAGCATCATTCCCCTAAACAAAGAGTTTGGTTGCAATATCATCATCAGATTTTCTGACCAAAACAACTATACGGTTGCAACATGTTTATTTTTATCTACGGATAATAACGTACAAACGATAGAAGCACAAATGTACATGCCCTCAACGCTGCTTCACAGATTAGGTTTTTTTTCCCGAATAAAGTGACCACGTTTACCCTTACGTTATTGTAATAATATATATGACGTGCTTATATTTATCTACACGTCGATAAATGTTTTATTCAAAAGCGAATGAGTCAAATATAATTGATTCTTTACCATGACGAACCTGGTCAATACCGTTCGAACAACATTGGGGCCGGTACCGGTTTTCTTTTTTATGGTTTTCTCGACGTTCCTACCATGTCGTGACCAACCCAACGTCCCAACCGATTCTGACCGAATAACATCGGCACAGGTATCGGGTGCTATATTGAGTGCCAGTATCATACCAGTGTTGTAATGAATCGAACCAATCGATCAAGTGTCCGGCGCAACAAATTAGCATACCCTTATATTGAACTGAAAAACACCATTTTATCATTTAACACACAAGAATAACATGTAGAAGCTTTACTGGTTCAGATTAGCTCATAGTCATCCAAATGTTAAGGTGATTAGCTAGATCATAAATTAACGTCAATAACAAAACCCTACACTAAATCTAGAAAACATGAAACAATCAAATTAAAACAAATGGAAAATAATTTTACATACTTGAAAACCATATGTGAGAACTGTACATGAATTTTATTATGAAACGCCACTTATCTCGATAGACATTTCCGGTATATATAGAGAACTAGTCTAAGTTCCCGTGTGTTACACGGTGGCTAATAAGAAAAATAACTACTTTAGCATTGTTAACGTAAATATTTTAATTATATATACGTTGAAATATTAACGGAAATGATATAGAGTACACCAAATAATTGAAATGCATGAATACAACCAAAAATAACAACTCATTGAAGATCTCTTTATAAACAACATTATTTGTTTTATTCGTAGGTTCGCCGTCGTTGTCAAGTATTAGTAGCTTGACTCCATCTCGTCTTTTAACCTTCGATTCGTAGCTCGGTTCGGTTCGTAGCTCGAAAATGTAAGTTTTTTCTTACCTTAACCCTTGAAGGTCACCTGCCACAAGCTGCGAATTAAAATGTATCTAGCTCTTGAAATCCTCAAAAAAAACTACCAAATTAGTGTACAAAATGATAAACTATAAGAGAAAGAAAACAATTTAGGTTACATACCTAGTAAAGATTATAATCGTGGGCATGTAGCGGGAGAATGTGACCCTTCTGTAGACTCACTACCAAAATGATAAAACTGATGGTCAACTTCCACTTTCCCACGCTCAACGTCTTTACATGACCCTGGGATCTCAAGAGCCAGTTTTTAAAAGACGAATCTAATTTGTCTGCAAGTCTTTTTCCATGTGCTTTCGCAACTTTTGAATGCGAAGACTGGTCTTTTCAGTTGAAGTCCCTGTGTTATTCTTGTCGGTTTGTGATTTTAGTTTCCTCCATTTCGCATTCTTCAAATACCCAATCACATTCGAGAACTTTATTTATCATTACTTTCATGCAATACTTAGCAAAATGTCCAAAACTTACAATTTAACAATTTATTAAAACAAAAAATCCCATTTAACATCAACAAATAGACTTACGTGTGCTCCGCACCATCCAGACATCTACATCATATAGCAAGTAAGTCCTCACGCCCTGCATTTCCACATATATCACACACTTTAACCTGTCATCAACAAATATTTTAGCATATTACACAGTTGAAAATGTGTTTTTAGATACTAAATAATGCCAAAAGCACAATTAATACCTGTTAATTTTGAATATTAAAAGCTGGAATAAACAAATTCCCTTACTTACTATGTTCTTAATGCAATAAGTAGCATGCCTATTAACTCTTTTCAAAAACATTTCTATAAAACAAACTGAATTCACTCATAAGGAGCTATAATCATCTGTTGTTACATTCATAGGCTTACTATTCCATTTTCTTAGGTACCTTCAATTTTGTTTAGGAAATTTAGAACCGACTAAATATACTTGAGTAGTAGAATTGAATTCTCTATCTCACCGTTTTGAAGTGCATATTTGAAGTTCCAGGTGGTATAGATTTTGTATAGCTATTTAATTAATACAGTTCCAGGTGGTATAGATTTTGTATAGCTATTTAATTAATACAGTTTCAAGTAAATCAGGTAAAATCAGATTCAGATTCGACAAACCCAAACGAATAACTCATATTCACAATGATTAATTGTTATTAAACGATTTACTTTCTATTAAGTGTTAATCAATATCAACATTGCAAAACAAAATAAAAACATACAAATAATTGAGAGTATATAATCATCGACGATGAGAAAATCCTTAACCACCAGATAACCATGCAATTATTGGCCAGTTTATTACCCAGTACATGCAATTACAATAAGGTATATTGTTAGAAGTCAGATTGTTACCTTGTTGTTATGTGTTCTAGCTGGGATTCCATTTAATTGTTCAATGTTCCTGGTAAATTTTTCTACAAATTGTGCATATGAAGGTCTCATTCTGTCATGAAGTCAACTAATCATACGATTGAAATCAACGAAAATGAACACTGAATCCAGCAAATAAAGATGAGCATGGTACTGGACCGGTACCGGTACCAAAAAATGGGGAAAACAGGTATCGATGCCGAATATAACCGGTACGGTACCGTTAAATCAACCAAGATACCGGTACTGTACCGGTACCGAAAAACGGGTAGTGTCGATTATTAGAGAGGGCACGTGTCCCCAATCTATTTTTATTTATTATAACATGTGTACTACATGAAAGAGGTTGAGAGCTTGCTAAAAAAATTTGGATTTCATCATTAAAGATCAGCTGCAAAAAAATTAGACACAGTAAAAACTTGATCTTGATGGCCTTTTGCAGGTATCGGAGCTTAGATGGAATGGGCTGTGATAATACAACACAAACCAGCTTCGTTCCAGCGTGAAAAACCAATTATGTTTACAAACACGTTGAGTGATATTACAAACACCACGAAAAAAAATATAAATCCATAGAAGACTCACTTTTCCCCATATATAACCTCTGATGTTTTTTGTCCTTCCTGATGTGAACCATAGAAGTGACAAAAAAATTATAAATCCATAGAAGCGCAAAAAGTGTAAATCCATAATGAAGAAATAGGAAGAAACTAACAATTGTTTGCACCTCAAGAGTGACATGTTTTGGAATTCCATACGTTATGTGAAGTAAGCCAGCGCCCTACAAAAAATAGGATCTATAAAAATTAATAAGAAATACAACAAACAATAATTAAAAGTTAAGATCTTACACTTACATTAACTTGTTGAGCAAGGGCACTCAATATAAAATCCGTAACTGAGTTTTCCAGATGCATCCAGAAGTAAACTTTTTGGCTGTAGAGAAAGCAAGGTTAGAAAGTGGCGAGACTATATATACAGATTGATAAATAAGTAATTTGAGTGTACCCTTAGATTCCAAATCAAGTAAAGTTTGATCAATAATCATGGTCTACAAAGTTTTCCTATCTATGGACAATTAACCTGTAATTATATTATCAAAGGTAAAAACTGGTAACCAAAGTTTTCCTATCTATCCACAAGCCGTAAACTGCGCAGTCCTGTTTGAATGCTATAAACGTGAATTTAACAATAAAGTGAAGTTTTTTTTAATAAGATAAAAACAATATTATACCTTCATGTTCCAAGGATTACAACAGCTTCAATTAAAGAGACTGTGAGAATAAATATCTTTATCTTAAAGAGACTTACCACCTTATTGATTCGAAGACGACTCGATGAGCGTACGCGGCCCAGTTGAGCAGACTCGACATGGTATTCTCCACCATTCGGTTCGACACCTCCTCCGAACCGGGTAGGGTAATCCCAAAACCGTGAAACTTTGAGCCGACACATTAGCCACCGGCTCACGCCAACCTCCGATATAAATATGGAAGCTCCAACCCAAAATCACCCACAAATTTTGATAATATCAGGGCTTTCCATATCATCAATCTGAAATTATTAACCCAAAAAAAGGCTGGCGAAATTTATTTATTCTAAAAATTCTTTTAGTCAAAAAAATTTAGATATATTTCCAAGAAATAAATTGTAACTATGAATTTATAACTTATCCGACTTACCGGAACAGGGAGTTGGTCACCGGCGAGGGACACAAGTTCGTTGACCATTTAAAAACTGCAACAACACATCGAATTGCTATCATTTTCCAGCGAAGAAATCGATGCAAAAAGCCTCTCAATGGATTCTTCCAACGAATATACTTACGTGGTCTCGGTAACATTCCAAAGCATTATCTCTAGATCAAGGACGATAATTACTGTAAAGGGTAAAAAAAATACATATCTAATGAAGTCGCACCAGTCGTGTGAACTTTTTGAAAAACGTTGATGTCGAATCCACCAGAAAATCTCCCATTTTTGCCTTCACAAAGTAAGAGAAATCGAATTTAGTCATGGAAGTCATTATTTTGATTACAGAATTAAGTATATATACTCCATCTAAATTGAAAGTAGTTGATAGAAAACATTATTTAACAAAAACGACAAATTTAAAGACATTACGGATAAATTAGCAACAACGTTTTACATCATTTTTTGCATTTAATATCACCTTATTTTGTTGATGTAAGCAAACCTTCTCTTGTATGGGTGTCACATTTGTTCAAGAAAAAACAGAAAAAAAAACTAATCAATAGATTCATTTGAATTTTCTTTCGATATACATACCATAGTTTTGTTTTCAACTACTATTAAATTAAATCATGGTTATCATAAGATGATCAGTTTTACCAAACAAACCCTAAATAAGAAAAAAAAAAAACAAAATTCAATTCAATTAAACTAAAAGCTCGAATCAAGAACATACCAGTCAAAACTATGGCTTTTACATCATCTCTCCTCATAGCCTCTGCAAATTTCTCCTTCAACCCAACAAGAACTAAAAGGGTCAAAACAAAAATTAGTCAATAATATGAGAATCAAACCATAATCCCAAATTAGCAAAGAATCAAACTTTTCCCAAGTATCTAATCAGGGTAAACAAAACACAATTAAATCAGATTAAAAAAACAACCTGCAACAAAAGCCCAGAAGTAAAAGAAAAATGAAGATTGTTTCTTGAGAAAAAAGAAAGTAAAATCAAAATCCCCAAATAGCAAAGAACTAAACTTTTTTCCAAATATCTAATCAGGGTAAAAGAAACTTTAAACAAAACTCAATTGCAACAGATCAAAATAAACAAAGAAAGATGGAGAGATGAGAAATCCCGATGAGAGTGACGGCTGGAATTCTTGAGATGACCTAGGGTTTGGAGAGAAAAAAAGAAAGACGGAAAGAAAGATATAACGTCGAACAGATGAACAAAAGGATTAACAATTAGCAAAAGAAGATTTCTTACCTGATCATGGAAGCTTGAATCATCTAGATCAGAAGAGAAGAGGAAGAGTACATCAGAAGGAAGAAGATTAAGATCTAGGGTTTAGAAAAGAGTATCATGTTCGTGATCGTATCCATGTTTAATCGCCAATATTAATCTGTCCAATACAAATCGATGAAGCAATTCGTGATTTGAATTAATCGACTAAGGAAACGGCTTCCTAATTTTGGAGAAACGATTTGAGGTGATTGAATATTGATTGAGGTTTCCTTATTGATGAACAAAAATAGGCGGTTTCACAAATGAAGGAGGAATGAGGAAAAGGAAAATGCCGCCCAAAATCCCAATTCTCTGGCCAAAGACATATGCCACATCATGGTCAAATAGTCAACCATTATTTTGCTTTAGTATAATAGATAGATACGATTACATTTAAAAAAATAATTAAAAAGGGCATTAACAGATATAAAAGTAAAAAAGAAAATAGAGTAGGATTTTTGCTTGTCCCGCCTGACTGTGCATGTTTGAAGGGAAGGGTTTATGACTTTTTCCAAATTTGATGTGCTTTAAATGCTTACACATAAGCTTTAAACGTTTGTATATATTATAGGCTACAATAACATAAAATAAAATTAAAATCATATATCTCAAAATGTCTTTGACTCGCGCATTATAATATAGTATTGATTAGCTACTAAACATTCTGTAACATTGACGATATCACTTGACATTCTGTTGGGCTTTAGTCACTTGTACACTAAGCCATTATCTAGTACCTTTTAATCCGCATTTCAATACTGAACAAGACAACTCAAACGTCGACAAAAATGAGTATGTCGTCATGGTGCCTTTGGATTATTTTTTTAAATGTTATAGATTATAAGATATGGCAAGAATATGTAAAAGAATTATAAGTTTGTTGTGGAAGGGGAAAAGTGTAACTAATTATTAATAATTTTGTTAAAACTTAAGAATTTAAGTGTAATAAGTTTAGGGGCTAAAAAATTAATTGTGTTTAAAAGACCAAATTACCTCATTTTAGGGGTCTATCTACAAATAAAGAGGGGAAATGTTTTTATTTTTTGGGTATCTTAAAATAACTCTCACTCATGCATTATAATATACTATAGATGTGACAATACAAGGACTATTTACACAAAGTATACATTGTTACTGTTTTATTTTATTTGTTGTAAAATTGTATATGTAACAAACAAAACAATTATCTAATTTGAAGTCGGTATATATACGGCTATTTGATATTATTAACATATTAACCGGATAAAGAATATGGTGCCTAAGGGATATAGTGTGGCGGTAAGGTATATCCCTTCTATCCTAGTATTTAAAAATAAGTAGATTAGTTTGATGTTAAAAAAATCTGATAAAGAAGATTAGGGTAGTGTTTGTTACGCAGGAATGAGAGAAGGAATGGAATGGACTATTATGAAGGAATGGAAAAAAATGTGTTTGGTTGGTCAAGGTAATGGAATCACCCATTACATATGACATTACATTCTCTCAAATTCATTTCATCCACACCCCTTGTTTTTTTTCATTCCATTCCCTCTCCCACCTACATCACCAACACCTCCCACCACCTCCACCTCCACCACTGCCACCCACAAATGCCACCACCACCCGTCGACGCCACCTTACGCCGTCGACCACCGGCGCCACCACCAGTCGTGCCACCGCCGACCACCGCCATCCTCCGCCACCGAACACCGGCACCACCGCTACCACCCGCTGCCGCAACCACCCCTCCGCCATCGAACATCGACACCAACGCCACTATCAACCACCAAACACCACCGACCACCGCCACTACAACCCACCACCGTCGCCATCCTCCGCCACCTAACACCTGCACCACCATCGGCCACCACCACTAACACCGCCCACCCGCCACCACCACCCTTCGCCACAACATCGACACCACTTCCGACCATCGCCACCCTCCACCATCGAACACCAGCATCACTGCCGCCACAACCTACCACCGCCACTTCCACCACCGCCGCCACCTACCGCCGCCATTGACTACCACCACCCATCGCCAATTTTATTCCTTCTTCTTTTCCTGCACACCAAACACTACAATGTAATGATTCATTCCATTCCCACATGGTAACCAAACAAGATCATGGAATGGAATGATCTATTTCATTCCTTTGTCCATTCCATTACCTCGTTCATTTCTCTCACCCATTCCATTACCCCATAAGGGTCTAAGAGCATTCACATCCCATTCTCTTTCTTTAGCTACACAATTTGACTAAGAAACAAAATTTTAATTATTTTTTAAAAACCTCACACATCTCATCCTTTGTCTCTGTCTTTACCCTACTCAGAAAAATTTATTTTATTAATTTTTCTGTTTCTTATACACTTACCATAAATTATAGAGCCTTGAATTTGAGACTCTAAAAATAGAGGTCTAAAATAAAAAAATAAATACTATCCAGAGAGTGAGATATAAATGCTCTAAAAGGGTTTGTTTTCATAATAACATATGACACTCCTGAAATTGGGTTCTCTTCGAACCTTCCAAAACCAAAGGAGCCGATCTCAAGTAGTTCGAGGATAGCACACTGGTTTACACTTTACGCCCCTACTTCTTGTGTTGCTAATGATTTTCCATTTCTCATAAAATCAACAACCTTTTCATGTGTTCTAATTGCTCGAGTAGCAACAATGTATATTCACCACAATAACTATCACAATGATCCATCTCCACCTTCTACAAAGCAACAACACCGTCTCCACCGCCACATTGTAATTGTTCTTCAATTGATGGTGTTATGGTTTAGCAATCGACAAACTACTTGTTACGCTTTGGCTCCAACAAGTTTGTAGGTGGGTACGTGCGCGCATATTCTAGTTTACTAGTGCGTTTGCTCAAAATTAGTTTGTAGGTTTATGTCCTAACTTTTAGGACTCGTCTTCCCAAATTGAGTTTGTAGGTGTGTAAATCGCTATAGTGTATGCGCAATGTTTGAGCATTTTTTGTTAAATAATCAATCATTAGATTGCATCATGACGTGATTGTCGTGGGTCACGCAAATTTAATCCCAAAAACAACTATTTAGATAGCAGTAATAGGGTATCGAACTCAGGGAGTATGTGGAAAATATGTCAATTATATAGCCTTGCAATTATACTACAATTATCCTAATTTGCAGAAATTAAAGATCAATACTTTGGATTGTTGTTTTAGAAAACTAAATTAAACTAATGGCAAATCAAATGTAGGTTTTAAAACAGATTAGGAGAGAACAATGATCACCCTAGGGTTCAGTTTCTTTAAACAATTGTGTGCACTTCCAACTAGAAAGAGTTACATAGACATAACTCGTGCATAGATAATTGAAGTGATAAAAGCGAACAAAGTACTCGGATTATATAAACGCGAGGTTGTTTCCCGATGACCAATTAATCAATAACCAACCCTAACCCTTCCCGTGATATCTCGATTGCCAACGGCACCAAGAACGTACGATTAAGACTAGAAATTGCAATATCGATTAACAAATTACAAGCAATTAAACATACACCATGATATTCAAGCAACGCAAGTTATCATTCTAGAAATTCGGAAATAAACACACAAAAGTTCAATAGAAACCTTCACCTAAGATGATCACCGAAAAGTTTAGCCGGACATAGTTTGGTGAATCATCATACTAACAAATCTAATGTTCATAGGAATCATAAACACAAACCGAATGTTAGAAATTGTTCCAAACCAAGCAAGATCAAGCAAAATCGCCCCTAGTGTCTCCAATAACCGTCCAATGATAAGAACACCCCAAAAGACATCATAAAAACCGTTTTTAATGAGCAGTTACAAGTCTGATCGCGGCCTCCACCGTAAATTACGGCTCCACCGTAATTTACGGTGGACTTCATATGTTTACGGTGCTAGTTTCCTGATTTACGGTAGAGCTTCAGACGAATTCCAGGTCCACCGTAAATTACGGTAGGACCGTAATTTACGGTGGTAGGCTGATATTTCTTCTTCGTTTTGTCTTTTGTTCCGCACACGACCCGTTCAACTCCAATACCTTCCAGAGCTGCATTTCATCCACTTTAAGCTCCCGAACCGCACCTGAAACATAAGCACAGTAGTTATCTAATTCAAGATAATTACACGATTAAGTGAATGATTATTTCGTCTTTTAACATGATTAAGGGTTGTCCAATGGACCACCCGTCACATCCCCACACTTAACCGTTGCTTGTCCCAAGCAACTCATCAAATCAGTTTCAAAACAAGTGATCAAACTAAACCAAGCAAAACATGCAATCTTTTTACTAACCCCTTTTTAACACCCAACCAATGCACCCCTCTCTAAATCTCTCCTCTCGGCTACAAGTGAAAACTAGCAAAGATAAGCTAGACACACACTAGGCAAACGGGTGGTTGCACAATCATAGGCTTGTACCTAAATCAATCATTCTCCTAAAATGTGTCAAACATAAATGCAAATCAAAGGGACTTTCAAGGTTGTAACGTGGCTAGGCGTATGGGTAGGAAATGGAATATATATGAAGTAGCGAAAACTTGACCCGATCTTTTATTACACAAACAAACAAACAAACAAACAAACAACTATCAAACTTAACTACTATACACAAGATAACTAACATCACTTCTTTTTTCATTTCTCATTGCTTTTTCTCTTTTTTTTTTTTCTTTCTTTCTGATTTTTTTTTTTTTTTAACAAACAAAAATACAATAACGCATTAAACATATCTACTTCTATCACCAACACTATAAGACCGGGTCAAATTTGGGTAAATTTTTAAGTAAGTAGCTAGGGGTAACAATTGATAGGCTTTTAAGGCACAAAATGGGCAACTAAATGTCCAAACCCCCGCCCCTCTCACTACCATGCTCATATATATAACTTATGAGGTCCAACCCCCCAAATCCCACACTCACTCACACCAACAACGAGGCTACCTAAATGCCCTTATCCTTTTTGCATTTATATCTAACTAAGGACTCAAATTGCATTCAAGCACAAGTTCTAATGCACCCCCACCCGTAGCCACTCTCATCAAAGATAAGCATTATTTATATACAAGTGTGGCTACAACTCTCACCAAGAATGAAAAAGGTATCAAGGGTTGCCGGTGCACCAACTTGGGGTTAATCTAGGGCGTTCAAATTTTCACATCGTTTCACTTGGCTCAAATTTTTTTTCAAAATCTTCAAAAAATTCCCCCCATCCCCACACTTGGGATACATTGACCCCAATGTATGGTTTTGAGAGGCTTTGACCACTAAAACTTTTTCCAACATCAACAAAAACGCTTCTTCACTCAAACCCCAAATTTCTTTTTGTATTTTTCATTTTATAATTTTTTTTTTATGATTTTTCTTCTTTTTAACAAAAGACACCACCACTCAATCACCAACCCAAACACAACATATCAAAACACCACCCAACCTCCCAATCCTTAAACAAACCAACTAGCAAATATGCACAAAATATACAAAAGGAGAAACACAACCTTACTAATAGTAGCGCGGTCCCGGAGGTCCAAAAACGGAAGACATCACGTCATTCCATTCACCGAACGCGAACGAACCACTACTACTTCCTCCTTCTTGTTGTTGCGCTCCCTCTCGTTGCCTCGGGTCAACCCATTGCGAGTGGTGGATCGGCGGGGTTGGATACGACATACTACCATCATATGGGGGTAGCGAAGCATAATCCACATGTTGTGGATCCACAACCACCGGCTGCCCGGCATGATAATCCGCATGCAATCGCCTTTCTTGATCATCAAAATAATTGTTATTTATTTCCACTTCCCGGGAATACGCATGTGTGCGATTCCATAACTCATGACGATCCAAGCTATGTTTCAAGGCCCGCTCCATACTCGCACTATTTCTTGTGTTTTGATCAAACAACGTCCTTTCCGACCCCGA
The DNA here is from genome assembly GCA_030545235.1 of Helianthus tuberosus. Taxonomy (NCBI): domain Eukaryota; kingdom Viridiplantae; phylum Streptophyta; class Magnoliopsida; order Asterales; family Asteraceae; genus Helianthus; species Helianthus tuberosus. The sequence continues at coordinate 202,788,591 of CM060371.1, forward strand.
CCACGTATCAAACACGGACGCCGGCGGACGTTGATTAGCAATCACCTCTTGCATGGTACCTTCATAGGCCCAACCCGGTACATACGATTGCTGCGTATAATCATAAAACACCCCACCATGACCACTACCAAAACCACCTTGACCAACATTTTCAACACCATGCGGCGCGTCCGCATAGTCTTCATCTCCGCTCGGAACTACCTCTTCATCGCTCTCTGGCTCATCCGGCTCTCCCGGTAACAAATCTCGTGCACCCAACTTTAGTGCCCTCCACCGTTGCCCTTCCGACTTCAACTTGTGATACCGCTCCGACTGAGTATACGTCCAAACATTCCCCAACTTATCCAACGTAAAAGGCTGATGCCTTTTCGTTGCTCCCCGATCTTCGGATGTAATCGCCTTCTGTTGTTTCATCAACCCCGTAATCATTCGACAGTATGGGACGATGTCTCTTCCATACTTGTTCCGACAGATCCATAAATGGTTCATAATAAGATAACGTATAGGAAAACGCGGACCCCCGTGCATCAACGAATAAAGAACAGGCACTTCAGGAAACCTCACCTGTTCTTTATCTCCCCTCCTCGGAATAACATTAAGAAGACAGATTGTATGCAACAATTTAGCTTCAATTTTCAAATTCTTCCGGTATAGGATACCACTGTATCTACCGGGCAAGAACAATGCTGCCAACATGTCATTCCATCGCTGATGTTTCTCCGGCTTCACAAGAAGATCATCCAAAGTCGGTATCATATAATCGCGGGCTGGCAAACTGTCATACTTTCCGAGCTTCTTCAAGGTATCAAAAGACATTTCCACGGGAACTCCATTCACAACACCCGTCAGCTTCATATTCGATGGCCTGTCATACGTGTTGACCTTAAGCGTTGCCATCCACTCTTGAATTTCAGTGATAAACAAATTGTTTTTGTCTTTGTCAAAACAAGTAAGTGCCGACTCCCAACCTAGAGCCCGGAACTTATCAAATACCCCAAACTGACCAAACTCCGCTTCTCGAACATCCCTTTCACATATGAAGGCCGCCGCCTTATTCTTCAACTTATTCATGCAATCATTATATAATGTTGGCTGCCATGCCTCGGGTTGTTCATCTAACGGTCCCGAATCCCACTTTGGTTTTTCCGCCGGATCCAATTCCATCTCTTCTTCGCTTTCACTTTCATCCACTCTACCCAAATATTGTCTCTTCTTTGGTTGTTGTTCCGGCTGTTTACCCTTTCCTTTTGAAGACGAAGACGAAGATGAACCCGCTCCCGTCTTTTCCTTAGTTCGTGCCATTCCTACACACATTAGAGCAAACAACACAACCAAAGAAACAAAATTAAACCCTCTTTTCAAAACATCCCCACACTTGCTTGTTATCATGGTTGTAAATGCTAGTGAACCAAAGATATATCAAGAATTTTCAAAAATTGGGCATGGTGTCTCTACAATGTAGAGATCCCCAAAAGTTCACTACTTTAACCACAAATCCCACATTTACAACCATAACCATGTTCAAATAACCAATTTCATTATCATATCTAAGAACAAGCAAGTGGGTATGGGCAAGTAACCTAAATAACCTTACTTTTCACAATGTAGCATCAAAATACAACAAATAAGCTTTCATACTTGAAGATGCTAAAGTGCTTGTGAAACAAAAGCTCCAAAAACCCCCAAAAATTTCGAATTAGGGTTTTGAATTCGGACCCTAAATCTGCGTTTTCTCTTAAGTTTCTTGGCAAAATCAGAATCTACGTGAAAAATTAGTCAAGATAGACTCCGATTTCACTTGATTTGAGCGAAAATTGGTCCAGCTATGGGGTTTTGTGGGTTCTTGTGAAGAAGATGGATAGTGATAGATGAAAAAGACTTGTGTGGTCAGGGTATACTCACGTGATATGCTTTTGTTATGATGTGTTGTTTTTTTTTATATACATAAGATCCGGACTAATCATGTTGACAAAATCACGTACCGTAAATTACGGTTAAACCGTAATTTACGGTGAGACTTGGATCTCAACTCATCACCGTAAATCAGGAGACTATTACCGTAAAACTCAAAACTTTTCAATGCTCACCGTAATTTACGGTATAACCGTAAATTACGGTACATGCTGAACTTGAATTCTTACCGTAAATCAGTAGAGATTTACCGTAAAAGCCAACCAAGTTTTAATTCCACCGTAAATTACGGTAAAACCGTAACCGTAATTTACGGTGATACCTGGGAGATCCTGATTTGTGAAAAATGCAATTTTAAGGTATCAATTTTTTATTTTTTTATTTTTCAATTTTTTCGATTTTTTATGGTTTTTAAAATTTTTTCAAAAACGTGAAAAATCACCCTCTACCCCCTCAAAAATCCCGTGTTGTCCTCAACACAATGTTAGAGTAATTCGTGACCCGAACATCCCCACACTTGTTTCAAACACGGATTTCGAGAAAATACGGCAATTGTGCAAATTATACAAAACAAACAAAACAAAACACTACTATGTACACTACCAAACCTGGGCCTCTCATGGTTGTTCCTCATCGACCGGGCGCAAGATGTAGCCCGCTTTGTCAAGCTCCAAGGTGTTTATGTCATTCCCATCCAAGTACGGCTTTAACCGGTGACCGTTCACCTTTTGTTGCTTCAATGTTTGCTCGTCTTGGATGTCTACGTCACCAAATCTACCAACTCTCCGAATGACATACGGACCCATCCATTTACTTTTGAGCTTGCCCGCGAACATCTTTAACCTTGAGTTATACAACCAAACTTTTTGACCCACTTCGAACGTTTTCTTTCGCAATTTTACATCATGCACCTTCTTGAGTTTATCTTTGTACGCCGATGCACATTCGTATGCCTCGTCTCGGATTTCTTCTATCTCGCTTAATTGTAACTTTCTCAACTTCCCCGCCTCATCATAATCTGCGTTGACCGTCTTAATTGCCCAATGTGCCCGATGCGCTAACTCTATTGGCAAATGACAACCCTTTCCATACACCATCCGGTAAGGCGTTGTGCCAATTGGAGTCTTGTAGGCCGTTCGGTATGCCCACAATGCATCGTCTAACTTACTCGACCAATCCTTCCTATCCGTTCTTACCGTCTTCATGAGAATTTCTTTGATTTGACGGTTGGACACTTCAACTTGTCCACTCGTTTGCGGATGATAAGGTGTGGCAATTCGGTGATTCACGCTATACCTCTTCAATAATTTCCCAAAGTTGAAGTTCTTGAAATGCGAACCACCATCGCTTATAATGACCCGCGGGATGCCGAAACGAGAAAAGATGTTGGATTGAACAAATTTACAAACAACCGAATGGTCGTTTGTTCGTGTTACAATAGCTTCAATCCACTTCGAGACATAATCCACCGCTACCAAAATGTATAGAAAGCCATTCGAACTCGGAAAAGGACCCATAAAGTCTATACCCCATACATCAAATATCTCTACAACCAAGATTGGTTGTAATGGCATCTCATCCCTCTTCGATATACTTCCCATCTTTTGACAATTTATGCAGTTTCTAGCAAATTCACAAGCATCCTTGAAAATTGTGGGCCAATAAAACCCACATGAAAGTACCCGATAGCCTGTTTTGTGCCCACTAAAATGACCCCCACATGCGGACGAATGAGCATGGGTCAAAATTTCCAACACTTCTGTCTCGGGCACACACCTTCGTATAACTTGATCCGGTCCAATCTTGAAAAGATCCGGTTCATCCCAAATGTATTGCTTCACTTGGACCATAAATTGTTGTCGACGCTTCTTGGTCCAATGACTTGGGATGGCACCCGTGGCTAAGTAGTTGACATAGTGAGCATACCACGGTGCAACAAAGGTGGAAACGGCTAATAATTGCTCGTCGGGAAAACTTTCATTGATTTCACTTACATCATCGATCCCTTCCACCGGAATCCGAGACAAGTGATCCGCCACTACGTTCTCACTTCCCTTTTTGTCTCGGATTTCTAAATCAAACTCTTGTAACAATAATACCCACCGGATCAACCGAGGCTTCGCGTCTTTCTTCTCCATCAAATATCGGACCGCACTATGATCCGAGTAAACCACCACTTTGCTCCCCCAAATATAAGCACGAAACTTATCCAAAGCATACACCACCGCTAGTAACTCCTTTTCGGTTGTGGTGTAATTGAGTTGCGCTTCGGATAATGTTTTGCTCGCATAGTAAATCACCACCGGCTTTCTATCAACCCGTTGACCCAAAACTGCACCAATAGTGGTGTCGCTTGCATCACACATTATCTCGAACGGCTTTGACCAATCCGGTGGTTGCAAGATAGGAGCTTTGACCAAATGTTCCTTCAAAACAGTGAAAGCTTGCATACACTCATTAGTAAAATCAAATGGGACATCTTTTAATAATAAGTTGCATAAGGGTTTGGTGATAACACTAAAACCCTTTATGAAACGTCTATAGAAACCCGCATGTCCCAAGAATGACCTTACACCCTTAACATTTTTAGGAGGTGGCAAAGATGCTATTACCCGTATTTTTGCCTTATCCACCTCCATCCCTCTTTCAGAAATTACATGACCCAACACAATGCCCTCTTGCACCATGAAATGACTTTTCTCCCAACTTAGCACTAGATTTTTCTCAACGCACCTTTTTAAAACCTTTTGTAATTCGTTGAGACAAGCATCAAAAGTAGTGCCAAAAATGGAGAAGTCATCCATAAATACTTCAAGCGACTCTCCAACCATGTCCGAGAATATACTCATCATACATCGTTGGAAAGTTGCCGGAGCATTGCACAAGCCAAAGGGCATCCGCCGAAAGGCAAATGTGCCATATGGACAAGTGAAGGTGGTCTTGTGTTGGTCATCCGGGTGTATTGCTATTTGATTGTAACCCGAGTACCCATCTAAGAAGCAGTAATATTTTTGACCCGATAATTTTTCAATAATTTGGTCAATGAAAGGTAACGGGAAATGGTCCTTAGAAGTGGCGGCATTCAATTTTCGGTAGTCAATACACACACGCCACCCGGTAACCGGTCGGGTGGCAATTTGTTCACCACTTTCATCCTTGACTACTTGAATGCCGGCCTTCTTAGGCACAACTTGAGTGGGACTCACCCAAGCACTATCCGAAATCGGATAGATGATTCCCGCATCCAACCATTTAATTACCTCCTTTTTGACTACCTCCCGTAGGTTCGGATTCAAACGCCTTTGAGCTTCTCGTGTCGGTTTGGCATCTTCGGTTGTAATGATTTTGTGCATGACAATTGATGGACTAATTCCTTTGAGATCGGCAATTGTCCATCCGATAGCTCCCTTGTTTTCCTTCAACACTTCCAACAGTGCTTGTTCTTGGGCCAACTCCAAATTAGAGGCAATAATGACCGGTAGAGTGTCATTATCCCCTAAAAACACGTACTTTAAATGGCCCGGCAAGTCTTTGAGCTCCAACTTTGGCGGCTCCTCTAGCGATGGTTTAGTACCCGAATCTATTTCCGCCGGTAAGCCTTCAAACTGGTGGGTCCATGGTGGCCGACCTTCTTTCAATGCCATCGCATCTTGCTTTTCCTCTTCAACCCGGAGTGCATAAGCATGTACCTGTTCAGAAAAATCACATAGGCAAACATCCAAACCATCCTCCTCATACTCATGCGGGTTGCATCCGTCAACTATATCTGCCATGAAACACTCATCAACACCATTAGCATTAGAATTGTTAGTAAAAACATTCAAACGCATTTTCCGATTTCCAAATGTCATATCGACTGTACCAAATCTACAATCGATGACTGCGTGTGCGGTGCTCAAAAATGGTCGACCCAAAATTACATTTTGTTGTTGCTTAGGGTCCGCCGATGAGTAGTCCAAAACTAAAAAGTCAACCGGGTAATAAAATTCATCAATTTTAACAATGACATTTTGAACCATACCCCGGGGTAACTTATGAGACAAATCGGCCAAAACAACCGTTGTCTCCACCCTTGATAACGGACCAAAATCATATTGGTCATATAATCCCCCCGGTAAAATGCTAACTCCGGCCCCAAGATCTAGCAACGCCTTAGCCATTTGAAAATTACCCACTTGTATGTTAATCAATGGCGTGCCCGGATCTTGGAGCTTAGGAGGAAGCTCCCCATTCAAAACCGCACTCACTTGCCCGGTTAAATCTACCCGCTTAGGCATTTTCTTTTTGTTTTGCCTCTTTTGTGTACACAATTCTTTTAGAAATTTTGCGTAAGCGGGTACTTGCTTTTTTGCATCAAGAAGTGGAAGGTTAATTTTGACTTGTTTAAACATGTCCCACAATTCTTCTTTTTGGGGACCTCTCGATGCAATAAAATTTTTCTTACCCGGGTCAAGTAAAGCCGATGGAAACGGGACTTGACTCGGTTCACCCTCAACTTTTTCACTTTCTTTATTTTCACCCAAACCCGATTTTTTAACATTTAATTCTTTTGGTTTAACCGGTGAAACATCATCATCACTATCATTACCCGTGATGTCCTCAACCACCCCCTCAACTAATTCGGGTGACAAATTAGCTTTAAACTCTTTTCCACTTCTCAAAACACTAACCTGATGAACATTAACATTACCTCTTGACGAACCGTGTGATGGATTTACCTTGGTGTCACTAGGAAGTTGACCCTTGTTCTTCTTCAATTCAGCCACATCGGTTGCCAATTGACCCATTTGGGTTGTTAGTGATTGGATGCTTTTGTCACGAACCTCGTCTTTTTGCATTCGTACTTCATCGAGTTGGTTCCGTTTTTGCATCTCCGTTTGCATGCTCTTTAGCATCTCCATCATCTCGTTTCCACCCGAAGAACCCCCTTGTTCTTGACCCGTTTGCCTTTGGTACCCTTGGTTGTTCCCACTTCTATATCCACCTTGATTGTTATAAGGTTGACGCGAACCATAGTTTCCTTGGCTACCTTGAAAGTTCGGGTTTGATTGATTTGAGGGGTTCCCATATCGAAAATTTGGGTGGTTCCTCAACCCGGGGTGGTATGTATTGGAATTCATGTTGTTGTAGTTTCTACCACCCCCTCCTTGACCTTGACCTTGAATAGCATGTACCTCTTCGTATTGCCCTTCCACCATCCCTTGGCAATTTTCAGCCGCGTGACCTATTTCATTACACAATGCACACACATCATAAATTTGGTTAGTAGTTTGAACATTACCGTCATCTATGGCGTGCACTTGAGGTCGGGCAATGGCCGGTCGAGCTCTCCTCGATGCTTGAGCTTTTCTTTTTGATGTAGTGGCCATGTTCTCCAAAAACTCCCAATCATCATTTTCGTAGTTTGTACCGAAAGTCCCACCGGTAATAGACATGAGATCACGAGCATCTTCAGCACTCAACCCCTCGTGAAAAGCATTCATTAATTCCCACAATTCGATTCCATGGTGAGGGCAATTTTTGATCATCATATTGAAACGTTCAAATGCCTCATGGAACATCTCACCATGTTGTTGTTGAAAGCTTCTCAATCCCTTCCTAGCATCGTTTGTCTTTTGGGCGGTGTAAAACTCATCCAGGAAAGTTTGTTGCATCTCCCCCCATGTATATATGGATGCCGAAGGTAACGTGTAGAACCATTTCTTCACCTTATCTTCCAAAGAAAATTGGAATAATACCAATTTGATGTCATCAGCCGAGAACCCTTGACTCCCAAGAGTGTTGCGAATCGAATCATAAGCCTCTAAATGAAAGTAGGGCTCCTCCGTTGCCAACCCTTTGTATTTTGGTAAACTTTGCAAAGAGTTGGTCCTCACTTCAAATGTTCTCCCTTGATCATTGTGAGGAATAACTACCGGTGAAGGGTTTTGAGTGATTACCGGCCGAAAATGTGCTTCAATGCCCCTCACATTTTCTCTAAGGTGTCTTCTTGGTACACCAAACCTACCCCTTGGGCGAATAGGACCCATTGGTCTTGGTATAGGCCCTTGTTGTGCAATTGGTTGTTGAAATTGTTGTTGCGGCATCGGTGGGCGTTGAATTGGCCTTTGGAATTGTTGGATATTTGGTTGTACATTTTGTGGCCGGACTTGTTGCAATGGAATAGGGCGTTGCATTGGTGGCCCTTGTGGTCTTGGCCGAATATGTTGCGGTATGAGTTGTTGTTGCGACATCCCACCAACATTTGACATTCCTTGAGATTGACTTTGCACATACCCAAACTCTCCTTGATCACCATAACCCTCGTAAAAATATCCATCCTCATCATAACCCTCAAATTCTTCGTATCCTTCCTCATATCCATCTCCCCCTATACCCGAAGTTTGCCCAAATGGAATGGTCGAGTATTGAAAACCCGACTGGTTAGATGGTCTAAATGTAGAGGTAGTATGGACAATGGTTGTATTTGGTGGTATTGAATAATGAGAAGATGATTGACCTGGAGATGGAGGAAAAAAGTGTGATAATGGTGGGATTGTGGCAGATGGGCTAAAGGTAAGATTGGGTTCATTTTGAGTACTAATCGGTTGTGTGGTGTTGGTTGGTGTAGTATCATGAAGTGGAGTAGGCATTGTGGTGATGTTTGGAATAGTGGTGTTTGGTGATGGTTGTGTGGATGTAGGAATGAATGATGAGGTCGTTTGACCCGTTGTAGGTGGTATTTGTGGTTCGTCCATGATGTTTCTTGGCGTAATGGGTGAAGTAGGTGAACCAACAATTTTGTTTTCTCTTACCAACACTCTGTTTTGCCTCAACGTTCTTTCAATTTCCGGATCAAACGATAGCGGTGATGACTTGTGTGAGCCCCTAGTATGCATACACTCGAAGTACCTGCACACTAAACACAACCAGCGTAAACCCGAAAATAACAAAACAAAACTACTAAATTAACACACGTTGCGCACTACTCCCCGGCAACGGCGCCAAAATTTGACGTGATTGTCGTGGGTCACGCAAATTTAATCCCAAAAACAACTATATAGATAGCAGTAATAGGGTATCGAACTCAGGGAGTATGTGGAAAATATGTCAATTATATAGCCTTACAATTATACTACAATTATCCTAATTTGCAGAAATTAAAGATCAATACTTTGGATTGTTGTTTTAGAAAACTAAATTAAACTAATGGCAAATCAAATGTAGGTTTTAAAACAGATTAGGAGAGAACAATGATCACCCTAGGGTTCAGTTTCTTTAAACAATTGTGTGCACTTCCAACTAGAAAGAGTTACATAGACATAACTCGTGCATAGATAATTGAAGTGATAAAAGGGAACAAAGTACTCGGATTATATAAACGCGAGGTTGTTTCCCGATGACCAATTAATCAATAACCAACCCTAACCCTTCCCGTGATATCTCGATTGCCAACGGCACCAAGAACGTACGATTAAGACTAGAAATTGCAATATCGATTAACAAATTACAAGCAATTAAACATACACCATGATATTCAAGCAACGCAAGCTATCATTCTAGAAATTCGGAAATAAACACACAAAAGTTCAATAGAAACCTTCACCTAAGATGATCATCGAAAAGTTTAGCCGGACATAGTTTGGTGAATCATCATACTAACAAATCTAATGTTCATAGGAATCATAAACACAAACCGAATGTTAGAAATTGTTCCAAACCAAGCAAGATCAAGCAAAATCGCCCCTAGTGTCTCCAATAACCGTCCAATGATAAGAACACCCCAAAAGACATCATAAAAACCGTTTTTAATGAGCAGTTACAAGTCTGATCGCGGCCTCCACCGTAAATTACGGCTCCACCATAATTTACGGTGGACTTCATATGTTTACGGTGCTAGTTTCCTGATTTACGGTAGAGCTTCAGACGAATTCCAGGTCGACCGTAAATTACGGTAGGACCGTAATTTACGGTTGTAGGCTGATATTTCTTCTTCGTTTTGTCTTTTGTTCCGCACACGACCCGTTCAACTCCAATACCTTCCAGAGCTGCATTTCATCCACTTTAAGCTCCCGAACCGCACCTGAAACATAAGCACAGTAGTTATCTAATTCAAGATAATTACACGATTAAGTGAATGATTATTTCGTCTTTTAACATGATTAAGGGTTGTCCAATGGACCACCCGTCACATCACTAAATGATCCAATCCATTGAAGGTCAAAAAACAATATGTACATGTAATGAACGTTAAATTAACAAAAATAACAAATGTCATTAGGTGTTAGGACCACTTTCTGATCTTAACTTTGGTTTTTGATCGAACTTCCTTAAGCTTCCCATCGGTTCCATAATCACACTCCATAACAAGATTAATACCTTCATCTGATGACCAGCCGGCACCAATACACAAGATCCTATCTTTGTTGACGTCAACATAACCCGTAACACCACCCGACAACCAAAGCATCGTGATATCCACCATGTCTAGCACCTCTTCCTCACCATAGATTGGTGTGGCACTCGTCTCGCATACCTTATATGATCCGGTCAATTTTGATGGTTGAACTCTTTTTCGTTGAGAAAACGGCTTCATGTCAAAGTCGACGTCACTAATTGTATTGCCAAACAAAAGAAAAAAATTAGAATTAGTAGCAATACCATTTTGTTTTGCAGATGGATTGCTATAGTACCCAAGCACAAAACAAGACAATTGAAGAACAAAAATAAGAATTATGGATAGATTATGTAATTATAGAGGCGAGAAGATGTTCGAATCAGGCAAAACAGGCCGAGTTAGGATGAAAAATACTATGTTCTAGTTGAAAAAAAATGTTAGGTTACGGTGTAAATGAGCCGAGCCGCTTGTAAACTACACAAGATCGGCTCGCTAAAAGCTCGACTTGAGCCAAGCTTAACAAGCTCGAAACTAAAAATAAGCTCATATGATAAACGAGCTCGAGCTTCAGATACCAAGTTTGGCTACGTTTGCGAGCCTACATGAGCTAGTCATTTATATATTTTATAATGAATAAATTATATTTAATATAATAACATGTATTCAAATAATATATATTATGCTATATGTATAATTAAATTCTAAATACGGATTAATATATGTATGTAAGAAAATAGTTAAATAAATAATAAAGAGCTCAAGCTTTGAATATAGAGCTCAAAACGAGTTAAACGAGCCAAGCTCGTTTACACCATAGGATTGTTAAACAAGGAAACAATTCATGTTCGTTTTTAACAGTTTTTAGATATAATTTACTTGATAACAGTAGATCAACTTTTATAGTTTTTACTAGAGGTGGCAAGATGAACAGGGTCAGGTCAAGTTGACTTGTAAACACTTTATTGTCTTTCTAAATCATTTCTATAAATGCTCTAGTGTTTTATGATTACAAAGACTATACTGTCACATCTGACCCCTCTTACCACCAATACTATCCGATTTGCCCTTGATGAATTGCCTATTAAGGAACTCACGAATTTGTTTTTTGTTGCTCCGGTGGAGACTTTCTAGGAAGTCACCCATCCTGATACTACTCTCACATGAGTAAGCTTAATTGTGGAATTTTGATGTGCTCCACAACCAACTAAGCATAAAACGCGTTGGTGATTTAAGAGGCGAGCTATTCCTTATGCACCAAGAATCTCTCTTGGCCATTATAGTGTTACACTAGTCCATGTTAGTATGTTAGGTATCGGTATCTTTACAGCCTATTTGGTATTTGTACTATATTGGTATTCGTACCTGTTTTCCCTATTTGCACTTGTACTGTATTGGTACTCGTATCGATTTTTTACCTATTTGGTACTCATACGAATGCTCAAAAAATAGGAAGAAACAAAGTAGTACTAAAGCGGGTACCATACCGAAATTCTGGTACAAATACCAGTACATGTACTATCCCGTACCAATATATTCGGTACGATATTCGACACCCAGTTTTGTTTAGATTCGGTACCGATATTTTCAATACTAGTATTGGTGTGAGTACTATATCAATCCCATCCCTAAACATAAATGTCACCATCCATACCTAAAACCCAACCCATAACCAAAAAAAACCGACTACATTCAAACATAAACATCGGAAAAAACAAGATGACGAAGGATGATATGCGTAAAAATATACATGCTTTTTCGTATAAAAATAAACCCACTTTTTTAAGTTTTCTTGTTGAAATAGACTCTACATTCAAACATAAACATTGGGAAAAACAAGATGACGAAGGATGACATGCGTAAAAATATACATGTTTTTTCGCATAAAAATAAACCCACCTTTTAAAGTTTTCTTGGAAATATAATTAAAAAAGGCTTAATTTAATTTATTTTTTATTATCAGGACAAACAGACCCAAAATAGACAAACAAAGCAATTCCAAACGAAAAACCAAAGAATTGTTTCGAAAAAGACCAACCATGGCCCCAGGCACGCCTTATGCCTCATCCCAGAAACGACAAAAAAGTATATCCTTTGGACTTTGAAGATCCATTGGGGCCCACAAAGAGCAGACCATGCCCCATGCCTCAGTACCAACATCTGCATATAAATACAAAGCTTGTCTTTCACTTTTAATTGCTTAATTCTCCTCTTTCCCCTCTACAATACACTCTAATTCTACCCACTTTATTTCTTTGGTTTTGTAATTATTAAGATTGTAAGAACATATTTAAGTAATTTTAATATAATCCTATCAACTTTGTTAAGGTCAATCTTTTAAGCGATTAGTGGCTAATATCAACTTTGTTAAGGTCAATCTTTTAAACGACTAGTGGCTACAATTTTTGTGGTTACATGGTTGGTTGGGGGGGGGGGGTTGGTCTGGAGTTAGTTAATTAAGTTGTGGATTATCGATAATTATTTCTTTTAATTTTATTTTGTTAAAGGATGTATAACATTTTTCTCAACTAAAATTACTTATATATATATATATATGTATATATATATATGTATATATATATGTATATATATATATATATATTTAAAACGTATATTATGTATAGATGAATGATGGCAGAACAATGAAAGTATTGGTTATATGTATTGATTTTTAACATGTTAAGTTGAATTTTTAAGATATATTTTACATGTTAAATGCACTTTTCCCCGGTTCCTCACTTTTTAGTGTTCCTCAATTAACCTCACACACACTATATATATTAGGATAGATATTTGTATTCATCTTCTTTTCCCAAATATTTTAATTCGGTGGTATACTTTTGTATATTTATATTGTCATTGAATGAGAAAATCGAGCATTGTCAAACAATTTTATGGTATTAGAATACACCCTAGCTCCAGCTCTATATTGGTAATCCTTATCAACCACCGACGACGCGAACTGCGTATTTGCTAATGCTATATGTCTTTTCGCTTCTTTCATAATCCCCGCTTCTTCACCGTTGTTCACCGCCATGGCTGAAAATAAACCCGATCCATCTTACAAATTTTCGATGAAAAATTGATCTACGAAAGCCTCTCTAAAGACTTGGTAGTACCTTGAACCTAATTGTGCTACTCTAGAAGCTTGGACATGGATTAAGGAGATCTTTCACAACAACAAAGGTTTAACGGGCGACTGCCCTTTATGCCTATTGTCAACGATTAAAATAGCTAGCGGGACAACTTAATGATATGGAACATCCGGTTACTCAACAACGCCTTGTTCTACAACTGTTTGCGATTTGCCTTTTGAGTATGATACCACTGCCGCCGTCATTAATCAACAACTTCCGTCTTGGAAGGACTCATGTAATATGTTACATGCATAATTGCAATGACAACATGCTCGAGAATCCTTGGCTTCTCCTACTGTCATGGTTGCTACTTTTGATTCACCACCACAATCATCAAATAATCACGCTCTTAGCCGTCCTGTCGTGGTGGTCGTGGGGGTGGCCAATCAAACCGAGGGGTGGATCTCTGAATTGGTATATGCCTAATCGGCCTAACTCGAATGCCTCTTGGCCATCACAGAGCCGTAACAGGCCCAACCAGCAGCCCCCTAGCCCACTTGGTGGACAACCCAGTCTAAGCCACTGGCTACGCATGTGAGTCGAATGATGGAGAGGCACATTGCGGTATTATCTGCTATCAATAAATGTGCTGCTGAGGATGAAATTAATAAAGAAAAGCTTGAACGAGAGAGGTTTAAAAAGGAAGATGAAGTCTTATTTTCAGTTTTTATATTCCTGATCAATGAGAAATTGGGCATTCTTAGTACCATAGTATGAATAATTAATAAAAAACATGTTTGATAGAAATTTAGAGGTGGTATTTTTGACCCATTTACCTATGAATGGGTTGATTTGGATTGTGTTTTATCTCAAATGGGTTGAAAGTCACTCTAAGTTTGTAACCTTCTAAATCATTTTATTTTGAAATTTGGGTATGGCTGTAATAATATTTTTCTTTTCTGCAATCCATTAAAGATGACCCCTTTAAACTTAAACCTACTTCGACCCATTACCATACTCACCCAACCTATGCATCCTGTCACCTCTAGTTTATTTTAAGTCTTAACAGATTTTGTATCTCTCCATCTCCTTATTTGCTTAAATCTTTAGTTGCATCCAAATTGACAAGATTACCGGGCCCGATATTTGTTTGATTGCTTTAATCATAGTAGAATGTTGAGCAAACAAATTCAAGAGCTTAAGAAAAACCTTCGGGATGAGAAAGATGATCATACTACCACTACCATCGACATGGAAGAGTAATATGGTAACATAATATTCTATTGATCACCCCAAAATAATAGATGCAATTCACCATTAGTATCATTTTCCTCGGCTAGTAATAATAATATTAACATATCTTTTTCTGGTAAAGATGATGTGGAGGGAGTACCATACATCTTGAAGCATGAGGAAGTCATTATTGTTGAAGGTTCAAATTGGAGTAGTCGAGATTTTACATGGACCAAACAGTTGGAGGTACGTGGCACCTATATGGAACCGTAATCTGAGAATATTTGGTTTACAGTCTGTTGGGCCCAAATTGGACCTTACCCAGACCGAGTAACCATGTTTTGTTCGGAGTTTCACTCACTTCTGTATGAACATATAGCTATTTTTAAGTGATTGTTCGTTGGTTCACCTCAGAGTCAAAACATCGAAACGTTTCATAACCAATTCTTTAAGACAAACCAAAGAGAGGTGATTAATGCAACAATGAGCGGACGTGATGTTTTTACTATAATGCCTAGTGGAGGTGGAAAAAGCCTAACCTATCAGGTAGTTTTTGCTTCTATAATGATTTGATCTTTTTTACTTTTGGAATTTGCATTCTTTGTTTTAAACAATGCTGGTTTTATTGCAACTACCTACTTCAATCGGAAAAGGCGCAACATTGGTAATCTCACCACTTATTTCACTTATTGAAGATCAAATTACGCATCTCGAAAGGGTATGCATTTGAATTTCCTTCCTGTAAACATTTTCTAATTATCTGTATTGGGAACTAAATCTAAAGATACCGTGTTATTTTTCTGGTTACAATTTAGGTAAAATTTCCTGCTGTTAACTTTAGTTCGGATGCATACCCTCAGGAAATATGACATTATGAAAGACATTCCAGATATGAAATACAAGCTGGTATACATCACCCCAGAGAAACTGACACAGTGAGTGCTTGAATTCTTTCATGGGGTTTTATGCCTGCAAATTCTTTAAATTATTATTACTGCCATTTTACTTTTAAGTCGATTATACTTATTGACAATCATATAACGAATATGAACAATCTAACAATTGTAAGCAAGTTTAAGAAATATGAACAATCTACTTTTAACTACCAAATTAACTTGTTTGTGAGCACATACACATAAAAAAATTCTGAAGGCATTCAAACAAGTAAAATTAGATAAAATTGTCACTGATGAAGCACATTGTGTGAGCGAATGGGGGCGTACTTTCAGAGCAGCTTTTCGGGTAACGCTTTTAGCTGCATTATTGTATTCACATTGCACCAAACTTTAAAATATATTAGGTTTTTTTAAACACTAAGGGTTACTGCTATGTAGAGGATCTTGGTGTATTGAAGGAAAATTTTTCACAAGTACCGATTCTAGCTTTAACTACAACTGCTATAGATGCCGTTTACGTAGATGTTTTGCATGTTCTTCGTCTGGTTAATTGTGTTATTTTTAAGCAGAAGGTTAACCGCAAAAACCTAAGGTATGAATCCTAGGTAATATATTATTGGTAAGTTGGTGTTAAGGTGGTACTTCAACCCATTTACATAAAATTAAGGATGAGCACGGTACTGAATTTATCGAAGCGGGTACTTTTTCAGTACCTATTCGGTACCGACTTTTAACATTTTCGGTTCCGGTCCGGTCCGGTACCGTTCCGGTCCGGTTTTTACCCTCAAATACCGATACCGTACCGGTACCGGTACCCACTTTTGGGATTTTCGGTACCGGTACCGGACGGTACCGAGCTCATCCCTACATAAAATGGGTCGATTTGGGCTTTATTATATCTCATACAATTAAACGAGTTAATATAAGATTTAATTAAAAGGAAACATGTCAAATGAGTTGAGCAAATGGGTTGAGCGGGTAAAAAAGGTCTGTTACATTGAAGTGCATAGAATCTCCTAAATTGTTTTATTAAAAGAAATGGATGTTTTTTCCCTTTGATGTAGTTTTTTAGTCATATTTAGTGCGTTAGATGTTTAAAGAATACAAAAGTTTTAGTGGGCGGGGTTGGTATTTTGACATACTAAACTTACCCATCTTGACCTCTTACCCCACCTACCCATTTTGTCACTCTTACTCTACAATGTGTTAACCTTTTAAGTTCTAATTACGTTCATATGCAGGTTTATTGTTAATGCCAAATCAAAAAAATGTCAGAAGGAAATTAGCGATTTCATCTACTCCAAACATGAAGATGAAAGCAGAACAATTTATTGTCTCACACAAACTGACTGCATAACGGTGGCTAAGGAGTCAAAGGTTCTATGTTGTATTATATTCTTTTTTATATTTATATTGTTATTGAATGAGAAGCTAAATATTTAGAATCAAACAATTTTTGTAAGGTTATTTATGAAGAGAAGATCATTATTTTAGCATGGTTCAATTCGGTAGAGAAAACCTTTGCCTAGTATATCTTGTTTGCTGTAATGTTTCTTTTCTGTTTTTTATTGAAATTTTCATTTCTTCGGTTAACGATTAATATGCATAATTTCTTTTGTATTATTAGTTTCTCATGTGCCCAAAATATCGTGGTTTTGCCTTTATGATGTGTTATCTATAGGTAAATCCAGTTGAGGCCCCTAACTTGACTAATGGTTTGCTGCAGATACGTTTTAGGTCCACTCCTTCCATTCACACTCCTGATATTGTTTTTAAACATATTTGACCTTCTATGAGAATAATTGTGATATAGTCACTCTACAAAAGTTAAAAACAATACGTGTGAAATTGTGGACTTTGTTGTGTCAGCTTGTATTTACCTATTATAAATTAGCAACACTTTGGTGCGTAGAGAAGTTGTACTCTATGCTTAGGGAGGTTTAAAAAAAAGGGATATTACACTTTTAACCCAAAACTATTTTGATCTTTTACTTTTAACCCAAAAGTTTTTAATCTTTTCCAATTTAACCTTACAAATTTTTTTTACTTTCAACTTTGGTCCCCTATACTTTTCATAATTCGCAAAATTTTCGTTTTACGTTTGGTTCTCAATTTTGCGAGTTAACAGGACGTTTATATGTCGTATATCTTTTCCCTGTTTGATAGGTTCGTCGCAACATGCGTGTCCTAAATCGACTTAGTTATTATTTTCTTTGTTTCATGTTTCGGTCTTATTTCTCCGCATTAATACACCGCAATAATACACTTTTGATCAATTCAATTATGAACATGTGCCAGATTTAAGTACATGTCTAGGCTAGACACTTTTGATCATTTTCTTTAATTAGTGATCCGACTTAGTTATTATTTTCTATGTTTCATGTTTCATTTTCTTTACTTAGAATAGTATATATATAATCTAAGTAATTAATGTGGCAAAAAAAATCGGATATCGGTCAAGGACTGATATTTTAGGAGGTTTGCATTGATATCTCACTAGTGGACCGATATCGGTGATATATCGCGATATTAACTACATAGTATATAATAAAAATAGTTTAGGAGGTTTTATGCATTAAAACCTCACTTTAAGAAACTTTCAATTCATTTCGTTATAAGCTATCTTTAATTTTTGCTCATTTGACCCGTTAGTGATAAAACAAACCTGGATCTTACAAATTCACAAGTACATGGATTAAAACTGCCACTTCTAGTAATAACATGAAATATTAGTCAATAATGCACCAATTCTCATGTTTATGAAATATTAGTAATAACAAGAATCTTAGCCGAACAAAATATCTATTGTGAAGTCTTCATGTGTTTCGCATATCTTTTATTTTTGTGCAAATGCTATGAACCAGCTTCTAAGGCAAATGCTATGAACCAGCTTTTATTTTTGTGCATATCTTTTATTTTTGTGCAAATGCTATGAATCAGCTTCTAAGGCCTCATAAAT
The DNA here is from genome assembly GCA_030545235.1 of Helianthus tuberosus. Taxonomy (NCBI): domain Eukaryota; kingdom Viridiplantae; phylum Streptophyta; class Magnoliopsida; order Asterales; family Asteraceae; genus Helianthus; species Helianthus tuberosus. The sequence continues at coordinate 202,807,041 of CM060371.1, forward strand.
GTTGACCCAAAACACCCACTCCACTCTGACAATGAAAGAAACTTTTCTATGTTATGAATATTATTAAAGATTTACCATGAAGATCAATATTTAGCTCTAGATTTACTAAGCAAGTGGATTAACTCTTTGTCAAACTTAGGGATAGCTTTGTCTACTAAATAGTTAATCTTGTCTACCAAATAGTTAACATTGTCTACCAAATAGTTAATCTTTTTGTAGTATAAATACTAGCTCAATGTAGAAGAGAAAACGCACATCATGTATACACTTTCATAAGTTATACAATTATGTTCTTCTTTCTGTTATAATATTTCTAAAGCTATTAAAGTTTTAGCACTAATCTTGTGTTAATTCTTGTTATATTATAGCACGTTATCAGCACGAGTCGCTTATATCCTAATCAAAGAAGACCTTAAGCCCAAAGATATCCATCATAAGCAATGTAAGCACTTCATTAACATTATAATTTACTTTGAAAAATTAAGTACAAAAAAACATTTTAATATACATATTTCATAACTATGGGACTACTAACAATCTAACATTTAATTATGCATCTAACTTTACTCTTATCGTCGTAACTACGGGACTACTAATAATCTAACATTTAATTATGCATCTAACTTTTACTTTTATCGCAACTAACTTTTATTTATACACACACGCTCACATTTCATTTAGAGTTTACATTTATTTAGGTATACTAACATTTTTATTCTTATTATTATGCATCCTAATTTTATATCTTATAAAATAACATTTCTGTAATACATCATTTATTATAAATATATATATATATATATATATATATATATATATATATATATAACTGTTATATAATGGCTATAAAACGGTAATATAACCATTGCAAAACGGTTATAATTTACCACTATAAATTACCAATTATCAATCTCATTTTTTCTGCAACAAACAGTTTTTCTTCTCAAGGCTATTCAAGAAAAAAAATCGAAGATGATTCACCCGGTTTTAATATTGGCCGGCATAATATTAATATTGTTGCCGACCTTAATGTATGAGCTTCCACCTCATCTTTTTAGTACTTTTGTATTCATTTATTTGTTTATAGCTGTACCTATGTATGTTATCTCATTTTTAATGAGTATTTAGATTTTAATATTTATCTTATTTATGTTTAGCAACAATGTGGCAAACATCGCAAAAATTGAATTCCCGGCTCTTAATATCACCGGAGAAAATTATATGCCGTGGACGGCACATGTTAAGCGACACCTCAAATCAATGGGTGTTTCAGAAACGATAACGGAGTCGAATAATTGTAGCGACCAAGACAAGGCAAAAGCAGATGTCTTCCTCCATAAACACATTGATGAGATGTTGCAATTTGAATTTTCAAATTGTGAGGATCCATACGTTTTGTGGAAAGATTTAAAAAGCAGATTTGATCATCAGAGGGAAGTTTTACCTCCCACTGCTAGAGATGAATGGAACAATCTCAGGTTCCAAGATTTTACAAAGGTGAATGAATACACCTCTGCTTTGTTCAGAATATGCTCAATGCTCCGATTCTGTGGCCAAACTGTTACGGAGGAAGATATGTTGGAGAAAACTTTCTCCACATTTCATGCATCAAATATAAACTTGCAACAACAATATCGGTTGCAAAGGTTTCAAAGATATTCTGATCTAAATTCATTTCTCCTCGTAGCAGAGAAAAACAATGAGCTACTAATGAAAAATCATCAAGCTCGTCCCACTGGATCATTAGCCATTCCAGAAGCAAATGTTGTTATTAATGATGATACTAAAGACTCTGGAAGAAAATGGGGACGAGGCCGTGGCCGTGGCCATTTTGGTAAAGGTAATGGTCGCAACCATTCCTTCAAAGGAAATAATAATTTCCGAGGTAATTCCCATGGTCGTGGACGTGGTCGCGGTCGTGGTCGAAATCAAAGAACCCCCAATGACCACACTCCACAAAATACCAATTCCAACCAGTATAACAAAAGGAATGAAGCTGGTAGGTCCGAAAACAATGGCACTTCTTGTTTCAGATGTGGAAGTACAAACCATTGGTCAAAGGCTTGTCGTACACCTTCACATTTATGTGAACTTTACCAAGCCTCTCTCAAAAGAAAAGAAAAGGAGGTGAACCATGCGGATAATTTTAATGATATCAACGTCGAACTGAATGTTGCCGACTATAACAATGACATGGAACTCTGAAACAAATGTTGCTAAACCATAATAATTATATGCAACAATTATGTAATTTCCTTTATTATAACTATCTTTGTTATGTTTCATTAGTCTTTCTTTTCATGTAACGTTTTCAACTAATAAATAAACTTCTTATTAAAAATAATTCATAATGCCTTCGTTATACACTTATTATTATTTCTCTTTATATTTTCAAGATTAAAATGAATACCACTGGAGCACAAGAGCAAACAAATGATGCAGATATATGTTTAGCGGATAGTGGAGCCACACACACTATACTTAAATCTAAGAAATATTTTTATGAGTTGAAACCAACAAAAGGAACCGTTAATACAATATCAGGTCCTACAAACTTGATAGAAGGAGTGGGAAAAGCTAATTTAATATTACCAAATGGTACAAAGCTCTTAATAGAGAATGCTTTATTTTCCCCAAAATCAACGAGGAACTTGTTGAGTTTCAAAAACATATATCATAATGGATATGATACTCAGTCAAGGACTGTTGATAATAAGAAATATTTACACATCATGAGCAAAGATCATATATTGGAAAAACTGCCAATGCTCCACTCTGGTTTGCATTATACACACATTAATGTGCATCAAGCACATATGGCAGTAAAAGAAAGTTTTTGTGATCCTGAGACATTTAACTTATGGCATGACAGACTAGGCCATCCAGGATCTACAATGATGAAAAGAATTATTGAAAACACACATGGACATCCATTGAAATATCAAAAGATCCCCCAATCAGATAAAATGCCTTTATGTACCTCTTGTTCACTTGGAAAACTAGTTACAAGGCCTTCGTCCTTAAAAGCTGACAAGGAATCACCAATGTTTCTTGAAAGAATTCAAGGTGATATATGTGGACCAATTCATCCACCATGTGGACCATTTAGATATTTCATGGTCTTGATAGACGCATCCAGCAGATGGTCTCATGTCTCTTTATTATCAACACGTAATATTGCCTTTGCAAAATTTCTTGCTCAAATTATCAAACTACGAGCACATTTCCCTGATTACACTGTTAAAAGGGTGAGAATTGATAATGCTTGTGAATTTACATCACATGCTTTTAATGATTATTGAATGTCTGTGGGAATTGTTGTAACACCTCGAAAATTCATGTCCAATAAAGTATTGACACGTGTCATAAACTTTAAACGTGTAAAAGAATACTTTAGAGGGACTAAAGTTGACAAACAAGGAAAGTATGTGAATATAAGGGTTCAAAATGTCAACAATGGATAAATATACTTTACAATAACCCTACATGATGTTTATACCCTTAAACGAATAAATCATGGATCATACGAAGCAAATTGTGAAAGAAAGTGAGAGATTACAAACTACAGGGGTTAAATGTGTCGACATGTTTAAAGTATACCTCTGAGTGACCTTTTAGAAAACCCGAAGCTTTGTAATGATTAATTATGCTCATTAGAATGTATGGTAAAAATTTCACCAAGTTTCGTTATCGTATGAGAAAGTTATGATAAAATTCGTGTACGAGGGGTTAAAAGCGTCAACGTTGAAATTTAAGACTTTTCGGTGATCGTATGAGTAACCGAGGACCTAACAAAGTTGGTTTATGACTTGGAGTCCTTAAAAGTCAAGTGTGGGGGTTACAAGTGCAAGAAAGCATCTTAAAATCAAGTTTGGAAGGATCAGGGGCCAAATGTGACATTTTTGAAAGTTCTGTTTTGCTGACCAGGTCCTTACGGACCGTAAGGTTGGACCCTTACGGTCCGGTCCGTAAGCCACTCCCAGATGCAGAAAATCGATCAGGTTGTCTGTTCAGCCATGTAAACGACTTATCTCGCCCTTTTACACTTCCATGAGCCGCCTAAACAAGTTCTTAGGCCTTAGGGACACTTGTTAATGATCAAGGATCAATACTAGAGTTGTTTGTCATGATCTTGTGAGATCAAACTCACTATATAAAGCCCCATTTGGTTGCAACTTTGATCATTCATCCCCAACTCAACTTCTGCACATTTCTGGAGCTCAAGATCAGTCCCCAATCATCCCTAATCGTGCATTAGACCTTGGTAAGTATCCTTGACCTTCCTTAATTGAGTTTTGCTTAGTTATTAGCTTAAAAGTCAAACCGTCGTAATTAACGTTTGACTTAGCGATTAATCATTAATGGTCCAGTGATTAGTCGAATTGAAGGTAGTTATAAGTTGGTAATTATGTGGGCAATAAACCCTTAAAAGGGCACCCTCTGATTCCCGCTCTAACTAGATCAAATGTCGGGTCAAAGTTGTTTAGAAAAAGTCAACAGAAGCTTAATTTGCAAATTAACTTGTAATTAGCAATGTAGAAGGCATGTAACCTATTTTATCACTCATATAACTTAGTAATAAGTATAAGAACTGATCTAAGCTTGTTTGATCCGACAATTTTCTGTTTAGACCCGGTTCGGAACTGAAAGTCGCAAAACTTTGACTTTTGCTTTGACTTCAGTTCTGACCCAAATTAGATAGGTTTAGAAATGCCTTAGGGCTTCCTTAGAACCAGGTTACATGTTGGTATAACCCTCTGTGCTTGGTTCGTTGATTGCCCCATTCGTTTACGTGTTTCCGTTAATTGCCTAATGTTGACCAATATGCCCTTTTGACCATAAAACGAGAATTTTGGAAATGTGAAAGGACAATAATCTTTGTTACTGATTTATAAACATGTCCCTAAACTTTCACATCAGTTGGAGGTCTAGATTAGGAGTTATGCTCATTAGCGTAATTATAACGCCTTTTAGTAATTAAACGGCGCAATTAGCATAAAGCTTATCTAAACCCAATTTTTTGACACCAAACCTTTTACCCACTGATGTAATATAATATTTTGACATTTTAAAGATTTTTAATTATTTTTAAACTGATCATAACCTAAGGTTATGGCATTGATTCGGTAAATACCGATTATACCCTTTTTGTGTATAAAATGAGTTCTACATAGTATTTTGACACCAATCCAATTGCTACTGATTTTATATAATAAATAAAGTATTTTGAACTTTATAACCTAATCAGAAAACTCAGATTTCCTGTATAACCCGGAAATCGCTTAAAATGACTTTTTAAGCGTATTAAACGCATAGTTTGGGTTTGAAACCATTTTGGCATATAAGACCTATTACCAACTGATATGACCTAATAAAATAAGTTATTCTACTGATGTATTCAGACCCGAATCTCAGAATTTTAATTAACCTCTTTTATAATCTTTAAAATGACCAAAATACCCCTACGGGGCTTATTTTGAGATTAAACTCGTTTTGGGCATAATGGAAGATATCCTACTGATATCACAACATATTAACGGCATATTAACTTAGGAAACCCGTATTTGACTCTTTTGGTTACTCGTTACGCACTTGTCGCGTTCAGATCGGCCTATGTAACTAGTTTGCATATATTAGCCGAAACGGGTCAAACCATATCTTTTTTTGTCTGATGTAGGGTAAAATACACATATTTGTCCTGTGTAGATTGTATAATTATTGTGTAGGTTTTATTTAATTTTAGTTAGTTTTAGTGTTATATTACATTATTTTGTGTTTTGCCAGGTCCTAGTGCAAATGGAGGAAAAACGAGTAATATGGAAATGACCAGCGAGTTGAGCAGAGTAGAATGCCAGTGACCGAAGTAAAATTGACGCTATTTTCTATGATTGGGCGATACCCACTTATCTCTATATTATTAAAACAAAAAAAGCCTACATATATATTTGTTAAAAGTTGGGCAACAAATAAGTGAACGTGAATTTGATGTTATGTTTCTTTTGAAACAAATACTAAAACAATATAAAAAGATCATGACCCAATCCTATTATTCCATAGATAGTGGGCCGTCAAAAGTCATTAGGCCGAGATTATGATTGGATGGCAGTAGGAATGTTTTAGAAGTGAGGGGCGCATGCGACAAGAACTTTGGCAGCAAGCAAAGGCGGCTATTTTGCTATTGGGCCGCAAGCCCATAAGGTATTTGGAGCGGCATTATTTTGAGGCAGATATTATATTTAAGAGATCACGGCTGTTAGGAGCATACGAATATAGCAGAGGGACGAAGACAACTTCAGAGACAGTTTGGAGAGCAGTTTTTACAAGAACTAAAAGCAGGGGATCGTTGGAGTAAAGCGGGAAGCACACGGAACGAAGATTGACGGGTTTTACCACTCTTTATCTTGTTCTTAGTTTTTCTTATTTGATTCAATGAATTCTTGTTTGAGACTTTGTGTTTTTATTTTTAAAACCATGATTAGCGGCTAAACTTCATACACTACCTAGGCTAATGACAAGAGTTAAATAAAGTTTGAATCTTTATTCGATTTTTGGTGTGGTTGTGGATTTTTCTTGTATTGTAAAAGCTTCGGGAATTTAACTTGGTGCATATGTGTGCTTGACGATTATTTTATTATTGTTTATTGCTTCGTATAATCCTTGGTGACGGTCTTTATCACATAATAGGGTTGTATTAGGGTTTCTTGATTTAGGTGACGGTCTTTATCACATAATAGATCATTAATCCTTTAGGGGTGAAAATTGCATAAGTAACCTTAGAAGTAATATCCGGTAATTTAATAAAATCAAGTGTGCTGCTAAACTCGTCGCTGAGAGGCTCAAGGTTATTAATAGGTCTCGGTTTGGTTATAAGTCCTTAACATTCCATTGTCTATTAAACCAAGATTAAAACCCGTAGTTGCTTTAGACGTTCGCGCTGAGAGGTAGAGCGTCTTATATAGGCACTTTCAAGAAACTAGAGGACTGAGAGGAAATCTAGAAAACCGGTGAGCGTAACAGCCTAGGTAGTGCCATAAGAATCGCCTTGAGAGTGTTTGAGGGGCTTAGTGGTGTCTTAATAGGTTTAGTATCCAAAGATCCCGGTTCCACACCACAAAATCATTGAATAGAAATCCATTCTGAGTTTAGCTTGCGTCTAGCCTAGGTAGTCTCTCTGGTAAAAGTCTTCGTTCGAGTTCGTGTTAGTTATTTAGCTAATCTAGTATTCATTATTTGCATTTTTAGGATTTTTAGAAACCCCCCCCCCCCAATCAATAAACAAATAGTTTGAGTCGTGTCAGTCTTAGTCTTTATAGAGTCTTAGCGTAATCCTTAGAGTCTCGTGGGTTCGATACTCGGACTTGCTTTAGCTTTACTACATTGATCGGTACACTTGCCGGTTGTGTGGTTTAGGGTTTAGATCGAGTCTTAGTTTATAAATTTAAAGCTTAGAGTGTCTAAATTAGGGTTAATTTTAGTTGTTTTTGTTAAACCACTTTATGCGCATCATTGTCTCAAAATCCAGAATGTGTTTAAGTTACCCATATTAAACAAGCATACAAGCTTGTCGGGTCAAAACCACGTTCTAATCCGGTCTTCGCTTTATCATGCGTTTGAAGCGTATCTTCCTTTTGAAAACTAACCGGTCTAAGTCAAGGCTTAATTAAAGACCCGTTAGAATTCTAATAGGTTATTAAAAACCTTAGTTCCAGATTAGGAGCCCAGTAAAAGCTATCTGTACTTGCTGAATTGATATACGGCTGGGATTGAATTTATATTTAGCTCAGGTAAATACTCTTAACTTATTTCCCTATACGGGCTTGGGATACGGTACTATAAAAGTACCGCTTGGTCGGGTGTGTGTAGTCATTTAAATCGGATTGTGATTAATGTATTTGCATGACCCGTTTAATATGTATTATTTGGTGTATGGCTTTTGGGGGTTAAATGACCATGTCCCGGATATCCTTGGCATCATTTTACGAAATGGCCACGACCTAAGCACGGGGTGTAGGCGTACACCTGACAGATGCATTATGTAAAAACTGGTAATCCACTAAAGGAATCAACCTTGTGGGCATTATACCTGTGGCGTGTCAGTTAATCTAGACCGGCCCTACAAACCGGCTCTGATGGACGACAAATAAGTAAAACTGTATACAAGATTATATACAAATAATTGTCCCAAGTTATAAAGATATTTTGCCGAAGTGCATTCAAATCAATTTTCAAACTCTTTTCAAAATGAGTCAGTTAAGTTGTATTTACCAGTGTAAACTGACGTATTTTCCAAAAAGGCTAAGTGCAGGTGCTAGACGAAATAGGCTGGTTACTCCAGGCATCATTACTCAAGTCTCGCAAGCTATAGATGTCAAAGTCTGTTGAACAGTTTTTCCTTTTATTTGATCCGCCTGTGGATCCTTTACTTTCCGTTGTAATACTTGATATTACTTTATATTCGGATTGTAATATATTTATCTTTTGCTTCCGCTGTGCATTTATATATTGTGTTGTTTGACTATGATGATATCAACTACGTCACGATACTCCCCACCGGGCCCACCGGTAATACGTGGAAATATCGGGGTGTGACAATTGTTGTCGAACACCCTTTTGCTCATGTACACACACAAAATGGCTTAGCTGAATCATTGATCAAACATCTACAGCTAATCGCTAGACCATTAATAACGAGAACAAAACTTCCTGTGTCGGTTTGGGGTCATGCAATTTTACATGCTGGATCACTGATTTGTGTGAGACTAAGTGCAAATCATAAGTACTCCCCATTACAACTTGTTTCTGGCCATGAGCCAGACATTTCCCACTTTAAAATTTTTGGGTGTGCAGTGTATGTTCCTATTGCACCACCACAACGCACAAAAATGGGACCTCAAAGAAGGTTGGGAATATATGTTGGATATGAAACAACCTCCATCATAAGATATCATGCACCTTTAACAGGTGACATATTTAAAGCACATTTTGATGACGGCCGTTTTAACGAGGCAATGTTCCCAGCATTAGGGGGAGAAAATAAAAAACGAGAAAAAGATGTCTCATGGTGTGTGCCTTCATTGTCTCATCTTGATCCAAGAACAAAACAATGTGAGACAGAGGTTCATAAGATAATACACTTGCAAGACATTGCAAATCAATTGCCTGATGTTTTTACTGATACAAACAGAGTTACTAAATCTCATATACCAGCTGCTAATACTCCAACTCAAGTTGAGATCCCAAGTAAGGCAATAGATAATAAGATAGCTCATGAATCTCAAAAACTTTTGAAACGTGGAAGGCCAATCGGTTCAAAGGATAAGAATCCTCGAAAAAGAAAAACACTTGTAAAGAAAATTAACCACAAAGAGAATGATCTTGATAAAACAGTAAATACCGAAACCTCTCATGAGGAAGATGTTGATGATACTAACAAAGAGATATCAATGAACTATGGTCATACACATATCAAATGGAACCGATATGAAATGGAAAATATTGATGAGATATTTTCTTATTCTATAGCAAGTGATATCATGGGTGGAGATGATGATCCTGAACCAAAATCTGTCAATGATTGTCAAAATAGACATGATTGGGATAATGGAAAGGCGCTATGCAAGCTGAATTAGATTCACTCAACAAACGAAAGGTTGTTGGGTCTATTGTTGTTACACCTAAGGTTGTAAAACCTGTAGGGTATAAATGGGTTTTTGTAAGAAAACGAAATGAGAAAAATGAGGTTACAAGATATAAAGCGAGACTTGTAGCTCAAGGTTTCTCATAAAGGCCAGGGATTGACTATGAAGAAACATATTCTCTCATTATGGATGCAATAACCTTTAGATACTTAATCAACTTAGCAGTTTCTAAAAAGTTAGAAATGCGTCTTATGGATGTCTTTACAGCTTACTTGTATGGATCACTTGATAGTGACATCTTGTAACACCTCGTAAAATCGTGTCCAATGATGTGGTGACACGTGTAATGAACCCTAATAAAGTCAAACGTTGACTATGAGGGACTAATTTTGTCAAAATCGAAAACCTTGATTATAGAAGGACTGAAAGTGTCAACATGCCTAAACTAGGCCTCTGAGTGACCTTATACGGTGTCCGTATTCTCAAATGAGCCACTTGTTGGACGAGAGGAGTCGTTTGCGTAATTATGTGAAAGTTTGCGCAATAAAGGGTTAAAAGTGTCAACATGTTAATTCTTACCTCTGAATGACCTTTTAACAAACCGAGAGCTTCATCATGCTTCATCATATTCTCGGGAATGCCTAATATTGGCCATACAAGGCTTTTATGCCAATAAGTGAAGTTGCGCGCAAGTTTGTAACTTTGAGGGGTTAAAAGCGTCAACATGTTTAATTACACCTCTGAATGACCTTTTAACGAACCCGAAGCATCGTGATGTATTATAATACTCTCAAGAATGCCTAACATGGAGTAGATAAGTCTTCGATGCTATTAAACGATGATATGCGCAAGTTTGCGCATTAGAGGGACCAAAAGCGTCAACTTTTGAATCAACGCCTCTCAGTGACCATTTAAGCAAACGGGAGCGTAGTAACAATTAAACACATGCTTGGGAATACCTGTTATGGGCCATGGAAGGCTCGGATATAATTAAATGACATTTTGCGCTACTTTATGCGTTAAAAGGACTAAACGCGTCAATATGAGAAATTACGCCTTTAAGAGGCCTTTCAAACGAACCGAGAGCTTTGCAATGCTCAGTTAAACTCCTGGGTGTGCCGAAGGTTGGCCACAAACACCTTGTACACATTACAATGAAGAAACATGCGAGATTGAAAGTTATGTGCTTAAAGTGTCATTTCTAGAAGTTCATAAGTAATTAAAATTGTTCAGGGACTGATTGTGTGTAAACCTGAATCTTGCTGGGACTGAATTGGGCCTAATAGCGGGCCATAAACCCAATGGGCTGCATCCTTTGTGGGCCAAAATAAACATACAGCAACATTTTAGGGCTGTTTTGAAGATAAGAATAATACAGGGACCGAAATGGCAATTCTGCCAAAACTGGAGCTGGGCCAGACGCCCAGGCGGGCCGCGAAGGCTTGGGCCAGATATCTACGCGGGCCGCGTGGCCCATGTCTGCAGCAGTTTTATTTTTTTTTTCCTTCTGTTTTGCTTGTAGCCCACTCCAAAACTGATACTTAATCATGAAACTCGATTTACTTGGACTCCAAGCTGATTACCAGCTGTCCCAACACATGTAATGATCTGAGGGATTCATGTAACACATGTCTTGATCAAATTCCTAACCAAAAACTATAAATAGGATACATGTTCATTCATTTTCTTCACACCTCTCATTCTATCATCCTATCTCTCAATCTGGAGCTTCATAAACTGAATGGAACTTGTATTCTTGTAGAAAAGTTAGCATGGACCCTTTGTAAGTACCTTAGCCCACCTTATAGTTCAGTTTCATAATTTAATAAACCGAAAAGTCAAGCATCATAATTAAACTTTGACTTTCGGATTAGACTCTCATGGTCCAGCCACTAACCAAATTAAAAGTGGGTATAAGACCATAGTTAGGTAGGTGATTAACCCCTGAAAGGGCACCTCCTAATTCCTTCGTTTGCTTAGTTAATTGTCGGGTCAAACTAATTAGTTAAAAAGTCAAACTTGGCATAATTGTGATTAATAAGTAAAACCAATAATACAAGGGTTATAAATTATATTTAACACTTTAATAACTTGGTGATTATTAATTAAACATGTCTATACATGTTTAACCCGACAATTCTAAGTTTCGGGTCGGTTCGCAACCGAAGGTCGCGTAGTTTGACTTCTACGTTGACTTTTGGTTATAAGCCGAATTAGACTAGTATGCTACTGATTTTAGGTTCCGTTATGATCGTATTATAATGTAGCATAACCCCTGGGATTATATTACATGATCATACTAGTAATCCGAGTCTTATGCAAGTTTCCGTTAATATGTCATACTTTGACTATTATGCCATTTTTAGGAAAAAATAAGGTTTTAGACACTAATAAACTTTCAAACAACTTAGGTACTGATATGTTAACATGTTTAACATATTTTGATGTTATAAATCTGATCATAAACTGAGTTCACGTATAATGTCGTGAATTGTGCTCTAAAATGACCAAAATGCCCTTTAGGTGCATAGATCGGTTTTAAGCATAATTCCTTATACCAAACTCATCGCCTACTGATTTAATATCATAATTAGGATAATTTGGGATATCAATTCAGATTATAAACTGAGTTTATGCACAAGTTCTTGAATTATGTCTTCAAATGACGATAATGCCCTTTTGACACCTAAAATGGTTTTAAAGCATGATTATCATACGAAACCTTTTTACTACTGATATATCATTTTAAATAACATATTTTGGTCATATAAACCTGACCGTAATATCAGTTTTCATAAAAGATCGCATATATCGTCATTTAGCGACTTAATCGCCGCTTCGGCGCGTAGTATGGTTTTAAACCATAACTACCAACCAAGACTTGTTACCTACTGATTTTATAAATCATTTTAATTATATTTTTACAGTAGGTATATGTTATAAACTCAGATTCCCAAATTAGCCTTCAAAACTATGTGTGAAATTACCAAAATGCCCCTATAGAGCGTAGTTTGGTTTTAAACTATGAAACACACATATGTTTGATATCATACTGATATTATATCATAAATAAAGTATTTTAAAATAATGTTTATGATCATAACATCAGATTGTACCCAAGTTCCTTTTATACGTCATTAAATGACCAAAACGCCCTAACAAGTTGATTTTAAAACCTAAACGGGCATACAAGTTGATATCCCACTGATATTATAACTTGTTTAAAGTGTATTGGTATATGGAACTTGTTCATGACTCATCTGGTTACTCGTTAACGCTTATACGCGTACGGTGAGACTTATGTAACTAGTTTATGTAAGTTTGCTGAAACGAGTTTAACCTTATTGTTTTTACTTCAAAATCCAAAATGTACTTAGTGTACCCATATTATACAAGTCCTCGTACTTGTTGGGTCTGAATTACATTCTATTCCGGTCATCGCTTAATCTAGCGTATCGTACCATTCTAGATATTTTAAGCTAGTCGGTCTAAGTCTACGACTTAAATAAGACCATTAGCATTCTAAATTTGGTTATATATTACCATCACTCCAGACTAGAGCCACCCGGTAAAAGCTACCTGCATTTAGATAGATTGGATACGACTGAGTTATTTTGCTGTAAATCAAGTATTAGCTCAGGTAAATACTTTTAACTTATTTTCCCTTATACGGGCTTGGGATACGGTATCATAAAAATACCGCTTGGTCGGGTATGAGATCATTTAGTCGGATTGTGATTTAATAAATCTGTATAACCCGTTTTAATCTGTATTGTTTGATAACATAAACATTGGGGATTAACGACCGTGTCCTGGATATCCTTGGCTCATTAAAGTTAAAAATGACCACGACCTATGCACGCGGTGTAGGCATACACCCAACAGATGCAAATGCTAAAATATAAATAACCCACATGTTGGGGATAACTCCTTCGTGGGTTTTGTAAGTGGTGAGTCGGTTAATCATGACCGGCTTCCAAACCGGCCCCATATGTAAGACTAACATGTGAAACAGTATACAAGATTTTATTAAAGATTGTCCCAAGTTATAAATGATTTGTGCCTTGTGCACTTAAATCAATTTTCATAAACTCTTTTCAAATGAGTCAGTTAATTGTATTTACCAGTGAAAACTGACGTATTTTCCAAAGACTAAGTGGCAGGTACTACTCGTAATAGGCTGGGGGATTGCTCGGTGTCGAAATAGAGGATCTTGCAAATCCTTAAAGATGCCTTGAAGTCTGCTAAACTTCATTTTATACATTCTGTAATGATCCTCCTGTGGATTTGATATTACAGACTCGTCTATAATAAATACTTTGATATTTTCAGACATTGAGTTTGTAATAATATTTTATAATCCAAGACTTCCGCTGTGCTATTTTGTGTATGTTTGACCATGATGATATCAACTACGTCACGATACTCCCCACCGGGCCCACTGGTGATATGTGGAAATATCGGGGTGTGACAGGTTGGTATCAGAGCCAACATTGAGTGAATTAAACACTAGTCTTTTGTGTTTAATCTCAATGACACAGTAGCATATTCCTTAGACCTTGTGAGTCTAGACTTAACATAGGAATGCTCTCATCCCTATTAAGTAAACATTGTTTTCGATTTTATGAATTTTGAATAAGTCGCCAAGCAAGGAGGCCGTTGATAGAGATTCTCTTCAATCCAAAGCCAAGAAATGCCAAGCTTCACAATACGGCTAAAATAAGCGTGCGACCGGTTTGGAGGAAGACCTTTATGGATTCATTCCCAAAACCAAACCCATATAAATTGGAATCAGACTTCAGAGTCCATACTGAAGGTCCCTGAGACTCAAATTTTAAAGTCTGCGCCAGTGGAGTCTATACCAGGTGGTCCCTGAGGCTCCTGTATTGAAAATAATACTAGTGGATCCTAATGATCCCTATTTCTTGCCTTCGAATTTTGAAATTCCAGATTTGGATTATATCAGTCAAACCCAATTCATGATCCATATCATTCCTTAACCATGGAATCCTTAAATTCTACTTCTATAACGGATCCTGATTGAAATACTTACCTTATTCATTAAAGATCTTAAGTATCCCTACCTTATATGGTAAACAAAGAAGAGAAACAACTGAAATGGAGCAAGGAAAGCGTTAGAGAATCCTTCTTTCATAATATTCTTTTAAGTCCTTATAAGGACCTATCTCTTCTATTTAGTCCCCGTGTGGACATACCTTTTTCGACGTAAGACCCCTTATGGGCATTTGCTATTTAGTCCTTTTATGGACATTATCTTTCAATATAGTCCCTTGTGGACATTATATTTTCAATAAAGTCCCTTGGTGGACATACTATTTTAATACAGTCCTTCCATGGATATATGATTTTATTAAAATCCCTTTTATGGATACACTATTTTAAAATAGTCCTCTCATGGACTTGATGTTTCAATATAGTCCTCTCATGGACATAATAATTCATTATAATCCTTTCAAGGACATATTATTTCATCAAAGTCCCTTTTATAGGACAAATTTTTACATTAAGATCCCTTGTGGATATGATATTTTATTATAGTCCTTTCAAGGATATGTTATCAATAAGTCCCATTGAGGACGTATCTTTCAATATAAAGTCCCAGTGAGGACATCTGTACAGCAAAGCCCTTTTTGTGTGTGCCCTGTACCAATATAGTCCTTTTATGGACATGTTATTTTATTAAAATCCCCCTGGGGATACGTTATTTTGAAATAGTCCCTTTGAGGACATTGATATTTCATTATAACCCTTATATAAATTTGTAATATTTTATAGTCCTTATACGGAGTTATAATTTTTCCTCTTAGTCCTCTGTGGACAAATATATTACTAAAAGTCCTGATTAAGGCACTATTGAAAATTCCTAATGATTTAGGAAAGTTTCGAAAATTTTATGTAGGTATTCATTTCGTCCTTTATCCAACAATAGTTCTGAAATTTTTCTCGAACTTTAATTGATCAGCTGAAAATTTCAAAAGATCCTCTTAATGGTATAACCTAGCCTATATGTCTAAGAACATGGATGTGATGGTAAAACCCTCTTAAGATAATTAATCCTTGTTAACATCTAAGAACATGTTAACATTCCCGGCTGTGTGACTTGAGAGACCACACTAGCTTCCAAAAGTACTTGGACTTTTCCAAGCCACCTTCATAGCCTATATGATCAATACGAATCACGGCTATCAAACAACGGTATGAAGTATACATCAAAACATCCAATTAAGATGTATGCCTATGGGCGAAGGTGTATTCATGACAATGATAGTTTTATTTTATAAACTTCTTGTCAAAAGGCGATGAACTATGTTCGACCCTTAAAGATCACTGATCCAAGAGATCATTGATTATGTTTTAATTGTCCTTGTGACAAGGCCTTTTGTGCCATCTAACTGTCCTTTGAAGCAAGCCTTGTGCTATATGAGGACGTCTCTATGACATTGACATTGTGATCTTTATGATCCCCTGTCCAAGGTAATGAGCTGTGCTCAAGCCTAATAGTCTACATGATCAATGCGATCATGACTAAAATCATCAGTACGATGATTAAATCTGACATCCTTAATGATGTTTGGCCTAAGGGCTATATTATATTGTCCATCTGAGACCAGGCAAATATAATCTTTTGTGATTCTTTGCCCAAGGGGGTGAGCCATGCTCAAATCCCATAGTCTGCATGATCATTGCGATCCTGACTAGTATCATCAATATGATGATCCTAATATTAACATCCCTTGTGATGAAATGCCTACGGGCTACACTTTACTCTATTGTCGATAAGACAAAGATAGTGGTGGTCTTTATGATCCCCTGTCCAAAGTGGTGGGTTATACCCAACCCTAATAGTCTATATGATCAGTGTGATCATGACTAACATCATCAAATGCAATGATGATATATGAACATCCATTAGAGATGTCAATTAGTTTACCTTTGTGCCAAATAAGTCGTCTTTAGGAACAATGACAGTTGTAGTTTATGACTCCCTGTCCAAAGGTGAAGAACTATGTTTAAACCTGGAAGCCTCTAATCCTATAAGATTGCGGCTTATAAACTAATGTCTTTGGTGACAAAACAATGAGTTATGTCTTAAAGTCATTCATGACAAGCTAATGTGCTATAGTTTGTCATTCGTGACAAGTTAACATATTAAATGTTAACATTCCTAGTCACAGGCCTTTTGTGCCAGCATTAATAAATGTCCTCCGTGACAGGCCTTAGTGCCATATCTTATAACATCATTGTGACGAGGCCACTTTAAGCTATATCTTATAATGTCCTTTGAGACGAGGCCTTCGTGCCGTATAATCATTTATGTCCTTCATGACTAGGCTTTATGCTATATCTTTCTACGTCCCTCGTGACGGGCTTCTATGCCATATGTATATATATGTAATAAAAATCATGTAAGGCTAGCCTTCGAGCTATTCATAATCGTCCTTGTGACAAGGACAGTTGTGACATTCTGATCCTCTGTCAAACAGGTAATGGACTCGCTCCAAACCTTAAGTGCCATTAACGGTCCTTTTGTGACCTAGGCTAAATGTAATGGATATACATTCAAATAACATTCATTAGGAATGTTTAAAAAAATATATATAATAGCCTATACGGTTTATGGATACCGGGGCTGATCTATGTCGTGTCATCAGGATGATGACTAGCAATTGCTTAACGTGGTGGTTAGTACCAAGTTTCGAGTATGGCAAACTCGAATGGGGTGGATAGTAGTCGCGATACTATTAAGGCGACAAAAGCTAATAATGCTACAACATAAACCTCAATATTATTGGAGTTAGTCTCCAAGCTGTGGTTGACGTAGCAGTTTGAAAGACCATGGAAAAGGTCATGAAACAGTTCAAAGAGCCGAATGCTTCTCGCTCTGAATTTCATTCAAAACCTCAATCAATTGCTCATGAAAAGAGTTTTGTTCACACTTCAAATGTGAAGGATGAACCAAAGGAGGAGGATAACTCCCAGAAATCGAAGAAAAAGAGCAAATTACGGGCTTAATAAGAACCATCATAAGTTCAGTAAGAACCCTATATGTAAGAATTGCTATAAAAGACACTGGGGACAGTGTCGAATGAATTAAAGACCAAAGCAGTGTGACATCTGCAAAGGAACTGGTCAATCAGTCCCATGAATGTAGGGACATGTGGAATACAGTCTGTTACAGTTATGGTGAGAAGGACCACATCAGAAATTAGATGCCATAAAGCTGCCAAAGAAGGTGCAGCTGAGCCTAGAAAGGCTAAGGAAAAAATGCCTGAACTCACCTGATGAATGCCAAGAGGCAGTACATGATGTCATCAAGTACATTACTTATCATTTACCAATGATAATCTCTGCTAAGTGTCCTGTTTTAATACAGGAAATAATAAGTCTTTCATAGACCATAAGCTTAGCAAAACCTTGATGATATTCATAAGAACTCCAGCTTCTAAGTCAGGTAGAACTTACCAATGAAACCTGAGAGACCGATTCTTCTATTATCGGCGATGAATCCTTCTGAAAAATCTAAGAGTACTCTTTCTTTGAATAGAGTATGACCATATATGTTATTTTAAATTATTTTCTCTCCTCATTGATTTTATCAACTGCGAGTGCCAACTATGATTGACAAAAGCGCCATATGAGGATTTGCGTATCCCAGTGCGTCCCATAGATTATGTCCATGCCTGATCAGTATGGAAGTTTAATGCATGGGGCCACTAAGATATTCCAATGGTCATATTGTACTAAAGTCAGCTAGTGGTATTCAAAGGGGATATCCATAATAGAAATGCCTAAGTAGGCGTCTCTACTTAAGGCATCCGTGCACTCGTAAAACAGATATGTCATTGCATGACACAATCGACGGTAAACGGACCAAGGTCGAAGATTGAAGCTACCTCTATCATATTTGGATAACTTGATTTCTTCTCAGTTGAACTACCTGTCTGACCTTTTGAGAGGCAAGGTGGAATTAAGATTTGCATCCTATAAAGAGTTGTATCTATTACAGAAGCTCTTTATCGGTCAGCATCAATAGAAATGGAAGAACTGAGAGCTAACCAGATGGGTTTTTAATGAAAGGCTTGTACGGCCTAGCTCAGCATCTTAAGAGCTCCGGTTGTTATTGATAAAGGAAAGCACGATGCAATACGCTTGTGCATTGATTACTGAAACCTAACTAGGTGACGATTAAGAATCATTATCAGATACCCGGGATCGTTGACATGTCGACTAAACATGAGGATAGTTGATTCCTTAACACCGATTCGGGTAGTAGTTGGAATAACTATCCAACCCTGAATAAGTTCTTCTATAACCAATAGCGTTATATAAGCATCAAGGCTGCTCCTTTGGAGACCTTGTTTGGGAGAAATAGCCAACGCCCATTTGATGGGTAGGAAATTGGGAAAAACCCAATTAACAGGATCTGAGATTTGTCTTAAGGACGACAGATAAGATAATATGAATCCGTAATTGTTTGAAAACTGCCAGTAATCGGCAGAAGAGCAATGCGAACAAGAGGCGCAAATCTCTTAAACTTCTAATTTGGGGAACAAGACTCTATTGAAAATATCTATATGAAAGAGTACAATACGTTTCGGTATAAAGGGCAAGTTAAGCCTTGGATATATAAATCATTCGAGACCATCGAATGTGATGGCAGTATAGCTTACAAGCTAAACTTGCCTGAGGAACTTAGTGGAATTCACAATGTGTTCCACATCTCTAACTTAAAGATATGTCTAGCAGATAAATCGCTAGCAATGTCTTATAAAGACATATAGATTAATAAAATCCTGAGGTTTACTGAAAGACCTATATCGATCAAGGATCGGCAGGTTAAGAAACTCTTAAGAGAAGCATGTACCTATCGATTAGGCCAACTGGGGTACTCGAAAAGGACACTAAATTACTGTGGGAGTTAAGTCCATTACACGACAGAAAGTACTTCCATCTTTTTGAGCAAATCTCGGGGTCAAGATTTCTTTTAAGGGGGTGAGGATGTAACACCTCGCAAAATCGTGTCCAATGATGTGGTGACACGTGTAATGAACCCTAATAAAGTCAAACGTTGACTATGAGGGACTAATTTTGTCAAAATCGAAAACCTTGATTATAGAAGGACTGAAAGTGTCAACATGCCTAAACTAGGCCTCTGAGTGACCTTATACGGTGTCCGTATTCTCAAATGAGCCACTTGTTGGACGAGAGGAGTCGTTTGCGTAATTATGTGAAAGTTTGCGCAATAAAGGGTTAAAAGTGTCAACATGTTAATTCTTACCTCTGAATGACCTTTTAACAAACCGAGAGCTTCATCATGCTTCATCATATTCTAGGGAATGCCTAATATTGGCCATACAAGGCTTTTATGCCAATAAGTGAAGTTGCGCGCAAGTTTGTAACTTTGAGGGGTTAAAAGCGTCAACATGTTTAATTACACCTCTGAATGACCTTTTAACGAACCCGAAGCATCGTGATGT
This sequence comes from Helianthus tuberosus, assembly GCA_030545235.1. Classification (NCBI taxonomy): domain Eukaryota; kingdom Viridiplantae; phylum Streptophyta; class Magnoliopsida; order Asterales; family Asteraceae; genus Helianthus; species Helianthus tuberosus. The sequence continues at coordinate 202,827,178 of CM060371.1, forward strand.
ATTATAATACTCTCAAGAATGCCTAACATGGACTAGATAAGGCTTCGATGCTATTAAACGATGATATGCGCAAGTTTGCGCATTAGAGGGACCAAAAGCATCAACTTTTGAATCTACGCCTCTCGGTGACCATTTAAGCAAACGGGAGCGTAGTAACAATTAAAAACATGCTTGGGAATACCTGTTATGGGCCATGGAAGGCTCGGATATAATTAAATGACATTTCGCGCTACTTTATGCGTTAAAAGGACTAAACGCGTCAATATGAGAAATTACGCCTTTAAGAGGCCTTTCAAACGAACCGAGAGCTTCGCAATGCTTAGTTAAACTCCTGGGTGTGCCGAAGGTTGGCCACAAACACCTTGTACACATTACAATGAAGAAACATGCGAGATTGAAAGTTATGTGCTTAAAGTGTCATTTCTAGAAGTTTATAAGTAATTAAAATTGTTCAGGGACTGATTGTGTGTAAACCTGAATCTTGCTGGGACTGAATTGGGCCTAATAGCGGGCCATGAACCCAATGGGCTGCATCCTTTGTGGGCCAAAATAAACATACAGCAACATTTTAGGGCTGTTTTGAAGATAAGAATAATACAGGGACCGAAATGGCAATTCTGCCAAAACTGGAGCTGGGCCAGATGCCCAGGCGGGCCGCAAAGGCTTGGGCCAGATATCTACGCGGGCCGCGTGGCCCATGTCTGCAGCAGTTTTATTTTTTTTCCTTCTGTTTTGCTTGTAGCCCACTCCAAAACTGATACTTAATCATGAAACTCGATTTACTTGGACTCCAAGCTGATTACCAGCTGTCCCAACACATGTAATGATCTGAGGGATTCATGTAACACATGTCTTGATCAAATTCCTAACCAAAAACTATAAATAGGATACATGTTCATTCATTTTCTTCACACCTCTCATTCTATCATCCTATCTCTCAATCTGGAGCTTCATAAACTGAATGGAACTTGTATTCTTGTAGAAAAGTTAGCATGGACCCTTTGTAAGTACCTTAGCCCACCTTATAGTTCAGTTTCATAATTTATATAAAACCGAAAAGTCAAGCATCGTAATTAAACTTTGACTTTCGGATTAGACTCTCATGGTCCAGCCACTAACCAAATTAAAAGTGGGTATAAGACCATAGTTAGGTAGGTGATTAACCCCTGAAAGGGCGCCTCCTAATTCCTTCGTTTGCTTAGTTAACTGTCGGGTCAAACTATTTAATTAAAAAGTCAAACTTGGCAGAATTGTGATTAATAAGTAAAACCAATAATACAAGGGTTATAAATTATATTTAACACTTTAATAACTTGGTGATTATTAATTAAACATGTCTAAACATGTTTAACCCGACAATTCTAAGTTTATGGTCGGTTCGCAACCGAAGGTCGCGTAGTTTGACTTCTACGTTGACTTTTGGTTATAAGCCGAATTAGACTAGTATGCTACTGATTTTAGGTTCCGTTATGATCGTATTATAATGTAGCATAACCCCTGGGATTATATTACATGATCATACTAGTAATCCGAGTCTTATGCAAGTTTCGGTTAATATGCCATACTTTGACTATTATGCCCTTTTTAGGAAAAAATAAGGTTTTAGACACTAATAAACTTTCAAACAACTTAGGTACTGATATGTTAACATGTTTAACATATTTTGATGTTATAAATCTGATCATAAACTGAGTTCACGTATAATGTCGTGAATTGTGCTCTAAAATGACCAAAATGCCCTTTAGGTGCATAGATCGGTTTTAAGCATAATTCCTTATACCAAACTCATCGCCTACTGATTTAATATCATAATTAGGATAATTTGGGATATCAATTCAGATTATAAACTGAGTTTATGCACAAGTTCTTGAATTATGTCTTCAAATGACGATAATGCCCTTTTGACACCTAAAACGGTTTTAAAGCATGATTATCATACGAAACCTTTTTACTACTGATATATCATATTAAATAACATATTTTGGTCATATAAACCTGACCGTATTATCAGTTTTCATAAAAGATCGCATATATCGTCATTTAGCGACTTAATCGCCGTTTCGGCGCGTAGTATGGTTTTAAACCATAACTACCAACCAAGTCTTGTTACCTACTGATTTTATAAATCATTTTAATTATATTTTTACAGTAGGTATATGTTATAAACTAAGATTCCCAAATTAGCCTTCAAAACTATGTGTGAAATTACCAAAATGCCCTATGGAGCGTAGTTTGGTTTTAAACTATGAAACACACATATGTTTGATATCATACTGAGTCATAAATTCCCCGAACCCACTAAGTTAACTAGGAATGTTTAACCTAGTTAATAAGTGGGAATATTGTTATTAGAAATAAGTAGGCTGTGACCTACTTAATAACGAACCAAACACGAGGGGTTAAAGCGGGATAACTAGAAAAGTTATTTAATTAAATCAAACAAAACACACACACAAGTGTGTGTTCTGGATCGAGTTCAGGAGAGCTCCCAAGGAGCCAAACCCTAACATCTAACATAATCATCAAATTGAGCTCCCAAGGAGCCAAACCCTAACATTTAACACAATCAAACATGAATAAACGATCACCAAGTCAAGGGGATCGTAAGGTATGTCGAATTTCTAACATTCATGAAGTTGTGAAAATTAGTTAATCTTGCATGATGCGATCTATGTATGAATCATAGAAGTTATGGCTGAATTTGAGATGTATGATTGCTTAGGAACAAACCCTAAGTGAAGATTTAGAATAAATTGCTATGATTTAGGTGTTTGGTTGAATCACCACACCTAGCTAAGTGGGTTTTATTGTTATGATGAAATTGATGATAAGACTATGTTTAGAATCATCATGCATGATAATGAATGGAAGGTGTTTGATTAAACCATGAAATTGGGTACATGATTATACTTTCATGAAAGGGGTTTAATAAATTATGATGAAACTAGTGATTTTGGTTCATATAAATAGGTGTTTGGAATCATGATGTCTACTAATTAATATGTAGAACTTGATTATATTTGATGATTGGATGAATGTCTAATGCTATAATGAAATGGGTTTTACATGTAGATGGAAACCTTTAGTTAATTGCTTAACAAATGAACGATTAGCTTCAATAGTCGAGAGCTAAGTTAAATTGGTGCGTAAATGGTTAAAGAGTTCGGATGAAAATGCCTAAGTGGGTTCAATGTGCCAAATGTGTGTTTGAATATGTTATAGACAAATTGACTTTTAAGAAGTCAAACTGACCAAAATGAAATCAAATGGTGAATTTTGATGTAAAACCCGTAAGATGGAATAGTCATAATTAATGATGACTAATCTAACCGTCTTACGAATTATGATGATAGTTTGACGCTTGACAAGCTAGGTGGAGGCTTGGAAAGGGAGCGGGTCAAACGAAGCAAATAAGAAGGAAAAGCGTACTTCGGATGCGAGGTAAGTAAAACTTACACCCACTTGTAGTATATGTGTTTATGTTATAAGCGATGAATACGATAAAGGATTAGGTTCGAATCATGGGTTCCGACACGAAACGAAATGGGTCGGAACCAATAAAAATGTTTTAAACCATGATTAATGGTGAAAGAGGCAAAATGGTAAATTAGTCACAAATTGGTTAAGTATTAGTGAGTTTTTCTTAAAGTTACCTTATAGAGTAACTAGTAATGGGAAAATGGGTAAAAATGGAAATTTAGTCAAGTATCGACTAAAGTAAATTAAGGTTCAAAGGACACCCATAGCGTAAGCCGAATGGGTTAAAAATATAAGAAATGACTTTAGAAAAAAAGGATCTAGTGAGAAAATCCAAAAGGGGTCGGATGTGTGATTGGTAATTAAAACCCATGTTTTGTTACATATGAAAATGTTGGGTTATGTAGGTCGAACGGGCCAAATGGTGGGAATAACGCCATTTGACAAAATCAACTAATGTGGTTGTCAAGTCATGTGTTTACAGGGGCGAATAGTAGTTTGGGTAATTGCGTCGCCATAAGAATATCGGTAATAAAAGCAAGGTGTCAAAACGGGTCACTAGGTTGACTCGAGCCAGGTGCGTATAAATACGATTGTGGTTAAACATACATTTTTGGGTCAAATTAGTAGCAAATGCCCTTCGTCGTAAATGAGGGGCTAAAGTTGACTAAAATGCCCTTGATGGGTAAATCGGGCAAACGACCTTTAAAGGTTGTTGGAAATAAGTGTTTTGATAGATTAAATCCTTAGGATAAGTATAAAAAGGAATGATATGGGACCTTAGTGCATAAATACCCTTAACGGGTCAAAATAGAAGTAATAGCGAAACGGGTTAAGAATGTGTAATAACCCGTGAATTGAACCTTGTACAATAGGAAATAATCATAATAATATGTTTACAAAAGAAACAAGGGCCACAAACAAGTTAGTGTGGTAAAATCATGAACGGGTCAATATTTGGTAAAAAGGGTAGTAAGCCGAAGACTTAAAAGTCTAAGATTTTGTTAATCCGGATGTCAGATTTTAACTCCATAAGATGGAGAATTAAATTACGGAGGCGTAGGAAAAAGAATCGGGTAAAACGGATCAATAACGAAGAAGTTATGGCCGTTTCCGTGAAATCGGGTTGAGCTGGGTATGCACAGCAACTGATTAAGCATCAGTCTGTGAAAAAGGGGGCCTAGCGTCACGCGACGCCCCCTAGTTCCGGAAAAACCTTATTTTTTTGTTGTTTGACCCATGTAACTTGTTTATACTTATTATTTAACTATCAAAACTAACTTTTAAGTTGGTTTTGATTATAGGTGATAGCCAAGAGTGCCCGGATGAAGATCAAGCTCGATGAGGAACCGAACACGATAAAATACAAGCTTCTGCGCGACGTTTCGTCGTATATTTTAAACGACGAATTCAATTACATTAAGTTGTTTAAACTTTTAAATTGTAAAAGTTTTAGTAAACTCGTATTTTCTAAGGATACTTAATCGTAATTACATGTTTATTTTCGTTATTTATACGAAAACCTTTAAAATAATAACAAGGGTGTTACATAGATAGATTGGATACGACTGAGTTATTTTGTTGTAAATCAAGTATTAGCTCAGGTAAATACTTTTAACTTATTTTCCCTTATACGGGCTTGGGATACGGTATCATAAAAATACCGCTTGGTCGGGTATGAGATCATTTAGTCGGATTGTGATTTAATAAATCTGCATAACCCGTTTTAATCTGTATTGTTTGATAACATAAACATTGGGGATTAACGACCGTGTCCTGGATATCCTTGGCTCGTTAAAGTTAAAAATGGCCACGACCTATGCACGGGGTGTAGGCATACACCCGACAGATGCAAATGCTAAAATATAAATAACCCACATGTTGGGGATAACTCCTTCGTGGGTTTTGTAAGTGGTGAGTCGGTTAATCATGACCGGCTTCCAAACCGGCCCCATATGTAAGACAAACATGTGAAACAGTATACAAGATTTTATTAAAGATTGTCCCAAGTTATAAATGATTTGTGCCTTGTGCACTTAAATCAATTTTCATAAACTCTTTTCAAATGAGTCAGTTAATTGTATTTACCAGTGAAAACTGACGTATTTTCCAAAGACTAAGTGGCAGGTACTACTCGTAATAGGCTGGGGGATTGCTCGGTGTCGAAATAGAGGATCTTGCAAATCCTTAAAGATGCCTTGAAGTCTGCTAAACTTCATTTTATACATTCTGTAATGATCCTCCTGTGGATTTGATATTACAGACTCGTCTATAATAAATACTTTGATATTTTCAGACATTGAGTTTGTAATAATATTTTATAATCCAAGACTTCCGCTGTGCTATTCTGTGTATGTTTGACCATGATGATATCAACTACGTCACGATACTCCCCACCGGGCCCACCGGTGATATGTGGAAATATCGGGGTGTGACACATCTATATGAAAGTTCCTGAAGGATTTAAACTCCCTGAAGCGTTAAGTTCAAAATCCAAAGAAATGTATTCGATCAAATTACAAAGATCTTTATATGGGTTGAAACAATCTGGAAGGATGTAGTACAATCATTTGAGCGACTATTTGACAAGTAAAGGTTATACAAATAATCTTATATGTCCATGTGTCTTTATTAAGAAGACAACATCAGGATATGTGATCATAGTTGTATATGTTGATGACCTAAATATAATTGGGACGCAAAAAGAAATTCATGAAGCAATTATTCTTTTAAAGAAAGAATTTGAAATGAAAGACATTGGAAAAACCAAATATTGTCTTGGTTTACAAATTGAACATATGAGCAATGGAATACTTGTGCATCAAACGAATTATACCGAAAAGCTGTTGAAACGTTTCAATATGGACAAGGCAAATCCTTTAAGCACTCCAATGGTCGTTAGATCACTTAATATAAAAAAATTATCCATTTCGTCCTTGTGAGGACATCGAAGAAGTTCTTGGTCCAGAAGTACCATACCTCAGTGCAATTGGAGCACTTATGTATCTTACGAATTGTACGAGACCTGACATTTCTTTTGCAGTGAACTTGTTGGCAAGATTTAGTTCAGCTCCTACTAAAAGGCACTTGAATGGGATTAAACATATTTTTCGATACCTTCGAGGTACTGTGGATTTAGGCTTGTTTTATCCCAACGATTCAAAATAAGGGTTAGTTGGTTATGCAGATGCAGGTTATTTATCTGATCCTCATAAAGCAAAATCTCAAACTGGATATGTATTTATAAACGAAGGAATTGCGATTTCATGGCGTTCTCAGAAACAAACACTTGTCGCAACATCCTCAAATCATGCTGAAGGCATTGCACTACATGAAGCTTCAAGAGAATGTGTATGGCTAAGATCTATGTCACAACACATAGTGACTTCTTGTGGGCTAGAGAAAGATCGAAGTCCAACTCCTATTCATGAAGATAATGTCGGTTGTGTCTCTCAGATGAAAGAAAGGTATATCAAAAGTGACTGAACAAAACATATACCACCAAGATTCTTTGCATATACTCGGGACCTTATTAAAGACAATCAAGTCGAGATGAGATATGTCCAATCCAGCAACAATTCAGCCGATCTTTTCACAAAACATGTTCATGACATTGGCATGCGTCTGTACGGAGAATGTGATTCCTTACAAATTGCAAACTTGAGGGGGAGCTATAGACTGCACTCTTTTTCCCTTAGCTAAGGTTTTTTCCCACTGGGTTTTTCTTTAGCAAGGTTTTTAATGAGACATTACTTAAATACCCCGAAGTTTGCAAAGTGTCATCCAAGGGGGAGTGTTATGAATATTATTAAAGATTTACCATGAAGATCAATATTTACCTCTAGATTTACCAAGCAAGTGGATGAACTCTTTGTCAAACTTAGGGATAGCTTTGTCTACTAAATAGTTAATCTTGTCTACCAAATAGTTAACCTTGTCTACCAAATAGTTAATCTTTTTGTAGTATAAATACTAGCTCAAGGTAGAAGAGAAAACGCACCTCATGTATACACTTTCATAAGTTATACAATTCTCTTCTTCTTTCTCTTATAATATTTCTAAAGCTCTTAAAGTTTTAGCACTAATCTTGTGTTAATTCTTGTTATATTATAACATTCTCTAGTTTTTTATTCTTATTAAACCTCTGTTTTTTAAAGGATTTTTTTTAAAGGAATTAAACCTCTTTTTTAGTCTTCATTTTTCTCATCTATAATTAGATTGAAGAGTTAATTACTGTTTTCGTCCCTGTGGTGTGTCAAAAATCACTATTTCAGTCCATTAGTTAAAAAATTACGATTTCAGTCCCTGTGGTTTCATTTTCGTAACCATTTCAGTCCATGTGGTTTCACTTTCGTAACCATTTCAATCCATTATTGTGTTAAGTACAGGGACTGAAATGGTTACGAGGTGGACTGAAATGGTTACGAAAATGAAACCACAGGGACTGAAATCGCAAATTTTAAACTAATGGACTGAAATAGTGATTTTTGACAAACCACAAGGACGAAAACAGTAATTAACTCTAGATTGAAAGTTAAAGATCACGTATTATCATTTTAGACCACTATAGAGATTTTAGATCACTTAAAAATTAGTATTATATTTTTTAGACCTCCAAAGAAGTTAGTAAAATTGTGAAGAATGATTGCTTAAATACACAATGGAGAAAACACAAAAGTCGTCCGGTAGTAGCCAGTAGCCGAATGGTCGAATTTAGGGGTGTAAACGGGTGAATTGAGCTTGGCTCGTGAGTAGCTTTTTAAACTAGAGATCGGCTTGGTCCAGCTCGTTTATTATTTTTTAATTAATTTATATACTTTTATAAATCTTTTTAAATGTTTTTGAATTATAAGTTGTAGGGATGTTGGATTTAAATAACCCCAACTTTCATCAATTGCCCAATAATACTTCCAACTTTTGATTTGTACACCAGCACTCTCAACTTTCAACTTATTGGCCGATAACACTCACTAACTAACAGGCACTAACCTAGTGTCAACTGCCACAACATAGAAATGCCACGTCAGTTGCCATATCAGCTACCACGTCATCAAAAATGCCACATCAGCTGCCATGTCATAAAAAAATTCACATCAACTGCCATGTTATATACCACGTCAACAAAAAATAGTCACATCAAATGCCACATCAGCAATAACTAACTGGGTTAGGGTTTAGTTAGTTTGCGAGTGTTCTCGGTCAATAAATTGAAAGCTGGGAGTGCTGGTGTATAAATAGATAGTTGAGGGGGTTTTTTATGTTTTGGTTTTTAAGTTTTTTCTGTTTTATTCAAAAATAAACATATTGTTCAATATAATGGCGGTGGTGGTGGAACACCGGTATATATATATATATATATATATAGGGCAAGGATAAATTGAAAACCCACTTGAGTTGAATAAACTCTGAAAACCCAATAACAACCATTGATCATACTTGATGGATGGCTATGATTCACTTTTTTCCATCAGTTGCTTTTATGTCCTTTTGTCTCAATTTTTAATATATTTCATGTACTGAAGGGTAATATTGGAACATTTATACAATTTCTCTTACAAACAGACAAAAGCCCCATGTTGTAAGAAACCATCACATCAATATTCCTCTCTTCTCTCTCTCAATAATTTTGATCTTTTTTGTTTACTTTTGTATACGTACATTACAAAAAAAAATGTGTTCAAATATCATCTACTTATGTTTTTTTAGAATTTTTAAATATGTAACTAACAAAACATATTAGAATTGTTACATTACTAAAACCCAGCTATGTTGTTACATAAAGATGTTACACAAAAAAAGTGTAACATAACCAAAGAACAATTTATTTTTTGTTATATTATTATCACCCAGTTGTTACACTCACACGAATCACTAAAACACAGCTATGTTGTTACATAAAGATGTTACAAAAAAAAGTGTAACATAACCAACGAACGATTTATTTTTTGTTACATTATTATCACCCAGTTGTTACACTCACACGAATCCCCCTGACTTTTGTCAACTAGCACATTTGTTTCATCTAACAAACAAAAACATATTAGAACTGTTACATTACTAAAACCCAATTATGTTGGGTTACATAAAGATGTTACGCAAAAAAAATGTAACATAACCAAAGAACAATTTATTTTCTATTACATTATTGATAAAATCAATAATAAAAAGCAAAAAAAGGTGTTACATATATCATCTATTTATGTTTTTTTAGAATTTTTAAATATGTAACTAACAAAACATATTAGAATTTTTACATTACTAAAACCCAGCTATGTTGGGTTACATAAAGATGTTACACAAAAAAAGTGTAACATAACCAAAGAACAATTTATTTTCTGTTACATTATTATGACCCAGTTGTTACACTCACACGAATCCCCTGACTTTTGTCAAATAACACATTTGTTTTATCTAACAAACAAAACATATTAGAATTGTTACATTACTAAAAAATGGGTTACATTTACACAAAAAAAGTGTAACATAACCAACAAAACAATTTATTTTATATTACATTATTTTCTATTACACTCATATGAATCCACCTGACTTTTGTAAACTAGCATATTTGTTTCATGTAACAAAATTCACTTTATTTTTATTATACAAAACCTACCTTTTTTCATGATTATATCAAGAAAAAACTACAAATAATAACATTAAACAAGAAAAGTAACTTCGATTTTAATCCAATAAACAAAAACTTAAAACAAATTGTTTTGATTGGAACTGATCTGAAATAAATTTTACACAAAAAATTGATGCAATCAATAATCAAAACAAACAGATCCATAAAACAAGAACTTAAAACCCTTCATCTTCTTGAACAAAAAAAAATTGCAGATCCACAAAACACAACAAAAATACAGACTAAAAAAGTGTAGATTTGCAAACAAAGCTGAAAAACATACTTTTTCACCTTCTTGAGCAAAAATTTCGAACAGAAACCTTCAGCCTCCTAAAAAACGTAAAAAAGATGTGTAATTTCTCTGGATCTTTGACTGGTTCAAACAAAAACCTTCAGCCTCTCTTCGAGATCTCATTCATCATCTTCTTCATGTGCAATTTTCTTCAAATTAAATTAAAGAGGATCCGTCTTCATGAGGTTTGAAACTCAGTGGTACCTTCATCCACCGTCATCACCAAAGTTTAGATCTGAACCTCAAACGAACCCTAAGTGCACTGGCAAAACCACCCCATATCGCAAACGGGATAGATCTGGTAAACCCCCATATCGACATCTTTAGATTTGTTACGAAAAACCTTTGATCTGAACAAAGTGGTAGTGGGTTTTTTGGTAGATAAGAGAGATGAATGAGGAGAGAGGCAGTTTCAATTAAGATGAATGAGGTCTGATGGGTTAGTTATATGATATAGAGACGTAGAGATAGAAAGAGAGAAAGAGAGAGAAATTAAAGTAAAGATGAATTGGAGGAAGATGGTACATATGAACTGATGGTTTTAATTAATGAGTAAAATGATGTTTTGTATACATATGAGGTGGGGTGAGTTTTCAAAACAAAAGTGGATGTGATGACTGCCATGCAGTCTGATACACTCACATTCACTCTCCCTAGAAATTGTAAAAAGACTCATATACCCTTTTATCATTTGGTGTGGATTTGACGTGGTTCAATACTAACCTACATATAGGTTTCCTGGGTTTTCTTAACTGGGATGAGTTTTCTCATTATAATTAGCATATATATATATATATATATATATATATATATATATATATATATATATATATATATAGAGAGAGAGAGAGAGAGAGAGTGTGTTGAGGGAGTGTGTGTTGAGGGAGTCAGAGTTTGAGAGAGGGGGTTTCATAAGGGGGAAGAAACAAGGTGGGAAAAGACATAAATGCCCTCATATGAGGTGCAAATGACTAGACTTAATTTGAAATTTTAATTAGGTTAGTGCCAAAGGACGTAGCGTGTAATAGGTTTTACATATAAATGATTGTGACTTTAATTAATGAAGTTAAAGGGCATCCAGATACAAACATAAAAGACAAAAAGTATAATTTACCTAAAAAAATAAAATCAAATCCACCCCTTTCTGTGTTTGCGGTTGCACCTCTCCACCATACCACCTCTCCACCATGCCACCGTCATGGTCGACCTTTAACCACCACTCTCTTCTCTCTCTCTCCACCGTCAACACCATCTCTTCTTTAACCAAAACTCCCATTCCCAGGGTTCAAAATCAAACAAAAAACATCTAGAAATTCAACAAATATGTCATTTGGCCTATTTTTCACCACTCATGCAATTAAGCTGATTCTTGATATCTTTTTTCATCTGGCGAGACTTAAGAATCTATAAAGCTAGAGAAAAATGCCCGGATAGTCCCTGTGGTTTTACCTTTTTTCACCTATAGTCCCTATCTTTCTAAAACTACTTGAATAGTCCCTGTGGTTTTCCGTTTTGTTCTCGGATAGTCCCTGGGTCTAACTTCAGTTACTTTTCTCTGTTAAGTGGGTGTTAAGAGGGTGTGAAATGACCAATTTACCCCCTTTTTTTTTAAAGGCCAAACCACAGGGACTATCCGGGCATTTGAAACCCTAATCACAAAACAAAACCCTCTTCATTTGAAACCCTAATCACAAAACCCGCACACTATAGATCCCCCTGCTCCCTCTCTCTCCGAACTCCGATCACCGGAGGTGATCTCCGGCCGGTTTTACCGGCGTCTCCTCGTTCTCCGACCAATCACCTCCCCCACCTCCACCCTCCTCTTCCGACGAGACCCTCACACCACACACCACTCTCCTGTTTCACGAAATTATACGGCCACCACCTGATGGTGGTGGCGTACGGTGCTGCTAGACGATGAGAACAAAGAAATAGAGAGGGGAATCAGAGAAAGGAGGGAACCGGCGAGGTGTCCGACGGCCGGCGACGGCGAGAACGACGACAGTGGCCGTGAGCGACGGTGAAGGCAATCTTCTGACAAGTTTTGTATCTCGGTAAGAACTGGTGTCCCCTTTCTTCTCTTTTTTTTTTCTTTTCTTTAATTTTCTGACGAGAAAAATGCCCGGATAGTCCCTGTGGTTTTACCTTTTTTCACCTATAGTCCCTATCTTTCTAAAACTACTTGAATAGTCCCTGTGGTTTTCCGTTTTGTTCTCAGATAGTCCCTGGGTCTAACTTCAGTTACTTTTCTCTGTTAAGTGGGTGTTAAGAGGGTGTGAAATGACCAATTTACCCTTTTTTTTAAAGGCCAAACCACAGGGACTATCCGGGCATTTGAAACCCTAATCACAAAACAAAACCCTCTTCATTTGAAACCCTAATCACAAAACCCGCACACTATAGATCCCCCTGCTCCCTCTCTCTCCGAACTCCGATCACCGGAGGTGATCTCCGGCCGGTTTTACCGGCGTCTCCTCGTTCTCCGACCAATCACCTCCCCCACCTCCACCCTCCTCTTCCGACGAGACCCTCACACCACACACCACTCTCCTGTTTCACGAAATTATACGGCCACCACCTGATGGTGGTGGCGTACGGTGCTGCTAGACGATGAGAACAAAGAAATAGAGAGGGGAATCAGAGAAAGGAGGTTACCGGCGAGGTGTCCGACGGCCGGCGACGGCGAGAACGGCGACAGTGGCCGTGAGCGACGGTGAAGGCAATCTTCCGACAAGTTTTGTATCTCGGTAAGAACTGGTGTCCCCTTTCTTCTCTTTTTTTTTTCTTTTCTTTAATTTTCTGACCGATAATGGTGATGTTGCCGGCTGTCGTTGATGATGATGCTGATGCGGTTGAAGACGATGATGATTAGGATGATGAATTGATGATGAGGTGGTGTTGAAGGATTTACACATCTTTTAATCAATTTTTGGTGGTTTTGGATGTATTGGAGGTGGAGCCGCAACGGTGGTGGTGGCCGACGGAGATGTCGGCCGAAGACAGGGACAAAGGCAGTGGTGGGTGGTGTTATCAGTTTGAGTTTGGTTCGGGTTTAGTTTTGAGTTCAAGTGACTTGGTTCAACTACAGGTTAGATCTGTTTCGGTTCAGATTTCGCGACACTGTTCAGATTTTGAAGGTGGAGGGATTAAATGAAGATGGAGGTGGCTGCTGTAAGTTATTCGGTTCAGATTTCGCGACACGGTGAAAAACGGCCGGAAAACCCTGGTTCCACCGTGAGTAGCCGGACTTTCGCCGAAATTGGAAAGGGAGAGGGAGAGGGTGATGGTGGAGGGTGGAGGAGGGTGATGGTGGGTGGAGGTTGAAGATGAAGTGTGGTGGTGGAGTTTTATAAATAAAAAGAGAAAATTGCCCGGATAGTCCCTGTGGTTTGGCCTTTTAAGGAAAGGGTATTTTTGTCATTTCACATCATTTTAACAGAGAAAAGTAACTGAAGTTAGACCCAGGGACTATCCGAGAACAAAACGGAAAACCACAGGGACTATTCAAGTAGTTTTAGAAAGATAGGGACTATAGGTGAAAAAAGGTAAAACCACAGGGACTATCCGGGCATTTTTCTCTTTTTTGACCGATAATGGTGATGTTGCCGGCTGTCGTTGATGATGATGCTGATGCGGTTGAAGACGATGATGATTAGGATGATGAATTGATGATGAGGTGGTGTTGAAGGATTTACACATCTTTTAATCAATTTTTGGTGGTTTTGGATGTATTGGAGGTGGAGCCGCAACGGTGGTGGTGGCCGACGGAGATGTCGGCCGAAGACAGCGACAAAGGCAGTGGTGGGTGGTGTTATCAGTTTGAGTTTGGTTCGGGTTTAGTTTTGAGTTCAAGTGACTTGGTTCAACTACAGGTTAGATCTGTTTCGGTTCAGATTTCGCGACATGGTTCAGATTTTGAAGGTGGAGGGATTAAATGAAGATGGAGGTGGCTGCTGTAAGTTATTCGGTTCAGATTTCGCGACACGGTGAAAAACGGCCGGAAAACCCTGGTTCCACCGTGAGTAGCCGGACTTTCGCCGAAATTGGAGAGGGAGAGAGAGGGTGATGGTGGAGGGTGGAGGGTGGAGGAGGGTGATGGCGGGTGGAGGTTGAAGATGAAGTGTGGTGGTGGAGTTTTATAAATAAAAAGAGAAAAATGCCCGGATAGTCCCTGTGGTTTGGCCTTTTAAGGAAAGGGTATTTTTGTCATTTCACATCATTTTAACAGAGAAAAGTAACTGAAGTTAGACCCAGGGACTATCCGAGAACAAAACGGAAAACCACAGGGACTATTCAAGTAGTTTTAGAAAGATAGGGACTATAGGTGAAAAAAGGTAAAACCACAGGGACTATCCGGGCATTTTTCTCTTTTTTGACCGATAATGGTGATGTTGCCGGCTGTCGTTGATGATGATGCTGATGCGGTTGAAGACGATGATGATTAGGATGATGAATTGATGATGAGGTGGTGTTGAAGGATTTACACATCTTTTAATCAATTTTTGGTGGTTTTGGATGTATTGGAGGTGGAGCCGCAACGGTGGTGGTGGCTGTAACACCCTAGAATTTGAACCCTTGATTTTAAGTAAAATATAGTTAAGTACAAGTCTTTCATTTACAAAATTCCATAATAACCATGACCCTAGTCGAGGGATGACCAAGATACAAAATTTTTGAACTGTTTAAAATGTATTAACAACCATACACAAGACTACAAAAGATCTAAAACGTTGCGGAAGCTTCAAAATAGAGTGTTCGGTTCTTAGTCATGTCACTTGATCTTCACCCGTAAGACTTGTCGATTTACCTATGGTCAAAACCAGTTAAAACATTAGTTTTGACATTAACGTATACTATAAACACAAGTTTGAACATTACATTTATATAACAAAAACAAAAACAAGTTTCCTGGATCCACCGTAAATTACGGTATCACCGTAGATACCGTAATTTACGGTGATCCTTGATCTTTCCTGGTCACCGTAAATCAGTACATAATTACCGTAACAAGTCTGGCCTACACCGTAAATTACGGTATCACCGTAATTTACGGTAGGTCCTGGAAATCTATGCCTTGATTTGTTAGTTCATTTCCTTCAAAACCAATTTCGGAATTTGCCTTGCAAACAACCCATTTCATCTAAAACTAGTATTCCTAGCCTGGAATAAACATTAGCCAATAGCATAGAACAATCTAACATATTTCCGGATTATAATTTATGTTTTACTCGAATAATTGACCCGTTTGGCTCGTCTACAAAATCCATTCCTATGACGACTACCAACGAGTACCATCCGAATTTAACAATCAATATAGCGACTTCATCGCGTAACCAAAACAAATCTTATTCAAGGATTTAATTACACACTAAATCATCAAGCTTAATAGTGTAACGGGTCAAGTTACATACCTTATCGCACGCCCTTCAACCGTGAATCCCCGCCGGCTTGTCCACTTGACGTTCCGGTATCTTGTCCTATAGAGTTCAATTCAATACGTGTTTAGAACTCTTTTCATATCATAATTCGCATAATACACCAAACATCATGATTATGCGTTTTAACTCGTAATTTCAAATTTTCAAGCCTTCATAGAGGCATTTCTACAAACACTTCATATGCAGAATTTTTATATCTTTAGAAATCAACTTCTTAGCTTGCTAATTAGCTATCTTGACAACAATAGAGCCCTCCTATAGTGTTTTAAGCATCATATCTTTCTGGAATCTCTTCAAACAATCAAATTACACTAGAATAACCCTTCTTAACCCTAGTGTTCATCATCTTTATGTAAAACCCACAACCCACCTTCAAGGTGTTCATGGAACTTTCTGAATTGGGTCATGATTTCTCAAATAGTTAACTAGGTTTTACTTCTAAACACCTAATCAACTTTAATCTAACCAAATAACACACATGCAAGCATCAAATTTCAGATTTCCAAAATCATGAGAATTTCAAACAAAGGTTTTAACACGAATTTTTACATACCTTATGATCCTCTTGTGATGAGGATCGATAATTTAAACTCAGATTTCGTTTTGGATTAGAATTGCATCTTCAATTTAAGAGATTTGTGGATTTTAGGGTTCTTGGATTGGGGGTGTCGCCCCCTGCCTTCTTCTGGTCGACCAACACCCTTGTTTGGGGTGTTTGGTTTATTTTATTTGTCCCATTTTAATTAAGTTTTAGAGTTAACAACTATGGTCCCTCTATTTTGTTCAAGATATAGTTTGATAGCTTTTAATCACTCTATAAGCTATTTCTAGACTAGTTAACTAACTTGGTTAAAATTCTTAGTTAGTAAACTCTCATTTATTTAAACCTTACTAATTCCAGTTTAAGGTTTTACATTTTTCGGGGTGTTACAAGTCTACCCCCCTTAAAAAGGGTTTCGTCCTCGAAACCGCAATACGTACCAAATAAAGTAGGGTGAAGGCGTCGCATTTCCTCTTCGGACTCCCATGTAATGTCCGAACCTTTTCTATGCTCCCATTTCACCTTGACTTGTTCAATTTGCTTATTTCGTAAGCGTTTGACCTTTCTATCTAAAATTTCAACCGGTCTTACCACATAATTTAAACTATTATCCACTTCGATATCATCGTAATGGATATAGGTCGTTTCGTCTGCTAGGCACTTTCTTAACTGAGATACGTGAAACGTGTTATGGATCCCACTCAGCTCCTCCGGTAGTTCAAGACGGTAAGCTACCTTGCCAGCTCTTCCGATAATCTTAAATGGCCCGATAAACCTTGGGCTTAACTTCCCCTTCTTTCTAAATCTAATAACACCCTTCCATGGGGACACTTTTAGCATGACCATGTCACCCACTTGGAATTCAATTGGCTTCTTCCTTTTATCAACATACGCCTTTTGTCTGTCTTGGGCCGCTTTCAAGTGTGCCCGAACTTTATCGATCTTTTCGTTCGTGGCTCGTACTATGTCTTGGTGGGCGAGTTCACGTGGACCCACTTCACCCCAACAAACCGGGGTTCGACACTTCCTACCGTAAAGCAGTTCGTACGGTGCCATTTTAATACTAGATTGGTAACTGTTGTTATACGAAAACTCGACTAACGGTAGGTGAACATCCCAACTGCCTCCAAAGTCGATTATACACGCCCGTAGCATGTCTCCCAATATTTGTATCGTTCTTTCACTTTGCCCATCCGTTTGAGGATGGTACGCAGTGCTAATGAACAATTTGGTCCCCATTTGTTCTTGGAAATCACGCCAGAAATTTGAAGTAAACCGGGTATCCCTATCCGATACGATGGACACCGGCACTCCATGACGTGCTATAATTTCATTGGTATAGACTTCCGACATCTTTTCCGACGTATAAGTCTCACGAATCGGAATGAAGTGAGCACTTTTCGTCAATCTATCCACCACTACCCATATTGCATCAAAACCACGATTCGTCTTAGGCAACTTGGTTAACAGGTCCATTGTAATATGTTCCCATTTCCAAACCGGAATTTCTAACGGTTGGAGTTTGCCATAGGGTTTCTGATGCTCCGCCTTGACTTGTAAGCATGTCAAGCATTTTTCCACATACTTCGCCACATCCCTTTTCATTCCGGGCCACCAATAATTTTGTTTCAAATCATTGTACATCTTGGTCGCACCCGGATGAATTGAATAACGGGATTTATGAGCTTCATCAAGTAGAAGCGCCTTTACTCCACAGGTGTGTGGGACCCATATCCTTCCGGATCGAGTCTTTAACCCCTGATTCCCATCCGACAAGTCTTTCAACTGACCAATTATTCTTTCCTTCTTCCAATTCTCTTCTTTTACTGCTTCTAATTGCGCCTCTCGAATACGTTCAAGTATACCCGAGGTTACCACGAGTTGCATCGATCTCACTCGTATTGGGACATAGTCAGCTTTTCGGCTTAGGGCGTCCGCTACCACATTTGCCTTTCCGGGGTGATAATGTATCTCACAATCATAGTCCTTCACCGTTTCCAACCATCGTCTTTGTCGCATATTTAACTCCTTCTAATCGAAGAAGTATTTTAAACTCTTGTGGTCGGTGAATATGGTGCATTTTACCCCATACAAATAATGCCTCCATATTTTTAATGCAAACACCACCGCTGCCAGCTCAAGATCGTGCGTGGGGTATTTCTTCTCGTGTATCTTCAATTGTCTTGAGGCATAGGCTATTACCTTGCCCCGTTGCATCAACACGCAACCGAGCCCCGATAACGAAGCATCCGAATAGACCACCATGTCTTCGACACCGTCCGGCAATGTCAGTACCGGAGCTTGAGTTAGCCTTTCTTTTAGCGTCCGAAACGCTTTTTCTTGATCGACTCCCCAAACAAACTTTGCTTTCTTTTGGGTTAGCTTTGTTAGCGGCGATGCAATCTTGGAGAAATATTGAATGAATCTCCTATAATATCCAGCTAGCCCCAAAAAGCTCCTAATTTCCGAAGGATTCTTCGGAGGATTCCATTTTGACACCGCCTCTATTTTTTACGGATTCACCAAAACTCCGTCGGCATTTATGACATGGCCGAGAAATTGCACATCTCGTAACCAAAAGGCACATTTAGAGAATTTTGCATATAACTTCTCTCGTCTAAGTGTCTCTAACACTTCTTGTAAGTGATGTGCGTGTTCAGCTTCATTTTTCGAGTACACCAAGATATCATCAATAAACACGATGACCGACTTATCCAACATTGGCTTGCAAACCCGGTTCATAAGGTCCATGAAAGCCGCGGGCGCATTTGTTAGCCCAAATGACATTACGAGAAATTCGTAATGTCCATATCTTGTGCGAAAAGCCGTCTTCGGCACATCTTCTTCTTTGACCTTTAGTTGGTGATACCCCGACCTAAGGTCAATTTTTGAAAACCAACTCGCGCCTTGTAGTTGGTCAAATAAGTCATCTATCCTCGGGAGCGGGTATCGGTTCTTTACCGTGAGTTTGTTTAACTCCCGATAATCGATACACATGCGCATGCTCCCGTCCTTCTTTCTTACAAACAACACCGGCGCGCCCCAAGGAGACACACTCGGCCTTATAAATCCCTTGTCAAGCAAATCTTGAATTTGGGACATTAGCTCTTGTAATTCCGACGGTGCAAGTCGGTACGGGGCTTTTGCCACCGGTTTCGCGCCCGGAATCAATTCGATCCCGAACTCTACTTCCCTTTCAGGCGGTATCCCCGGTAAATCTTCCGGAAAAACATCTTCATAATCTCGTACTACAGGTACATCTCCTATCTTCCGTGATTCTTTCTCGGTCTCATTCGCATAAATTATGAATGCCTTGCATCCTCGCTTCATGAGCTTGTGAGCTTTCAACATCGAACATACTATGGGGTTGCCTCGTTTTTCGCCATAAATGGTGACGTGTTTTCCGCTCGGAGATGTTAGTTTTATCTCTTTGCGAAAACACACGACCTTTGCATGGTATTGAGATAGCCAATCCATCCCCACGACTACTTGGAATTCTCCCATCGACATCGGGATTAGATTTATCAAATATTCTTCATCATCGATGCTCAGTTTACAATTTTCACATACATCACAAACAATAAAGCTTTTGTTATTACCTATCTCTACTTCTAAAGGCACAGGTAATTTTGTTAGAATAAATGAAGGATGTCGAATAAACCCATATGAAACAAAGGATTTATTCGCACCCGTATCAAATAACACGTGTGCAGGAATTGAATTTACAGCAAATATACCTGAGACCACGTCAGGTTCCATTTTCGCTTCTGCAGCAGTTAGTTGGAAAGATCTTGCCTTTGCTTTCGGGGCTTCACCCTTCGGTTCTTGCCCATCCTTCTTTCCAACCAGTTCTGGGCATTCCGACTTCTTGTGACCCGTTCGATAACAGTTGTAACAAACCGTCACTTTCTCCGGGCATGACATAGCCATATGTCCCGTTTTCTTGCATATGGGACAAGGCTTATCCTTGTAACGACATTCGCCCTTATGATTCTTCCCACAAATCTTGCAACCTGGTGTACTACCTTTAGCATCTGATCTCTTTGCTGTTTCATTCGTTTTTGCTTTCTTAGTAGGGCTTGGATTCACATCTTGCGCCCTTCGTTCACCCCTTTCTATACTCTTTTTCAATTCAATCTCCCTTTCCCGAGCAGCATTAACAATCTCGGTAAGGGTCTCGTACTTTGAAGGGGTTATGAACTCTCTATACTCCGCACTTAGCATGTTATGATAATAATACACCTTTTGCTCTTCATTCGTTATCAAATCATCACAGAACTTCATCTTGTCCATAAACATTCCCGTGATCTTGTCTATGGATTCGCCTTTGTGTCTGAGTTGCATGAACTCTTCCTTGATTTTATTTATGACCGCCTTGGGACTATGGTGTTTAAGAAACGGCATCTTAAACTCCTCCCAAGTCATGGCCTTGGCCGCTTCACTTCCAATCTCCTTCTTTTTGTTATCCCACCAATCTTTCGCTTGACTCCTTAGTTGACCCGTACCATAGGCTACGTAGTCTTCTTCGTCACAATGGGTTCTCTCGAATACCCCTTCTATGTCACTTAGCCATCGTTGGCACACTATTGGGTCAACCTCCCCATTATATGTTGGTGGCTTACAAGCCATGAATTCCTTGTATGAACAAGGCTTTCGTCCTCCACGCTTTTCCTTTGCTATATTCGAATCTTCTTCTAGTTTCTTGATTCTATCTTCCACTATTGATAAAACCGTGTGTTGGATTTTATCAATAAAACCCGACAAACTGTTTTCGATCGCCTTTCCAACCTCTTCGGCAATCACTTCTCTCACTTGTTCGGTGACTCTTGGCACCGTATTATCATTGTCTCCATCAGCCATCTCGATTTCTGAAATGTTTACGTAGATTATTAAACATTCCATTTATAATACATGCTTTACTTGTTTTGATTTAATCAAGTTCACAACTTGATTTAATCATTCTTGTTTCAATTCAATCAAGTTCGTAACTTGATTTAGTCATTCTTGTTTCAATTCAATCAAGTTCGTAACTTGATTTAGTAATTCTTGTTTCAATTCAATCAAGTTCGTAACTTGATTTAGTAATTCTTGTTTCACGCATTTCTTGCTTTTTGAGTGAGCTTACACACTCGTTTCATGCATATTGTTCATTTCTTATTCTTTACGTAGTACCTAATTTATTAACAAATAAGCTAGTTCTTACCGGACGATCGATCAAGCTTGAACCGAACACTTATTGACAACCATGAGCTCTGATTACCAACTTGTAACACCCTAGAATTTGAACCCTTGATTTTAAGTAAAATATAGTTAAGTACAAGTCTTTCATTTACAAAATTCCATAATAACCATGACCCTAGTCGAGGGATGACCAAGATACAAAATTTTTGAACTGTTTAAAATGTATTAACAACCATACACAAGACTACAAAAGATCTAAAACGTTGCGGAAGCTTCAAAATAGAGTGTTCGGTTCTTAGTCATGTCACTTGATCTTCACCCGTAAGACTTGTCGATTTACCTATGGTCAAAACCAGTTAAAACATTAGTTTTGACATTAACGTATACTATAAACACAAGTTTGAACATTACATTTATATAACAAAAACAAAAACAAGTTTCCTGGATCCACCGTAAATTACGGTATCACCGTAGATACCGTAATTTACGGTGATCCTTGATCTTTCCTGGTCACCGTAAATCAGTACATAATTACCGTAACAAGTCTGGCCTACACCGTAAATTACGGTATCACCGTAATTTACGGTAGGTCCTGGAAATCTATGCCTTGATTTGTTAGTTCATTTCCTTCAAAACCAATTTCGGAATTTGCCTTGCAAACAACCCATTTCATCTAAAACTAGTATTCCTAGCCTGGAATAAACATTAGCCAATAGCATAGAACAATCTAACATATTTCCGGATTATAATTTATGTTTTACTCGAATAATTGACCCGTTTGGCTCGTCTACAAAATCCATTCCTATGACGACTACCAACGAGTACCATCCGAATTTAACAATCAATATAGCGACTTCATCGCGTAACCAAAACAAATCTTATTCAAGGATTTAATTACACACTAAATCATCAAGCTTAATAGTGTAACGGGTCAAGTTACATACCTTATCGCACGCCCTTCAACCGTGAATCCCCGCCGGCTTGTCCACTTGACGTTCCGGTATCTTGTCCTATAGAGTTCAATTCAATACGTGTTTAGAACTCTTTTCATATCATAATTCGCATAATACACCAAACATCATGATTATGCGTTTTAACTCGTAATTTCAAATTTTCAAGCCTTCATAGAGGCATTTCTACAAACACTTCATATGCAGAATTTTTATATCTTTAGAAATCAACTTCTTAGCTTGCTAATTAGCTATCTTGACAACAATAGAGCCCTCCTATAGTGTTTTAAGCATCATATCTTTCTGGAATCTCTTCAAACAATCAAATTACACTAGAATAACCCTTCTTAACCCTAGTGTTCATCATCTTTATGTAAAACCCACAACCCACCTTCAAGGTGTTCATGGAACTTTCTGAATTGGGTCATGATTTCTCAAATAGTTAACTAGGTTTTACTTCTAAACACCTAATCAACTTTAATCTAACCAAATAACACACATGCAAGCATCAAATTTCAGATTTCCAAAATCATGAGAATTTCAAACAAAGGTTTTAACACGAATTTTTACATACCTTATGATCCTCTTGTGATGAGGATCGATAATTTAAACTCAGATTTCGTTTTGGATTAGAATTGCATCTTCAATTTAAGAGATTTGTGGATTTTAGGGTTCTTGGATTGGGGGTGTCGCCCCCTGCCTTCTTCTGGTCGACCAACACCCTTGTTTGGGGTGTTTGGTTTATTTTATTTGTCCCATTTTAATTAAGTTTTAGAGTTAACAACTATGGTCCCTCTATTTTGTTCAAGATATAGTTTGATAGCTTTTAATCACTCTATAAGCTATTTCTAGACTAGTTAACTAACTTGGTTAAAATTCTTAGTTAGTAAACTCTCATTTATTTAAACCTTACTAATTCCAGTTTAAGGTTTTACATTTTTCGGGGTGTTACAGTGGCCGACGGAGATGTCGGCCGAAGACAGCGACAAAGGCAGTGGTGGGTGGTGTTATCAGTTTGAGTTTGGTTCGGGTTTAGTTTCGAGTTCAAGTGACTTGGTTCAACTACAGGTTAGATCTGTTTCGGTTCAGATTTCGCGACACGGTTCAGATTTTGAAGGTGGAGGGATTAAATGAAGATGGAGGTGGCTGCTGTAAGTTATTCGGTTCAGATTTCGCGACACGGTGAAAAACGGCCGGAAAACCCTGGTTCCACCGTGAGTAGCCGAACTTTCGCCGGAATTGGAGAGGGAGAGAGAGAGGGTGATGGTGGAGGGTGGAGGAGGGTGATGGTGGGTGGAGGTTGAAGATGAAGTGTGGTGGTGGAGTTTTATAAATAAAAAGAGAAAAATGCCCGGATAGTCCCTGTGGTTTGGCCTTTTAAGGAAAGGGTATTTTTGTCATTTCACATCATTTTAACAGAGAAAAGTAACTGAAGTTAGACCCAGGGACTTTCCGAGAACAAAACGGAAAACCACAGGGACTATTCAAGTAGTTTTAGAAAGATAGGGACTATAGGTGAAAAAAGGTAAAACCACAGGGACTATCCGGGCATTTTTCTCTTTTCTGACCGATAATGGTGATGTTGCCGGCTGTCGTTGATGATGATGCTGATGCGGTTGAAGACGATGATGATTAGGATGATGAATTGATGATGAGGTGGTGTTGAAGGATTTACACATCTTTTAATCAATTTTTGGTGGTTTTGGATGTATTGGAGGTGGAGCCGCAACGGTGGTGGTGGCCGACGGAGATGTCGACCGAAGACAGCGACAAAGGCAGTGGTAGGTGGTGTTATCAGTTTGAGTTTGGTTCGGGTTTAGTTTCGAGTTCAAGTGACTTGGTTCAACTACAGGTTAGATCTGTTTCGGTTCAGATTTCGCGACACGGTTCAGATTTTGAAGGTGGAGGGATTAAATGAAGATGGAGGTGGCTGCTGTAAGTTATTCGGTTCAGATTTCGCGACACGGTGAAAAACGGCCGGAAAACCCTGGTTCCACCGTGAGTAGTCGGACTTTCGCCGGAATTGGAGAGGGAGAGAGAGAGAGAGAGGGTGATGGTGGAGGGTGGAGGAGGGTGATGGTGGGTGGAGGTTGAAGATGAAGTGTGGTGGTGGAGTTTTATAAATAAAAAGAGAAAAATGCCCGGATAGTCCCTGTGGTTTGGCCTTTTAAGGAAAGGGTATTTTTGTCATTTCACATCATTTTAACAGAGAAAAGTAACTGAAGTTAGACCCAGGGACTATCCGAGAACAAAACGGAAAACCACAGGGACTATTCAAGTAGTTTTAGAAAGATAGGGACTATAGGTGAAAAAAGGTAAAACCACAGAGACTATCCGGGCATTTTTCTCATAAAGCTATATGGAAGTTCACAATTATTTGTAGAACTGTAGAAATTAGTCATTCACTACTTAACTAAGAAAACTAACCCCATCCACGTTAGGGACTATCCGAGAAACAAGTGTGCAAAAGACGAGGACTATAGGTGTAATTTTAGAAAGGTAAGGACTATAGGTGAAATATCACCAAACCACAGGGACCAGGACCATCAGGGTATATTCCTTGCAATACATATTCCTCAATAAGTTTAGCTGGCCAACTTTCAACTTTCAAGGCATGTTCATGTTACTTTTGAATTACAATGTAACAACTCATTTTTTCTTATTAAGTTTAGGTTAACTTTTAATGTGGGATTCTCTATATCGGTGCATAGTATAGATAAAAATCACCTCTACTTTTGATTAGTTTCTCTAATAATCGTTATATTCTTTAAAATAATTTCTTCACTTAAAATATCATCTAGCCAACAAAAATATATTGGGTCAAAATCACTAGATTCTGTCATGACCAAACACACCCAACGTAGACAAAAAAGACTAAAGAGACCAAGACCAACCCTAATATAATGTTAAACCTCTAACATGAACCGAAACACAATATACATATTTACGGGTTGATACAAACACATCCAATCTAACCCAAAACTTATGTTTTGTTTTTATATACGCACACTTAAATTTATAAAGTAGAACCAAAAGATGCAAATGTATACTTTATCTCAGTTTTAAGTTAAGACTTACAATATAGAACACGTCTTTAAAAATAAAAGCCGAACCCCACCCATTTAACTAAATCTGTATACGGATTTGACCCAAACACTTTTACAGTAAACCCAAACTCACAAACCCGTGAGTGTCATTTTGTATTGTATGTGACGATAATCATTTCAAAAATGAAGATACAAACTCGGGTTAATATAATGGGGAAAGTGAATATGTGGCTGTTTCACATATAACCTTATATGTGAAACCACCCAAAACTACGTCGTTTTGATGGAAACCAATTAATTAAATCACTTTATTTTTATACTTCATAATCCTAATCTTCGTTCTCAATTCTGATAGCAGCAAGCTAGGTTCATTATTCTCCAACATCATTCTCCATTGCTGGGCAGGCCTCCTCTCCATTAAATGGTTAATCCCGATCCCTTTCTCCATCGAGTGGTTATTCCCACTATCCCAATCCGATCTACAGTTTCTCTTTCAGTAAGATCTTCCCTTCGTCTCGCCACAGGTACGAATTGTATGAAAATATATTCGTTTTTAATTTCTTTGTTAGGGCATTAATTACCTAAAGTATGTGTAGAGAGGAGTCATTGATTACCGGATTTAGTTCAAGCCAGAGGTACTTTCTGGCAAGAAACCCACTAATTTTTACGATGAGCGAGTATAACAAATCAGATGTTCATCAAAGGGATAATCTTTTGTTTGTACAAGTGGGTCATTTTTAGATCAATGAATATATCCTTGAACCTGTTTGATGAAATGCCCCAATGAATATGTTAGCATTGATGAGCTCCTCAAAAGCCTAATTTTCGATTTAATAACTTTGCTTGGGATGAAAATCAGCACTTACTATAAGGTATAAGACGCGATAACAAACAACTGACCAATTTCTTTTCATCGGTTTTATCAGGTGATAGTGTGCATATTGGAACATTGGTTGCTACTGTTTGTGTAGCTGGTCTCTTTTACTAAACAAGCTTATATGTAGGCTTGAGCTCGAATCAAACTTTTAATAAGCCAATCTCGAGTGGCTTGATTCAAACTCGTAGCCGGCCTGTCTTGAGTGGCTTAAATCAAACTTTTAGCAAGTCGGTCTCGAGTAACTTGTCGTAAACTTATTATAAACACTACAACCTTGGGATTAAACAAAAAAACTATATGAACTTAATTGGAATAACTTTCTCCACACCAATTTTACAATTCTAACCCACCATCTTTTCCAGTACACCACCAGACACCCTCTCAATTTCCAAATCAATCTCATCAGCCACCTTATTCTTCCCTAACCTTCTCAACCCCCTACTCAACACCTTACCAACATAATCATCAGCTGAAGAATTACACCTCCATCCACCCGCCTTCATCATCTCGTAAATCCTAACCGTCGATTCCGCCCTATCCGCAGCCAGCAACGCCTTTATAACCGTCACAAGTCCCTTACCCTCGGCCGAAACAACATCTGCTGGTTCCACATCACACATCAGCCGGTCAATTTCATCCGTCATACCTAGAAGTGAGCATAAAACCGAAAATACCGAGTTATAACCAAAATAACCGAATCATGAAAAAACCCAAAAAAATAAATGGTTCGGTTTTGTGTTTTATGAAAACCGAATTTTATGGTTTGGCTTTGGCTTCATATTTTCCGAAAACCAAAAAATCCGAACTGAACCGAAAACTGAATTGGAACCAAATTAACCGATAACCGAACTAAAATAACCAAATCACGCAAAAAACCGAAGGTTTGGTTTTATGTTTTCTGAAAACCAAATATTAAGGTTTGGTTCGGTTTCACGTTTTCTGAAAACTGAAAAAACTGAAAAAACCGAACCAAACTGAACCGAAAATCCGACTGACATAGATGTATTAAATCGTTTTACTGAATGCATGTTATTAAAGTTTTATCAATTATAATTTCATTTTTTAATGTTAAGTAATTTATAAGGAACTAATGATTGAAAAACCGAAACCGAACCATTATGATAATCAAAAAACCGAAACCAAACGGTTTTCTAATTTCTTTGGTTATATTTGTTATTAAATTTATAAATCATAAATTTGTTTTTCAATGTCAAGTAATTATTGTTATTATTATCTATATGTTATTACAAACTTGTGATGAACTTTAGTTTAATTTTCTTTTTTCAATATTGTTTTTTCAATGTTTTCATTATTTTATTGTCTTATCTTTTAACATATTATATTAAAGATTCTGTTATCAAACAGTAAACCATAAAAATGAATGCGAATTGGTATCGAGGTTGTTTGGTTTAGCTTGGTACAGCCAGTTTATCGAAAGCAAAAACAATAAATATAAATACCGGTACCGATACAGATGTTGTCCAATCGGTTTCAATTCAGTTTAGTACTATAGCGGTACAATATCCGTTTTCAAAAAAGAATATCGCAATGAATTAAAATATACATAGAATGCAAAGGAACCGGACCAATCAACTAAACAACATCCGTACCGGTATCGATATTCATTTTTATCGTTTTCAATCAATGTAATGTTTTCTCTTTCCATTACTATAGGTAGTGTCGGTATTATAACAAACCAAATTTCACTAGCTTATGAAAACCAAAAAAAACAAAACGTAACGGTTTTCAAATAGGTTTGGCTTTAGAAAAAAAAACCCGAATCAAACCGATCTATGCACACCCTATGAATACCGAAAACTAAAAAGCTAAAAACCGAAACCAAACCGTTTTCAATTTAGTTCAGTTTAACTTCAAAACAAAACCCGACCCGACCCGAACCGATCCACACACACCCCTAACTAACTCATACCTTTACTGGCCATAGCCGAAACAAGCTTGGCGTACAAATTCAAATCCGTTTTATACCAGTCTTCAGATCTAATGGCTGAGAACACTTTAACCGCAAGATCAAACTGATCCTGTCGAATAAGTTCGTTAAAAGCAGCAATGAGGTCAGATTTCACAAGACGAGATAAGGTTCTGGAAACGGTGTCGTTATTGGTAGGATCTGAACGGTGTGAGCGTTTGAGTGATTGGACGGCTTGGATTGCTTCTATGCTTAACGTTCGGCCTTTGTAGAGCGGTCCACGGTTGTCCCGTGGACCGCACCGTATTGGAGTGTGGTGGCATCTAGGGTTTGTTGTGGGTTTTTGGGGAAGATTGAGTGGGAAATACAGTCGCAGTGAGGATGCCATAAAGGGGCGAGGATAATGATAATAATAATTTAACAGATACGATTAATAAGGGGGTGAAGAAAAAAAAAATTGTATATTAATAAAAAAAATTAAAAAAAATCGTCGACAGCAGGATTCGAACCTGCGCAGGCAAAGCCCAACAGATTTCGAGTCTGTCTCCTTAACCACTCGGACATATCGACAATTTGTTTAATTGGCTTATTTTATTTAATTAAATACAACATGAACAAACTTTGTTTATAAGTTGAAAATTGGTTTGACCAAAGTTAAGTAACTAGGTCATTATGATTACAAACTTTTCAACTAAGTTGAATTGCAAATAAAATTTTTGTCCAATATATTTTGATCTTTCTATAAAAGTTTGGATGTCAAATATAATTACAAAAACTATACTATTTCAAATTTTCAACAACAACAATAATGATAATATAAACTTTTGAAGAAAAAATTTAGAAGATTTTTGCATTAAAAGTACGACTTTGGAAAACTTTTAGTCTGTTTAACCCATTCACGAGTACATGGATTAAATTGTTGGTTTAATTAGTAATTCACCCAACCATAAGTAAATGGACTAAAATTTGAAACCTCAACGAAAACAAACGTTAAGAGGTTTACATAAATTATCGCCTAAATTTTTCATAAATTATCACTTTTTTCGAACCAAGCTTGACTACTTATCCAAACCAATTCACCTATATTCCACCTCTAAGTTTACTAGTTGATGATTTTGAAGTTTACATTTGGAACTCGTTTTGATGATCATCGAAAAATACAAGAACTCGACTCAAATCCGTTACACCATGTTTCTTCATCACAATCCCCCATTCAACACTCCCAAAATAACAAACTTGTTTCCAGCAAAATACGTGCAATTGTCATCAACATAAGCAAGACCGTTTTTAAGGTACTTCATAGGATGACGTGACGTAAGTGAGATAATTTGGGTGTTTGGCATTGCTTGCCTAAAGAGCCAAGTAGAATGCCCCTTAAAAGCTCCGCTTTCAATCATTAAGTCAGGTTTCAGCCATCGAGTTATAGACCAAAGCCCGAAACTGTGATCAAAACCCATCCCATACGTGTTATTCTTATTGGGTCGGGTTTCATATACTGGTGTGAATTCATCGAGACCTTAGTAAAAGAGTAAGGTTTGTAAAGTTCGTTAAACCTTGGGGGCTATAGTTGTAACATGGTCTAAAGTAGTGGCAGATAGAAATCCATTCTTCAACTGAAACTCAGTGGCGCCGTGACGGCTAAAATACGCACTCATGCTTGCACTATTCAGGTACGATTTCTTCACTGAACCGATCATACACACTTGCAAATTCATATATCAGTTACATGATTACAACTTGAATTCATGTTTCTAGAGTAGAAGCTGCTCTGAATTACACAATCGCTTATCGGATATCGAAATCAGTGCCCTATCTTCAGGTTTAGTGATCTTTCGAATTCTTCACACTGATTAGATTAAATTGATGAATCATCGATCGTAATTTACTCACTAACGTAGCATTTTGCATGTAGTTAGGTTATAATTACTGTTTATGTTATTGAAATCTGTAGATTTTGAGTGTTTTTTTTAGCATTATGCGTGTAACTTGTTTACAGTTACTGTTTTCGTTCTTATTATCGGTAGATTTTGCGTATTTTTTTATCATTTTGAATGTAATTAGTTTATAGTTACATTTTTCGTTCTTAAAATGAGTAGATTTTGAGTGCTTTTTTAGCATTTTTGCGTGTAATTTGTTTACAGTTACTGTTTTCGTTCTTATTATCAGTAGATTTTGAGTATTTTTTTCATCATTTTGAATGTAATTAGTTTATAGTTACTGTTTTCGTTCTTAAAATCAGTAGATTTTGAGTGTTTTTTTAGCATTTTTGCGTGTAATTTGTTTACAGTTACTGTTTTCGTTCTTATTATCGGTAGATTTTGAGTATTTTTTTCATCATTTTGAATGTAATTAGTTTATAGTTACTGTTTTCGTTCTTAAAATCAGTAGATTTTGAGTCTTTTTTAGCATTTTTGCGTGTAATTTGTTTACAGTTACTGTTTTTCGTTCTTATTATCGGTAGATTTTGCGTATTTTTTCATCATTTTGAATGTAATTAGTTTATAGTTACTGTTTTCGTTCTTAAAATCAGTAGATTTTGAGTGTTTTTTTAGCATTTTTGCGTGTAATTTGTTTACAGTTACTGTTTTCGTTCTTATTATCGGTAGATTTTGCGTATTTTTTCATCATTTTGAATGTAATTAGTTTATAGTTACTGTTTTCGTTCTTAAAATCAGTAGATTTTGAGTGTTTTTTTAGCATTTTTGCGTGTAATTTGTTTACAGTTACTGTTTTCGTTCTTATTATCGGTAGATTTTGCGTATTTTTTCATCATTTTGAATGTAATTAGTTTATAGTTACTGTTTTCGTTCTTAAAATCAGTAGATTTTGAGTGTTTTTTTAGCATTTTTGCGTGTAATTTGTTTACAGTTCATGTTTTCGTTCTTATTATCGGTAGTTTTTGAGTATTTTTTTCATTATTTTGAATGTAATTAGTTTATAGTTACCGTTTTCGTTCTTAAAATCAGTAGATTTTGAGTGTTTTTTTAGCATTTTTGCGTTTAATTTGTTTACAGTTCCTGTTTTCGTTCTTATTATCGGTAGATTTTGAGTATTTTTTCATCATTTTGAATGTACTTAGTTTATAGTTACTGTTTTCATTCTTAAAATCAGTAGATTTTGAGTGTTTTTTAGCATTTTTGCGTGTAATTTGTTTACAGTTCATGTTTTCGTTCTTATTATCGGTAGTTTTTGAGTATTTTTTCATCATTTTGAATGTAATTAGTTTATAGTTACCGTTTTCGTTCTTAAAATCAGTAGATTTTGAGTGTTTTTTTAGCATTTTTGCGTTTAATTTGTTTACAGTTCCTGTTTTCGTTCTTATTATCGGTAGATTTTGAGTATTTTTTCATCATTTTGAATGTACTTAGTTTATAGTTACTGTTTTCATTCTTAAAATCAGTAGATTTTGAGTCTTTTTTAGCATTTTTGCGTGTAATTTGTTTACAGTTACTGTTTTTCGTTCTTATTATCGGTAGTTTTTGAGTATTTTTTCATCATTTTGAATGTAATTAGTTTATAGTTACCGTTTTCGTTCTTAAAATCAGTAGATTTTGAGTGTTTTTTTAGCATTTTTGCGTTTAATTTGTTTACAGTTCCTGTTTTCGTTCTTATTATCGGTAGATTTTGAGTATTTTTTCATCATTTTGAATGTACTTAGTTTATAGTTACTGTTTTCATTCTTAAAATCAGTAGATTTTGAGTCTTTTTTAGCATTTTTGCGTGTAATTTGTTTACAGTTACTGTTTTTCGTTCTTATTATCGGTAGATTTTGCGTATTTTTTCATCATTTTGAATGTAATTAGTTTATAGTTACTGTTTTCGTTCTTAAAATCAGTAGATTTTGAGTGTTTTTTTAGCATTTTTGCGTGTAATTTGTTTACAGTTACTGTTTTCGTTCTTATTATCGGTAGATTTTGCGTATTTTTTCATCATTTTGAATGTAATTAGTTTATAGTTACTGTTTTCGTTCTTAAAATCAGTAGATTTTGAGTGTTTTTTTAGCATTTTTGCGTGTAATTTGTTTACAGTTCATGTTTTCGTTCTTATTATCGGTAGTTTTTGAGTATTTTTTCATTATTTTGAATGTAATTAGTTTATAGTTACCGTTTTCGTTCTTAAAATCAGTAGATTTTGAGTGTTTTTTTAGCATTTTTGCGTTTAATTTGTTTACAGTTCCTGTTTTCGTTCTTATTATCGGTAGATTTTGAGTATTTTTTCATCATTTTGAATGTACTTAGTTTATAGTTACTGTTTTCATTCTTAAAATCAGTAGATTTTGAGTGTTTTTTAGCATTTTTGCGTGTAATTTGTTTACAGTTACTGTTTTTCGTTCTTATTATCGGTAGATTTTGCGTATTTTTTCATCATTTTGAATGTAATTAGTTTATAGTTACTGTTTTCGTTCTTAAAATCAGTAGATTTTGAGTGTTTTTTTAGCATTTTTGCGTGTAATTTGTTTACAGTTACTGTTTTCGTTCTTATTATCGGTAGATTTTGCGTATTTTTTCATCATTTTGAATGTAATTAGTTTATAGTTACTGTTTTCGTTCTTAAAATCAGTAGATTTTGAGTGTTTTTTTTAGCATTTTTGCGTGTAATTTGTTTACAGTTACTGTTTTCGTTCTTATTATCGGTAGATTTTTAGTATTTTTTCATCATTTTGAATGTAATTAGTTTATAGTTACATTTTTCGTTCTTAAAATCAGTAGATTTTGAGTGTTTTTTAGCATTTTTGCGTGTAATTGGTTTACAGTTACTGTTTCTGTTCTTAATATCGTTAGGTTTTGAGTGTTTTTTAGCATTTTGCATGTAATTAGTTTATAATTAGTGTTTGCGTTCTTTAAATAGGTACATTTTGAGAGTGTTTTTTTTAGCATTTTGAATGTAATTAGGTTATAATTACTGTTCTTGTTCTTAAAAATCAGTAGGTTTTGAGTGCTTTTTAGCATTTTGTATGTAATTAATTTACAGTTACTGTTTCTGTTCTGAATATCATTAGGTTTTGAGTGTGTTTCAGCATTTTGAATGTAATTAGTTTTTAATTACTGTTTCTGTTCTTAATATCGTTAGGTTTTGAGTGCTTTTTAGCATTTTGCATGTAATTAGTGACCCTAAACAAACCCACGCGCCTCCTTTTTTTCCTTCAATTTCACTCATTTAATCTTAGCCCTTGATTAAATAAATGGATGGTCAAGATTACTTCCTAGGCTTCCTACCCAAATAAACTTCCTATTATATCCTAACCCTTAGTATATATATAATTTATTAAGCAAGGGGTGTGTATATTTGAACATGTTGGTTTGGGTTGCATAACATGTGTTTAATATATGGTATGTATATTAATGTAAGGGTATTATTTAAGGGTGTGATGTAAAGAGACACAACTATTAAGTTAGTTTAAGATACCCCAATTTACTTTTTGTAGGGTTATGTAGTTAGTTTATAATTACTGTTTTGGTTCTTAAAATCTGTAGACTTTTTTTTAGCATTTTACATGTAATTAGTTTGTAATTACTGTTTCCGTTCTTATAATCGGTGGATTTAGATAACTCAGGCATCGTATTGTATATTGATTGTCTGTGTAATATAGGGGCTCTATATATAGAGAATAATATTACACTTGAATGCCTTCTAGATATGATAACTATATAACGTCTAATATTCTATAACTAGTCTAATAGATAAGTATGTATATGAAAATGATTTACTCTGCTGTTCTAATTAGTGGCAGAAAGGCTACTCGTGCGCTAGTAATAAGATGGTTGGTGGAAACAATAACACGAGGCCGAAATGGAGGGGGGTCTCTGTGCAGGCTTGTTCAGCAGAAGGTGAGGATTCCAGTAAATAAACATTTACAATGAGTTGTATGCCTGTTATTTAATATGCAGTTGGTACTGTTTAGTGACAGATGTTGATGTCAATGTTGAGGTCAAAAGTCAAGTACAAGTCCATGATGGCAGTTTGGCTGAATCAAGTAGTAGCAAGATGGCGTCTTCGACTGACAAACATTCAGTCTCTTTGGAGGTAAAGCTTTAATTTTCTACTTTTTTTCTTTTCTTGTTTTTGTGTGAAAGTTTGTACCTTTCTTTGCAATTAATGTTAAGAAGTAAGAACAGATGAAAAACACACCCAACTTCGTTTTCATATCAAGAATAAATAATATTAGTTAAATAAATTTACAAAATTTTAATTATGTTTAATATTTCTTCTCCTAGTATGCGCTGATGATTTGAATTTAAATATCCCTTCATATTGTTGCATTACAAAGGAGCATGGTTGTAAAAATCCCGACTAGCCTCCGATTAGTCGCCGATTAATCGCTAATCGGAGGTTCACCGAGTAATTTTTATCTAATCGTCCAATTAATCAATAGGCGGTCAACAGTGGTCAAATTCAGTCCTAATTAGCCAAAAATCAGAGCCAGTCTAGCGATTCCGGCCAGATTCTTGACCAAAACCCGTAAATTCCAGCAATTATTAATCCTATCTACTTGAAAATATGGGTCGAAGAAGGTGTTAAAACATGTCTATTAAAAAAATACATATAAAAATGTGTGTATATACATATAAAACTGAAAATTACAAATAAAATCCCAATTCAATTAATCCTAATTAATTATTAATCGCTAGTTGGTACCCCACCGGCCGATTAGCGCCTAGCGATTCTTATAACACTGCAAAGGAGATATTCTGGATAAGGCTAAAGCGCGGAAACGTTGCCGTGTTATCTCTTGCTCTTCTCTTCTAGTTCTCATTGGTTGTTATATCGTACAGGTAGGGTCTTCCTTGTTTCGCTTCATCAAAGGAAAATGGTACGCCTTTTTGCCACTTACATCTAATTATACATGTTGCAAGTACACACACATATAAACACTTGGGCAGGTACATTTCACCATTGAACGTAACACTTTCTTTATAACCCTCTGCAGGGGTTCTACGCAGGCGAAAATTGAAGAAGAAACGGGGGCGAGACTAATATTTCCACCATCAAGAAACGATGAATCATTAAGTACGTTTCTTGCTTTAATTAATTACCCGCTAACATACAATGACGAGTAACAAATAGTTGCAACGTATAAAAGAGCAAAGAGACGGTAAAAAAAACGGTAGTTGCATTTTTTAAACTCGGGTCAAATCAATTAATGTTGTTCAGGAATTGTTATTTATGAATATAAATTGTGTACGGTAGGTATACTTAGCAGTAATAAGATATATCTCATCTTATTGTGGAAAATTATTTAGACGACACTTTTTTTTGCAGTCATTGAAGGCACTTCTGATAGCGTGGCTAGAGCTTCCGAAAGAATACAACTCCTAATTGATGAGGTTAGTTACCAATCATGTAATACTATTTAGTGAATAAAAGGTTTAATGGACGTTATATTTAGATTTTTCCATGTAAAAGGAGGAAGCCTCTTTTAAATAATTACTTTTGAGTAAAGTACACAGATGGTCCCTATGGTTTACCAAAATTTTGTATTTGGTCCCTAGCTTCCCAAAAGTACACGGATGGTCCCTGTTGTTTGCACTTTGTAACGCATTTAGTCCTTAACCAACAAATCTAAAGGTTTTAGTAGGTCCAACTGTCCAAGTTGGGATTAAATGTGTTGCAAAGTTCAAACCACAGGGACCATCCATGTACTTTTGAAAAAAAAGCCGAGGACTAAATGCGTTACAAATTGCAACAATAGGGACCATCCGTGTACTTTTAGAAAGCTAGGGACCAAATACAAAATTTTGGTAAACCACAGGGACCATTTGTGTACTTTACTTTTTTTAATTATGCTCTTAAGTCTTAACTGAAAAATCCTTTTTTACCTTCCGTTTCACTTAATACGCTCACATGTAATTTGTTCTCTACACATGACATTGAGCAGGTTGTCAAAAGCCCGGCTCTTGACTACTCTCACTTCGTATCGCTTCCACTGGCTCTACATCCACAATTCATCGACAAACTTATCGGTTTTCAGAATTCTATATTAGGGATAAACGATGCAAACTCTAGTGAGGTTTTGGGTGGTAGTTCTAATAACAACGGTACAAATGAGGATGCCACTAAGAAACCTCTTGTAAGTTACCCCCCTAAATCCACGTCTACAGCCACCTCAAAGCCAAGGACTTCTACATTATCCGGTATGTGAATGAATAACTAAATTACCCTTGATTTTTATAAATTTATCCAGAGTTAGTTACGTTTTTCGTACCTGTGGTTTGTTGAAAATAACCATTACAGTCCATTAGTTTAAAAATTGTCAAAACGGTATCAGTAACAATTACAGTCCACCTCCGACATCCAATTCACCGTTAAGTTTTAGGTGAAAAAACTAAGCTACCCTGCATTTTAAAACCAAATTTATAAACAAATGAGTTAATTACATTTTTCATCCCTGTAGTTTGTTGAAAATAACCATTACAGTCCATTAGTTTAAAAATTGCCAAAACAGTATTAGTACTATTTTGGCAATACCCCAAAGGAGGGAGTATGATTAAAAGAGTTAATATATTACTTCAGTAACGATCTAATTTTTGTTTTATTAAAAGACAATTTAATGCATTAAAAGTGCACCTTGGGTGACTTTCAACCCGTTTACTCTTTCTAACTATGTTTTATTGTACCTGTTTGACTTTGATCCTTTATAGACAACACAACCAGAATTAACTCATTCACAATTAAACGATTCCGAACTACCACATTTATACGTGATTATAAAATATCTGATATTTTGCTTACAACAGAACTGGGAATAGATAAATCCATCTTTATTAAGCCACAGACATTTCACTTAACTGTGCTCATGCTGAAGTTGTGGAACAAGGAGAGAGTCAATGCTGCTGCTAAGATATTCGAGGTACGTTCAATTGGTCAAACTTTCTTAGTTGACTGAAATGCTTTTTTTTCAAACAACTGTTATGTTAATATATTATGATATCACCATTTACCACTCAGGGAATTGAAGCAGATGTAATGGATGCATTGGATGGCCGACCTGTATTTATTAAACTTAACGGGTTGGTAAGAATCTTTCTTCAGTTAACATTTTGTATTATTTAATTTAGAGTAAGAATGCCATTTCCGTCCCTGAGGTTTGGCTAGTCTTGCGACTTTCATCCAAAGGTTTGTTTTTCCACATCTGGATCCAAAAGGTTTGAAATCTTGCCATTTTCTTCCGGCTTGTTAACTCCCATCCATTTTTGTCTGTTAAGTCGGGTATTTTCGTCTTTTTTGTTAACTTAAAGGGCAATTCAGTTTTTTTTTTTCACTTAAGGACTTGCTTGTACATTATGCTAAATGCTTGTACATTAAGTGAAAAAGACCGAGCGAGTTGCCCTAAAGTTAACAGAAAAGACGGAAATACCTCTGACTTGACGGAGAAAAATGGATGGAGTCAACGAGCCGGATGAAAATGGCAAGATTTCAAACCTTTTGGATCCAGATGCGGAAAAACAAACCTTTGGATGAAAGTCGCAAAACTGGTTAAACCTCCGGGACGAAAATGGCATTTACTCTTTAATTTATTTTCTTTTTGTACTTATTAGTTCATTCTTTCGCCTTTCAGGAGTGCATGAAAGGTTCTTTTGCAAAGGCGCGTGTTCTCTATGCACCTGTTGAAGTAGTAGGTGGCGAGGATAGGCTTTTGGGTGCCTGCAGTATCCACATTTTAGATGCACATTTTCCAGAGAAAAGACAAAGAAAGACCTGGTTAAAATTGTTATGTTTGCAACAAAAAAAGGTAAAAAAGAAAGAAAGTTTGTTGCACTTTTAGAGAAGAGTAAAGTACAAGAACAGTCCCTGTGGTTTACCAAAATTTTGGATTTGGTCCCTGGCTTTCCAAAAGTACACGGATGGTCCTTGTGGTTTGCACTTTGTAACGCATTTAGTCCCCAGCCAACAAAGTATAAAGGTTTTAGCATGTTCAAGTTAGGGACTAAATGCGTTACAAAGTGCAAACCACAAAGACCATCCATGTTCTTTCAGACTAAAGTTGGGGACTAAATGCGTTACAAAGTGCAAACCATAGGACCATCTATGTACTTTTTGAAAGCTAGGGGCCATATCAAAATTTTGGTAAACCACAGGGACCATCCGTGTACCTTACTCTTTAGAGAACTTCCATTGTTGGTTGCTAGAGCTAGGAATCGAGTCATCATATCTTGTTTTTTACGCATTTATTAAAAATTCTTATTAAACGCAGCAAATAGATGAAACATCCCGTGACTTTTTCTTGGAATAACAAAGATATTTTAGTGTTATTTTTCCTGAACGATATTAGAGATCATCACTGATGCTTTTATAAAAGGTGGACTTGTTCTTGAAAGAGACGCCAAAAATACATTGAAGGTATGTAATACTACTTGCTAGATTTTGATTATTTTCATTATCTTACTGCAATTATAGAAACCAATTTCAATGTTTTTATAATATTTGTTCTTTAAATTTATTGCAATGCAGTTGCATGCGACAGTGATGAATGTAAGGCAAAGGAAAAGGTATTAGTAGTCTAGGACCATTTATTATTATCTATTCATTTCATTTTACATGTATTATCCATCTAAAAATGGATAATGTATGTGAAGGCTATCCCTTGGTATTCAATTTTTTCGTTAAGGCGTTTTGTATGTTTAAAGTACTAAAGATGCATCTTGTTTCATCTATACCAATTTTAACCAAATATATGTAAAATGATGAAAATGCCATTGATTCTTTTGAAGAAAAGAACAATATTTTTAACCTATGGAATGTAGACACTTCATCAAAATCTTCTTTTTTTTTTCAGAGTAAAGTACACGGATGGTCCCTATGGTTTACCAAAATTTTGGATCTGGTCCCTCGCTTTCCAAAAGTACATGGATAGTACCTGTGGTTTGAACTTTGTAATGCATTTAGTCCCCAGTCAACAAATCTAAAGTTTTTAGCATGTTCACATTAGGGACTAAATGCGTTACAAAGCGCAAACCACAGGGACTATCTGTGTATTTTTTTGAAAAAGCCGGGGATTAAATGCGTTACAAAGTGCCAACCACAGGGACCATCCGTGTACTTTTGGAAAGCTAGGGACCATATCCAAGATTTTGGTAAACCACAGTGACCTTCCGTGTACTTTACTCTTTTCTTAATTGAAAATCGGCAACTCTTTTGGTTCAACAAGTTGGGTTGACCCGAAACATGTTTTATCCCAATTTGTTTTATGCAATTAACATATACTTTGGAGCTTTGGGCCCCTTTTAGTTAATATATGATTAATGTCCGGTTGACCCGTATGAGATCATACATAACTCGAATCAACTCAACCGTAAGTATATGAATAAAACTGTTAACAATTGTACCGAACAGGAAAAAAGATGACAGAAGAAAGCTTGACTGGTTTGATGCGCGAGGCATTATGGAGCAATATGGTTCAGAAGAATGGGGAGAATATGTTTTACCCGAACTTCATCTTTCGCAAAGGTTTGTGTATGACGAAAGTGGTTACTACCATTGTTGTGCTTCTTTTCCCCTCCCTAAAAACACGCAAGCCGATTAGTTCGTTATGTTGTTAGCTCTTTGGTTTCCTTGGGAGATGTTATTTTAAGTGATCAACGTCTGAATTCGGAAATCGGTTCTAGTGTTAAGAGGTTGTGGCGAAGTCTGAACGATGAATAGTTAGGTCTGGTTGGTTTGTAAACTAATATAAATATAAATGTCTGAATTTTTGTAGTTGTTTTGTTTTGCCCCTCAATTTGTTTGATAAGTTGGAGTTCTATTCTATATACATATGTGGATCTGTGCAGTTATATACATTTATACTTGTTCTTATGTATTTATAATTATAATATAATTTATATATTATTCAAGTGTTACTATTTAATTTTTATACATAATAATAAAATAATAATTGCTATTTAGATAGATATTTTTTAAGTGCCCGTTCAAGGTCAATGTATGAAGCTCAGTTTCAAGCTCGTTTATTTTGTAAACTTCAACATAAATTCGAGCTCATTTAGGTTCGTTTTGAGCTTTTAGGCAGCAGGAGTAACTCACGAACGGCTCGACTTGTCTTGCTTACACCTATACAACTATGGGTCGTCTGATGTCTCTAATTTTTTTTCTTTTCGAACTTGATCTTTTTACCCCGAAGATGCAACATGACATATCATGTAAACTTCAATGATGGAAACATAAGAAACTAACAAGATTTTTTTTCTATTTTCATTATCGGATCGGATGTAACTTGACCGTTGATTTAACATAGTAAATAACAGTTAGGTTTGAAATAATTAATATACTATATTATAATGCACGAGAGAGAGGTATTTTAAGATACCCAAAAATTAAGAACTTTTTCTCTTAATTTATAAATAAATACACCCCCAAAATGAGGGTAAATTGCTCTTTTAAACAATAATTATATTTTAGTCCCCCATCTTATTTCACATAAATCCCTAAGTTAGAAACAAACCACCACGCCTTTTTCAACACGAACCCTTGCACAACCTTTTTCAACACACATCTCATATAATAGTTTTGCAGAGTGGGGTGGAGGGGCCTGCCAATGTAACCGGTGGGTGCGATGTCTATCGTCTATTGTAGAAAGTCCGGAGTGGGGTGGAGGGGCCTGCCAATGTAACCGGTGGGTGCGATCTCTATCGTCTGTTGTAGAAAGTCGCCGTTCAAAAAAAAATAGTTTTGCAGAAGAATAATCAAACAAACCACCACGCCTGTAAATTAGAAACTAGATGAGTTAAATCACCAACAAGCAAATTTAAATAGATTAAAAAAACATGCAAATTAGTACAAACTTACTTCAAACTGAACTTGGTAGTGTCTTTGTCGATTGTGTGCGAACAATGAATCTCCCAAAAGCTTTGGGAATCATATGCTTGAATCTCCTGTTGTCTTTCCACAAGAAATCCCAAGGTGGGAAACTGCAACACTCCAGACCCACATAGAATCACATGTATAACTAAATAATTTAATATTTTAAATGAATGATGCCCCAACACAGAGGTCTATTTCCTGCATATGACTCCAAATTAGTGATCCCGACACTTATCTACTTATAAATGGGTTGAATTGGGTAAAAACAAAAATAAAAGGGAATTAGAAGAAACCGGTGTTGATTATATGAAAGAAAGTTTTATTAATATGATTACTGTAAACATATTCCACACTACAGTTGCTTCTGTACTTCTAAAAAATTGGAGCAAAAGGTATCACAGATTCACAGGTAAACCCATCCAAACTCAACCAATTTCAACCCGCACTTTTCTTACACGTTTTTATTAGGATTGAACACACACAAGAAAGCAATAAACGAACATAAAGTGGCTGGACAATATATACTAACAAAGTGGCAATAACTAGCACATTAGAACAGTCATGGTTTCCTAAATATATTATGAGGAATACTCACCTTCCTCACATCCACGGAATCAGAAATGTAACTATTAACTTGATAGTTGGATTAATTTGTTGTGTGGGCAGTGCGATGCTGAATTTCTCTTCGAAGCAAAGATAGAACAGCGTCTTCATGTATATTTCCCCATTTATTATTTTCGTGTCAAGGTAGGGAAATAAATTCATAAAAGTAAGGGTGTAAATAACGATCCCAAGCCTGAGCCTAGAAAACGCGGGCTTTGGCCGGAAATTGGGCTGAATGTGCGCCGTCTCACCAGTCGACCAAGTGTGTAAAATGTTTAAAGTATTTTAGCTCATTTAAAACATTCGAGTTTACACGTCACCTAAAACACTATCTAATTAAACACCAAGGCTACTTACAACTCACGATACTTATCTTAAAAGGCATGCCACTGTTACGGCGTTGTAACAAAAAAAAGAATATAGCACTGTAGTAAAAGGTATAAAGTATTTTAGCTCGTTTAAAAAACAAAAAGAGGCTACCAATAGCCCCTAAGGTTAACTTAAGAATTATAACATCAGCTTGGCGACAAAATAGGTTGAACCGAAATAATTATCTATCCTTTTTTTGTACATGTTATGCTCATTGTTTTTCTATTCATTGTTAAAGTCTTTGAAGTAACATCTTATTTTGGTATATGTAATC
Source organism: Helianthus tuberosus (assembly GCA_030545235.1). Taxonomy (NCBI): domain Eukaryota; kingdom Viridiplantae; phylum Streptophyta; class Magnoliopsida; order Asterales; family Asteraceae; genus Helianthus; species Helianthus tuberosus. Next base: position 202,869,577 of record CM060371.1, read on the forward strand.
AAGGACAAGTGCAAAGCCATCAAACACACACTTGAGAATGATGCAAAACGTTGCAAATGGCTTATATTATGGCTAGACAATGATTCAGAAGGTGAAAATATTGCTAATGAGGTTGCAAACGTTTGCAAACAAGTGAATGGAGACATCGACGTCTTGAGGGCCCGGTTCACCTCACTAAATGCCACGTATGATGTTCGATTGTACATTACTACATTGTCGCGTTAATATAAATTAATTTTATAAATTATGTTTTTTATTTGCAAGGAAATCGTCAAGGCTGCTGTCATTACTACAACTGGTATTAGCATCATTAAAATCCAACTCAAACAAATGTCCGTTGACGGATCCTTCTTAATCTTGCAACTAAACTGAAAAACGTCGTTACTGGTTGAAGTGATATTGCTAACCGGTAACGATGTTTTTCAGTTCAGTTGCAAGATTAAGGAGGATCGGTCAACGGACATTTGTTTGAGTTGGATTTTAATGATGCTAAAACCATTTGTAGTAATGACAGCAGCCTTGAGGATTTTCCTGCAAATAAAAAACATAATTTATAAAACTAATTTATATTAACGCGACAATGTAGTAATGTACAATCGAACATCATATGTGGCATTTAGTGAGGTGAACCGGGCCCTCAAGACGTAGATGTCTCCATTCACTTGTTTGCAAACGTTTGCAACCTCATTAGCAATATTTTCACCTTCTGAATCATTGTCTAGCCATAATATAAGTCATTTGCAACGTTTTGCTTCATCCTCAAGTGTGTGTTTGATAGCTTTGCGCTTGTCCTTAATTACATATCCCTAAATAAGATGTTACTTCAAGGACTTTAACAATGAATAGAAAAATAATGAACATAACATATACAAAAAAAAGATATATAATTATTTTAGTTCAACCTATTTTGTTGGCACGTTGATGTTATAATTCTTAAGTTAACCTTAGAGGCTATTTGGCAGCATCTTTTTGTTTTTTTAAACGAGCTAAAATATTTTAAACATTTTACTACAGTGCTATATTTTTTTTGCTACAGCGCCATAAGAGCGGTATGCTTTTTAAGATGAGTATCATAATCATGAGCTGTAAGTAGCCTTGGTGTTCAATTAGATGGTGTTCCAGGTGACGTGTAAACTCGAATGTTTTAAACGAGCTAAAATACTTTAAACCTTTTACACACTTGGTCGACTGGTGAGACGGCGCACATTCAGCTCAATTTCCGGCCAAAGCCAGCTTTTTCTAGGCTCAGGCTTGAGATCGTTATTTACACCCTTACTTTTATGATTTTATTTCCCTCCCTTACGCAAAAATAATAAATTGGGAAATATACCTGAGACGTCGTTACCGGTTGAAGTGTGATTTCGATTGTGATAACCCTTTGTCAAAACAACAGCTTTATTGTACAAACACGAACAAAAACCCCAAACCAAATGTTTATAGATAAATCACAAAAAAAAACTGTTCAGAATACAAGATAACAAACCCTCTAAACGCTCACCTGAGATTATCAACTGATAACCTCTACTACGAAACTACAAGTAATCACTCAAAAGATTAAATTCTATGTGAATCTAATCAACAATACAACAATGAAACCCTAATCGCCATATGAACTTAAAGGGAAGAATGAATGTGAAAAAGCTGGACTATGAGATTATCTCCTCATCATCAGAAAACAAACTCGCGAACAATCTTGTAAGAAAAACCCTAGAATAACTAGAGGAAAGTGTGTGTTGAATGTGAGGAATAATATTCCAGAACAGGAACAAACAACACTCTTTTATAGCTGGCAAAAAAATCCAAAGCCCTAAAAGCATCTCACAGCCCATGTGTATGATCCAGCGATTGATCCTAGCCCATTCCAGCTTTGCAATCCAGAAACAGCTACAAGCCCAATGTTTATTTAACCAGCAACAAGCCCATAACCAAAACACCTCAAAACAGAAAACAAACAATTAGAGATAAACTTAACAAAAAAAAAAAAAAAAAACTGAGATTATAACAAGTATTCCTTGTTATTTAACACCCTTTTCCCCCGTGGAGATGGACTCGGCCACCGATTGCTTCTCAGGGACGTTTAAAACTGTAAGACTAGTGGGTATGGAGAGCCTCATCCCCAAGGGGATGGGCCGTCACGTCGGCGACACGTAGGAGTGGCTTGGAGGGGATGGACCCAAGAGGTGGGGGATGAACCCCTTTATGCATATATATGTATGTATGTATAGGTATATGTGAGAGAAGGGAGGCCTGTCGAGATCGTCTAGAGGGAGCCGGAAAGGACGGGATGGGGCGAGGGGGGGGGGGGGGGGGAAGGGGGTGTCTGCACTTTACACTTTAATTTAAAAATAAAGGTAGTACTTTTAATTTTAATCCACACACGGTAATATATTATTTTAATTTTAGAGTTAAATGCTATTTTAGTTCCTATGGTTTCGGTCATTTTGTCAGTTTAGTTTAAAGGTTTGATTTTTTGTCTGTGGGTCCAAAAAGGTTTCACCGTTGCCATTTTAGTCCACTGAGTTACCTTTATCCATTTTTCTTGTTAACGAGAAGGGCAATTCGGTCATTTTATATGGCCGAATTGCCCTTCTGTTAACATAATTACATATAAAATGACTGAATTGCCCTTCTCGTTAACAGAAAAAAATGGATGAAGTTAACCTAGTGCACTAAAATGGCAACAGTGAAACCTTTTTAGACTCACAAACAAAAAATGAAACTTTTGGACTAAACTGACAAAATGGCCTGAATCACATGGACTAAAATGACATTTAACTCTTAATTTTAAGATAATACTAATATACTTTTAATTTTAATCCATACAACGATAGGTAGATGTATAGCCTGGATTTGATGGAGGAGTCAAATCTTTTCACACACAAATTGTATGTTAATCTTTACGTGTTTAGTGCGTTTATGTTGAACCAAAATATTATCACACTAAATTAGTGTGACGAAGCGAATTGGAACATGCAGCTCAAGTAAGAGGTTTCGAATCCATTAGTTTCAAACTTCGGTTTTTGGCGTTTGTAGCTTCATCACTTAATCTCGAAGTGGAAGTTTGGCGTTTGGAAGACAACAATACCATATTGTCACCAAGAAACACACAATACTTCGATGTTGACTGTCTCGAGTCGGGTATTGAAAAAGAAGAAACTATCAAGATATGCAACTTAAATTACCAAATTTGCCAATACTAGGTATATTAACTTTCGGGAGAAAGCTTAACTTCTTTTTTTAAATTTGTGGAAATTTTATCAAAACTAAACTTCAAACCATATTTGGGTCTTAAATTTGTTTAATTCTCTTTAAGATAACAGACAAATTTACTACATATACAATTATAAGTTGAGGGAATAGTGCCAGGCAGCTTGCCTGGCACTTCCCTATTAGACGAACCTATTTTTAATTTAATTTTATTCTCAGTTTAAAATTACGCTTTCATTCTTCGTTTAAAATTACGTTTTTGCCCCCAGATCATATTAAAATTATAATTTTGCCCCTAGCTTAAAATTACGCTTTTGCTCTCGGGTCAAAAACTCATTTTTAATTTTGCTCCCAGTTTAAAATTACGGTTTCGTCCTCCGTTTAAAATTACGTTTTTGCCCCCAGTTCAAAATAAAATGTTGTTTTTCCCTTTAGCTCAAAATTACGATTCTGCCCTCATCTCCAAATTACGTTTTCGCTCACAGTTCAAATATTTTCAAGTTGAGGGAATAGTGCCAGACAGCTTGCCTGACACTTCCCTATTGGACCAACCCATTTTTTTTAATTTTATTCCCAGTTTAAAATTACGCTTTCGTCCTTCGTTTAAAATTTCGTTTTTGCCCCCAGCTCAAAATAAAATTACACTTTTGCCCTCGCTTCAAAAACTCATTTTTAAGTTTGTTCTCAGTTTAAAATTACGGTTTCGCCCTCCGTTTAAAATTACGTTTTTGCCCCCAGTTCAAAATAAAATGTTGTTTTTTCCTCTAGCTAAAAATTACGATTATGTCCTCCGCTCAAAATTACGTTTTTGCCCACAGTTCAAAATAAAATTATGTTTTCCCCCCTAGCTCAAAATTATGATTTTCCTCTCAGTTTAAAATTATAATTTCACCTCCAGTTCAAAATATAATTACGATTTTGCCCTCTGTACAGATATACATGTTATGAGAGAGAAATATTCGTCTTATTGCCCCGCAACGCGGGCAGGGCAAAAACTAGTTAATATACATTTACCTTTCTTATGAAATTTTCCTTTGTTATCTTCAACGTGCCCTAGAAGATTTAAAAATAATAATTAAGTAAATACATAAAACCCTAGATATATAAACTATGGAGCCAAATACAATGCTTATCAAATCCAAAAGTGATATGGACCAAATTAACCGACACAACGATAACTGAATCATAACTGTTTTGGTCAAAAATTACCTAAGCAATTTAGTGATCAAATTAGTTAAGTGAGGTAGTGTGCTAGAAATATGTATGAAAAATACGATTGTTAAGTTATGTAGAAAATCAGTATTCAGGATACGGCTCAGGATATTGAGCTGTATCTATGATCAAACTATGAGCAAAAGTAAAGTAAACGACACGAGATGTACGAGGAAAGCCCTTGATCAATCTAGATCGCCGGCATAAAACCTCGGGAGCTGACAATCGCAGCTGCCTTGTTCTTCTTATTACTTCAAACGTCAGGATACAGTGCAGGATGTGGTGCGGATCGACTATGTGTTACAATGAAATTTGAATACAAGTGTGGTGTTTGCAATGAGCTAGAGAGTGAAAGTGTTCGAGAGTGTTAGTGAAAATTGTGTGCCTTAAACTGATCCGCCCCCATCTATTTATAGTAAAGATAATGTAACAAACTATCCTAAACTTCCGGGATCCACCGAATATTCCTTAATCGAACGTTGTAGACCTGGTCTTTCGGGTTCAACGTCTCTCCTTCAACAAACACGTCCGAGTCTTGAGGAGAAGAAGTCCACTTGACCGTTAGCAAGTCTCAGCCTTTAACCTGCATGTGGTTAATTCAATAAACCTCAGGATATCACCCAAGATGTTAGCAATATCCTCTTCCAGCATCCTGGTCACAGATAAACAAATAAAGGCAGGATATTGGTCAGGATATGTATGCTTAGAAAATGAGCCATAACAATTGTCCCCAAATATATCGGTTGGTGTACCAATCCAACGGATATATTTCAAAAATCTTATCCCATAACTCAAGGCATTTAAAACGAAGCGACGGTCAAGATCACATCGTAACTTCCAACGCGTTTTTTACTCAATGGAGATCCAGAATGCCCCTATATCTTCTCTTTTCTTGTTTGAAAAGCAGATATCTTCAACAGAACCTTCAGGTAATTCTCCATTTCTGATTTACTTTCTATCAATTTACATCGCCTTACTCGCAATGGATGCCGAGACCTTCATCCAGCAGAATCTCCTTAAAAATCCCGAAAAGGAGATCTGTGCTTTTGACAACGCAGACATTGCAGCTTTAAGGGCCTCCGGCGCTTTCCCTGACAACACGGTCTTCAGACCATTCGATCGGTGAATCCGATCGGATGTTTCTTCCACCGAATGGGTTTGTTTTCCAGCATATCCTTTTTCGCTAGGTCTCCGATACCCTTTTCCTGAATTCATGATGCAATTCTTTCGAACCACCGGCATCTCTTTCGCTCAAACCATGCCCATGGTTTGGAGAGTACTAATTGTACTTAACCAAATCAAAAACCTCCATTGTTCCGACCTCCGCATCGAGGATTTGCCTATTGCTTATCGCCTCCGATCCCATGGCTCCAGCCGGTTCTTGCTCTTCTCGACCTCCAGCAAACCCCTAATTCTCAAAGCCACCAAAAACGAAGACGGATGGCAACGCAAATTTTTCTTTGTCAAACGAGACTACATTGCTGAGGGTGCCAACCTTCCGGTGGAGTGGTTAACCACCGGTAGAGTCGTGAATATTCTCATAGACCATTTAATTTTCATCTTCTATTAATATCCTTCTTTTCGATCTTTATGCAGTGAACTTCAAGGAAGTCGCTCCCCCTACCGCCGAGTCAGAAGAGAGAATCAATACTGTTTACCAGTTACCTGCAATAGACAGGACTTTCACCACACACGTCCCGAGTTCCAGTCAATACTCGTCATCCGAAATGTCTGGTAAGGATCACTTTCAAAATAATTAGTCAAGACAGTAAAATAATGAAATGAGGAGTAAAACTTTTCCCTTTATGCAGCACCGGCCAAGATCCCTGAAGTCTTTGACCTCGACGAATTGGACAGTTATTCTGATCAGATCCAGGTCAAGAAAGAGCCTAGCCCCAAGACCACAGCCACATCCAAACCCAGCAGTTCCAAATCCATCATTATTCCAAAACCTTCACCGGCTACCAAGCCCCAGAGTTCAAGTTCCCGCAAAAGGAAAGAACCCGATTCCCCTGTCATTTCTGACACATTTCCTTATGAGAAGCACGGGTTCATTGAAGCTAGCGGGTTTATGACTTCTTTTCTTAACCAGGTTAGTATTCTCATATCATATCCTGTGATTTACATTATTATCAAAGATTTATCAATATTAATACCTGTCGTCTTACCTTTGTAGGGTCTTGAGCGTTTGGTTAACTTATATCAAGAATCCTGCAAGCTCAACAAGACGCTTGAAACCAAGCTAAAGGAAGCTGAAATCACAATCTCCGATCAAGGCATGATTGCAGCCGCCAAATCTCGTCATTACGAGCAGAAATTTAAAGCCATGACTCAAGAACACCAAACCGCTCTCAACAAAGCTACTCTTCAAGCCCAGACCGATCTTGAAGCTGCCCACATGCAGTACGAACGGGATATGGTCAGCTACCGGGAAATCCTCAAAAGTTCCGTCGTCATTTCTCTCCTCCAAGCCAGGTTGAAGATGGCCCATGAAGCCAAAACATTAGGTTTTGAATGCCCTTCTTGGGATGTTGGTGCTTGGGAGACCAAGCTAAAGAACCTCGGGGGCACCTCTTCCAAATCAGCTGTCGAAGAATCTTCCAAAGCAGTCGAAAAAGCAACCGATGCTGAGAAGGATGCTGAGGCGGATCCCAAGGCGGATGTTGCTGAAACCACTATGGACGAAGAAGGCACTACCCCTAGAGCTTATTTCCTTTAAATTATTCGAACAATTTTATGTTTTTATGAACAATTTTTATTTCTGTATCGAAACAATTTGATAGCCGAAGGTGGATGGGTCCCGGGTTTCAGGATGAAACCTTCGGTTATCAACCAGTATTGATTGCTTCAAGAATAATTTTGTCTTTTTATTGCCATTATCTTCCGTTTTTCCTAAGTATAATTCTTAGCCTTGCAAACAATTTTATATTGTTATCTTATGAAAATATCCTGATCAGTATACTCAGTAATATGTTATAAAAACTTTTTATTAGATAGAACTTCCAAGCATTCCTTCAACTTTGTAGAAAGTTTTTTGTAAAACAATCTATGTTTCCAAAACCAGTTTTCGATAATACTTAAATGATCAAAGTTCCAAACTAATACTAGTTTCAAACACCTTAATCAAATATCCCGAAAAGGACTTTGAGAATATATCAGGATACTTAACTTTTTACAAAACATAGTGTTACTAAAAACTTAGACGATGTTTACAAAGGAAAGATCATACCCGGAGTAGTATATGATGCGTGTGAAGTGTTATATATATTAGGTGTATATTTTAAGCCCTTTTTAACACTTATTTTTAGCCAAGTTTTAAATTTATAAAACACGATATTTTACTAACACTAAACACACATATGGGCAAGTGCACCCATCGTTGAGCGTAGTATAGCGTTGGTAAGATACCGAGGTCGTCCAAGGACACAAGAGCTTTTAGTACCGGTTTATCCTCAACGTCTAATCAAAAATAAAAAGTTTAGAAAAAGGTTTTTAAACTAAGAAAAATAAAAACTAACTAAAATGCTGAAAATAAAAATAAAATAAAAACAGATAGACAAGATGAATCACTTGGTTCCGACTCGTATCTAGTATAACCTTTGATTATTTCCGCACTTTTGCACATAATTAAGAGATTATCTTAGTTATTGTAGTAGGCCCCTCTTTTGGAGGTGACGTTACCCTCACCCCAGTAGTTTGAGTCAGCAAGGATACAATCCTAAAAGGGTGGATTATTGGAAGATAATGAATTAAGTTATTAATGCAGTATTATGGTAGGCCCCGCTTTTGGCGGTGACGTTACCCTCGGCTAAGTAGTCTGAGTCAGCAGGGATACAGTCCTAAATAGCCGGGTTATAGTATTAATAGTAGTTAACTCATGAGAGGATCAAAGAGTTTGGACCCCCGCCATCCAATACCGTGAAGCATTGAAGGAGGTCCTACTAAATTTGACCCAGGTCCATTGCAGGACCTCTAAACGCTGAACAATGGCAAGACCTTTACCAAACCGTTCCCTTAACCCCCGACCAGGTAGCCAACATACCTCCATATAGACCGTGGAGATATGAATGGTGAAAATCCTTTATTTTATATAGACAGTAAAATAATGCCAAGACACCACGGACAAACGATAAGGAAAGATCACCTTCAACATAAGTAACTAGTTATTAAAGTCATTAATACAAAACCAAATAAAAAGTGCAAAAGATTAGAAATAAAAAGTATTATACTAGACACTTTGTCTTCACCAAGTGATGTAAGAGACTTAGGCAAACATGGCCTTGATTGTCAAGAACTCTTACGATCAATCTTGGATCCCGAGACGACTCACACACTCTACGATGGACAATGGATGATGGTGGTGGATGATGGTGTTGTGATGGTGGTGGGTGGTGGATGAAGTGTGAGAGAGGTGGTGTGCCAAGGGATGAGTTGAAATGAATCCAAGCACTCCTATTTATAGGCTGAACAGAGAGCTGGGCACGGCCCCGTGTCCGCTGGGCACGGCCCCGTGCCTGTCTGACACTCTCTCTCCTCATTAATTGTAATTCGCAATTACAATTAATGCGCCTGCTGTACTTTCGACACGCCCCCGTGTTTACTGGGCACGGCCCCGTGGTGGGCAATAGAAGCTTCTATAGGTTTGTCTTTTCTGCTGCTTCTTGGGCACGCCCCCGTGCTGGCTGAGCACGGGGCGTGTTCAGTCTCTGCCTTCTCTATTTTGCTTGGGAAGATGCCGTTGAGGGGTCGGGCAGTCCACTAATGTTCCTTTCCTTGTATTTATGTTGGATTTAGCTGTCTTTTTGCTTCTTTTATGTTTTTGAGCTCATTTAATCCTGAAAATACAAAAGGAAGACAAAAACACTCTTTTTCCAATATTAGTACTTAAAAAGGGTTAGTTTTATGCCTCATTTGATGTAATTTATATGTTGCATTTTGCACACATCAAATACCCCCACACTTGAACTTTTGCTTGTCCTCAAGCAAAACTCTTTAATATGTGGCTTACACTCCCAAATGGAATGGGTAGAAGAGAAGGTTTTTGGCTTGTCGTAGAGTGTTGGGAATCCAAGATCTTTTTGGGTTTTATTTTTATTTATTTACAATCCTGTTCGTAATGATTTATTTAGAACGTTTCATAGGAAAAATTACTTATTTGGGCATAACATGCCTTTTTAAAATTCCATTTATATACAAGTTCACATACCTCACGGGAGAAATCACTCACACTCGGCCGAAGGTGTATTTTTAGTGAATCACTCGAGAGCGGCATGGAACTTATTCCTACCATAAGCTTGCCAAGCAATCAATCCTCCTCCTTTTTAACTTTTATACCTTTGTAAATATCAAGAGGACTTTGTGGGTTAAGGGTTAGGCTTGGGTTAAAGGTAGGTGGTTGGGATAGTAGTTAGTGGTTAGTAGAAAAAGGGCGAAAAGCGTAACAAGTGTCGGTTTTCGTAAGATTTTCTATTTTTGCAACTTTTTATTTTGATGAAGCTTTTATTCAAACAAAGTTATTTTTGATGAACTTGTTTGTTTATTTTCTTTTTGCTTCATCAACAACACATTTTTTTTTTACGAAAAACCGAACTTGTTACTAAAACAAAGGGTTAAAAATAAAAAGGTTTTGGTGGGTAAAAGGGTTTTTGGTTTGGGTGATGAAATGAAAAGGTTTAGGCTCAAAGGGGTTAACTAGGGGGATTTTTTTTTTTTGGGTAGGTGGTAAAAGAAAAAGAAAAATAATGGTGTAGAAATAAAAAGGGTTAGTCCTAATGCCTCCATCATTTACTTACTCGGGTTTAAGTTGATAAGGACCGGGAATGTATCGTCATGGCAAGTTCTAGAGTTGTAAGAACCAAGCGGCTATTCACACAAGAAACGAAAAATGAGCATTTAGTCTAATGATATGTAATTGTATGCTCAATAAAGGCTCAAAACTCACTTTTGTGGGAATGGGTTTTTATGTGATCAAGTATATATAATCAAATTTTAACTAAGTTTGTCATGCCTTTTCATAATTTTCTTATGTTGGTTCTTTTTATCACTACGCTATCGGTTGTAAATTCGTAAAAATATAACCTTTTTGAGAACTTGAATTTCCCGAGTTAAACCTTAATAAGTTAGACAGAATTTTATGGGAGGGAGGCTTTACTGGAGTTGTTATTCATTATGTGGGCGGGTTATCTTTATTGTTGAGTTTTAAGGATACGGAAGCAGCTGCTGATTTTTTATCAAATAAAGATGTGTGGAGGCAATGGTTTTCAGTTCTGGATTTGTGGGAAGGGAAAACCTTGGCGTTCGAAAGAATAGCTTGGCTTAATATATTTGGGGTTCCTCTTCATTTAGCGGACAACACTGTTTTTAACGATATTGCGAGTCAGTTTGGGACTGTTGTCAAACATGCTCAGTTGTCTGTTGATGACGATGATCTTTCTTTTGCTTGTGTCGGAGTCCTGATCGGAGATGGTAAGGAAGTCAAAGAATCGGTAACCCTAAAGTGGAAGAATAAAAGCTTCCAGGTCTGGGTCTCAGAGGTGAGTGATGTTTGGATCCCCGAATGCATGGGAGTGGTGGGTTTGAAGGATGATATTTTGATGGAGGAGTCTATTCCTCAGTCGTCGGAATTCTCCCCGGTGGAAGGTGATTTTCAAATGGATAACGAAAAGTCGGGGGAAGATGAAGAGTTGGGGCTGCACGAGAATTTGCATGGGAATCAGTCTAGTAATTCGGGTATTCAGAATAGAGTGGTGGGGCCCGAGGAGTGCAATCAGCAGGAAAGAGAATTTGGCGGCTTTGTGTGCCCTGTTTTGGTTACAAGTAAGAAAAAAAAGAGAAGGCCCAAACTTAAAAGCCCTGTTAGGGATAAGTCCAATAGCGTAAATAAGAGCCCGTCTGAGGAGGAGAGGCCCAACAAACGACCCAGAGCCTCGTCAAGCGATCCATTTGATTTGAACAGGTTTATCGATAATTGGAAAGCTTTATCTGAAGCAAGTAACAAGGTTCAAGGTGAAAATTTTCAACAAAATTATGGGGGTTTCGACTTGAACCAGATGGATTTTTCAGCGAACTCTCAGGTAGCATCACAACAGGTAGACGCTGTGGTTGATGTCTGTCGTTATGGACATGCAAAAACCGAAGTAAACTAGTAGCTAGAGTAAGTCGGATATCGAACCAGAGGAGGATTGTGGAAAGTGTGCAATGTTAAGTATTTATTAACAACTATAAAAAAATAAACTGATGATTGTTTGATTTGTGGATTAACTAAAAATTATAAACTAAATGTGAGATTTAAATCAATAGAAAGAACAATGGTTCCTCCAGATTTCAGGTTTTATAGCTAGATTCAATTATGTGTTTAATCGAAACACTCACATAGACATAAGTGTTTAACCTAATTCATCAATTGTGATAACCAACGACTAAGTACTCCGGTCAATACATAACGGGAGGTTATCGAATGATTATCAATTACAATTACAAACCCTAACCCCATGTCAAATATATCCCAATTACTAGAACTCTCGGGAACTGAATGCTTAGAAATTAAGGTTTAAATAAATGCAATTGTCTACAATCAATAAATCAAATCAAGGTGAAAAGCATTGAATGCTTAGATCACCGAGTTATACCATTGTCACAAACACATAAAATTATCCAACTTACAAAACCCTCCATCCGGAGGAAACCATAAAACGACTAGCCGCTCATGTTGGTGGGATGATCTTCCTAGGCGTCTCTATCTTCGTGCCCCCCTAACTGCCGTCTAAGATGTATCTGATGTGATGTTGTTACTAGATAAAACCCTCCAAGCCCATGTGCGGCCCACAAGTGAATTGATGATGTTGTTAACCCAAAGTCCACGTAGTAATGGCTGCCAAGACAATGATGATGTTTGATTTAATAATAATCCTCCCTCAAAATGTTGCCTTGTTCACGTGGGTAGGCTGTCGTCAAAAGCCTCATGTGCGGCCCAGTAGACAAGTTCAAGATGTTGGCCCAATGTCCTCCATGTGCACTCCCCCAAGAAATATGTATATGACTGCCAATCTCAAGTCCACGTGATCGAGTGATGTTTTCCCCAAAAGTCATGATGTGATCATGATATAATAATCCACACACATCTCAAAGTCTATATGTGATGATGATGACTTCTCTTGTGCTTTTATCTCTGTCGCCAAGGAGAAGTCCCCCACCAATCAAATGATATTTTTGTGATGTTGCTTGTTGACAAAACCATTCCCTGCCGTCAAAGTATGATGATGATATTAATTATTGAGAATTCCTTTTTTTTTTCTTAACCCTCACATGTGCGATGCCAACTTCAACCTTCAACCGTAGCCTACAAACAAAACCGTAAGCTACGGTTTCTACATTCTGTTTCTTTGTCTCTCTATCTACCGTAGATTACGCCAAGAGTCCGTAGGTTACGTTTTGACTTCGCTGGACATTTTGTATGCATTGCAACTTTCATTTAGTGACAAAATGGCCCCTGGACTTCATTCCTTCACATTTTTCTTGTTCCTTCGAGCTATCTTTTGACCCGAACAACTCCCGTGTAACGTGATATCTCTTTAATAATCACCCGTTTTTGTTCCGTTTATCACTACGCTCTCTAACTTCACCGTATTACGCCGATTAACCTGTAAAACCACAAACTTGCGTAGTCAACATATTCAAAGCGTATAATCAACTAAACGGCCATAAACATGTAATATAACACACTTTAACATCCGGGTTTCACACACTCCATCACATCCCCACACTTATCATTGATTGTCCTCAAGCAACCATTACAAACATTACTCACCTTATTAACAAATCACCATTAGATCCCTTACCGAATCAACAATTTAAGGTCCCAAGTCATACCCGTCCCATAGACTGACACATTTGTGATTGACAATCTGACAAATAAGTGATACGCATTTAAAACAATTTAAGACTTGCCTGACTAAAACTAACATGCTTATGATACTACACACATGCCACACGCCCCTCACAATAATCACTCCTCTTGGCTTAATCAAGACTAGCGCGTAATGTACTAGTATATAGTTCGCTCAAAACCAACTATGCTACTTTGCAATCATAAGCTTGTATAGCAATCACACCTCCACTGTATCAAATAACGTAACACATATCAAAAGGACTTTCGGGTTTTGGGTTAAGGGTAAAGGTAGGGAAATATTTTTGGCTTTTTATATTTATTGGCGAACACAAATGAAGATACCAAACCATGACAACTTATTCACAATACTAACACATGGGTTATTTTCGACCCATTTATATAACACAAACATAATAATACTTTTAATTTTTTCTTTTTTTTTTCTTCTCTTTTTTTTATTTCGTTTTTTTCTCTTTTTTTTTCTTTTTTTTTTTCAACAAATATCTAACACATAATTGTCATTCAAGGTTGGTAATCAAACAGGTCAACAAAGGTGTAACAAACGAAAGGTATAAGGCTCAACATGGTTAACTAAGGTGGGTGGAATCAACAATCAATATATAGAACAAAGAATGGATCCTAATGCCTTTATCATCTATGTGAATACGCTAAATCACAGTTTTGGCACGTATCAAACCACACAAGTTCTAACACAAAGCAACATATGGCCTACACTCAATAAATGAACATTTATTTTAATTCAACTATCATCTAGTAGGCTCAAATATCTCACCGAACAAAAGGAATAAGGGTTACCGACACGTAGCATGTGTAATTCCTAAAGCATGTTACCCCTAGTTAGGCATCTCTTCTCAACTATTTTCTAAAATTTGTCAGAAATACTCTCATGAAACTTAAAGGGACAACCATGACTAGGGATCTAAGTTAGTTTAATATCAGTAGGAACCCTTTAGCGATTGAAAATGTTGGTTTTCATGTAGTTCAAGCATACTTGAGACAAAAATTTTCAAAAATTTTCAATTTTCAGCAAATTCAACCAATTCAAGCATTTAAGATCAACAATCTTACAAACCCTCTCTCGAATTACCGCATCCCCACACTTGGGATACATTGTCCCCCATGTATGGTGCAATTTATAGTCATAACCCGAGAGATACCACCTAACAAACCATGAACGGCTAATAACTAGACGACTCGACACATAACACCATTCCCAACACAAAAATTTCACACCACCAAGTACACAAAAGCAAACAAAATAAAGGATAGAGAGACACATTGGCCTGATCAGTAAATCAGCAAGTGTCTGTAGCGGTGCAGCTGCTGTGATCGGACAGGGACGTAACATCTCTTGGATTCTCTGACATCTCATCGGGGATGTTGCCAAACATCCCCACACTTGAATTATTGCATCCGCGAGAATTGAAACGTAGTAACCTGCCAAAACAGAAACACAACACCAAAACAAAACCAAACAATACACAACTCTACATCCTCGGGCTGCCTCCCGAGAGCGCTAAGTTTAAAGGTCTTCAGCCAGACCGTACCTGATTTCCTCTACGGTGGTCTTAGTGCACACTTACCCACTGTATTTCCAATGAATGCTCAAAATTTTACATGCCATATCCATAGGTTTGTCAGTATAATTGGCATATTCAAACTGCACATGCGGGTTTCGCTAATCCACTTCATGAGATATACCTTGATGTCTTGTTGTTTCACCCTTCTCATCTTCTTCCCCGAACCCTCTTCCCCACACTTATTAATTTGAATGATTGATATGGGGAGACATTCGGTACACATATTCATCTCCTCAGACTGTTCTGCCTCACCATCTGCACACACCATCTGATCCACCAGTGACTCTTCATCAGATAAAGGACTCATTGGTGTGGTATTATCCTCCACAACCTCCTCATTCATGTGAGAATAATCTCTAATGTCATCAGGTAATGGTGAAAGGCGTTGTTCTATTTCTATCTTCATTTTTAAATTCTGACACTTAGAAACTAAACAGCTGATTCGATCTTCATCGGAAAGGTTGGGTGATGATAAATACTGCTCGAGTTTGGACAAAGTCACTTCCAACATAGCAAGCTCTTTCTCCTCCTCGGTCTGATAAATATAAACACCCTCGGACTCAGAATATTCCTCGGGATGATACTGTCGGTATCCCTGATACGGTGTTGAGATGTACGCATCCATCATTTTTTTATTCCAATACTCTGGATTTTCCAAATACACCGCGCACACATCATCATAATAAGAAGTATGATTACGACCGCAACAGAAACATCGTCCATCCGTCCTTGGCTCAAAATAAACATCCTCGTCCCGATCATATCCATCCGAGTAATAATCATCCTCCATCTCTAGGTCATAATCATCAGCGTATGATGGAGGTGGAAGCTGTGAAACATAAGACACCGGTTTTCCATGTGCCCTCCTGTAGTGGGCCTCGTGGCAACCGATACACGGATGACGTGGACCCCCGCACAATATACACGTAGAAAAGCTGAAATCTGTGTAATGCTCTGTCATCCTGCACAACACAACTCAACTACCAAGTGTAAATCACGAACATCAAAGAAAAATCTTTTTGGGATTTTTAAATTTAATTTTTTTATTTTTTTTACTAAAACTTAACACTACACACTTTGCGCACGCCTCCCCGGCAACGGCGCCATTTTGATGTCTGTCGTTATGGACATGCAAAAACCAAAATAAACTAGTAGCTAGAGTAAGTAGGATATCGAACCAGAGGAGGATTGTGGAAAGTGTGTAATGTTAAGTATTTATTAACAACTATAAAAAAATAAACTGATGATTGTTTGATTTGTGGATTAACTAAAAATTACAAACTAAATGTGAGATTTAAATCAATAGAAAGAACAATGGTTCCTCCAGATTTCAGGTTTTATAGCTAGATTCAATTATGTGTTTAATCGAAACACTCACATAGACATAAGTGTTTAACCTAATTCATCAATTGTGATAACCAACGACTAAGTACTCCGGTCAATACATAACGGGAGGTTATCGAATGATTATCAATTACAATTACAAACCCTAACCCCATGTCAAATATATCCCAATTACTAGAAATCTCGGGAACTGAATGCTTAGAAATTAAGGTTTAAATAAATGCAATTGTCTACAATCAATAAATCAAATCAAGGTGAAAAACATCGAATGCTTAGATCACCGAGTTATACCATTGTCACAAACACATAAAATTATCCAACTTACAAAACCCTCCATCCGGAGGAAACCATAAAACGACTAGCCGCTCATGTTGGTGGGAAGATCTTCCTAGGCGTCTCTATCTTCGTGCCCCCCTAACTGCCGTCTAAGATGTATCTGATGTGATGTTGTTACTAGATAAAACCCTCCAAGCCCATGTGCGGCCCACAAGTGAATTGATGATGTTGTTAACCCAAAGTCCACGTAGTAATGGCTGCCAAGACAATGATGATGTTTGATTTAATAATAATCCTCCCTCAAAATGTTGCCTTGTTCACGTGGGTAGGCTGTCGTCAAAAGCCTCATGTGCGGCCCAATAGACAAGTTCAAGATGTTGGCCCAATGTCCTCCATGTGCACTCCCCCAAGAAATATGTATATGACTGCCAATCTCAAGTCCACGTGATCGAGTGATGTTTTCCCCAAAAGTCATGATGTGATCATGATATAATAATCCACACACATCTCAAAGTCTATATGTGATGATGATGACTTCTCTTGTGCTTTTATCTCTGTCGCCAAGGAGAAGTCCCCCACCAATCAAATGATATTTTTGTGATGTTGCTTGTTGACAAAACCATTCCCTGCCGTCAAAGTATGATGATGATATTAATTATTGAGAATTCCTTTTTTTTCTTAACCCTCACATGTGCGATGCCAACTTCAACCTTCAACCGTAGCCTACAAACAAACCGTAAGCTACGGTTTCTACATTCTGTTTCTTTGTCTCTCTATCTACCGTAGATTACGCCAAGAGTCCGTAGGTTACGTTTTGACTTCGCTGGACATTTTGTATGCATTGCAACTTTCATTTAGTGACAAAATGGCCCCTGGACTTCATTCCTTCACATTTTTCTTGTTCCTTCGAGCTATCTTTTGACCCGAACAACTCCCGTGTAACGTGATATCTCTTTAATAATCACCCGTTTTTGTTCCGTTTATCACTACGCTCTCTAACTTCACCGTATTACGCCGATTAACCTGTAAAACCACAAACTTGCGTAGTCAACATATTCAAAGCGTATAATCAACTAAACGGCCATAAACATGTAATATAACACACTTTAACATCCGGGTTTCACACACTCCATCACATCCCCACACTTATCATTGATTGTCCTCAAGCAACCATTACAAACATTACTCACCTTATTAACAAATCACCATTAGATCCCTTACCGAATCAACAATTTAAGGTCCCAAGTCATACCCGTCCCATAGACTGACACATTTGTGATTGACAATCTGACAAATAAGTGATACGCATTTAAAACAATTTAAGACTTGCCTGACTAAAACTAACATGCTTATGATACTACACACATGCCACACGCCCCTCACAATAATCACTCCTCTTGGCTTAATCAAGACTAGCGCGTAATGTACTAGTATATAGTTCGCTCAAAACCAACTATGCTACTTTGCAATCATAAGCTTGTATAGCAATCACACCTCCACTGTATCAAATAACGTAACACATATCAAAAGGACTTTCGGGTTTTGGGTTAAGGGTAAAGGTAGGGAAATATTTTTGGCTTTTTATATTTATTGGCGAACACAAATGAAGATACCAAACCATGACAACTTATTCACAATACTAACACATGGGTTATTTTCGACCCATTTATATAACACAAACATAATAATACTTTTAATTTTTTCTTTTTTTTTTCTTCTCTTTTTTTTATTTCGTTTTTTTCTCTTTTTTTTTCTTTTTTTTTTCAACAAATATCTAACACATAATTGTCATTCAAGGTTGGTAATCAAACAGGTCAACAAAGGTGTAACAAACGAAAGGTATAAGGCTCAACATGGTTAACTAAGGTGGGTGGAATCAACAATCAATATATAGAACAAAGAATGGATCCTAATGCCTTTATCATCTATGTGAATACGCTAAATCACAGTTTTGGCACGTATCAAACCACACAAGTTCTAACACAAAGCAACATATGGCCTACACTCAATAAATGAACATTTATTTTAATTCAACTATCATCTAGTAGGCTCAAATATCTCACCGAACAAAAGGAATAAGGGTTACCGACACGTAGCATGTGTAATTCCTAAAGCATGTTACCCCTAGTTAGGCATCTCTTCTCAACTATTTTCTAAAATTTGTCAGAAATACTCTCATGAAACTTAAAGGGACAACCATGACTAGGGATCTAAGTTAGTTTAATATCAGTAGGAACCCTTTAGCGATTGAAAATGTTGGTTTTCATGTAGTTCAAGCATACTTGAGACAAAAATTTTCAAAAATTTTCAATTTTCAGCAAATTCAACCAATTCAAGCATTTAAGATCAACAATCTTACAAACCCTCTCTCGAATTACCGCATCCCCACACTTGGGATACATTGTCCCCCATGTATGGTGCAATTTATAGTCATAACCCGAGAGATACCACCTAACAAACCATGAACGGCTAATAACTAGACGACTCGACACATAACACCATTCCCAACACAAAAATTTCACACCACCAAGTACACAAAAGCAAACAAAATAAAGGATAGAGAGACACATTGGCCTGATCAGTAAATCAGCAAGTGTCTGTAGCGGTGCAGCTGCTGTGATCGGACAGGGACGTAACATCTCTTGGATTCTCTGACATCTCATCGGGGATGTTGCCAAACATCCCCACACTTGAATTATTGCATCCGCGAGAATTGAAACGTAGTAACCTGCCAAAACAGAAACACAACACCAAAACAAAACCAAACAATACACAACTCTACATCCTCGGGCTGCCTCCCGAGAGCGCTAAGTTTAAAGGTCTTCAGCCAGACCGTACCTGATTTCCGCTACGGTGGTCTTAGTGCACACTTACCCACTGTATTTCCAATGAATGCTCAAAATTTTACATGCCATATCCATAGGTTTGTCAGTATAATTGGCATATTCAAACTGCACATGCGGGTTTCGCTAATCCACTTCATGAGATATACCTTGATGTCTTGTTGTTTCACCCTTCTCATCTTCTTCCCCGAACCCTCTTCCCCACACTTATTAATTTGAATGATTGATATGGGGAGACATTCGGTACACATATTCATCTCCTCAGACTGTTCTGCCTCACCATCTGCACACACCATCTGATCCACCAGTGACTCTTCATCAGATAAAGGACTCATTGGTGTGGTATTTTCCTCCACAACCTCCTCATTCATGTGAGAATAATCTCTAATGTCATCAGGTAATGGTGAAAGGCGTTGTTCTATTTCTATCTTCATTTTTAAATTCTGACACTTAGAAACTAAACAGCTGATTCGATCTTCATCGGAAAGGTTGGGTGATGATAAATACTGCTCGAGTTTGGACAAAGTCACTTCCAACATAGCAAGCTCTTTCTCCTCCTCGGTCTGATAAATATAAACACCCTCGGACTCAGAATATTCCTTGGGATGATACTGTCGGTATCCCTGATACGGTGTTGAGATGTACGCATCCATCATTTTTTTATTCCAATACTCTGGATTTTCCAAATACACCGCGCACACATCATCATAATAAGAAGTATGATTACGACCGCAACAGAAACATCGTCCATCCGTCCTTGGCTCAAAATAAACATCCTCGTCCCGATCATATCCATCCGAGTAATAATCATCCTCCATCTCTAGGTCATAATCATCAGCGTATGATGGAGGTGGAAGCTGTGAAACATAAGACACCGGTTTTCCATGTGCCCTCCTGTAGTGGGCCTCGTGGCAACCGATACACGGATGACGTGGACCCCCGCACAATATACACGTAGAAAAGCTGAAATCTGTGTAATGCTCTGTCATCCTGCACAACACAACTCAACTACCAAGTGTAAATCACGAACATCAAAGAAAAATCTTTTTGGGATTTTTAAATTTTATTTTTTTTATTTTTTTTACTAAAACTTAACACTACACACTTTGCGCACGCCTCCCCGGCAACGGCGCCATTTTGATGTCTGTCGTTATGGACATGCAAAAACCAAAATAAACTAGTAGCTAGAGTAAGTAGGATATCGAACCAGAGGAGGATTGTGGAAAGTGTGTAATGTTAAGTATTTATTAACAACTATAAAAAAATAAACTGATGATTGTTTGATTTGTGGATTAACTAAAAATTACAAACTAAATGTGAGATTTAAATCAATAGAAAGAACAATGGTTCCTCCAGATTTCAGGTTTTATAGCTAGATTCAATTATGTGTTTAATCGAAACACTCACATAGACATAAGTGTTTAACCTAATTCATCAATTGTGATAACCAACGACTAAGTACTCCGGTCAATACATAACGGGAGGTTATCGAATGATTATCAATTACAATTACAAACCCTAACCCCATGTCAAATATATCCCAATTACTAGAAATCTCGGGAACTGAATGCTTAGAAATTAAGGTTTAAATAAATGCAATTGTCTACAATCAATAAATCAAATCAAGGTGAAAAACATCGAATGCTTAGATCACCGAGTTATACCATTGTCACAAACACATAAAATTATCCAACTTACAAAACCCTCCATCCGGAGGAAACCATAAAACGACTAGCCGCTCATGTTGGTGGGAAGATCTTCCTAGGCGTCTCTATCTTCGTGCCCCCCTAACTGCCGTCTAAGATGTATCTGATGTGATGTTGTTACTAGATAAAACCCTCCAAGCCCATGTGCGGCCCACAAGTGAATTGATGATGTTGTTAACCCAAAGTCCACGTAGTAATGGCTGCCAAGACAATGATGATGTTTGATTTAATAATAATCCTCCCTCAAAATGTTGCCTTGTTCACGTGGGTAGGCTGTCGTCAAAAGCCTCATGTGCGGCCCAATAGACAAGTTCAAGATGTTGGCCCAATGTCCTCCATGTGCACTCCCCCAAGAAATATGTATATGACTGCCAATCTCAAGTCCACGTGATCGAGTGATGTTTTCCCCAAAAGTCATGATGTGATCATGATATAATAATCCACACACATCTCAAAGTCTATATGTGATGATGATGACTTCTCTTGTGCTTTTATCTCTGTCGCCAAGGAGAAGTCCCCCACCAATCAAATGATATTTTTGTGATGTTGCTTGTTGACAAAACCATTCCCTGCCGTCAAAGTATGATGATGATATTAATTATTGAGAATTCCTTTTTTTTCTTAACCCTCACATGTGCGATGCCAACTTCAACCTTCAACCGTAGCCTACAAACAAACCGTAAGCTACGGTTTCTACATTCTGTTTCTTTGTCTCTCTATCTACCGTAGATTACGCCAAGAGTCCGTAGGTTACGTTTTGACTTCGCTGGACATTTTGTATGCATTGCAACTTTCATTTAGTGACAAAATGGCCCCTGGACTTCATTCCTTCACATTTTTCTTGTTCCTTCGAGCTATCTTTTGACCCGAACAACTCCCGTGTAACGTGATATCTCTTTAATAATCACCCGTTTTTGTTCCGTTTATCACTACGCTCTCTAACTTCACCGTATTACGCCGATTAACCTGTAAAACCACAAACTTGCGTAGTCAACATATTCAAAGCGTATAATCAACTAAACGGCCATAAACATGTAATATAACACACTTTAACATCCGGGTTTCACACACTCCATCAGTGGTGGAAGTAGAGGAGGCTGGGGGATCGATTTCTTCCAGGGGTTTTGTAGATCCAGGTAATATCGCTTCTGAAATTGATGCTACTGTTCAGATTGGAGAAAAATTAGGAGTTGTATTTGGAGACCATGAGCAATTGGTTGGAGAGTCCGTAGCTGTTGAAGGTAATAATGGGGTCTGCCAATGATTTTTCTCTCCCTTAATATCAGGGTTTTGGGGGGTAGAGAAATGTTGTCTTGGGTTAGTTCTTTGATTAAATCACATAAAGTTAGTTTTTTTATGTATTTAAGAAACAAAGCAGAGTGATTTGGTTGATTTCGATTTATCTAAATTATGGGGGAACAAGGATTTTGGTTCTGATTTTGTGGGATTAATCGGTCAGTCGAGCGGTTTATTGTGCATGTGGGATTCTGGGAGCTTTGAGTTCAGTGGATCTATTAGAAAAAGGAACTTTATTATCATTAAAGGCAGACTGAAGGGGTTTAACGAATCTTTGTGTGTGGTTAATGTTTATGCGCCACAAAGTACTAGGGCTAACCAGGAACTTTGGGATGAGATCAGTGCGGAGATGGTGTTAGAGGAGGGCCCCTGGTTAGCTGCGGGTGACTTTAATGCAGTTAGATATCGAGAAGAAAGAAGGAACAGTGATTTTAAACCGTCATGCGCGAGAAATTTTAATAGTTTTATTCACAATTTGGGTCTTATGGAGTACAATATGGTGGGGCATCAGTTCACTTGCATTAGAGATAATGGCAGAAAGCACAGTAAGATTGATAGGGTGTTGGTGTCTTCAAATTTTTTTAACAAGTGGCCGGAGGCGTCCATTAGAGCTCTGCATAATCTTCACTCGGATCATAGACCATTATTATTATCCTTAAGCTCCTTGAATTTTGGGCATAAACCATTTAGACTTTTTAATTCGTGGCTGAAGAAAGAAGGTTTTGATAATGTTGTGAGATTGGCGGCGGCCAAATTCAGCTTTCAGGGGGAACCGGATTTGTTTTTATCCAAGAAACTGGTGTTCATTCGATCGGAAATAAAGTCTTGGAGGGATGAAATGATAAAGAAAGAAGGTGAGGAAGAGAGGAGGGTTAGGGACGAGTTGGAGAAATTAGAAGAGGCCATGGAAAGCAGAAGCTTATCGGAAGAAGAGGATTGGATTTATGAAGAAAGCAACAAAGTTCTTAAGGAGTTAAGTTATAGCAAAGGGGAAGACCTTAGGCAAAGATCAAGAATTAAATGGGCGATTGATGGAGATGAGAATTCGAAGTATTTCCACGGTGTTATCAATAAGAGAAAAGCTGTGAATTCTTTTCCGGGGTTAAACATTAATGGAAGTTGGGTGACGGCTCCGGCTAAGGTCAAAAAGGAGGTTATGGCGTTTTTTAAGAAAACATTTGTGGATAACTGTGTTAATAGACCGGTTATTAATTGTAGTGGCATCAAAAAATTGTCTTCTTCGGAGAAGGAATTTTTAGTGGAGGGGTTCACCAGTAAGGAAATAAAGGAAGCTGTTTTTGAGTGTGGAGACGACCGGGCCCCTGGGCCTGATGGGTTTACGATGAAGTTTATCAAGATGTTCTGGGATATTTTTGAGCAAGACTTTAAGAATTTGTTGGATTTTTTTCATAGAGAAGGAAGAATCAATGTGGGTTGCGGTTCCTCCTTTATTACTCTTATTCCTAAAATCAAAGATCCGGTGGAGCTCAATAATTATAGGCCAATCAACCTGGTTGGGATTATCAGCAAAGTTATCTCCAAAACCCTTGCCAACCGCTTAAAGATGGTGATTTCAAATGTTATTTCAGAAACTCAATCGGCGTTTTTAAAGGGTAAGTTTATTCTTGATGGGCCGCTGATTGTGGATGAATTGATTACTTGGTGTAAGAAGAGTAAGCGGAAGGCGTTCTTGCTTAAGATCGACTTCGAGAAAGCGTATGATAATGTTAATTGGTCGTTTGTTGTGGATATTATGAAACAAATGGGTTTTCCGGAGTTTTGGTGTCGTTGGACATGGGGGATTCTATGCTCCGCTAGATCTTCGATCTTAGTTAATGGATCTCCTACCTTCGAGTTCAAGTGTGAGAAAGGGATGCGGCAAGGAGACCCGATATCACCGTTTATTTTTTTGATCGTTATGGAAGCTCTTTCACTTATGCTAGACAAGGCAAAGGATGAAGGTATCTTGAAAGGTATGTCTATTTCGAATGGCGGTCCTACTATATCTCATCTTTTGTTTGCTGACGATGCAATTATTTTGGGGGATTGGTCCTCGGAGAACGTCTTAAATGTTGTTAGGATTCTTCGGGTTTTTCATATGTGTTCGGGTTTGAAAATTAATTTATCCAAGTCTAATCTCTATGGAGTGGGGGTGGAAGGGGTAGAGGTGGAGGTTAAAGCGGCCAGTGTTGGGTGCAAAGCGGATATTCTTCCGTTTCGTTATTTGGGGATTACGGTTGGAGCTAATATGAGTAATGTTAATAGTTGGAAACCGGTGTATGATGTATTTCAAGCGAGATTGTCGAAATGGAAGGCGGATTCTTTGTCCATTGGGGGAAGGTTAGTGCTTATCAAGTCCGTTCTTGAAAGTCTACCCTCTTATTATTTTTCGCTCTACAAGGCGCCTTGCAAAGTTATTAATGATTTAGAATGTATGATAAGAAGGTTTCTATGGGGGAGTTTTAGTGAGGATAAAAAAATTCACTGGGTGGCATGGGATAGTGTCTCCTCTCCAAAAGATTGTGGTGGCCTCGGTTTAAGTAAGCTTAAAGATATCAATTTGGCTCTTCTATCTAAGTGGTGTTGGCGGTACAAAACCGATGAAAAAAGTTTATGGAGGAAAGTTGTGTCAGCGATTCATTGTGGGGTTCGTAACTGGGACTTTCTGCCGTCTAAAAATAATTGGGGTAGTCCTTGGAGTAAAATTGTGAAATGGATAGCAAAATTAAAGGTGGGAAATCTGCCGTTTCGAAGTTTCTTTAAGGGGATCCCGGGTAGGGGAGATTCTATATCGTTCTGGCTGGATCCATGGGCTACCAGTGAGCCGCTGAAAGCTCTGTTTCCGAGTCTATTTCTTATCGAATCTGATAAGAAATGCAGAATTAGCGAGAGAATTTCCAATGGTTCGGTCCAGGTAAGTTATCTTTGGCAGTGGAAGCGACCACCTGATCAAGGAGATGAACCGGAGGAGTTGCAGCAATTGCAAAGGGTGTTGGAACCGGTTGCGGTGTCGGATAGTGCAGACAAATGGATTTGGCTTGGGGAGGGATTTGAAGATTTCAGTGTTACTGCTGTTAAAAGATCTATTCTAAAGGGTAGGGGATTGAATTCCGAATCGGCTTTCAAGTGGTGTAAATGGGTTCCCGCTAAGTGTAATATTTTCGCTTGGCGGGCGAACCTTAATAGGATTCCTACCATTGAAGCGTTGCGTAGAAGAAATATCATTATTCAGAACTCGAGATGTGGCTTTTGCAACGAAGGAGAAGATGAGGTGAGTCACCTTTTTACGGGATGTATTGCGGCTAATGTTGTATGGAATTATGTTAGTAAGTGGTGTCGTGTCCCACAAATCTTCGCATTCTCTTTTCAAGATCTGTTGGATTCTCATAAGACGTGTGGTTTAAAGGAGTCGGAGAAGCTCATTTTCCAAGGTGTTATAATTATTGCGTGTTGGAGTCTTTGGAAGGCGAGGAATGAAGCGAGGTTCAGGAATAGCTCTTTTAGAGTAGAGAAGATCATTAGTGAGGTGAAATCCTTGGGGTTTCTTTGGGTTAAGAATAGAACGAAGTTTAAGAATATCTCGTGGGAAAATTGGTGTAAATTTGTGATTATGTAATTTTGTAGCAGTTTTGGGGCCTCCGGTTTCTGGGGTGGTGTTTTTCTAAGGCAAATTGGATTTAAATAATCCCAACTCACTGTTATTGGCCAATAATAATCCCAACTCATTTAATCACCACTAATAATCCGAACTATTCACTTTTGTTTGTAAAATACTCCCAGTTAAAAAAACACTAACCAGGTTAAAAAATTGCTGATGTGGCATGCCACGTCACCTGCCACATCAGTTGCCACGTCATCAAAAATGCCACGTAGACTGCCACATCAGATGCCACGTCATCAAAAAATGCCACATCAACTGCCACGTCAGCAAATTGCTGATGTGGCATGCCACGTCACCTGCCACATCAGCAATTTTTTAACCTAGTTAGTGTTTTTTTAACTGAGAGTATTTTACAAACAAAAGTGAATAGTTCGGATTATTATTGGTGATTAAATGAGTTGGAATTATTATTGGCCAATAACAATGAGTTTGGGATTATTTAAATCCAATCTGCCTTTTTCTAATGAAGTTTACATTTAAAAAAAAATAGTGGTCCACGTACGCGCTGAAATATATAAAATAACTGTGGCGGCTAGGCTAAAATGCGCACTCATGGTGGTATCACTATGACTTCTTCACCAAGCAATCACACACACCTGCAAATGCATGTATTCACTCCATTTTTACAAGTTGAATTCGTGTTTCCATAGTAGAAGCTGCTCTGAATTCCACAATCGCGTATCGGATATCGAAATCAGTGCACTACTTTCAGGTTTAGCAAATTTTTTTTTGATTCTTCACGCTGATTAGGTTAAATTGATGAATCGTCGATCGTAATGTACTCACTATCGATCATTTTGCATGTAATTAGGTTACAATTACTGTTTTTGTTCTCATAATCGGTAGATTTTGAGTGTTTTTTTAGCATTTTCATGTAATTAGGTTATAATTACTGGTTTTGTTATAAACAGTCGATTTTGAGTGTTTTTTTTAAAGTATTTTACATGTAATTAAGTTATAATTACTGTTTCTATTCTCATAATCGGTAGATTTTGAGTGATTTTTTAGCATTTTGCATGTAATAAGGTTATAATTACTGTTTCAGCTATAAACAGTAGATTTTGAGTGTTGTTTTAAGCATTTTACATGTAATTAAGTTATAATTACTGTCACGGCCCCCGACCGGTTTGACCCGTTTCAGGAGCCGCGGGACAGAAAATCCCGTGGTATTTATTTAATTGAGTTTGACAGCGGAAGTTTTCATCAGGATCTTTTAAAATGTAAATATTTCCCGATTATTTTATTTCACAACTCGAGATAAAACCCGGTAATTTACAATAGTTTGATTTCACAAAGAAATCTTTTATTTTTACAAAACATGTTTCTTTATTTTATACTGAGCCACTTCCTTGAGCTTGTAGTGCTATATGGCACTTTTCCTAGATCATATGTGATCACCTGAAACATGTTTGAAAAATGTTTTGTCAGCGGGAAATACTGAGTGAATCATTCTATTTTGCATAATGATGCATAGTTATTAATTACAGCATAAGAGCGATTACAATGGCTTCTATCTCATTTTTATCTGGCATTCTGTCACAATGGTGACGATGGTCATACCACTATTTAGATCAATGAACCTAAATAGTGACGATTATCCCTGTAGGTCAATGAACCTAACAGTGATTATCCCGAGTAGGTCAATGAACCTAACTGGGAGAAAATTAGTAATGTGCACAATACCCCACTAACCAGTAATTCAAGATATCCACGACTTAGTCCCTGTAATTATAACCTTGAAAATAATTTGGAGTATTGTAAAACATTTAATAAAAAGAGAATGACTCACATTGCAGATTTATACGGGCAGAGTTTGGCCTACTGATTTAGCCTTTTATCCTAAATTTAATAACAAGCACACAATTCGGGGTTAGTAAACAATCCAACAATTACGATAACTCACGAGATCAAATTCTCACAACGAACGACAAAGTGCAATACTTTATCCATCGAATTAACGATGATCCATCAAATTAATGACGAACGACAAAGTGCAATACTTTATCCATCGAATTAACGATGATCCGTCAAATTAATGACGAACGACAAAGTATAACCCTAATGTGGGCGGCACTTAAACATTCATTGGATATATTGATCGATCGGAAAATGAATCGTAATAGCGATTGTGCTAATACCCTGATTGCGGCGTCGATTTAGTGCCTGTGTGTGTTAATTGAAGTATACAGAAGTTATCTCAACGCACAGAGTGAATTTGAGCATCGTTCAATCGTCCAGAATTAAGTCCCAAGGTCCTCTATTTATAGCCCAATTTTGATCAACCATACGCACCGTAGACCTAAAACCTCTGCGCATCGTATGGGACTTTAATAAGCCTGCGCATCGTATGCTAAAAACCTCTACGATGCGTAAGGGGTTGAAAGTAGGTTATAGGGTAGCCACGTGTGGGACTAGCTTAGCTGAATCATATATTTTGAATTTTCACTTGTTGACAGCAAATAATTGTAGATAATAATCAACTAGGGTTTACCCCCCTGAGTTTTAGGGGCCCTGATCCTGATTCCGATTGTTCTGAAAATTTTAGGGTTTGCCCAGAATCACTTGGGTGTCTCAATTAAGGTTTCCTATTGGTCAAATTAATTTAATAATTATGACTTTTGATGAGAGTCGTTACATTCTCCCCAACTTAATAAAAATCTCGTCCTCGAGATTTACTGGAATAATTGAGGATACTTTCTCTTTATTTCGGATTCCAGTTCCCAAGTATATTAGGGTTCTATCTTTGAATCCCACTCTACTTAAACTAATACTATTTGTTTACCTTTATATCTTGGAAAGGTACTACCAAAAATTCATCTGATAGACATTTCTTGAGATTGGATATATAAAATGTATTCCAACTAATCTTCCTGGTAGTTGTAAACTATAAGTAACTGGTCCAATACGTTTAATTACTGGAAATGATCCTACGTACTTTAGTATTAGCTTTTCTTTCGTACTGAATCTAACAACTCCTTTCCAAGGAGATACTTTCAACAGCATTTTGTCACCAACTCGAACTCCAACGACTTTTATCTATTTATCTGTATAACTCTTCTGCCGATCTTTAGTCGTCTTCAGCCTTTTCTTCGTGATACTAAATATCACAGTTGTAGTTACTTAAGATTTTCATACATCTCCTTTGCCTCTTGTTTACTTCTTTTTGCCCAACTATATATCTCAAATTCTTGTGACCTGTATAGATAGTATACTTACTTCTATACAGATAATTTATCCAAATCTTAAGGGCAAAAATTATGGTTCCTAAATTCTAAATTATGAGTGATAAAATTTTCTTCATACTTTTTCAATTGCCTTGAGGCATACGCAATTACCTTTTTGCGTTGCATTAACATATATCTAAATCCTAGCTTTGAAGCATTACCGTATACTTCAAAATCTTCAGTTCCTTCTGGTAAGGCTAGGATTAAATCATTGGTAAATTTCTAAAGGCTTCTTCTTGTTTAAATCCCCATTTCAATTTAACTGTTTCACAAATTGGTTTAGTTAATGGTATACTATTTTGGAAAATTCCTTAGTAAATAGTCTATAATACTAAACCTACAAAATTCCTAATTTCCATTGCGGTTTGCAGAATCTTCCATTTGGTAATTACTGCTATCTTAGCAAGATCTACGTGAATACCTTCATGATTTACCATATGACCTAGAAATTGTACTTCTGGCAGCCAAATTCACACTTCGAGAATTTGGTGTAAAGCTTCTCTTTTCTTAAAAATGCTAAGAGTGCATGCAAGTGCTGATAATGTTCTTCCTGACTTTTGGAATAAATAAGTATATCATCTATGAAGACAATTACAAATTTATCCAAATATGATTTACAGATCATATTCATTATATTCATGAATGCTGCAATTGCATTCCTTAACCTAAAAGGCATGACTGTAGACTCTTAATGACCATACCTAGTCCTGAAAATAGTTTTAGGTATGTCTTCCTCTTGTACTTTTGACTGATAATATCCGGAACGTATGTCGATCTTAGAAAAATATCTATCTCCCTGGAATTGATCGAATAGATCATCAATTCTAGGTAATGAGTATCGATTCTTAATTGTAACTTTATTCAATTCCCTATAATCAATACACATTCTCATCGAAACCTCCTTTTTCTTAACAAACAACACCGATGCCTCCCATGAGGATAAACTAGGTTGTATGAAACCTTTACTTAATAATTCATCTAATTGCTTTTTCAATTTTTATATTTCGGTAGGTGCTAACCGATAAGGTTCCCTGGCTTATCGGTAAAATTCCTGGAATTAGATGAATCCTAAATTCTATCTTCCTATCTGGTGGTAATCCAGGTAAATCTTCTGGAAATACATCTGGGTATTCTGAAATTACAGAAATTTCCTTAATTTCTTTATCTTTAGTATTGATGATTATTGAAATCATGTATACTATTCCTTGCTTTCGTTCATAATTATCAACTTCCATTATTGATTATGAACTTTATGGTTTTACATGATTTATCTCCTTTAATCATTATTACTTTTCCAGTGGGTGCACAATTTCTATGGAATTCTTATCACAAAGAATTCGTGCATAGTGGTTTTACTAATCAATTTTTTTTCCTAACATAACATCGAATTCAACCAATATGGTTGCATGAAATTTATGACTTAAAAGTTCTATTTCTACGCTTTGCAGAACCTTATTTATTTTAACTAAATTCCCATCTGCCGTTTCTACTGTAGAAATTTATCTAATGCTGGTTAATGATAAGTTAAGAGTTTGGCAGAGTAAAGTATTTATAAAACTTTGGGTTGCACCAGAGTCAAATAATACTTTTGTGTAAACGTTTGTAAGCTAAGAACATACCGGCTATTACATCTGGAATCATCTCGGCTTCTTGAGTAGTCAACTGGAAGGCTCTTACATTCCTTTTTGCTCCTTCTGCTGGTTTGGCTTGATTGTCAAATGGTTTATTCAGTTTTGGACAATCTGGCCTAAGATGTCCAGTTTCTCTACAGTTGTAGCAAACTGAAAATTTCTTCCTCCTACAGTCTTCTTCTTGATGCCCTGAAATCTTGCAAAAATTGCAATATCCTTTGTATCTTCCAAAATGCTTCCTTTTGCAAAAATTGCAAAATGGACTAGTAGAAGATTGCCCATTCCCTCCTTTCTTGAAATTATTATGGTTACCCAAACTGAATTCTTGGGTAATCTTTTGGGCTACTTCCTTCCTTCTATTTTCTTTTCTTGTCCGTACTAGCTCGTCAGTCATAGTATTGGCTAATTCTACTGCATCATCAATCGTGCGAGGTTTCGCAGCTTTGACGATATTACGGATCTCGGAAATCAATCCCCAAATATAACGAGAAATAAGTACCGGCTCTGGCGAAGCCAGGGTTGGTACCACTCTAGCATATTCGAAGAATGTCGAAGTATACCCTCGACAATCTACATCCACCATCCGATGGGTTAGAAATTTATTTGTCATTTGTTCTTTTTCATACTCGGGACAGAATTTTCTTTCTACAAAGCTCTTAAATTCTTCCCAATTCATAGCATATGCTATCCTTCTTCCTTTTGCTTGTAACACCGTATTCCACCATTCTAGCGCCACTTCTTTAAAAAGGTTTGACGCATACATGACCTGATCATCCTGAGCACATTTACTTATGGCAATTACTGCCTCGGTTTTCTCTAACCAACGCAGTGCTGCAGTCGCTCCTTCATTGCCTGCAAACTCAGTGGGTTTACAAGCAAGAAATTCTTTGTAAGTGCAACCAGGCGTTGCAACTTTCCTTTTCTTAGGGAGCGGAGCTTGCCGTGGTTCATTATCATGATTAACATGATTACTGCCTCCGTTTACGCTATTACTGAAATTATTTTCAGAAATACGTTTGCTTGGAATAATTTGTTGAGGCTCAATTGGATTTTTAACAGCAGCAATGATTGCTGGAATAGCATTGGCTATCCCTTGAGCAACTATTCCTGGAATAGCGTCGGCTATCCCTTGAGCAACGATATTTTCTATATCTTGCCTAGTCATAAATTGATCCCCCTGTTGTTGCTCAGGTTGATTAACCTCATTAACTGGTTCATTATTAGCGTTTTCCATCTGATATCTAATTTATAGATAAATAATTAGTATAAAGGAAATAATCCAATGTCACAATTTAGTTACACATAATCAAGTAAACGAATATACAAACAAAATTGTAACTTTTCGAATATTTCATTATATCATGCTTCTATATATACCCGTTTTATTATTTATTTTACACATACCGATTTTACTATTATGATTACACAACCATGTTTTCATAATCCCCTATCCTTTGTCAGGTGATGTTCTAGTAACGGCGTTCCTTCTCATCGTATTTCCAGGAGATCTGTCCCAAAATTTCTTGGATCCTATTCCCAGCATCCATTTTATCAAAATGATGAAGTTCAGTCCTATTCTCGTTACTTATTGGTGAATTTGGTAAAGGTTTTGGTTTTGGTTTGATCTTAGGAAAAAGCTTATAAGGATGGTTTTGTAACAATATTTCATTATTCACCCATTCGTCTATTTGTGAGTGGATTGATAGGTTTGGAATAGCTGGTTCTAAATTCATTGGTAGTTGTGTTTCAAGAGAATGAATAAAATCATTTTCTTTAATAGACTCAATAGTATCATCGGTTGCCATTATAAAATCTAATTCTTCTTGAGATGGTAATTTCTCAATTTGCCTAGAGCTTTCCCCAATTTCCATTTTCTTAGGCTTAGGTTTCTCGAGAGGTAAAGCGTTGAATTCTATAGGTTCTTCTATGTCTGTGTCACACCCCTATTTTCCACGTGTCACCGGTAGGCCCGGTGGGGAGTATCGTGACGTAGTTGATAACATCATAGTCAAACAACACAATATATAAATGCACAGCGGAAGCAAAAGATAAATATATTACAATCCGAATATAACGTAATATCAAAGTATTACAACGGAAAGTAAAGGATCCACATGCGGATC
The DNA here is from genome assembly GCA_030545235.1 of Helianthus tuberosus. Taxonomy (NCBI): domain Eukaryota; kingdom Viridiplantae; phylum Streptophyta; class Magnoliopsida; order Asterales; family Asteraceae; genus Helianthus; species Helianthus tuberosus. The sequence goes on from CM060371.1 coordinate 202,902,588, forward strand.
TTAAAACATATCACTTGTTCAACAGACTTTAGACGCCTAGAACTTGCAAGATTCCTTATTAGCGCCCTGAGCTTCCAGCCAATTACGTTCAGTACCTGTCACTTAACCTTTTTGGAAAATACGTCAGTTTTCACTGGTAAATACACTCAACTGACTCACTTGAAAAGAGTTTGAGAAAATTGATTTGAATGCACGTGGCACAAAATATCTTTTATAATTTGATTAAAATGCACAGAGGCAAAATTAACCTTTTTAACTTGGAACAATTATAGTTATAACCTTGTATACAGATTTACATGTTCGTTATACGTTCAGGGCCCGATGTAGAAACCGAGTCAAGATTAACAGACACGCCACAAGTATAGGCCCACAAGAGAGTGAGATACCGTTATTACTTAGTAACTGTCAGGTGTATGCCTACACCCCGTACCTAAGACGTGGCCATTTTATAATACAATGATGTCAGGGATATCCGGGACATGGTCATTAACCCCTAAAGGCTTTTATTTCAAACAATACAGATTAAACCGGGTTACCTCAATAATTTAACCATAATAAGATTAAATATTCAATACCCGACCAAGCGGTATTATTATACCGTATTCCAAGCCCGTATAGGGAAAATAAGTTAAGAGTATTTACCTGAGCTAGCTCCTGTCTTAAATAGCAAGAATCTAATAACTCAGCCGTATTCACTTAAGTAAGCGTAGGTACCATTTACCGGAATTCTCTAGTCTGGAATGATGGTATAAATAACTAATTAGAATGCTAACGGGTCTTTAATTTAGCCTAAGCTTAGACCGGTTAGTCTTAGGGTAATATACGGTTCGAACGCATGATTAAGCGAAGACCGGATGGAATGTGAATTTGATCCGACAAGTTTGAAGACTTGTATAATATGGGTTTACTAAACACATTCTGGATTTTGAGACAAAAATGATAATGTTTGACCCGTTTCGGTCAATTCATGTAAACTAGTTACATAAACCGAACCGAACGCGAAAAGTGCGTTACGGGCGACCATGGGAGTCGTATGCACGTTTCCTGAGTTGATATGCTTTAAATATGTTAAAATATTAGCAAAGAAATTTCTATTATGCCCGAAACGGATTTAAACTCAACTTATGCCTCATAGGGGTATTTTGGTCATTTAAAAGATTATAAAAGATCTTATTTACCAATCTGAGTTACGGGTCTGAATTATACAGTAAGTATACTTAATTTATCATGTTATAACAGTATGGTATGACCCGTAAGCAAAACTTATCATTTAAAACAAGACTATGCGCCTTAGGGGCATTTTGGTAATTTAACAAAGGCTAAAAATGTCAAACTTGGAAATCTGAGTTTATAAACTTGTACTTACTGTTATTTTTATAGAAATATGTTAAACACATCAGTAAATATAAGTCTTATATGTTTAATATGGTTATAGGATATATTATGCGTTAAAAATGCCTAGAAAGGCGATTTGGAGCCGTTTTCGGGTTCGTAAAGGAAAGCTGAGATTTTTATACTTCCAGAAGGCTCAACATACTATATTTAATAAATAAAATCAGTAGGAAGTGGTTTGGGGTCAATCGGATTTATAAAACTCGTTTTATGGCCAAAAAGGGCAAAACCGGCATTAACCGAATCAACTTAGCGACCTATGAAATGATCAGCCAAAAATTAAATAAAAATCATCAAAAATCCCAAAATATTATATAACATCGGTGGGTAAAAAGTTTTATACCAAAAAGTGGCCTTAAATAGGTTATACGCTAAAAGCGCCGTTTATGTACATAAAGATATAGTTTTACGATATCGGCCATAACTCAAAATCTGGACCACCAACTGATCTCAAATTTTCGGTGCAAGTTTATAAATTAGTAATAAAGATTTCTACTCTTTCACTTTTCCAAAAATCACGTTTTATATCAAAAAGGGCAAAATAGTCAACTTTAAGCATAACTCGGAAACATGCATACGAATTGGTTAAGCATAGACTCAAGTTATAAAAATTCCAGAGAGTCATTCATAAATAAAAATGGTCAAAAATAAACTCTAATACAGATCTCAAACATGCATGCATGGATCCGAATCGAGAGTCAACGAAAAAGTCGTTTTATAAGACTTTCGGTTCCAATCCGGGTTTATACCAAAGATTGTCGAGTTGATCATGGTAAAACATATTCTTACATTCATTATAAAGCTATTTTTGATGATCAAACTGATTGCATGTCATCTACATTACCATTTATGCTATATTTCACAAAAACAATTTCTGTTGACTTTTTAAGAACAACTTTGACTCGACAAATAGCATGCTTAGAATGGGAATCAGAGAATACCCTTTTGAGGGTTTGTTTCCCACATAAATACCAACTTATAAGTGGTTTCAATTTGAGAAATGACAGAGCCAAATTCGTTTAATCGAAAAGTCAAACTATATGAACAACGGTTTGACTTTTAACTAATAATCTATGCTAGAACGGATTAGAGGAGGATATGAATGCTTACAAAGGACCTAATGAAGCCTAGGAAGCACTTGGAGTCTGCCTTGTCGATCAGATTGCTCCTGGAGAAGCCTTGTGAGTTTTTTGAAAGTTCAAGTGTTTGAATGTTGCAACTATGAGTGCCTATTTATGGAACTTTGATCAAATTAAAGCTGATTCAGAGGTTTTGGAATGATATGAGCAGAGCATAGATGATCCTTGTTGCATGTAAGCTCATTGGGGAGCTCTTATAATCGTCCACAGCTGGAAACCACTCACAAACCGACTTAAAACTGACACCTGCACGTATTCTGTCGCTGGGCAGGCGTCGCGCGGCGCGAGACCCCCTCGCGCTACGCGAGGGTGTTCATTACCAGCTTTTCAAGTTTCAAATGTTGCAATTCAACCCCTAATCTTTCGTAACGTGTTTAGGCTATTTATTTAGCACTCTTGGCCCTTATATCTGACTTTTATAAATCTTGGGACTTTTATAATCATGGCAAAGTCCTCGGTTCGCTTTGCGCTTACCCGAAAAGTCACGAAATTCACGATAACGCAATTAACCTTTCTTGTACGGTTTTGGCCATAACTTTCTCATACGATAACGAAACTTCATGAAATTTTTATCGTATATTCTCGCGAGTATATTTTATTGTTACAAAGCTTCGGGTTTGCCAAAAGATCACTCAGAGGTATAATTTCAACATGTTGACACTTTTAGTCCCTGTAGTTTGTAATTCCTCACTTTCTTTCATTTCTCGCTTCGTATGATCCATGACTTATCCGTTCAAGGTTATAAACACCATGTAGGGTAATTGTAGGGCCTATTTATCAGTTGTTGACACTTTGAACCCTTATGTGCACATAGTTTCACCGTTTGTCAACTTTAGTCCTTCTAAAGTTTGTTTTCACATATACAAAGATCATGACACGTGTCAATACATTATTGGACGTAAATTTTCGAGGTGTTACAGTCTGGAATATACCTATTGAAATCTCTGGAAACTTCTATTCTTACTGGATAGAGATTTAAATTCTGAAGGGCTTCCGACAGATCACTCATGCTGTTTAGCAAAATACACACAATTACTAAGTCATAACAAAATTTTATAGAACAACTTTTTAAATAGTATTTCATACTACCAAAACAACTGAAAATTAAAACATACTAGGTTTTATTTATAAATTTATTTATAAGGTTTCTAGACTGTAGATAATAAAAGTACTTTGAATCAATATTATTTAAAGATTTATATTTACTATTTACAATAGCTAACATATAAAAATCTGCCCATACTATTCAAAATTAGTCAAATAATTAAAACATATAATCACAAAATAGCAATTAATAAAAATTAAGTATTTTTCTAAATACTTAATTGGCTTAAATCAGTGGCTCGATAAGTGGCTCTGATACCACCTTTTTCTGTCACGGCCCCCGACCGGTTTGACCCGTTTCAGGAGCCGCGGGACAGAAAATCCCGTGGTATTTATTTAATTGAGTTTGACAGCGGAAGTTTTCATCAGGATCTTTTAAAATGTAAATATTTCCCGATTATTTTATTTCACAACTCGAGATAAAACCCGGTAATTTACAATAGTTTGATTTCACAAAGAAATCTTTTATTTTTACAAAACATGTTTCTTTATTTTATACTGAGCCACTTCCTTGAGCTTGTAGTGCTATATGGCACTTTTCCTAGATCATATGTGATCACCTGAAACATGTTTGAAAAAGGTTTTGTCAGCGGGAAATACTGAGTGAATCATTCTATTTTGCATAATGATGCATAGTTATTAATTACAGCATAAGAGCGATTACAATGGCTTCTATCTCATTTTTATCTGGCATTCTGTCACAATGGTGACATGTCACAATGGTGACGATGGTCATACCACTATTTAGATCAATGAACCTAAATAGTGACGATTATCCCTGTAGGTCAATGAACCTAACAGTGATTATCCCGAGTAGGTCAATGAACCTAACTGGGAGAAAATTAGTAATGTGCACAATACCCCACTAACCAGTAATTCAAGATATCCACGACTTAGTCCCTGTAATTATAACCTTGAAAATAATTTGGAGTATTGTAAAACATTTAATAAAAAGAGAATGACTCACATTGCAGATTTATACGGGCAGAGTTTGGCCTACTGATTTAGCCTTTTATCCTAAATTTAATAACAAGCACACAATTCGGGGTTAGTAAACAATCCAGCAATTACGATAACTCACGAGATCAAATTCTCACAACGAACGACAAAGTGCAATACTTTATCCATCGAATTAACGATGATCCATCAAATTAATGACGAACGACAAAGTGCAATACTTTATCCATCGAATTAACGATGATCCGTCAAATTAATGACGAACGACAAAGTATAACCCTAATGTGGGCGGCACTTAAACATTCATTGGATATATTGATCGATCGGAAAATGAATCGTAATAGCGATTGTGCTAATACCCTGATTGCGGCGTCGATTTAGTGCCTGTGTGTGTTAATTGAAGTATACAGAAGTTATCTCAACGCACAGAGTGAATTTGAGCGTCGTTCAATCGTCCAGAATTAAGTCCCAAGGTCCTCTATTTATAGCCCAATTTTGATCAACCATACGCACCGTAGACCTAAAACCTCTGCGCATCGTATGGACTTTAATAAGCCTGCGCATCGTATGCTAAAAACCTCTACGATGCGTAAGGGGTTGAAAGTAGGTTATAGGGTAGCCACGTGTGGGACTAGCTTAGCTGAATCATATATTTCGAATTTTCACTTGTTGACAGCAAATAATTGTAGATAATCATCAACTAGGGTTTACCCCCCTGAGTTTTAGGGGCCCTGATCCTGATTCCGATTGTTCTGAAAATTTTAGGGTTTGCGCAGAATCACTTGGGTGTCTCAATTAAGGTTTCCTATTGGTCAAATTAATTTAATAATTATGACTTTTGATGAGAGTCGTTACAATTACTGTTTCTGTTCTTATAATTGGTAGACTTTGAGTGTTTTTTAGCATAATGTATGTAATTAGGTTATGGTAGAGGATCCTGTACATTAATCCAGAAGTGTGAGAAGTGAATTATAACACTATATATAACACTATATAACACCATATAAACACCGTATAACAATATGTAACACCATATAACACCATATAACACTATGTAACACTATATAACACTATATAACAAATATAACACTATAGTGTTATAGATTGTTATATAGTGTCATATAGTGTTACATAGTGTTATATGGTGTTATATGGTGTTATATATAGTGTTATAATACACTTCTGACACTTCTAAATTAATGTACACTATCCCTACCCATTAGGTTATAACCGTTATAATTACTGTTTCTGTTATAAACAGTAGATTTTGAGTGTTTTTTAAGCATTTTACATATAATTAAGTTATAATTACTGTTTCTGTTCTCATAATCAGTATATTTTGAGTGTTTTTTTAGCATTTTGCATGTAATTAGGTTATAATTACTGTTTCTGTTATAAACAGTAGATTTTGAGTGTTTTTTAAAGCATTTTACATGTAATTAAGTTATAATTACTGTTTCTGTTCTTATAATTGGTTGTTTTTTTTAGCATAATGTATGTAAATAGGCTATAAATACGGTTTACGTTCTTATACTTGAGTGTTTTTTAGCCTTCTGAATATAATTAGTTTGTAATTACTGTTTCTGTTCTTAAATTGGTAGATTTTGCGTGTGTGTTTTTTTTCGTATTTTGCATGTAATTAGTTTATAATTACTGTTTTTGTTCTTAAAAACGGTAGAAATTTTAGTGTTTTTTTTTAGCTTTTTGAATATAATTAGTTTGTAATTACTGTTGCTGTTCTTAAATTGGTAGATTTCGCTTTTTTTTTTCAGCATTTTGCATGTAATTAGTTTATAATTACTGTTTTTGTTCTTAAAGTTAGTAGATTTTGATTGTTTTATCCTTTTGAATATAATTAGTTTATAGTTACTGTTTCAGCTCTAAATCGGTAGATTTTTAGTGTTTTTTAAGCATTTTAAATATAATTAGGTTAAATTAATGAATCATCGATCGTAATTTACTCGCTAACGAGCATATTGCATGTAATTCGGTTACAATAACTGTTTCTGTTCTCATAATCGGTAGATTGTGAGTGGTTTTTTTAGCATTCTGCATGTAATTAGTTTTTCTGTTGTTAAAATCTGTAGATTTTGAGTGTTTTTTAGAATTCTGAATGTAATTAGTTTATGATTACTGTTTTCGTTCGTAGAATCGGTAGGTTTTGAGTGTTTTTTTAGCATTTTGAATGTAATTAGTTAATAATTATTGATTACGTTCTTAAAATCAGTTGATTTTGAGTGTTTATAAATGTATCAGTTTGTAATTTAGATTTTGAGTGTTTTGTAGCATTTTGAATGTAATTAGTTTATAATTGCTGCTTTTTTTCTTAAGATCCGTATATTTTTGGTGTTTTATTCCTCAATTATTGTTTACAAACGATTGGAAAGATTGACTCTGCTGTTCTAATTGATGGCAGAAAGGCTACTCGACCGGTGGTAATAAAATGGTTGGTGGAAACAACATAAGGAAGCCGGCCTCTATGCAGGCTTCTTCATCAGAAGGTGAGGATTTATGATTTTTGTTGATTTTTCCGGGATTTTGGTTGTGTGATTTCTAAGAGATTACTGTGATTTTGCATTATAAGGTTACTTCTTCCATGCTTTTTCCAAACTTGACTATTTTAAAACCTAACAATCGAAAAATCGGAATTGTAAATTCTTTTACCAAATTCAAATTGATTATTACAACTTAAAGCCTGCAATAACGGCCTCAAATGCACATATTAACACCCCCTCCCATCACTCTTTCAGCCCTTCTCCTTAACATGTTTTATGCAGATCTTTAATTTGTTCTATGTATGTGGTGACGATGGTTTGCTTTACATGATATCCTGAAATAAGTAACATCTTATATTCATATTTAAAATGAGTTGTAATGTTGTATGCCTTTGATTTAATGTGGCGGTTTAGCAAGTCAAGCTGGCCATGGGGGAGCCGCATTAGGTACTGAACTGGCTGAACCAAATAATAGCATGATGGTGTCTTCTGCAGGCAAACATTCAATTTCTATGGTGGTGAAGCTTGAATTTCCTACTTTGTTGCTTTTCTTGTTTTTGTGTCAAGTTTGTTACCTTTTTTTCTGCAATTAAAGCTAAGAATATATGATAAACACACCCAACTTCATGTTCCTATCAAGAATAAACTACATAAGGTAAATGAAATTCGAAAATTTTAATGGGAGTTAAATGCCATTTTTGTCCCCGTAGCTTGTCCATGTTAGCTCAGTAGTCGTAGTGGTAGTCGTAGTGGTAGTGGTAGTGTAAAATGCCATTTTCGTCCTTGATCCCTGAGTTAACTGAGTTTTTTAATGTGAGTTTGATTTTTGGACTGAAATGACACGTTTTGAGAATCTCAGGGAGGAAAATGGTACAATTTTGAAATTTGGCCTGAAATGACAAAAGTGGACAAACCACAGGGAAGTTAATGGCACTCTTTTAATGGTCTTTGATATATTTTCTCCAAGTATATGGTCATAAATATTGAGCTATAAGTATTTATTCATATTGTTACGTTTCAGGGGATATTTTGAATAAGGCTAAACCGCAGGAAGTACTTTTTGCATGTTCTCTCTTGCTATGCTATTTAGTTATCATTGGTTTCTCTATCATACAAGTAGGGTCTTCCTTGTCTCGCTTCCTCCAAGGGAAATGGTACGCCTTTTTTGGAACTTACACTTGTTATATTTGTTGCAATCAGTGGCATAGCCAATATTAAAGCTCAAACAACAATAAAATTCAAGAGCCTCATAAAGGCCACAAAGAAATACAATGATTACATTATTTTTTATTTATGTGGAATGAGACTATGAGACTTGACTGTGGATCGCTTAACAATAGTGAAATTTTCAATTTTCTTTTGCAAAGAGTGTTGGGATGAACCAAATTAGTTATATATGTATTCTCTTGTAAAAAATTTTGGAATTTTTGGCCCACCCCACTCCTTATGAAGTTAACCCCGGATGCAAATACAAACACATACGCGTAACTGTGTAGCATTAAATGTAATTCCATTAAACCATTTGCAGGAGATTGATTGAATCGGAAACGGGGGCGCAACTAGTATATCCATCGTCAACAAACGAATACTCATTAAGTATGTTTCTTTTTTTATTTACCATAAAGCATGTATGAACTCCCTATGAAAATATGCATTTGTCATTTTCTTCACAAGCTTTTTATCTTATTCTACAAAAAGACCTTTTTCTCGTATACAATTTATGCATTCATTCACCTTATGAACAGCGGTAAGGTTAGACTACATCACAGTAACCCCCCCCCCCCCCCCCCCCCCCACACACACACTCCCACCAGCAGCTTTGCTATTTGTGGGATTTACTGGGTATGGTTGCTGCTGCTGTTGAGGGCGTATTATTTGCAAATATAAATTGTGTATTCGTTGCACTTTGTAGTCATGACATACGCATTCGTCTTATTGTGGAAAATTATTAACGAGGATTTTTTACAGCCATTGGAGGGACTTCTGAGTGTGTGGGTAGAGCTTTGGAAAAAATACAACCCTTAATTGATGAGGTCAGTTACCAATCATGGAATGCAACACCTCTTTTGTGAAACATAAGTGCACGGTCTCATGGCGGTTGAGGAGTCGACCTTGGACATAGCCCCGAGCAGGGTGGGTTTACATGTGAGATTCTTTGCCGTTAAAAAAAAGGTTTAATCGATGTTAGTGAGGTCGATTAGCTCTCCCTGTTGGTAAATACCAAATTAGTTAATCAAATTCAAGATGATTAAAATACAACCCTAATGCCCCATTTATATATAAAACACCTTGGGCCCCAGATTATCTTATATAGTTATATCCCAAGTCTATATCTTATTATTTAGTAAAAGATAATAATAAAAATAACCTGTTTTGACCCGAATCGTTTTGACCCGCATTGTTTTGACTTGTTACCTGACCCGCCCAACCAGTTCATTTGCTACCTCTATTATATTTGATCTCGATACCTTATTACTCAAACATGATTTTGAACAGGGTGTCAATAGCCCAGGCTTTCACCACACTCACTTCATATCACTTCCACTGGCTACACATCCACAATTGGTTGATAAGCTTATCAATTTTCAGAATTCAGTATTGGGGACAAATGATCCAAACCCTTCAGGTGACTTTCAACCCGTTGCTAATTATACGATTCCAAACTTAACTACCACATTTATACGTGATTTTAATAATATCTGATATTTGCTTACAACAGAACTGGGAATAGATGAATCCATCTTTATTAAGCTACGAACACTTCACTTAACTGTGCTCATGCTCAAGTTGTGGAACAAGGAGAGAGTTGATGCTGCTGTTAAGATATTCAAGGTCAGTTCAGTTGGTAAAACTTTCTTGGTTGACTGAAATACTTATTACGATATTACCACTCAGGGAATTGAAGCGGAAGTAATGGATGCATTAGGTGGCCAACCTGTATCTATTAAACTTAAGGGGCTGGTAAGAATCTTTTGATACGTGTCAGTTTATCGGTGGGAATTTTAGCAGTTAAGTCAGTTGGTTAGCTTAGCGGAATTGTGAATAAGTTAGTTATTGAGTCAATTAGTCAACTATATAGACTATATTTAGGAATGGTTATGTAGATCTACTAACTATCCCTTGCTTTAAGCATATCTGATTATGCGATCTGATTCAGTCCGGTTGCGCAGGTTGGGTAATGGGTTCGGGTTGAAACAGGTCATATAAGTAGGGGTGCTAACAGGCCAAGCCGAGCCCGAGCTTGGCTCATTGGTAGTTTCTCAAGCTTGGGCTTGGTTTATTATATATTAATTAATATATTAAATGAAAATAATAGAAATAATAGACTCGTTTAGGTTCGCGAGCTCGATAAGTGAAGCTCGGACTCGTAAACAAGTTTAAATAAGCTTGACTCGGCTCAGCTGGTTTACTAAACAACTTTAAATTAGAGGTAAATGTTATTAAATATAAATAAAAACTAATATTACCCTAAGGCTCGTAAGGCTTGACGAACTTCACATGCCAAGCTCGAGCTCGAGCTCGGGCTCAGGCTCGATAAGTAAACGAGCTTTATTTAAGCTCAAGCTCGGCTCGTTTCGAGCTTTTTCTCGAGCCGATCTCGAGCGGCTCCTGCTCTCGGCTCGTTTGCACCCCTAGTCATATTATTATATAGGCTATCTATTTATTAACCGTGATTAAAATATTTGAATAGAAACCATATAGAATTTTTTGAATGCATTAAATTAGACATCGGGTGACAAGATGGACACACAGGTAGTTTGGGGTAATGGGTCAAAATGGCTTCGGGTTAAAAAAGTCACTTCTTAGTAAGTGACCAAACAGGCCGGTAGGGTTGGATCAACCTGTAAACACTTTCTGTTCATTTAACAAATAAAGTATATCATCTTAGTAATGCTTTAAATATGATTACAAAACAATATTATTACAATAGTAATCTTTAGATATGTATTTATTTAGTTTATATTCTTTTTGTGCTTATTAGTTAATTCTTTCTCCTTACAGAATTGCATGAAAGGTTCTTTTGAAAAGGCTCATGTTCTCTATCTTCCTGTTGAAGTAGTAGATGGCGATGAAAGACTTTTGCGTGCGTGCAGTATCCACCTTTTATATGCACCTATTTATTTTTATTTTTTCATTTATTTTTGGCTTATTTTCTACATAAAATACCAAGATACTAGGCCCCCAATTACTCTTTTTTGCAAAAAAAAAAAAAAAAAAAAATTTACACATTTTTGGCAGCTTAACACTGTAAGTTATATTATTTATCAAATTATAGTTACTTTTGCTTTAGTTTAAATAGTAGTTTCTTATTGTTTTTGAAAATTAAAAAAAACTAGGAAAAATATTCCATAGAAAAAGAAAATAATGACGATGTAAAACTGCTATTTTTGCAAAATTTCCATCATATCTTGTTATTTTATGGAAAAAAAAAATATATCACTTGTCAAATGCAGCAAAAAAATGAAATATCATGTGGCTTTTTTCTTGAAATAATGAAGATTTTTAGTAGAGTAAACTGCAATTTTACACCCTGAGGTTAGGGGTCATTGGCACTCCTACCTCCCCTAAGGAAATAATTGCAAAATTACACCCCACTGTTAACCCTTATGTCGCATGTTTACCCCCTGCCGTCAGTCAACAGTTAGTTGACTGTTATAGGCAGGGGTATTTTGGTAATCTTACCCTATACTCATTATTATTATTATTATTATTATTATTATTATTATTATTATTATTATTTACCAATCGATATATACAGACCATTCTCTCTCTCTCTCTCTCTATTTCTGCTTTTCCTTATCTCTTTCTCTCTCAAGCACACCACCATCACCACCCCACCTCCACCTCCACCACCACCACATCACCATGGCTCCGCACCACCATGGCCACCGCACCTGCACCACCACCGTAAACATCTCCATCCCTGATGCACAACCCCCCACCAACGCGATACCCCTACCACAACCCACATATTCAGATCTGAACACCACCACAGTCATCATCATCCTGTCTTTTAACCCTCCATCCCTGATGCACCTGCACCACCACCGTAAACACCTCCATCCCTCTCTAGATTTCTCTGCTTCTCTCTCTCTCCCCCACCGCAACCACCCATCAATCTATATATCTGTATCTATAACTCCTTCGCTGAAGGTATGGATGTTGTGAAGGCGATTGAGAAGGTTGGATCTGGATCCGGAACCTGCTCGAAGCCGGTTGTGATTGCGGATTGCGGTCAGCTCTAGATCTGGATTGATCCGAGTGGTTGACTTTTGACTTGATTTGGTGAATTTCTGTTTGGTGTGTGTGAGTTTTACTGATTGTGAAGTGTTGGTTAAATGCTTGTAACGGTGATTTCATTGACTTTGTTGTTGATGGATATATGAAGTGTTGGTTAAATGCTTGGGATAAATAAGATCATCTTTTCAGTATTGGATATTGATTATCGTTGTTGAACATCTATTGCTTAATTTTAGTTGGTTTATGATCTGGTATGGTTGCTTATTGTTTGTTTTCCGGTTGAGGTTAATGGAGATTTTGTCACATTTATTGTTAATGTTGGAAGAATCCCCTTTCAGGTGGTGGCTGGAGGTGGTTGAGGGTGGTGGCTGGAGGTGGCAGTGGTGGTGAATGGCGGTGGCAATGGTTGCAGGGGGTAATGTTGTGTCTTAACACAAAGTACAGGGGGTAATAACAAAGGACAAATTAGTAATTTACCAGTGGGGGGTAATTGTGCGACTTAACATGAATGTTGGGGGGTAAAATGTAAGGGTAATATAGTCATTTCACCTTAGAGTTAACAGTTCTGTTACCCATTTTGACACCGGGGGGTAAACATGCGACATAAGGGTTAACAGTGGGGTGTAATTTTGCAATTATTTCCTTAGGGGGGGTAGGAGTGCCAATGACCCCTAACCTCAGGGTGTAAAATTGCAGTTTACTCTTTTTAGTATTATCCCTGAACTATTTTAAGAAATCATCACTGATGCTTTTACAAAAGCCGGCCTTGTTCTTAAGGGAGACGCCAAATATAAATTAAAGGTATGTTATACTACTTGCTAGTTTTTGGTTATTTTCATTTCTTACTGCAATTATAGAAAATGGTATTGTTTTTTTTAATATTTAATTTTTAAAATTTACTGCAATGCAGTTGCATGTGACAGTGATGAACACAATACAAAGGCAAAGGTTATATAATCCCACTTCTATGTTTCTGTAATCATTTCATTTTACATTTCTTATTTCATACAAGCTTGCATCTTGTTTCCGTTAAATATCTTTCGACCAAAAATATGTAAAATAATGAAAGTGCCCTTGATTTTTTTTAAACAATAATTTGAACCTATAGCATTTTGACATTTCATCAAAATCATTTTTTTCTTTAAAAAAAAAATAAAAATTTAAGGGCGTTTTCTTCAAATATTCAATTTTTTCTCATTTTTGTTCCCGAGTTTCATTTAACAGGGGGAGGGGAAAGAAAAGAGATGAAAATATAAAAAAAACCATATTCCTGAGTTTTTTTAAGGATAGGAGGGGAGGGAAAATGAGGGAAAAAGGAAGAAAATTTGTCCATATATTCATCCTCCCAAATTGGAGAGATTAGGAGAGAAAATATTATTAATTACTAAATTGCCCTCATATCTAATTAAAATGTTTTATGTTTAAAGGGTATAATGTCAAAATTGTTCCTTTCTTTTCTTTTCCTCTTAACTTGGGAACACGAAAAAAATCACATTCATTTTTCTTCCCCTCCCCCTCCCCCTGTTAAATGTGACTCGGGAACCCGTAGATTGAACTTACATTATAAGCTATGGTTTCATTTAAACTGATTTCTACCAAAAAAAAAAACTGTTAAATGATGAATATATATGCTTTTTTTAAGAGCAAGTATAAATGAAATCGAGAAAAATGCCCAGATAGTCCCTGTGGTTTGGTGAAATTTCACTTATAGTCCGTATCTTTCTAAAATTACAGTTATGCTCCCCAACTTTTGCACACTCATTTCTCGGATAGTCCCTAACGTGGATGGGGTTAGTTTGGACATTAGGGAGCATAACTGTAATTTTAGAATGGTAGGGACTGTAGGTGAAATTTTACCAAACCACATGGACTATCCGGGCATTTTTCTCAATGAAAATCAGTTACATACATGGACTGCTAATGCAGATGAAGTAGTAGTTTATAAATAGAAGTATGGATAAAAATGTTGGGAATTTTGTACTGTACAGGAGATATCCAGGTGAACAGGTTGCCCCGTTTGACGCTCAAGGCATTATAAATCAATATGGTTCCGAAGAATGGGGAGAATATGCTATTCCTGAAGTTCATCTTTCACAAAGGTTTAAGTACGATGACAAAGGTTACTACCATTGTTGTGCTTCTATTTCCCTAAACCCTTGAAACATGCGAGCGGATTAGTTCCTTTTGGTGATGTTCTTTTGAATCTTTTCAGCGATCTGTGTTTGAATGCGGAGATCAGTTCCGCGTGTTAAGATGTTGCACTGAAGTCTGAATGATGAATGGACTTATTTAAGTGTGTAAATTTGTTTGAAAACTTATTTAAGTGTCTAAATTTGTGGAGGCCTCTAAAGTTAAATTCGTGTGATATAAAGTTTTGAACTTTAATATAATAGGCTCATTTAGATTTAGACTTAGCCTAGTCAAGTATAACATGAGAAACTCGGGTTTAAGCTCGTTTATTAAAATGAGCTTCAATATAAGCTCAGCTTGATTCGAGCTTGTAGCGAGCCCGTCTAGAGTAGCTCATGAAAAACTCGTCTCGTTTACGCCCCATGTGTGTGACTCGACTTCCTCGGACAGTAGGCGTTCCAAGTAATACTGGATCTTCTACGATGTCTTATTTTCTTTTTATGTAGTCTTCTTGTCTCAAAGATGCAACATGTCATTTTAATCGCCTTAACTTCAACAACAAAAACGTAAGAAGCTAGAAGATTTTTCATATTTCCGTTATCAATGTAACACAACGTGATTGTGATTTAACATGTATTTATTTTAATAAATAAAATATCACAATTACATTTGACATAAGTTTAAAAAGTTTAGTTCGCATACAAATACGCTTAACCTACAACACATACGAAAGGCATGAAAAAGTAAAAAAAAAAATGGTGGCATTTTTGTAATTGTTTTACTCGTAGGGTAATTATCAAAATTACTCTACAAATAATCTTGTAGGTTAATTTTGTAAAATGATCTTGTAGGGTAATTATTAAAAGTACTCTACAAGTGTATTAAAAATACTTTACAAGTTTGTCAAATAACATACAATTCAAAATTACCCTAAAACATCAAAATTACTCTACAAGATCATTTGTAAAGTAATTTTGATAATTACTCTACGAGTAAAATAATTACGAAAATGTTACCGCGTTTTTTTAGGAAAAACTTTAGTTCGTACGTTAAAGTTATTTGTATTTGATCTTTTGTTTAACTAAAGTTAAAAGTATTTGTATTTTATCTTTTCTCTAATTATATAATATTGATCTTTTGTTTAACTAACGTTAAAAGTATTTGTATTTTATCTTTTGTTTAATTATATAGGGTTAGGATATAATAGAAAGTTTATTTGGGTAGAAAGCCTAGGAAGTAATCTTGACCATCTATTTATTTAATCAAGGGCTAAGATTAAATGAACGAAATTAAAGGAAAAAAAAGGAGGCGCGTGAGTTTGTTAGGGGCATTCTAGTCAATGCAGCACAATAGTTTCTCTCTCCTCCAATTCCACCCCATTTTTTAAACGTTAATAATTTTTTCATACAACATTATTTTTTTATAAAAATTGCACAAAAAAAACGAGCGTTTTTTTAATCTTTAAAACGAGTATACTATTGCTATATTTTCGATTTTTTTTTTGAAAACCCAGTTGCGTAAAACGCAATGGAGAAAACTCAGTTGCGTAAAACGCAATGAAAAAATAACGTAAAAAAATGACTTTTTCTAAAACGCAATGCACCAAAAACACAAAGAAATGTCTTATTTCTAAAACGCAATGACCAGAAAACACAAAGAAATGTCTTATTTCTAAAACGCAATAGCCTAAAAACACAAAAGAATGTGTGCTTTCTAAAACGCAATGGACTGAATGTGTTTTACCTAAAACGCAATGCACCCAAAACACAAAAAAATGTCTTATTTCTAAACCGCAATGGACAGAAAACACTAAAAAATGCTTTTTTTTTTCTTTTCTAAAACGCAATAGCCAAAAAACACAAAAGAAAGTGTACTTTCTAAAACGCAATGAACTCAAAACACATAAAAATGTGTTTTACCTAAAACGCAATGCACAAAAAACACAAAGAAATGTCTTATTTCTAAAACGCAATGTCAAGAAAACACTTAAAATGTCTTTTTTTTTCTAAAACGCAATGGCTATAAAACACATAAAAATGTCTTATTTCTAAAACGCAATGGCCTAAAAACACAAAAGAAACTGTTCTCTCTAAAACACAATGAACTGAATACACATAAAAATGTGTTTACCTAAAACGCAATGAGGAAAAACACTTCAAAAATGGTTTATTTCTAAAACGCAATGACCAGAAACTGTTGTTCACAGAACAGAAACTGTCTAAAACGCAATGACCAGAAACTGTTGTTCACAGAACCAGAAAATGAGGCAATTTCTGAAAAATTAAATTTTATGATGCATTTTTATTAAAGCAGTTTAATCAAAAAACACAAAAGAAGCTCGACCCCAGCCAGGGGCTCTGCCCCTTGGACCCCGCCAGGGGCTGCCGCCCCTTCGACCCTGCTACCAGGGGCGCTGCCCCCGGACCCCCGCCAAGATCGTAAAACGCAATGACTAAATCAAAAACCCAGATCGTAAAAATGAAATTAAAGAATTTCTTACATGGATCGAAGCCGATTTCTTCAACGATTGACGAAATTTGAATGATAGAAACACTTATCAGCGATCGAATCAAAACGGATCGAGTGATTATCTTCAAAATCACGGGAAAAACCGAGATTTTGAATGAAATTAAACTGGGTTTTCTTCAAAAAAAAAAACTGAAGAACACGTTGATCGGGTGTTTGAATCATTGATTGATGACGAAATTGCACTATAATGTAGTGATTATTGAGATAGTAAGTGAAGTAAAGGTTGAAGATGGTGGGTTTTGAAAATTGTGGGTTTTGAAGTTACTGGGGAGAAGAAGGAAGAAGAAAGGATATGATTGACTAAAATACCCTTCATTTTTATTTTAAATTTTGCCACATGTTATAATCCTATTGCTTTCTATCATTCCTAACCAAAATAAACTTTCTATTTGATTCTCACCCTAATTATATAATAACATATAAATCGGTTCTGTTTGATAAATGATCAAATCCTCAAAATACTTTACCAAAAGGACAATTGAGAACTTTGAATATTAACAAACATAAGTGGAAAAAGATTTCCTGTATTTAATGATTATTAATTTTCAAAATCATAATAAAATTAATTTAAAAAAAGTTCGCTAGAAGGAGGGCTTGAACCTCCGACCTTGTGGTTAACAGCCACACGCTCTAACCAACTGAGCTATTCCAGCTGTTTATTATTTTTTTACTTTTATTATCTTATAAATAAAACCTGCATGTGATGTTCCCCTCTATCTGAAAGATGCACTTGCTACATATCTAAATTGTCACCTCTATATGTCTTTGTATAAAATGCATTGTACCACAAGACTATGCATCATAACGGGGTCCGATGTGGCAAAACGGGCCTACTACTACGTAAGAGACATCACGCTGTTGTGGTGTCCCAATAGCAGCACTGCAGCTTTTATTATATTTTCTTGTCATTTATATTGATTTTTTATTAATAACTTGTGCTTGTTAACTTTTAAAAAATCTAAATGCATAGTTTTGTTTAACTTTTTTTGTCAACATTTCGATATTAGTTTTACTGAAAACGTTACAGTGTTCAAATACAATATTTTTGGTCCTTATAATAAGAGGCTTTGGCGTAATCTCAAATCAATGCTGTGGTAAAACATATTTACGCACTTCGACTACCCAACGACGTTGAAAACTAGATAAGTAACTTTTTTTGTTTATTACTATTATATTTTTTCGATTTGAAGTGATGTATCTTATTTTTTTTTTTGTTAAATCAGTCTTAATAATTTTTGTTTTCGTTATTGAGCAATTGTTAAAAATTTATTAAATGTTAGTTATATTTAAAAAAAATGAAGGAGAATGAAGAATGATGTAAAAACAAATGGTCTAATTATACTATACAGTTTATAAATACTAGAATTATTTACACTTGTGAGCCTACTCAAACTCGATGAAACAAGCTCGAACGCGAGCTTGTTTATTAAATGAGCTCTAACCAAAATTTGAGATCGGTTAAGCACGGCTTGATTCAAGTATTTAGCAATACATTATTAAGTAGCCTATGAACGGATCGACAACTTGTTTAGTTTACATATGTAACCATAATTTATCTAATCACAAGTGTTGAAATACCAATAATCACTTAGTATTAATGAGTTCCGACCGATTATGAGCAATACTCGATTTTCCATACCATACCTGGGTATTAAAGAAACCCGGTTTCGTACACCTCTAAAAAGAACTAACTAGGGTTTTTTTTACATATTTCCCCCCTCCTAAGCTGGCTTATTACGTATTTCCCAAAAAAAAAAATTACATATTTCTCCTTCCTAACCCATATATATTACATATTTTCCCTTTTCATTAAAATTACTCTTTGAATGACCATTTTATCCTCAATGAACTATTAAATGAATGTATTCATATAAAAATAAAAAAATCAACCCTTATTTCTTAACCCTCTCACTCTCATCTCTCTCTCTCTCTCTCTAATTGTATATTCAGACGACCCCCACCATCTTCATTGCACAGCCCCGTCGGAGATCAGGTTCTTGATTGCACACCCCGCCGGAGATCAACTCTTCAGATTTAGACGACCCCCACCATTAACCAACATCTTCATCGTGGAGACAACGAAAGAGCAACGACGATGGCGGCAGGAAGGAGTGGCCCTCTGTATACGGCCGAAGATCTGGTGAATTCGGGTCTCATTAGTAGGTGTAAACACGGGAGGGTTTAAACCCTATGTAACACCCTTACAGTTATATAATCGGTTTTTGTACTAAGATGACCATTAAATGTGTATTTAAGAATACACATACATATAAAAATGCAGGTTTATTAAAACTTTTATAATTTGAAAACAATACAACATAATGTAGTTGAGTTCGTCGTTTAAAAGTTACGACAAAATGCCATGCGGAAGCTTGTATCTTGATCGTGTTCGGTTCTTTGATGAGCTTGATCTTCACCTGTCATCCCAAAATATACCTACGATTTGAAACAACCATCATAAACATTAGTTCGATGGTTTGATATGTGCAATTACGCCAAATTTACTTCATAATTAGAATTCGTATTACCCCATATCACACGTACTTAATCAAGTTAGGAACTCATGCTTTTCATTCATAATTCCAACATATGAACATTCATTTAGGCATTTTAACAAACACATTATGGGCATAATTTTATACTATTAACAATCAAGCTCATGACTAACTACTTAGCCAAGATTAACATCATTTTCAAGTTCCTTACATCTAGCATGCATAACAACACCTTGATTCATTTCATAAAAATCAATAACACTCGTTTCATGATCAAGATTCTAGTATTCTTAATCTCCCTACAAAACCCATTTAACACATAAGTGGGTAATTCTCAATTTCATGTGTATGAACATCAATGCATCAAATTATTGATTAGGGTTCATTCCTAACCATGAATTTATCATAGTTTCATTCAAACATCTAACATTCAAGTTCCAATTTCAACTTCATATGTTCATCAAGAAATCAAAACATCTCCAAATTACAAAATTTGACATACCTTAAGATCCCCACGACTATGTGATCACGAATTTGTACTCATGCATTCGATTTGGGCTTGATTTGAACTTCAATTTGGGGTTTAAACTTGAACTTGGGTTTCACCCCTGTTTTCTCCCCCTGGTCGCACGCGCGCGCACACACACACACACACACTTAGTGTGTGTGTTGTGTTTTTAATTGTTTATTTCTAATAATTTAGTGTGCCTACTTAGCGATATTAGTCCCTCGTCTTTTATTTGTTTCAAAAGAAGCTTTAATTCATTATTCATCATTTAATCACATATTACTAACTAGGTTAATTATTCCTAGTTAGCTTAATGAGTTCGGGAGGTCATAACCCGTTTTTTTTTATTTTAAGTCCCGTTAACTCGGGCCTTCTATATACTTTGTTTTTCTCAAAGTATTTATCCTCCTTTTAATTAACATTAAGTTTATTTATTTAAATCCGAATATTTACCGGGTTAATTTTTACCACTAACGGTATTTTACCCGCCGTCACTGTCAACGTGGTTTGATTACCAAACCCGTTTTTGGGGTGTTACAAGTCTACCCCCTTAAAGAGGTTTCGTCCCCGAAATCTTATTTACGTAGTTCATTGGTTTAATCAAATGAACCTAGTTTCGTTTTCAAGGCCCCCGTTTCTTTTGGTCAGAAGTTTTCATTTTTATATTGGCGTGTGCGTCTTTTATGTGTAAGGCCTCGTGGGCCGTTACTTTCAGCTTATATCCATTATCTTTATTGATTATTTATTTGGCGGTTAGACTTGTCAGTCACCGGTTACCTTATACCCCATCACCCGGGTTTACTATATTGTCGTCATCGTCCTTTTGCGTGTTTATGATTTCATAGCTTGTAACTCACGTTATAACGTGGTTATATTCTATATCAATTTTGTGATCGTGATCACATCACGTCATGTTTAAGTCTATTTCGACTTTTCATCATCGAAATTCTTTCTTTCGAATGTATCGTTTTACACCTATCGGTGTTAGGACCTATATCCTTTAATATTAACCATTTTCTAATCTCTCTCGTAATATCCATATTTGTTAAAACGTTGTTTCTCACTAAAACTGAATTTTAGTTTAACGTTTCCTTTTCTCCTTGTCTTGCATCTTTTTCTCATTTCCAGGACTTTTACGTCCGAAAATTTATTCCTTTCCGTTGTCGTTTCGGTAATGTTTTTGCCCTTTTTGTGAACTATCACAATTTAAATAATTGTGAATTCTTTTTGTCATTTCTGCCCGTTTAGATGTTTTAGTGAAATCCCTCACTTTTGTCAAGCAAACCTTTCATGATCTCTTCCTTTTAACTCATTTAGTTAAATTAGCGAAACCCCTAGCTTTTATACTAACTTTACCTTCCGTTATTAGTTTACGCGAGGAGTTTAACCAGTTTCCTCGCTTCACATTATTGACCCGTAGGTTCTTTCAATTAGCCTCGCAGGCCTTTTCCTTAGATTCCCACCTTTTAAGGTGAGACCCCAACAGTTCGTTTCTTTCTATTTGTGACTCAATGGTCTTTTTGGCCCCGTAGACCTTAACATTACTCATAACTCCGTAGGTTATGATGACTTCGTAGATCATACTTTATTCGAGTTTTTGTTTGTGTGTATGTATGTTTATATATGTATATGGTGTCAAAGCACCCCTTTTTATGTTTGGAATTATTTACTTTTGCCTTTTGGATTTCATTTATCCTTGACCGTAGTCTAAGACTACATTTATCTTCTTTCGAATTATCTTTCTGACCTTATGACTTCTAACATCATTTACACGTCGGTTTGTCCTACGCCTACCGTTACCCGGTGCTTACCTATACTTCTTTACGACCCGTTACCCGGGTTCTTTATCTTAATGTTTTTAACACTCTTGTTTCGTTAGTTTGCGTTTTTCCTGTCTACATTACTAAGCGTTATTCTTGATTTAACTCGTTTGACTTGTTCGTGTGAAATTTCATCACTTGTGAACGTCAAACTTTATTCTTTATTCGACCCGTTCAACTTTAAAATAGTTGAACACAGTTATCAGAATTGCTGTTTGCAAAATCTCATCGTCCTATAGTCATGACTCATAATCCGAGTCTTTTGACTTTCCATTCGCGATCCCGTTTCTCGGTCTACGCATGAGTTTATGTCCTTACCCATCAACCAGGTGTTTTGCCGAAGTCATCATTATTGCAACCCTTCCGGTATGCATTAAGACTTCGTTTTGATTTATTTGATCGTCTTATCGAAATCCATCTCTTTTATTCAATCATGTCTTTTATTCTTTATGTGACCATCCTTAACGGCCTTATAGATTATGAGTGGCGATTATCATCGTCATCCTTACTTTATTACGACCAAAGTTAACAACATTGATTATCTTTTTCGTGTGGGCAATACCTTCGTTTTTATGACCATGCGGATCATCTATACTTTGGGTTTTTTTTTGCCCATTTTGTCAACCATGGCTCTTTCGTTCAAAATGACTCATTTTCGCGAATTTTCCTTAGGTCATTCATTTATATATTCTTTTACATTAATCCTTGTCCCATCTCTCGGGCTCGTTATCCTAATGTAATACTCTTTCGTCGCCCGGCTATGCGTTTACATTATTATTAAATATTTTGCTCAATTGATTCATTTGGGTACTTTTAATTTGTCCCACTCACCCCGTCCTTACTACATCGGATGTAAATGTGTCTGCTACAAGAAGTTCATGATATCATATGCCACTACTTACTTGGCCAGAGTAAGCGATCAGCACATGATACACATGACCTTTTTATAGTTTTCACATCACACCCTATGTAAGTAACTCCTCTATTTATTTCATATCTCTGATTTCATTTAGTAAAGCTTTATTTAATTGCAAAATAACAATCATTAGTTTTACTAGTTTTACATTTGAACATATAACATGTTTTTCTTTTCTATCGAACTATTATATAATCATATTCGTTAATGTGATCGATACTTTTCTCAATAGCATTATATTGAGAGTTTTCCACTTGGATATTTACCCCTTGTCCAAGTTTCCATATGAACTAATACTATTATTTCTTTGTTATTCATCATCGTGAATAACACATATTTCTGTTAAACTTTTGTTAGAAACATCATCTTGAATAGATATCCTATTCAGGTTTTATCAGATATATGAAACCGTTATCCCCTACGTGTTTGCTGCATATTACTACTTGTGCGACTAAATTTAAAAGCGTGCACCTGGTAATGCTTGCCCTAACGGGCTTCTCTTGCCGTTAACTTTGTTCGTGATCGTCACGCGATTTAGGTCCTCAATGAGTATGCTCTGCTTGTCATACCTCGGACCGTTCCACCGTCATATCCACAATTCGTTCAACTCTCGTTATCTTCA
This sequence comes from Helianthus tuberosus, assembly GCA_030545235.1. Taxonomy (NCBI): domain Eukaryota; kingdom Viridiplantae; phylum Streptophyta; class Magnoliopsida; order Asterales; family Asteraceae; genus Helianthus; species Helianthus tuberosus. The sequence continues at coordinate 202,925,936 of CM060371.1, forward strand.
GATGCGGGTGTCCTTCAACTAAACATTTACAAAAGTTAGTAATTTTGACATTAATAAACGCCCGTATTGTAATACAAGGCTTTTTACTGCACGTGTCAACGCACGTGATTTCGTTAACTATACTAATCATTTTCGTTGGGGTAACGTGTATTACACGATAACCCTATCTGTTGTTCACAACACTTTAATCATACTAAACCATTAACATACTCGTACTTACCGGATTTGCGATCAAGCCTCGAACCGAACACACTTTATTCTTTAACCATGAGCTCTGATTACCAACTTGTAACACCCTTACAGATATATAATCGGTTTTTGTACTAAGATGACCATTAAATGTGTATTTAAGAATACACATACATATAAAAATGCAGGTTTATTAAAACTTTTATAATTTGAAAACAATACAACATAATGTAGTTGAGTTCGTCGTTTAAAAGTTACGACAAAATGCCATACGGAAGCTTGTATCTTGATCGTGTTCGGTTCTTTGATGAGCTTGATCTTCACCCGGCATCCCAAAATATACCTACGATTTGAAACAACCATCATAAACATTAGTTCGATGGTTTTTATATTGTAACAAAACAAGTTCTTTAGGCCAAACATTAATCAAACAACAATTCAGCAGCCTTTATACCCGTCGCGTGCCGCGACAGGTTCAACCATTGTTTGTCGCGTGCCGCGACGATGGTCGCGTGCCACGACGGAAGATCTCAACTGCCATCGCGCGACGCGACGGCCCCTTTTCGACAGACTGTTTGCTGGTTTGAGCTGCATTTTCCCCAGCTATGTTTCTAATAAATAATCGACTTCAAACTAGCATAACTTTTAATCTCGACCTCCGTTTTGTATGATTCTTTTTCCTACGTGTCCGTAATCAAAATACGGACCCGTTTACCATCATTGTTCGTATTAGAAACCGGTTTATAGGCAACTAGTCTGTGAATCCGTTTTCCTATTATTCGACTCATTTAAGTTACATTACAAGAATGTTATTAAGAGTCGTTTCTAGCATTTCCTACCCATCCCGGGCTTATCAAGCAAAAGCTTTTTCACTCCCATTACGGGGTTCGCGTACGCATTTACATTCGCCGATTTATATGTATCTTTCGAGTCACTTAATCCACATTTAACTTCTTAATTTATTTTGACCCGTTTGGTGAACTTTTAAGCATTAAAGCATCTAACTCGCTCTTCTCTTTCTACGCTTCGTATTCTCATTTTTAAATAGCCTCTTATATTCCACCACAACTATCTTGTGGTGGATTTAACATGTCGAACCGTTATCCTAAATTTTACCCTTAGGATAGTCATTTTACGTAATTGACCCGCTCTTAGGCATTTGACCCACAAGGTTTATGCCTACAACTCTTACATGTGTCTAAGAGTTACCTAGTCGTAATGCTAGTATCTAAATGACCTCTAAGGGTCGTTTGCCCGATTTACCTAACAAGGGCGTTTTGGTCAACTTATTTCCTCCTTTTACGACAAAGGTCCTTTGCTAAGGTACTTGACCAACTTTGCATTTTTAACTATAAATCTATATATATGCGTACCTGGCTCGAGTCAACCTATAGACCTGTTTTATACCTCGCGTTAATTAACCAATATTCCATGGCGTAGCAATTATCCAAATTGCTATTCGCTCCTGTTAAATACGACTTGACAACCACGTTAGTCGATATTGTCAAATGGTGTTATCATCACCATTTGACCCGTTTGGACTATAAAACCAAACATTTACATAAATTAGAATGAAAACATGGTTTTAATTTCCAATTCACCCATCCGACCCATTTCGGATTTTTACCACAAGATCCTTTTTCTCTTAGTTTCTTTTCTCATTATTAATTACACTATAAGGTAATCTTAACGAAAATTCATAAATTCTTAGTCATTCTATGACTAAATTACCGTTTCGCCCCATTTACCATAAACCATGGTTTTCATCATTCATATTTGTTCCGACTTGTATCAATCGTGTCGGAACCTTTATTTCGGATATTACATTAGTCACATTATAGTTTATAAAATAAACACGTGTCCTACAAAAAGGGTGTAAGTTTTACTTACCTCGCATCCAAATTACGCTTTTCTTTTCTTTCTTAACTCGTTTGACCCGCTTCCTTCCCCAAGCTTCCACCTAGCTCGTTAAGCGTCAAACTATCATCATTCACAAGGTGGTTAGATTAGTCATTTCAATTCACGACTATTCCACCTTACGTATTTTCTATGTCGGAGCTACTATTCGATTCCGTTAATGGTTAGTTTAACTTTTAAAAAAAAGTTAACTACCTTTAATCATATGATATGTGCAATTACGCCAAATTTACTTCATAATTAGAATTCGTATTACCCCATATCACACGTACTTAATCAAGTTAGGAACTCACGCTTTTCATTCATAATTCCAACACATGAACATTCATTTAGGCATTTTAACAAACACCTTATGGGCATAATTTTATACTATTAACAATCAAGCTCATTGTGACAACTCGAGTTTTCAAGGTCTCTATTTGATTTAATCTTGTACCTATTTGCAAAGTGTGGTTCTTATAAGAATATATGATGTGCATATTATTTGTGTGTAAGTGATATAAATATTTTGTGTTAATGTTGTGATGCGTATAATTAATAAAACATGAATTCTATGCCGAACACTCCATTCGAAATCACCTCCCTCTGGCCGAAAACCCTTCTCACGAAATCACTCCTGGACGAAAACACCAAATTGTTTTCGTCAGGAGGTGGTGGGCTAGCGAAAATAGAGATGGGCCTTGGCCCAGTGTTGAGATATTATATGTTTTGAATTAGAGCGTGAAAGTTTAATTCGAGAACCCTAGTCACCTCTCATCTTGCGACGGCAACCTTGTGTCTTTGAAGCTCCCTAGGAACATCAAGCTATTGTTTTTGTCCATCACGGTTAGTGTTTAGCCCGTACATGATTCTTGATCGATATCTCTGTTAACTGTGTAAATGAAATCATTGTTTGTGGATATTAAGTTTGGATGCTAGGTTGAAAATTATAGGTTGCTAGATTAGCAATTTTGGTTATGTATGACAAGGTTAGATCGTTGTTGATGCGTTGGTTGATAGATAAAACCTGATGTTCGAACATGAATTGTTTAGAATAGATTTGAGGTTATTAGATCTTTAATCATGTTAGTCTAATGCTTGATGACCATGTTAATTGAGTGTGGTGTGATTATGTATTACCTCTTGTGCATATTAATGATCTGATTGATTGGTTTCGTTGATGATTTAATCATGTGTCTGTTAGAATGCATTAGGGTTTGGGATTACGTAACTGTTGGTGATGAAGTTACCATTCAGACGAAAACACTTGGTGTTTTCGCCATGACCCAAACCGACGAAAATCCCCACCCCACTTGAATACATCTCGACGAAATCCCAAGGGATTTCGTCGCCCAAGGGATTTCGCCGGATAAGGGATTTCGCCATTGGGTGTTTTCGCCAAGAGAGTTTTCGTTACGTGTCTGGCACATTAGTTCTGTTTAGTATGTAACCCTGTTAGTTATTAACTCAGTTAGTTCATTTAACTCAGTTAGTTTATTATTCTGTTAAGTTAGGTTGATTTATTTATTAACCTTGTTAGCCATATTAACTCTGTTAATTCAGTAACTTTGTTAGTTTAATAACCATGTCAGTTTATTAACTATGTTAAGTCATTACCTCTGTTAAGTTATGCATGTAACTCCGTTAAGTATGTAACTCTTATGGCTTGTTAACTCTGTTAGTTGATTAACATTGTTAATTAATATTTTCTGTTAAGCCTGTTAACTCAGTCTAGTATGTTAATGAATAACCATGTTGGAATGAACTGTGAAAGACACTCATGTGAAGCATGAAGTGCATGAGATTGATTAATTACTTACGTGATACATGATGTTAACTGCCAAGCACTATGTGATGTTGGATTGCATGCGAAACTTTACGAACTTGAACTGACTGAATATACGTGCATACTATAGGACTTGACTGATTACTTGTGAGCACATAGTTTAGCATACCGAGCAAACCAAGGTGAGTTCACACTCTATCCAAGGCATGGGATTCCCAAGGGTTGGGAATGGGTTAAAGAACTGAACGGTAACTACAAACTTGCGTATTCCCCATACAACAGGATACGTACGATCATAAGACCATCACTCTATCACTTTAAGTCCCTCATTTATCGACTTAATCTCCGAGGCCTATGGCGAGCGGGTCATTAGTTAATAGCGCTATTAGGTTTAACAAACCTCACACCGTGCCAGTCGGACGGGCGTGTACTAATGGACTATGGGCAAAGGGTCAATGCTGATAGACATTGACTTAGGGTACCTCTTACATTTTCGTAGCAGTCGATACGCGTGGTCTAGTAATACATGGGAAGCCCCCACTAATCTTCGCAAACATGTCTGGGAGACCGCGATACTAATTAACACGATACATGGGTTACAAACGAACATACGATTTACGAAACGAATGCTATAACTAAACAACCCACTGTGAACTCGCTCAACTATGTTGTTGACTCGTTGTTACATGCCTTGCAGGTCGTTAGGTAATCTTGGAGCTTGCACAGGGAGGCGCAGTCATTGTGGGACATGGCAGTGTGTGCCATGCTAAAAACATTACTTTATTTCGTACTTAATACTTGCAAAATGGGTTTTTACAATTATGCTTCCGCTAAACACTTAACTACGTTTTTTATTTGAACACCTTTCATATTGCGTGGTTGAATTCTACTTATTTCTGTTATGTTCAATATGATTGGTGGCTTGATCCTGGTCAGTCACGCCTCCAAGCGGTGATACTCCGCGTGTGAATTTTTTGGGGTGTGACACTCATGACTAAGTACTTAGCCAAGATTAACATCATTTTCAAGTTCCTTACATCTAGCATGCATAACAACACCTAGTTTCGTTTCATAAAAATCAATAACACTCGTTTCATGATCAAGATTCTAGTATTCTTAATCTCCCTACAAAACCCATTTAACACATAAGTGGGTGATTCTCAATTTCATGTGTATGAACATCAATGCATCAAATTATTGATTAGGGTTCATTCCTAACCATGAATTTATTATAGTTTCATTCAAACATCTAACATTCAAGTTCCAATTTCAACTTAATATGTTCATCAAGAAATCAAAACATCTCCAAATTACAAAATTTGACATACCTTAAGATCTCCACGACTAGGTGATCACGAATTTGTACTCATGCATTCGATTTGGGCTTGATTTGAGCTTTAATTTGGGGTTTAAACTTGAACTAGGGTTTCACCCCTGTTTTCTCCCCCTGGTCACACGCACACACACACTTAGTGTGTGTGTTGTGTTTTTAATTGTTTATTTCTAATAATTTAGTTTGCCTACTTAGCGATATTAGTCCCTCGTCTTTTATTTGTTTCAAAAGAAGCTTTAATTCATTATTCATCATTTAATCACATATTACTAACTAGGTTAATTATTCCTAGTTAGCTTAATGAGTTCGGGAGGTCATAACCCGTTTTTTTTATTTATTTTAAGTCCCGTTAACTCGGGCCTTCTATATACTTTGTTTTTCTCAAACTATTTATCCTCCTTTTAATTAACATTAAGTTTATTTATTTAAATCCTAATATTTACCGGGTTAATTTTTACCACTAACGGTATTTTACTCGCCGTCACTATCAACGTGGTTTGATTACCAAACCCGTTTTTGGGGTGTTACACCCTAGCAATGGTGGCGACGGTTTCGGAAGGAATTCGATGAGTAGGTATTTTCCACCCTTAGATTTCGCTTCTCCCTCGATGGTTAACCCTTCCCAAGATTGGTGTCGGTGGTGGTGGTTTGTTGGTGGTGGGTTGGTTGTTGTTGTTGGTGGTGGTGATGGTTGTTGGTTGTGGATTAGTTATTGGTGGTGGATTAGTTGCTGGTGGTTGATGTGCTAAATGTAGTTTAATAAAAATAACCTAAATTAATCTAAATTAGACACTAAGTAATACTCTAAACTCGACTAAACTACTAACCGGCCGTCACTATCAACGTGGTTTGATTACCAAACCCGTTTTTGGGGTGTTACACCCTAGCAATGGTGGCGATGGTTTCGGAAGGAATTCGATGAGTAGGTATTTTCCACCCTTAGATTTCGCTTCTCCCTCGATGGTTAACCCTTCCCAAGATTGGTGTCGGTGGTGGTGGTTTGTTGGTGGTGGGTTGGTTGTTGTTGTTGGTGGTGGTGATGGTTGTTGGTTGTGGATTAGTTATTGGTGGTGGATTAGTTGCTGGTGGTTGATGTGCTAAATGTAGTTTAATAAAAATAACCTAAATTAATCTAAATTAGACACTAAGTAATACTCTAGACTCTCTAAACTCGACTAAACTACTAACCGGCAAGTGGACCGATCGACTCTAGTAAAGCTAAGTAAGTCCGGAAATCGAACCCACAAGACTCAGTTTAACTACGTTAACTAACTTATCTAGACTGACACTGACACGACTCTAACTGTTTTTATATTTGATTGGGGGGGGGGGGTTCTAAATATCCTAAAATTGCGATTTAATTCAATTAACTAACTAAATTAACTTGACACGAACTAACTTGGGTTTACTCAGATGATGGAAAGGACTACCTAGACTGAAATCCTGGATTGTACTAGTGATGATTTATTAAGATTATTAATTATTATGGAACCGGGATCTTCTAATTCTAAACCTATCAAGACACTGAACAAGACCCTCGACCCTTCTCGAGAAGACACTTGTGGAGCTCTAAAGGGGGTTATGGTCACCGGCTAGTCTAGACTCCCTCACGGGTTATCTAAGTGGTTTACAAAAGTATCCTAATTCGATCTACTCCCTCACAGGCTATAAATCTAGGATAGACTTGGATTCTTAATTTGACTTGTTAGACAACAATCACTAGGGCAACTAGTTCAGACATCTCACGAAAACCCTACCTAGCAATTTAATGATTTAGACCTAACAATAATCTCGCACCTCACAGCTATAAAGATTAGTAGAACACTCAGATTTATTAAATTTTAAGGTGTATTGGCCAATAAACCTAAAAGATTATAAAACAAATTCATAATCTAGCATGAACTTATTGTATTATTTGTAGGATGCAATTTTCTCTACATGGGCTAGTGGACGGATTGGATAAATTAATAAACTTCATGATTCTGGGCTTCTATCGTATGGTGACATGCTTAAATGGGTTGGGTCACGTGACTCGCCTAAAATTATTATCACCGTTCCAATCTTGCATCACACTCCAATCTATCATTCTGTCCAAGTTGCAATGTATATATGTGACATATATATGAATGGTATGTTGTCTCCATATTAATTGCCATCCAAAAAGAATTCCTTTTCTTTTCGTTGTCGTGATATGGAAGTGATTTAATACAACTTTCATTCATTTGTGCACTTATGGTCCCTCGACTTTAGTCTCATGTCACAATGAATTTTTCACTTTCCATTTATTTTATTTCAGGTCCCTTAGCTTTATTCCAAACTCCGTTCTTCGTTTGAGCTCGTTTCAGTACTCGATCAAGTATTTTCAATATTTCTCTATTTTAGCTTCACACTTCATGAACACTTATAAGAATATAAATTTAGTAAAACTGAACAAAACTGACTTGAATACTAATAAAAATACACTAAAATATTATGCAAAATACATAAGATAAATAGTATGGTTTACACCATATCAAATATCCCCAAACTTACTCTTTTTTCATCCCTAAAAAAGATATATGCTACAGAATCATAGTCAAGGAAAATATGCGATCTCAAAATTCAGATTTTATTATTAAAAATCAAACACATGTTATCTTACGATTGCGTGTATACATTCCTTTTAATCTCAACACCGGTTCCCAAGCCCTTATCATGTCTATCTATGTTTAAGTGCGGTTAATCAACCTAGGGTCTTACACTAAAGAGTCACGGTTCCACCTAATCCTGCCTCAAGCTTATGAAATTAAAAAAAACAACCAATTGGCTATTTCCTAACCGTTTTATATCAAAACCCACATAATTTAAAATCAAACTTTTTCTTTTATCTTTTTTTTTTTCATGAGCACAAGACTTCTTTTGCATACCTAACCCAAAAGTTGTCTCAACTAGAGTCACCATCCCTGAAAGCGACAACGTGAGCTTCGATATTTAGCATTTTTTCTCTTTTAACTCAACCTAGAGGAAATCTAAATCAGAGTCACCATCCCCAATAAAGATTACATAGGCCTCGTCTTTATTCAATCTAGCTCATTTTCTCAATGTTGCACAACTTTTTTTCTTTGACAAAAAATTCTAAGACTTTTAGATTATAACGGTATTCCTTATACTATTATTGGCGGTTTCGGTTTCTCTATTTCTCCTAGATGAGTACCTACCGATATCCTAACATGTTAAGTATTTTAGCTCAAAGGAACCTAAAAACCGGACGAGCCTACCCACATATCCCACATCAGACACGTGCTCAACTTATTAGCTCATATTATTTTTATTTGAGAACCGAACATACTCGACTTTACTATCATTTTCCGTATTTGTTTGCAAACTCTAAATCAATGACATTTTCTAATTTTTCAATTTTTTTTGAATTATCTTGATTTTCTATTTATACTATTTTTTTATGACTAAAACGACTCAACCTAACCCTACGACTCATCCCCACACTTAAACTCTACATTGCCCTCAATGTAAGATGGAAACCGACTCAAAAGACTAAAAATAAATAAGAAATAAAAAACTAAGGGCAAAAATGGAAAGGACTTAGCTGGTTAAAATAACGCGTAAGCTCCAGAACTCTCGTCCAATCTAGCTTCGATCGTATAGCATTTCATTCGCGATCGGCTCTAACACTGACTGGTACACTCAGTAAATGCCTTGACATTTGATAAGCAGCTCTGAAATCACCCGAATGGAGATTGCGTATGGGTGGTACAATTTAAACCTGCACAAACAAAAACAAGCAAAAACCAAAGCGGTACCGACTCGACACAAAAGGCCGACTCAAAGAAAAACACTAAGTTAGACTCATAGTACAAAATAAAAGACTCAAAATACAAGTAAACGCGAACCGAAAATCTAGCAAAACTACGAAAACACTCAAAACCACGACTACGACCCAAACTCTACAAACGGGATATCACCCTAATTCCTCAACTTCTTAAACACTTACGGAGGATCATGTAGACCCAGCTCACCTCCTTTTCCTATTCCACGGGTTCTAGCACTATCATACCAGTTACGACCCGGTTCTCTCCACACTCCCTCATACTTCTCCCAAACTTCAAACTCATCCTCGGGCGGTTTGAACCTAGATGTTTTCAAGATAAATGCCTTCTCACACTGAGCTTTTGTCGCAGCCCCCGACCCCTACCCCGGGAGCAGGAGCCGCGAACCAGTCGAGTGGTATCGGTGTTTATTAATTTGGCAGCAGAAATGAGACATCAGGATCGTAGTTAGGAAATAAATTTCAGAGTTTCAAAACACCAAACTTTTATAATAAATAAATGGGATAAAACCCATGTTCATTCGTAATACATTAATAGGGATAAACCCTAATTGTTGAAAACATAATCTCCTTTTATTTAGGTAACTTTTATAGCCACTTTCTTTAAGCCTTCAGTGCTCCATAGCTGGCTTCTTATAGCTTCACATTAAGTTACCTGAAACGCGTTTTAAAAAGATTTTATCAGCAATAAATACTGGCGAGTACATCCCAGTTTAATCAAAATAAACTTTTATAACTTTACAGTATTGAGAGCGATTACAATTTTTATATCTACCAAATTACTCATTCAGTATTTGTCACTCGACCGGATCTGTGACTTTGGTCATATCTCACATTGGCTAACTCGTTGTCCAATGGTGACGCTTATCAAGTAGTGTATACAAAACCCCATAATACCGGCAGCAATTGTAGAATACAAAGACTCAATCACTGTAAATATACTTGAAAATATTTGAGATTTTGTAATACAGTTTGGTAGAAAAAGATAATGACTCACAAACGGTGAGAAAAAGAGAATGAACTCACAAACGGTGAGAAAAAGAGAATGAACTCACTTTCTAGACTTATGTATTTTTATAGCTTCCTGTTGCTTTTCCTGATTATTTTCTATTAAAAATACACAATGCACACGTGTTAGTAAGATAACCCAAATCACATTAGCCATACAGCACGAGACAGAACCCCAACGAACTGAGTCAGGCTGAGCCTCGACATGCGTTACGGGGCCCTAGATCAATCAGGTAGGGTAACGAATTAGTGATCCGGGTTAAAATACTTACAACGAGGCAGAGCTTCGTGTTTTAGGGGTATAATACCGAGCTATTATACTTGCTCTTAGGGACTAAGAGAGAATGAGATTTGAACAAGAATGAAAGGCAGTTTGAAGCTCAATTTATAGGCTGAATCGAGGGTCTCTCGTGCCCCGCGACCCACTGCCTTGGTTCTCTCGCGTCCCGCGAGGAATATCTAGCTACGGCTAGGTGTGGCAGATCACCACCGTAGATTTGACACGATATGTGACACGTGTCACATTTGTGTGTCCGGCAAGTAAGGGCTCTCGCACCCCGCGAGACACCTAGGTGCATCCGGTCGCGGCCCGCGAGCACCATAAAAATCTTATTTTACTTGATTTTTGTTAAAATTAAGGTTACACGGGTCCGGGGTGTATTTAGGGCGTTTTTGAGGGTTGTTATATCCTCCCCACCTTAGTTTAAATCTCATCATCGAGATTCATTGGAATAGGTGTGGATACTTTCGTTGCATTTCTGACTCGAGCTCCCATGTGTATTATGGTCCTGTCTTTGAATCCCATTTCACTTTGACCAGAACTAATCTCTTATGTTTGAGATTCTTGATCTTTCTATCTTCTATTTGAAATGGGTTCTCTACAAACTTAAGTTTCTCATTTACCTCTATGTCCTGAAGAGGTATTACCAGTGATTTGTCTGCTAAGCACTTTTTGAGGTTACATACATGAAATACATCATGTATTCCTGCCATTTCCTCTGGCAATTGTAGCTGATAAGCTACTGGTCCTATTCTTTTGATAATCTCAAAAGGTCCAACATATCTTGGGCTTAGCTTTCCTCTTTTAATGAATCTGACAACTCCTTTCCAAAGAGAAACTTTTAATAGTACCTTATCTCCAACTTGAAATTCTAATGGTTTTCGTCTGTTATCTGCATAACTCTTTTAACGATCTCGTGCTGCTTTTAGTCTTTCCTTGACTTGAATAATTTTGTCAGTTGTTTCCTGTACTATCTCTGGTCCAGATAGTTGCTTTTCTCCAATCTCTGCCCAATATACTGGAGTTCGACATTTCTATCCATAAAGTGCTTCAAACAGTGCTGCATTAATGATGGTATGATAACTGTTGTTGTAAGAAAATTCTATGAGAGGTAAGTGATCATCCCAATTTCCTCCAAAATCAATTACACAGGCTCTAAGCATGTCTTCCATTGTCTGAATTGTCCTTTTGCTTTGTCCGTCTGTTGAGGATGATAAGCTGTGCTTAGATTTAACCTGGTTCTCATTGCTTTTTGAAAACTTGTCCAAAAATGAGAAGTAAAACGGCTATCTCTGTCAGATACAATAGATAAAGGAATTCTGTCACGGCCCCCAACCCGGTTTTACCCGGTCCAGAAGTCGCGGGACAGAAACCCGTGGTATTGGTGTGTACTTTGGCAGCGGAGATTTTAACAGGATCGTTTTAAACTGAAAAAAACCCAATTATTTTATTTCAAGTCTCGGGACAAACCCCCGTAATTTACAATAAAGGAATTTGACTGGGAAATCCCCTGATTACAAAAACATGTTTATTTATTTACTGAGCCACTTTATCCAAGCTGGTAGTGCTACACGGCACTTTTTCCTTGTTTACAGTAAATCACCTGAAACATGTTTAAAAAAATTTTATCAGCGGGGAAATACTGGCGAGTCATTCAATTTGTACAAAACGACACATTGTTATAATATACAGTATTAAGAACGATTACAATGTTTATATATCAACCAATTACCCCAAATCGGTATTTGTCACTCGATCGTATCTGTGACTATGGTCATATCATTATCACCCATTAGCTAACCTGTTGTCCAATGGTGAAGATTATCAAGTAGTGTATACAAAACCCCACATACCGGCAGTAATTAAAGATTACAAAGACTTAATCCCTGTAATTATAACTTTGAAAACAAATAGGGTTATGAAAACAATTTGGTAAAAAGGAGAATGACTCACATTGCACGTTTAGTTGGACAGAGTTTTGCCTACTGATTAAGCCTGGTAACCTAGTTAAATAATGCAAACGAAACTAGGTTAGTAACTTAATACAACATTTACGATAAGATCACGAAATCAAAACCCTCACGATGAATGACAAAGTATAGCCCGAATTCAGGCAGCACTTAAACATCCATCGGATCAGTTTCAATCGATCGGACATTGTATCGTAGCAGTGATCGAGTTATTACCCCGTTATCGTAGCGGCATTTCGACTCTTTGAACGTGATTTCGAAGCAGATTATGGAGGTTTTAAAGGAAATTTTCGAACACAGGGAACTGGCCATGCAACGTTCTATTTTTAGCAGGTTTTTGAGTTCTTCGCGGCCCGCGAGGGCCACCCTAGCTATGGCTAGGGCTGCCATGTCACCCCATACGTCTGCCACGTGTACAATACGTGGCCTTGATCGTTATCCGGAAATTTGCCTAGCTGCCGCGCCCCGCGAAGACCTGAGTTCGGTCTTTCGCGGCCCGCGAGCGATCCTTAAAATTTGATTTTCTTGATTTTTCATGGAAATTAGGGTTTTAGGGGTCCGGGTTTTTACTTACGGGTTGTTTTAGGACATTTTTGTGTAGGTCCTTACATCCTCCCCACCTTATTTAAAATCTCGTCCTTGAGATTTACTGGAATACGTGAGGATACTTTCGCTTCATTTCCGATTCCAATTCCCATGTATATTCAGGTCCTCTTTTCGAATCCCACTTTACTTTGACTAGCACCAGTCTTTTGTGCTTGAGAAACTTGACTTTTCTGTCTTCTATTTGAAGAGGTTTTTCCACAAATTTCAACTTTTCATTTACCTCTATATATTGAAGAGGTACTACTAGTGATTCGTCAGACAAACACTTCTTGAGATTAGATACATGAAACACCTCATGTACTCCGGCTAGCTCTTCTGGTAGTTGTAGTTGATAGGCAACTGGTCCTATTCGTTGGGTAACTTTGAAGGGTCCTATGTACCTTGGACTTAGTTTTCCTTTCTTATCGAACCGAACTACTCCTTTCCAAGGAGAAACTTTTAATAGTACCTTGTCCCCAACTTGGAATTCTAACGGCTTACGTCGATTATCTGCATAACTTTTCTGGCGATCTCGAGCCGTTTTCAGTCTTTCCTTTATTTGGGTTATTATGTCGGTGGTTTCCTGTACAATCTCGGGACCTGATAATTGACTTTCTCCTATTTATGCCCAGCATACTGGAGTTCGACACTTTCGTCCATATAGTGCTTCAAACGGGGCAGCATCGATGCTTGTATGATAGCTATTGTTATAGGAGAATTCTATTAACGGTAAGTGGTCATCCCAATTTCCACCGAAGTCAATTACACAGGCTTGGAGCATGTCTTCAAGAGTTTGGATCGTCCTTTCACTTTATCCATCCGTTTGGGGATGGTATGTAGTACTTAAATTTCATCGTGTCCCCATTGCTTCTTGGAAACTTGTCCAGAAATGCGAAGTGAAACGACTATCCCTATCTGACACAATGGAGAGTGGAACTCCATGTAGTGATACTACCTCGTCTACGTATAGCTTGGCTAATCTCTCCATGCTAAAGGTTTCCTTAATGGGTGGGAAATGAGCTGATTTAGTTAATCAATCTACAATCACCCAGATTGCATTGTTACCTTTCCTGGTCTTAGGCAATTTAGTAACAAAGTCCATTGTTATTAGTTCCCATTTCCATACAGGCATTTCTAATTGTTGAAGTAAACCTAAAGGTTTCTGGTGTTGTGCCTTAACTTGCGAACAAGTTAGACACTTAAAAACGTATCTTGCTATGTCCTTCTTCATTCCTATCCACCAGAAGTTATTCCTTAAATCTTGATACAACTTGTTATTACCAGGATGCATCGTATACCTAGATTTATGGGCTTCCTTTAGAATCTTATCTCTTAAATTTCCTTGTCTAGGTACCCAAATTCTTTTCTTATGGAATCTCCAGATTCCATCAGTCCCTTGCTCTAATTCTTTAATCCTTCCTTTCATTCCTTCAGCATCATCCTTGATTGTTGTTTCTTGAACGTTCTTCAGTTGTTCCATTAAATCTAGTTGGAGATTTAATCTAAGAGCACGAACTCACCTTTGCTTTTCATGGTACTTACGACTGAGGGCATCTGCTACTACATTTGCCTTTCCTTCGTGATATAGGATATCACAGTCGTAGTCACTTAGAATTTCCATCCATCTTCTTTGTCTCATGTTTAATTCCTTTTGCCCAAATATGTATCTTAAACTCTTATGATCTGTATAGACAGTAAACTTACTTCCATACAAATAATGTCTCCAAATCTTAAGGGCAAAAATTATGGCTCCTAATTCTAAGTCATGAGTCGTATAATTTTCCTCGTGCTTTTTCAACTGCCTTGAGGCATATGCAATTACCTTTTTGCGTTGCATTAATACACAACCTAATCCTAGTTTAGAAGCATCGCAGTAGACTTCAAAATCCTCTGTTCCTTCTGGTAAAGCAAGGATTGGGGCATTTGTTAACCTTTGCTTTAGAATCGTAAAGGCCTCTTCTTGTTTAGGTCCCCATTCAAACTTAATAGTTTTACAGGTTAACTTAGTTAATGGAACCGCTATCTTAGAGAAGTCTCTTATGAAGCGCCTATAATATCCAGCTAACCCTAGAAAACTTCTAACTTCGGTAGCTGATTGCGGGACCTTCCAATTTGTGATCGTCTCTATCTTGGAGGGATCCACGTGAATACCTTCATGATTACTGGCCAGGTACACAATCCACATAGTAGTTTCATGCCTTCATGTAGTTGTCACCTTATGTCTGTAGACTTAGGTTTCGGCGCGTGTATTACTTTCAGTACTTCATTACTATACTATCATTATCCTTCATTTAACATTTTCCTTCTCTTAATAATTTTACTGTTACATATACTCACATATCGAATTTACGTACCTGGATTCAAATTTGGCTTTTTGTGCTATTACCTCTTTGCCTGAATTAGTATTCATCCTAGACTGCATTTACAGATCATCCTCTTCCAACACTTATGCTTACCTTGCACATACAAAACCGTTAGTTTCTTTATACGTATACATAAGTACATACTTACATTAGCTTTTACCTTTGGATCTCGATCGAGTCTTAGATTGTACGGGTTTCTTATCTCAAGAGCACACAAGTTTGAGTTCAAGTACTTACCTTTTCGTACTCGATTCCCTCAAACCAGGGCTCTGATACCAACTTGTTACACCCTAAAACGTATTAGACAAAAGCCGCAGCGGAAAAACGTAACATAAAAATTTCTTTCGTTACAAACACCTTGACGCACTTAAAATCATTTCTAAGGTTAATCCTTTCACAATAAATACGTTTATTATACTCATTTACAATAAGAAAACTTAACCTAGCTTCACTCAGTTACGTACTCAACACTCCCGTACAACCCATCTTGTGACTCGATCCTCGATCTCCAATCCTTGGATATCCTCATGACTGGTACTACATGCGCTCACCACATAGAATTCACAACATTAGTATGCATTATAAACATACAAGATTTGTTCACGTCTACTTTTCGTTTCGTTAACTCTTTACATCCCAGCTTTCCCATCCTGACATACCATTCGTGGTGAGACATCTTTGCTATTCCTGCATTTCACTTATAACTCCATGTACACGAATAAACAACATAAACACTTAATCGTACCGAAAGACCTACATGCATACTTAAACTTCATACACATTATCTCCATATATGTACACACATAAATACCAACCTACATGCATACTTACCTATATATATATACATCTCAATCATTCTATACGTATCTACATATACACATACCCACATTGTTACGTACGACCATGACATCACACCTATATACATACATACACCCCTGCTTACAGTATACCCAACTCATACATGCCTATTATCATACACATACCTACATACATCCACATACTTGTTTACATCCTTATAAACACACCTACGTATCTATTTACATACGTGCATACCCTTAAGATCACATAAACATAAGTTAAATTAGGCGTACGTGACTTAAAACGCCTTTAAACGAGTTCCCGGTACCAAACAAGACAAGAAAACAATTTTCGGAGAAACTGCACCCGTCGCGCGACGCGACGGGCCGTCGTGTGACACGACCCCCCTAAAAAGACAGAAAGTTGTTGCTGTTGTGCTGCAGATTTCCAGCACGTCCGCGTTTCACGGAAACGGTCATAACTTCTTCGTTATTGGTCCGTTTTACCCGATTCTTTTTCCTACGCGTCCGTAATTTAATTCCCCATCTTATGGTGTTAAGATCCGACATCCAGATTAACACAATTCCAGACTTTTAAGTCTTCGGCTTACTACCCTTTTTACTAATAATTGACCCGTTCATAATTCTATCGCATAACTTGTTTGTTTTACCTTAACTTCATATGAATTCATAATATCAAGGTCATTTGTCATAAACGAATTCCTTCCCGGATACCTTACCTCCTATTTCACCCGTTTGCGCTCAAAGCTTATTTTGACCCGTTAAGGGTATTTGTGCATTAAAACGTTTCTGACTTACAAAACCATACACCTCACTTTCATACTTGACCAAAACGTTATACTACTCGAATAACTTGTCTCTAAACTACTTTTTAAGATCATTTGCCCAAAATACCCATCAAGGGCATTTTGGTCAACTTTAGTCCCATCATTTACGACGAAAGACTACGTCACCTAGTTAACCTCAACCATCATGTTTAGTTAATTAATCATCTTCATATTACATAATCTAACTAAGAAGTGATTACAGAAATCACTTACCTTATGCGTCCGTGCTCGTATCCGATTCCTTGCCTCTTCTTGACCCGTTAACACCTCATGCTTAAGCCCGTCTCGACATGGTCCCTACACTTCCATGTCATTGAAACCACATTCTTGTTAGCATACCCATTTGTTCATGTTAACGATCATACCAATCGCATAATCCACACTTAACTTCTCTTAGCCCTTTCTAACAAGCATATTACATAAAAATCAACTTCATATACTTTCCAACTCATGTAATTTATCATGTAATCACAAATAACGCATATTAACATAACATGTACCAAACGACTTCCTAATAATCCTACCTTTAAGACAACGAGTCAAATTATGTTTCTTATACTTGTTGACTTTCAAAAGTCAACTATTAACCATATGTAACTATCGACTTATCAACATATGCCCGTAACATCATAATCGACTATACGGACGACACTATATACCTTTTATCATACACTTGATGTACGTACTACCTTTTAAGCATAACGTACAACTAATTCATGCATACATCTTCTAAGTTCATATATAATTCATCAAATCCTACTACTAATCAACATATAACATTCACACATAAACATCAAACATATCACTACCACATTTCTTTCAATTCAACTCACAAGAATTCATCATATCCATCATAATTCATCAACAATCAACAAGAATTGAACATGGATGATCATTCAAGCCATCATCCTTACCAAAACAAGTGGGTTTCCCTCTAATCATCAACTTAACACAAACCATACATAAGCTATGTTCTATATGATGATTCTAACACTTATACATGATCAATTTCACATTAACTTACGGATTAGAACATAACCCACTTCACACATGATCACCAATCTTTGATTTAAGACATACCTTACGATCCCCTCGTGATGGTGATCATTTATCCATGCTCGGTTATGAATTTGGGCCTTGATTCCTTCTTCAAATTGAAGCTTTTGAAGAACTAGGGTTTTGGGGCTCTTGAGAGCCCCTGCTCGATCTTTCCAGAACACACACGTATGTGTGTGTGTTGATCTTTTATTTAACAAAATAAACTTTCATTTGTTCCACTTTAGCCCCTCGGGTTTGCCTTTAAAACATAACTGACACTACCTTCATCATTTAATACTTTTGACCATACCTTTGACTAGGTTAATTAGTCTAGTTATTTATTTAATGACGTGTCATATAGGAACACCCGACAAATATTAACATTCAGATTTTGGGGCGTTACAAGTCTACCACCCTTAAATGAGGTTTCGTCCCCGAAACCTTTCTTACCTCTATTTAACACTAATTAATTCTTCTCTATGTCCATCAACACTACCGCTAGCCCATCACAACGACTATCTTCTTTCTTAAAGAACCCGCTCCGGAGTTCTTATTAGTGTCGCTTACACTAATAACGCTAATTCCTAACAGCCTTCATAGCTAATGGTTCATTCATCACCCTAATACTCGTATATCATATGCATTATATACCTTCTTATTTAACTTGCAACCGTTCCAACATCCCGTTACTAACATTCCCATTTGTTTATTTCAACATTCATAATGTTTTCATCAACTATACGATCTTGCATCGAAATTTGTATATACTCCGATATGTTTAACTTTAACTAATAAATCATAGTAATGGGCAACTATCCATTATCGATTCATAAATTATTCATATAATTGACTTCTTCATAACAATTCCATACTTTCCTTATCATACTTTCGCATATCATTTTCATTCCTTAACCTGTCAATGACGGGTCAATACACATACTTCCGCAATCTGTAATCATACATCCATTCATATGATCTGTTCATAACGAATCTAATACCTTCATCTCATCTCTTAAGATTACATTCTCTATAAGCACTGTATAATATTTAACTCTTGTTTTGATATCATAACAAAACTACCATTTCTTATTCACATCTATGTGTTTAACTTTAACGTTACTCTTATTCTACGTTTTCTACAGTTACTTGTACTTTGCATACCTTTACGTTACCTTTAAATCATTTCGTTCATTTCACATTACTATTGCTTTCACTTCCTGCATTACTTAGTTTAAATATATACATGTGTCATACTAGTTCATATCTATCCAATCATGAGTTACACATTTTACTAACCTCTATTGATTTCACAAACCAACGATCCGTAACCCAGATCGATCATCTCATCCTCGAGTACTAGCCGTAACAGGCCAAGTTTCATTCATTCGTGTAATGAGCTTCCGCTCGTGCACGTCCTTTCACCAATACGACTGGTTTCATCACATCAATAGTTCTAACATTATCATCAACAACATCGGCGGTTAGCATATGTCATTCAAACATTCATTACACTAGGTGATTACCCACCTATAACTCTTCTATAATTTCCTACGTACCTGCTATAACGTACCACACATTCTATTTTCTTACATGCAATCCTTTCATTCTATTAATCATTTCGCCAACTTAAGTACACGCTCGTACTTCCTTCCTTTCATGCTTACTTGCAAGGACCTTATTACATCGTTTCAATATTTCTTACTAAACTTACCATTCCCGCCCATACTCAAGTTATTGTCCGGGTCACAGCCCGTCATCATTCTGACTTCTAAGAGTCAATTACTAACACATCTAACACGTAACTTATACAAAACTTCGTCTATTATACTATCACCTTTTACTTTATACTTATTTCTATGACCCGTTCGACTCAATCATGGTCAATCTGTTAACACCTTCTTATGCGGATTAATTTCATCTTTTTATATTTTTAAACCCGTCTCATGGATTCAGACGCATCATTCATGCTTTTTCATTCATTGAATCCGCCTTACGGATTCAACATTACATTCATGCCTTTCATTACTTCTGCGTTTTGAATCCTTCTCGCGGATTTAAACTTATTACCCATGCCTTTCATCCTTGAATCCGTCTCATGGATTCAGACGCATCATTCATGCCTTTCATCCTTGAATCCGTTTCACGGATTCAAACATTGCATTCATACCTTTCATTCCCTGAATCCGTCTCACGGATTCAAACATATTATTCATATCTTGTTGATCCGCACTTAACCACGGATTCAACATTCTTCATTCTTATCAGGCATGTTTTTCATTCTTACATAGTACTCTCAATTTCCCGAGAGTCTTACTTCCCATTTTCCCCACAAGCCCGCCCGCTACCCAACTCTAACGGACATACCTGTAACAATTATCATGTTCTCACGAACGTCATACGTTTCTCGTGTACTGGCCAGGTACACAATCCACATAGTAGTTTCGTGCCTTCATGTAGTTGTCACCTTATGTCTGTAGACTTAGGTTTCGGCGCGTGTATTACTTTCAGTACTTCATTACTATACTATCATTATCCTTCATTTAACATTTTCCTTCTCTTAATAATTTTACTGTTACATATACTCACATATCGAATTTACGTACCTGGATTCAAATTTGGCTTTTTGTGCTATTACCTCTTTGCCTGAATTAGTATTCATCCTAGACTGCATTTACAGATCATCCTCTTCCAACACTTATGCTTACCTTGCACATACAAAACCGTCAGTTTCTTTATACGTATACATAAGTACATACTTACATTAGTTTTTACCTTTGGATCTCGATCGAGTCTTAGATTGTACGGGTTTCTTATCTCAAGAGCACACAAGTTCGAGTTCAAGTACTTACCTTTTCGTACTCGATTCCCTCAAACCAGGGCTCTGATACCAACTTGTTACACCCTAAAACGTATTAGACAAAAGCCGCAGCGGAAAAACGTAACATAAAAATTTCTTTCGTTACAAACACCTTGACGCACTTAAAATCATTTCTAAGGTTAATCCTTTCACAATAAATACATTTATTATACTCATTTACAATAAGAAAACTTAACCTAGCTTCACTCAGTTACGTACTCAACACTCCCGTACAACCCATCTTGTGACTCGATCCTCGATCTCCAATCCTTGGATATCCTCATGACTGGTACTACCTGCGCTCACCACATAGAATTCACAACATTAGTATGCATTATAAACATACAAGATTTGTTCACGTCTACTTTTCGTTTCGTTAACTCTTTACATCCCAGCTTTCCCATCCTGACATACCATTCGTGGTGAGACATCTTTGCTATTCCTGCATTTCACTTATAACTCCATGTACACGAATAAACAACATAAACACTTAATCGTACCGAAAGACCTACATGCATACTTAAACTTCATACACATTATCTCCATATATGTACACACATAAATACCAACCTACATGCATACTTACCTATATATATATACATCTCAATCATTCTATACGTATCTACATATACACATACCCACATTGTTACGTACGACCATGACATCACACCTATATACATACATACACCCCTGCATACAGTATACCCAACTCATACATGCCTATTATCATACACATACCTACATACATCCACATACTTGTTTACATCCTTATAAACACACCTACGTATCTATTTACATACGTGCATACCCTTAAGATCACATAAACATAAGTTAAATTAGGCGTACGTGACTTAAAACGCCTTTAAACGAGTTCCCGGTACCAAACAAGACAAGAAAACAATTTTCGGAGAAACTGCACCTGTCGCGCGACGCGACGGGCCGTCGTGTGACGCGACCCCCCTAAAAAGACAGAAAGTTGTTGCTGCTGTGCTGCAGATTTCCAGCACGTCCGCGTTTCACGGAAACGGTCATAACTTCTTCGTTATTGGTCCGTTTTACCCGATTCTTTTTCCTACGCGTCCGTAATTTAATTCCCCATCTTATGGTGTTAAGATCCGACATCCAGATTAACACAATTCCAGACTTTTAAGTCTTCGGCTTAATACCCTTTTTACCAATAGTTGACCCGTTCATAATTCTATCGCATAACTTGTTTGTTTTACCTTAACTTCATATGAATTCATAATATCAAGGTCATTTGTCATAAACGAATTCCTTCCCGGATACCTTACCTCCTATTTCACCCGTTTGCGCTCAAAGCTTATTTTGACCCGTTAAGGGTATTTGTGCATTAAAACGTTTCTGACTTACAAAACCATACACCTCACTTTCATACTTGACCAAAACGTTATACTACTCGAATAACTTGTCTCTAAACTACTTTTTAAGATCATTTGCCGAAAATACCCATCAAGGGCATTTTTGTCAACTTTAGTCCCATCATTTACGACGAAAGACTACGTCACCTAGTTAACCTCAACCATCATGTTTAGTTAATTAATCATCTTCATATTACATAATCTAACTAAGAAGTGATTACAGAAATCACTTACCTTATGCGTCCGTGCTCGTATCCGATTCCTTGCCTCTTCTTGACCCGTTAACACCTCATGCTTAAGCCCGTCTCGACATGGTCCCTACACTTCCATGTCATCGAAACCACATTCTTGTTAGCATACCCATTTGTTCATGTTAACGATCATACCAATCGCATAATCCACACTTAACTTCTCTTAGCCCTTTCTAACAAGCATATTACATAAAAATCAACTTCATATACTTTCCAACTCATGTAATTTATCATGTAATCACAAATAACGCATATTAACATAACATGTACCAAACGACTTCCTAATAATCCTACCTTTAAGACAACGAGTCAAATTATGTTTCTTATACTTGTTGACTTTCAAAAGTCAACTATTAACCATATGTAACTATCGACTTATCAACATATACCCGTAACATCATAATCGTCTATACGGACGACACTATATACCTTTTATCATACACTTGATGTACGTACTACCTTTTAAGCATAACGTACAACTAATTCATGCATACATCTTCCAAGTTCATTTATAATTCATCAAATCCTACTAGTAATCAACATATAACATTCACACATAAACATCAAACATATCACTACCACATTTCTTTCAATTCAACTCACAAGAATTCATCATATCCATCATAATTCATCAACAATCAACAAGAATTGAACATGGATGATCATTCAAGCCATCATCCTTACCAAAACAAGTGGGTTTCCCTCTAATCATCAAATTAACACAAACCATACATAAGCTATGTTCTATATGATGATTCTAACACTTATACATGATCAATTTCACATTAACTTACGGATTAGAACATAACCCACTTCACACATGATCACCAATCTTTGATTTAAGACATACCTTACGATCCCCTCGTGATGGTGATCATTTATCCATGCTCGGTTATGAATTTGGGCCTTGATTCCTTCTTCAAATTGAAGCTTTTGAAGAACTAGGGTTTTGGGGCTCTTGAGAGCCCCTGCTCGATCTTTCCAGAACACACACGTATGTGTGTGTTTTGATCTTTTATTTAACAAAATAAACTTTCATTTGTTCCACTTTAGCCCCTCGGGTTTGCCTTTAAAACGTAACTGACACTACCTTCATCATTTAATACTTTTGACCATACCTTTGACTAGGTTAATTAGTCTAGTTATTTATTTCATGACGTGTCATATAGGAACACCCGACAAATATTAACATTCAGATTTTGGGGCGTTACAAACATTTCCGTGGGTGCTAACCGATAAGGTACCTTAGCTATTGGTGTAGTTCCAGGGATTAGATGAATTCTAAACTCTACTTCCCTATCGGGTGGTAATCCATGTAGCTCTTCTGGAAATACATCAGGGTATGCTGAGACTACTGGGATTTCTTTAAGTTCCGTGCGTTTAGTGTTAATGATTACCGAAACCATATACACTATTCCTTGCTTGCGTTTATAACTAGCAACTTTCATTACTGAAATGAACTTCAGTGGTTTACGTGGCTTGTCTCCTGTCACCAAAATTACTTCTCCTGTGGGCGTGTGAATTGCTATGGAATTCCTATCACAAAGGATTCGAGCATGGTTGGCTACTAACCAATCCATTCCTAACACAACATCGAATCCGGCTAAATTCATAGGTAGCAGGTTTGCCGAAAATTTATGCCCTGAAAGTTCGATCTTCCCCTCTTGGAGAACCTTATCTATGTTAACAGAATTTCCATCTGCTGTTTCTACCGTATATATTTGCCTAAGTTTGGTTAAAGGTAGGTTAAGGGCTTGGCAAAATGAAGTATTTATAAAACTTTGGTTTGCACCAGATTCGAATAATACTTTTGCGTAAACGTCATGTACAAGGAACGTACCAGTGATCACATCCGGAATCAGATCTGCTTCTTGCGTTGTCATTGCGTTCTTTTTAATTGCTCCATCAGTCGCTTTTGCCTTGTTGTCAGCTGACTTGACCAATTTAGGACATTCTGGTCTAAAATACCCAGCTTCTCCTCAATTGTAGCAGATCTTTGTTTTCTTTCTGCATTCCTCCTCTCGGTGCCCCGGTGCTTTGCAAAAATTTCAATTTTCATTACATTTTCCAAAATGTTTTCTTTTACAAATTCTTCAGAATGGCGGGGTGGAAAATTGCCCAGTTCCCTTTTTCTTGAAGTTACTGGTGTTATTACCCCAACGGAACCCTTGGGTAATCTTTTGGGCCAATTCCTTCTTTCTGTTTTCTTCCCTTGTGCGCACCAGTCCGTCAGTCAGAGTGTTGGCCAATTCGACCGCATCGTCAATTGTTTTGGGTCTTGCTGCTTTGACTATATCACGAATTTCGCTAACTAGTCCCCAAATATAGCGAGAAATAAGCACCGGTTCTGGCGAGGCCAGAGTGGGTACAATTCTAGCATACTCGATAAATTTCAAAGTATACCCTCGACAGTCAACGTCCACCATCCGGTGGCTTAGGAATTTGTTTGTCATTTGTTCCTTTTCATAGGAGGGACAAAACTTTCTTTCCACCAATTCCTTGAATTCCTCCGAACTCATGGCATATGCCACATCACTTCCTTTTGCTTGCAGCACCGTGTTCCACCATTCTAATGCCTCTTCCTTGAAAAGGTGGGATGTATACATCACCTTGTCTTCTTCTGCGCATTTACTTATTTTGATTACCGCTTCGGTCTTTTCTAACCAACGTAGTGCGGCAGTCGCCCCTTCATTGCCTGCAAATTCGACTGGCTTACAGGCAAGAAATTCTTTGTAAGTGCAACCAGTCGTTGCTACTTTCATTTTCTTAAGAAATGGGGCCTGAACCACATTTTTATCATTATTGCCGCCTCCATTTACACTGTTACTGAAATTATCGTCGCGGGTGCGTTTGCTATGGTTGGATTGGGAAGGTTCAACGGGATTTCTAGCAGCTGCAACGATGGCTGGGATAGCATTGGCTATTCCCTGAGCAACGATATTTTCGATGTCTTGCCTATTGAGAAAATGGTCTTCATTATTTTGTTCAGATTGGTTAACTTCGGTTGTCTGTTGGTTTACTGCGTTTTCCATCTGAATAATTAAATATATATATATATAGAAATTATTATCACAAAATGGATAGCAACTGAACACAGTAGGGCAATCACAAACACAATTAAGTCAACACATATAGCCAAAATCGTCGACCTTGCGACATTTAGATTTTTATAATATTATGCATCCGTACATACCAAATATTTTACAAATGTCTTATTTTAGGGTTATTATACAATATTATATCATATGTTATATAGGCTAATTATAAGGAGAAAACCCACTCCAGTTGACTAAACCCAAGAAACCCAATTGTGTGGACAATAAGCTTCCACGTGTTTTTTGTAACAGATAGCTTAAAGGGTAAATTTGGAAATTCACCTCCATCCATCAATTAATTAATGTAATAGTTTCAAACTTTTCACCTGACACATTTTTGTACTACATTGAAAAACTTTATCTCTCTAATATAATAATTCACTCTTCTCCATAATTCACTCTTCTCCATAAAGTAGTCTTCATTGTTACCTCCATCACCGTCTTTTTTTTACAAAGCTTATCTCTCTCATCTCAACCAAACTACATCAAGCTTCATTGAAAGGCTTTTGTTCCAGATTTAAAAAAAAACCCACCACTACTAGAAATCTCTCTCATCTCAACCAAACTACATCAAGCATCATAGAAAGACTTTTGTTCCGGATTAAAAAAAACACCCACCACTACTAGAATTTTGTTCCAGATTGAAAAGAATACCCACCACCATTGCAGCGGTGGTTACCAGATCCGGGGTGTGAGGTAAGATCTAGATGTTAATAGATCTGGCAGCTTGAAGAAAATCGCACATGAATATGAATATGAAGATGATGATGATGATGAATAAGATACGAAGATGACGATGAATCAGATATGAATCTTGTTACTTTTTTTAATTTCTCTTTATGTTTTTTTATCTAAAATTACACATTTTTGTAAGTGTTTTTAGTTGAATCAGGTATTTAAGGTATGAAATGTGTAAAAATGTGTTATTTATGACTTTTCCCCCCCTCTCTCTTTCTTTATATCTTTATCTTCTATTTCATTTCCAGATCTAAAAGTGATCTGAAACCAAAAGATGATCCAGTTCAAAAGATCATCATCCAGATGCTCCAACTTTTTTCTGGATATTTTTTTTTGTTGAAGAAGATGAATGTTTTTAATTTTTTGATTTATCAATTTTTTGTGTTAAATTTGTTCAAGAAAAAATGCATGTTACATTTTTCCGTGTCACATAAATTATGTACGTTTACATAAAATAAAGTGCATTGTTACACTTTTTTAGATTATTGTAAAAATAAGTGTGTTGTTACATTTTTTATGTTACATTTTATATGTTATGGATTTTTTGGTTTTGTTTTTACCATGTTACATTTTATTTTTGCCTCAGATTTTTGTACATTTTTGCTGTATTTACATAAAATAACGTGCATTGTTACACTTTTTTAGATTATTGTAAAAATAAGTGTGTTGTTACATTTTTTTATGTTACATTTTATATGTTATGGATTTTTTGGTTTTGTTTTTACCATGTTACATTTTTTTTTGTCTCAGATTTTTGTACATTTTTGCTGTATCCGTGTTACATTTTTTTTCACTGAGATTTTTGTACATTTTTGCTCTATGTGTGTTTGATCATGTGCTTTTGTTGATGGTTGCTTGAATATCTTTTTTTTTTTTCATGACAACGTTGTATATTAATTAAGAAAATTAGTATATAGAAAAATAATTCACCATTTTTGATGAGCATTTTCGGAAATTTTCTTTATACCAACAAAATAATAACAATAAATGACTGTTATTAATGACAATAAATGTGTTTATTGTAGTTAGCAAGATTGAGTTAATAAAAAATAATCACAACATAAAAAGAGGAATCGAACCAAGCCCTCATGCAAGATTGTAATTATTTACATATATTTGTTCAAGTTTTTATTATGTATATAATAAAAATAACAGATTGAATAAACGACTTTTGGGTTTCAACAATATTAAATTTGTGATAATGACCCAAGTGACCAAGATTCTGCTGCTTTATTTTCTGTAAAAAAATTTTTAAAGAATTTTGAGAGATGGAGGATGATGGGATGAAGAGAGAGAGAGAGAGAGAGAGAGAGAGAAATTGTTAAAAAAATGGATGTAATAATGATCATGCAGACAACTGACAAAAGTTCCATTCTTCCAAGAAGAAAATTCTCACACATTATTCCCATTTTATCCCTTATGTGTACTATTACTGATTAGAATATTAAAAAGTAATATATATTACACTAAAAGACATCACAACCATCCATCTTTTTTAATCAATGGTAGATCTTGGGTTTTCAGGGTTTAGTCAACTGGAGTGGGTTTTCGATTTATCCTTGCCCATGTTATATATATATATATATATATATATATATATAGAGTAGGAGTTGGGTGGAAAGTCTATTTTTCCTAGAAAGTCTAGGAAGGAATAA
Organism: Helianthus tuberosus; assembly: GCA_030545235.1. Lineage (NCBI taxonomy): Eukaryota > Viridiplantae > Streptophyta > Magnoliopsida > Asterales > Asteraceae > Helianthus > Helianthus tuberosus. The sequence continues at coordinate 202,953,827 of CM060371.1, forward strand.
GATTTGGACATGAGTCATTGAGGGATTTTAAGTAGAAGGGCTATCATGTAATTTCACATTTTAATTTTATTTTTGGAATGTATCTTCATTAACTAAAATTCCATGATTTTCAGAATTTTTATTGTTTTTCGAATTCAAATCTGCAAGTCAATGTGTTTATCTGAAACTATCAGCATGTTCTTGGTGATGTGTTTTACCAGTTAGAGAGGTTGAAGTCAGTGTGTTTTAACAATCTGAAGTCAATATATAATCAGGTTGTGTTTTAACAGTTATTTTGCATTTTAACACTCTGAATGTGTTTTAACAGCAAGCAGATTCTTGATGCTGTGTTTTAACAGCAAGCAGATTCTTGACGCTGTATTTTAACAGATTCTTGAAGCTGTGTTTTAACAGCAAGCAGATTCTTGACGCTGTGTTTTAACAGCAAGCAGATTCTTGACGCTGTGTTTTACATGCCTCTCTACAATCATCAATTAAAACAGAAAAAACACAGCCAAGTTACAAGCAGATTAAGACCGAAAACGTATATGCACTTCAAGAACTTTAATCACAACACAAGATATGAATACCTAGTGAAGAAAATGGGTATCAACAAGCCTTGGAACCGAAATCTGAATGCTTTTGGGGTCCTGTTTTGCGTCGCCAATAGCAAGGAGGAGTAGAGATCGCAGGTTTTATTATGTTTAGGGTTGGATTGGAGAGAGAAAAAGAGAAAATAAAATCAATAATGGAGAGAGAGAGAGGGAAAATCCCATGAAAGTAGGGATTGCAGTTATCTAATTGATTTAAAAAAACGGCCATTTGACAAAATTGCCCCTATTCATTTAAAACAATCAATTAATTAAACTCAAATATTACAAGATTGCCATTGATTTAATCTCAACCCTTAAAACACCAATCGGATGGACCAGATCGCTTCCTAGACTTTCTAGGAAAAACACACTTTCCGTGCGAACCCTACTCATATACATATATATATATACATACATATATATATATATATATATATATATTTCTACATATTATTCTTATACAACTACTCCATCACAGTTGGCTGGCTTCTCAGAAACGATGCTCCCTCTCGTCGTACTTCCACGTGATGTTTTCCCCCACTTCTCGAATCCGATTTCCCGCATCCACCAGTTCCTCGCCATAGCGGCGTAATTCAGCAACGTTTTCCGAGCTCATAGGTGGGAAGGGTGCAGGTTCAGGATCGAACTGGGGAAAATAAACATTTGGGTTATTCATGAAATTCTGAAAATGCCAGTCGCTCATCCACCACTCTTCCAACTGCCCTGTAAAAGGTTGTGGGTTGATAATCGGGTCTGGAATAGCAGGTTCCAAATTGATTGGAAGTTTGGATTGGGCAGGAAAATTGAAAAGGGTTTCGTCAGCAGGTCCGATGAGGTCACAGTTTGCAAGTTTCCTATCCAATTCTTCCCAAGGTGGCAACTCTTGGGTTTGACCAGAGCTTTCCCCTACATCCTTTCCTTTTCCCTTCGGATCCTCCGTCTTTTTCACCTTTTGGGAAGCTGGTTTCTTCATTCGTCCGTGTTTCCAGTCCAGAATTCTTCTCCTCTTTTTAGGCTTGGGTTTCTCCTGTGGCTGTGCCTGAAACACTAATGGCTCCTCGGTATCCGCATGATAACCGGATTGGATTCCTGTTGTATCCATATCAGTGGTATGGATAGTAAAGTTTCGGAGTGCTTCCGACAGTTCATTCATGCTGTTAGCACACATGAAGAAACACACAAAAACTCAAATTAAAATTTTGTTTATTATTAGTTAAATTTTCACAGAATCACAAAATGGCAATCTGAAAAAATTAAGCATTTCTAAATACTTAATTGGCTTAAATCAGTGGCTCTGATACCACCTTTTTCTATCACGGCCCCCGACCCGGTTTTACCCGGTCCAGAAGTCGCGGGACAGAAACCCGTGGTATTGGTGTGTCTTTGGCAGCGGAGATTTTAATAGGATCGTTTTAAACTGAAAACACCCAATTATTTTATTTCAAGTCTCGGGACAAACCCCGTAATTTACAATAAAGGAATTTGACTGGGAAATCCCCTGATTACAAAAACATGTTTATTTATTTACTGAGCCACTTTATCCAAGCTGGTAGTGCTACACGGCACTTTTTCCTTGTTTACAGTAAATCACCTGAAACATGTTTAAAAAAAATTTATCAGCGGGGAAATACTGGCGAGTCATTCAATTTGTACAAAACGACACATTGTTATAATATACAGTATTAAGAGCGATTACAATGTTTATATATCAACCAATTACCCTAAATCGGTATTTGTCACTCGACCGTATCTGTGACTATGGTCATATCACCCATTGGCTAACCCGTTGTGCAATGGTGAAGATTATCAAGTAGTGTATACAAAACCCCACATACCGGCAGTAATTGAAGATTACAAAGACTTAATCCCTGTAATTATAACTTTGAAAACAAATAGGGTTTTGGAAACAATTTGGTAAAAAGGATAATGACTCACATTGCACATTTAGTTGGACAGAGTTTTGCCTACTGATTAAGCCTGGTAACCTAGTTAAATAATGCAAATGAAACTAGGTTAGTAACTTAATACAACATTTACGATAAGCTCACGAAATCAAAACCCTCACGACGAATGACAAAGTATAGCCCGAATTCGGGCAGCACTTAAACATCCATCGGATCGGTTTCAATCGATCAGACATTGTATCGTAGCAGTGATCGAGTTATTACCCCGTTATCGTAGCTGCGTTTCGACTCTTTAAACACGATTTTGAAGCAGATTATGGAGGTTTTAAAGGAAATTTTCAAACACAGGGAACTGGCCATGCAACGTTTTATTTATAGCAGGTTTTTGAGTTCTTCGTGGCCCGCGTAAGCCTGAAGGGAATCCTTCGCTGCCCGCGAGGGCCACCCTAGCTACGGCTTGGGCTGCCGTGTCACCCCATAGGACTGCCACGTGTACAATACGTGGCCTTGATCGTTATCCAAAGGTTTGCCTTGTTGTCGCACCCCGCGAATACCTTAGCTCGGTCTTTCGCGACCCGCGAACGATCCTTAAAATTTGATTTTCTTGATTTTTCATGGAAATTAGGGTTTTAGGGGTCTGGGTTTTTACTTACGGGTTGTTTTAGGACATTTTTGTGCAGGTTCTTACAAATTCCTTGTAATGAAACTATTTCATTTACATATAGCTTGGCTAACTGTTCTATACTGAAAGTTTCCTTCATTGGTAAGAAATGAGTAGATTTGGTTAATCTGTCTACAATCACCCAGATTGTATCATTACCTTTTCGTGTCTTGGGTAATTTGGTAACAAAGTCCATTGTTATCAATTCCCATTTTGATATTGGCATCTCTAATTTCTGCAATAACCCTGAAGGTTTCTGATGTTCAGCTTTAACCTGGGAACAGGTTAGACATTTAGCAATGTAATTTGCTACATCCTTTTTCATTCCTATCCACCAGAAATTCTTTCTTAAGTCTTGATACATTTTCTCACTACCGGGATGTATCGTATACTTATACTTATGAGCTTCTTCTAAAATTTGGTTTCGTAGGCTTCCTTGAATAGGTATCCAGATCCTTTTCGTATGTAATCTCCAAATTCCATCTGTTCATTTCACTAATTCCTTAATCATTCCTTTCAAACTTTCAGCATCTTCTTTGATTGTTGTTTCCTGTATCTTTCTAATTTGCTCATTTAAATCTATCTGCAGATTTAGTCTGAGAGAGCGTACTCGTTTTGACTTTTCATGATACTTTCGACTTAAAGCATCAGCTACTACATTAGCTTTTCCTGCATGATAATGGATATCATCGTCATAATCACTCAGAATTTCCATCCATCGTCTTTGCCTCATATTTAATTCTTTTTGTCCGAAGACATATCTTAAACTCTTATGATCTGTGAATACCACGAACTTACTACCATAAAGACAGTGTCTCCAAATCTTAAGGGCAAAAATTATGGCTCCTAACTCTAGATCATGGGTTGTATAATTCTCTTCATGCTTCTTAAGCTGTCTAGAGGCATAAGCTATTACCTTTTGACGTTGCATCAATATACATTCAAATCCTAATTTAGAGGCATCACAGTAGACTATAAAGTCTTCAGTTCCTTCTGGCAAAGCGAGTATAGATGCGTTGGTTAACCTTTGTTTTAAAATTCTAAATGCTTCATCTTGTTTTGGTCCCCATTCAAACTTAACCGATTTGCAAGTCAGTTTGGTCAATGGAATGGCTATTTTAGAAAAATGTTGAATAAAACGTCTATAATGTCCTGCCAATCCAAGAAAACTTCTTACTTCCATTGGTGATTCAGGGACTTTCCATTTGGTAATTGTCTCGATCTTTGTGGGATCCACATGAATTCCTTCATGATTTACCAGATGTCCAAGGAATTGCACTTCTTGCAACCAGAATTCGCATTTTGAGAATTTAGCATGACAGTAAATTCAAATGACAGTACATTGTTCTGAAAGTAGTTTTAGGAATGTCCTCTTCCGGTACTTTCAATTGGTGATATCCTGAGCGTAAATCGATCTTAGAAAAGAATCGAGCTTCTTGAAGTTGATCAAACAAGTCATCGATTCTCGGTAGTGGGTACAGATTTTTAATCGTAACCTTATTCAATTCTCTATAATCAATGCACATACGCATTGATCCGTCTTTTTTCTTGACAAATAACATCGGTGCTCCCCATGGCGATGAGCTGGGCTGTATGAAACCTTTTTCAAGTAGTTCGTCTAACTGTTTCTTTAGTTCCTGCATCTCCATTGGGGCTTGCCGATAAGGTGCTTTGGCAATCGGTGTCGTTCCTGGTATTAGGTGAATTCTAAATTCAATTTCTCGATCTGGCTGTAATCCAGGCAATTCTTCTAGAAAAACGTCTGAGAAATTAGATACTATGGGAATATCCTTTAATTCCTTTCCTTTAGTGTTAATGATTACTGAAATCATATACATCATTCCTCCTTTCCTTGCGTAGCTTGCAGCTTTCATCACGGAGATAAACTTTGTGGTTTTTGTTGGCTTGTCCCCTTTAATTGTGATCTTTTCACCATTTTGTGTATTTACTTGTACTGACTTTTGATCACATAAAATACTGGCATGATTGACTACCAACCAATCCATTCCTAATACGACATCGAATCCGACTAGATTCATTGGAAAAAGGTTAGCAATAAAATTATGGTTTAGAATTTCTATCCTTGCTCCCTTCAGGATTTCGCTTATCTTGATGGAATCTCCATTTGCTTCTCCACCAGTCAGTCTTGTTGAAGTTTAGTTAATGGTTGATTGAGAAGTTTGCAGAAAGAAGTATTGATAAAACTTTGGTTTGCAACAGAGTCAAATAATACTTTAGCATAAACATCATTAAATAAAAACGTACCGGCAATCACATCCGGAATCATCTTGGCTTCTACAGCTGTCAGAACGAATGCTCTGGCATTTTTCTTGGGTCCTTCGATTGCCTTAGCTTTGTTGTTTGCCGCTAGAGCTAGTTTCGGACAGTTCGGTTTAATATGGCCAGCTTCTCCATAATTGTAGCGTATCCTATTGCTAGCTTTCTTCCTACAGTCTTCTTCCTTATGTCTAGATATTTTGCAGAAGTTGCAGTATATCGAGCATCTCCCTAAGTGCTTTCTTTTGCAATACTTGCAGTTGGGTGAAGAGGAAGAACCTGGTCCTTTTCCACGATAGGAATTACCATAACATAATTCTTGGGTAATGATGTGTTGCAAACGCATCTTATTTTCCTTGTGTATTTTGTATATTATTTTAATAGTTTAGAGTCATTTTTATAATATTTAGATATATATTTTATTATTTATTATTATTACAGGTCCTGGTGCAAATGGAGCGAAAACGGGTAAGAATGAAATAATCAGCCAGTTGGGCAGGGTAGAATGCCAGGGACCGAATTAAAATCACAGCTATTTTTCTTTGAGTAGACAAAGCCCACTAAAATCGCAGCCCATTGTCTAGCCCTATTTAAAGATATATTGAAAAAAAGATATAAGGAAAAGAACATGTACACGTTGGTTATTTATTCCTTTGGGTCAACAATTAAAAAAAAATACAAGGAAAGAATATATGGACATAAGTTCATGTGAATATTGACGGCAAATAATAAGGAAGGAGGTTTTTTTGTCAGTTCCTTGGTTAACAAGATTAAAATAAAACCTAATCAAGATTATAGGGGGAATATTTTTATTTGAAGGCAAGATATATATCGAAGAGGAGGGCTGCAATACAATTCTATACGATCAGAGGCAATCAAGGGGGAATATTTGAAGGATATCAAAGTGAAGAGAAAGCTTTGGGGATTGAGGATTAGCTTAAAAGATTATTGCTTTCGGTTAGACACGTTTATTATTTTTGGATTTGTTTAACTTGAATATTTTAAACATGTTTTTTGGATTCGTATACTTTAATCTTGCTTGTGTTTCGTTTATAAACATGATTGGCTAATTTTCTTTGTGCTACCTAGGCTATGAATAATTGTTAATTTATTTACGGTTTCTTGGTTGGTTAATTAATTTTTTGACTCAGTGTTATGATAAAAGTGTTCTAAACTAGGTTCTAATGTGCATGCGTATTTAATAATTAATGATTTATATTTGTTCCACCTTTTCTTGGTTAAAATTAATTGCGTATTAATTAAATCTAGGATTTGGTGATTTCGTAGACTTTGTGTTTTCGACTAAATCTTGTGGTTGCTAGATGTAGTACACCCTAGGAACAAATTAATAAACTATTTGGTAATTAAATATTCTACCATCTTTGAGACCGAGAGGAGATTAGATGTCGGGTTGTCTTAATCATTAGACGGGTTAGGTGTTAATTACACGAGAGTGAATTACCCTAGGTTTTCTTGTGATTTTTAGCAAACCGTGTAAGAACCTAATTAGAGTCACCACCCCGTACATCCCTTACACTTTCCGGATGTACCGTTTCTAGTGAGACCGAGAGGTAATCTAGATTTTGGGCACCATAACCTAGTTAGAGAGACCGAGAGGTGATCTGACATTAACCGGTGAGTTTATACACTTTTCTTGACCCTAAATTGCAACCTGTTTGGAGAATGATCTGCCAGCCAGTTTAGGTCTTGTTTAGTGAACTTTAAGATCCCGGTAGCCAAAACTTAGTTATTCAATTCCAAGAACCCGTGAGTGAATTGACATGCATCTTGCCTAGGTAGCCACTTTTCCGTCATCTGAATTCACCTAAATTCGTTCTCTGTTTGTTTTTCTTTCGTATTTGCTCTCTTATTTAATTTTAGTAGTTAATATAAATCTAAACACTAATTAAAAATTGCTAGACTAGGACTCGACAAAAGTTTAGTATCGAGAGTCGCGCCATTGTGTCCACTGATTGATACTCGGTCTTACCGACTTGACTACATAACGACTGGTGCACTTGCCGATTGTGTGTAATTAAGCTAGTTTGACCATTTAATTTGGTGTTTTAAAAATATATTAAACATTTTACACATCAGGTAATCTTTTGAGCTAGGTTCCTTTTCTGGTTTTCTTCTTGCGTATGTACCAATTCATCTGTCAGAGTTTTGGCAAGTTCTACTGCTTCTTCTATGGTTTGTGGTCTAGCTGCTTTGACTACATGTCTGATTTCACTGATTAATCCCCAGATGTAACGGGAGATTAATACTGATTCTGGTGAGGCCAAGGTTGGTACTATCCTAGCATATTCAAAGAATATGGTAGTATATTCCCTGCAATCTACTCCAACCATTTTATGATTTAGGAACTTATTAGCTATTTGTTCTTTTTCATTAGGAGGACAAAATTTCCTTTCAACTATTTCCTTAAAGTTGGTCCATTCCATGTTGTAAACTCTGTCACTTCATCTAGATTGAAGAATGGTATTCCACCACTCTAAGGCTGCATTCTTAAAAAGATTAGAAGCAAACATGATCTTATCTTCATCTGCGTACTTACTTATTTTTAAGACTGCTTCTGTCCTTTCTATCCAGTGTAGGGCTGAAATGGCTCCTTCATTGCCTAAGAATTCTATTGGTTTGTAGGCCAAGAATTCTTTATAAGAACAACCATATGAGATGGTCCTTCTTCTTTTTGGAATTGGAGCTTGGATAAGTGGTCCGTGGTTTCTATTCACACTATGACTTGGTTCAGTGGGTTCACGTTTACTACCTATTGCAGAATTATTTTCTGCCTTTTTAATAGTGTCAATAATATATGGTATAGCATCTATGATTCCTTGGGCTACTATGTGTTCAATAGCACTTTTATCCACTTGATTTCCGTTATTATCGTTGTTCTGGATTTCCTGATTTACTTCGTTTGACATCTGAATTGTAAACATTTATCAGGTATTAATATCACATAATTTAAACAAACAAATGCTCAAACGCATTTAACCAAAAACGTCGATCATTGCGACTTACTCTTTTCATATATCTATATATGCATCTATTACAAACTACACTGGAAATTTAAACACTAGTAATTATACATCGATATATATATATATATATAGGTGATATATGTTAATTTTTCTATTTTAGTTGATTATTTTTTTTCAAAGTAACAAAATACCCACATATAGGCATATATATTAGGTGTTGGCTTTTCTAGTACTGCATTTAACGCTCGTCATATTTCCAAACGAGTTTTTATCCTATTTGACGAATCCGATTTCCCTCTTCAACTAACTCTTCACCATACTGGCGAAGTTCTTCCACATTCTCTTGACTCATTGGTGGCATTGGGGCTGGCACTGGGTCAGGGTAACGTGGTATTGGTTCTCCGTAAGGGTATGTGTTATTCAATATTTCTTGAATTGACCTGTTGTCATCCCACCACGGGTCATAGTCTAAATGGTTTGGTGCAGGAATTCTAGGTATCTCACTTGGGTCAAAGGCTGGGATTTGTAGCTGATTCTCCTTGTTCTGTTCTAGTTCCATGGGTTGGTGATGTGTGAAATATGTGTTAATTAAATTCAACAAGTTTTAAAAATTGGAAAAACCCGTAAACCACACACTACCGGCAAGTGTACCGGTCGTAAGTAGTAAAACAAGTAAGTCCGAGTATCGAACCGTGGACACAATCTAGCGACTCTTGATACTAAACCTCTATCGACCCCTAGCCTAATAAATTGGTTTTGTTTTGAGAAAAATATTTTTAAACTAAAAAGCAATTTAAATAAATAGACGACCAAACAGCAGCAAGCGCAAACAACTAGAAACTGGACTGAAACTCAAGTATGGGAAAAATAGGTTACCTAGGTAAGAATCCCTAGACTCATGAATAAAATCCTAACCTTGGTTCTGAATGAAGACTCTGCCTAACCCGATAAACCCCTGGAAGGTAAATCGAACCTGACAGTATGACAAGTGATGAAGTGCTAAAATGGACTGACTCGAGTTATCGACCACCAAGTCCCACAACTATCAGGTATATAGTAATTTATTTACTAAAACCCTCAAATTATGAAGCAGAAATAACTAAGAACACCGAGACCCTATGAAACTCTAGACGCGAATAAACAGATGAACCCGAGTTATCGGCCACCCAAACTGCCAAACAACGCCCAGCTAATAACCTAGCAATTCTAGATTAGATTTCTCACCTCTAGAAAAGATTGCACGTTTTAATTAATTAGTTTTAATAATTATTACACTTGAATTAGATTTCTCACTTTCAAGGCCTAGACTGAAAGGTTACAACCTAGACTGACTCCCGGCTCTAAAGTATATTTCTAAGTATCTAGAGCAATGGAACCAACAAATAAATTATCAAACCAATCAAAATCAACACACAAATAATTAGACTCGAGTTCAAAAATTATATCATGTAAATCATCACATTCATTCAAAACCAAAAGTTAATCAATTAAACAATCATCTAGTTCATCAACCCTAGGCAACCATAAAAGAATTTAGCTACTCATGTTCAGTGACGAAAGACAAATAAATTTAAAGCAATTCGAATCGGGAAACATGTCTATAATATTTAAGTTTAGCAACCAGAACAAAATATAAACAATGTCTAACCGAAAAAACCTTAAAGTTTAATCGTCAATCCTCAACCCCAAGCTTTCTCTTTGTCTTTGAAACTTGAAAATTCATCCCTTTGCTGATGAGTATATGATCGTGCGTCTGCCCTTTGCCTCCTGATTGTCTTCTCAATCCGTAGCAGCCGTCCCATGTTGCGTCCAAATCTTAAAAGTAAATAATCCTCTAGGTAAGTTGTGATGGGCCAAGCCCATGCACGTTGGTGTTCACAAAGGAAACAGGGACTAAATGACGTTGGCATGTGAATGTAATTAGATTGAATTAGCAAGGGCAATTCTGGAATTTTGAAATCTTCTCTTGTTTAAACACAGTAGCGGCCTCTCTTTTCTTTATTTGTCATGACCCATTTTAATCTCTTTTGATATTTTATTTATTGTTTCCTGTTTCTCGAGCACACCTACAACCAAATGTCAATCATATATTTTTCTCATTTAGTATCCAAAACCAAACACTAGCATATTTACTTATCATACTACATGCATTACTAATTGTAAATATGTGTTAACCCAACCTAATATTATATACCTTTATTTATGATTGATGAATACTAATATTTATTTTAGCTCCAACATGATCGTTTTAGCTCATTTTACTAAAAATCAATCAACTTTAAATATGAATCAGTTATGAATGGAATTTAATAACAAACGATCATTAAGCTGCTCAAAAGTGTAGGAATATTTATATAAAAATATGTATATTTTAGAGCACATCAAATATCCCCACACTTAAACCTTTTTCGTCCCTGAAAAAGACTTATGCAAACAGAATCAGAATCAGAAAATATTCAGGTTCAAAAATCTAAATTATTTATTAAAATTGAAACTCGTGTTAACCGCGATTGCAAGTATATGTGTCCACTTAAACCCAAACTCGGTTCCAAGCCCTTATCATGCAATTTAAGTTCAAGTTCGATTAATCTACCTAGGGTCTCACACTAGAATCCGCTGTTCACCTAATCCCGCCTCAAGCTTATGGAACAAAAGGAACGATCACTGGACCAATTCCTAACCGTTTTATACCAAAATCAAAAGAATTTAACATCAAAAATTTTCATTCTTTTTTTTTTTCTTTTCTTTTGAGCTTTTAGACTGAGCATACCTTATCCCAAAGGCATTCCCAATCAGAGTCACCATCCCCAAGAGAGATTACAATAGGCATCAGTATTTTTGAATTTTTATTCAACAATCCTAGAGGCATTCTAAGTCAGAGTCACCATCCCCAACAGAGATTACATAGGCCTTGTCATTTTTTTAAGTCTAGCTCTTTTATTATTATTATTTTTTTTCTTACTTGATAAAAAATTCTAAAAATTTTGGCTTATAACGGCATTCCTTATACTATTATCGGCGGTTTCGGCTTCCCTACTTTTCCTAGATGAGAACCCACTAGTAAACTAACAATTAGGTATATTAAGATCAAAGGAACTTAAAACCGGATCAGGCCTACTCACACATCCCAAGTTAGACATAAGCTCAATTTTTTTATTCTCATATTATTATTATTTGAAACCCGAACAAAAACTGATTTTTCTATCATTTTCCGTTTTTATTTTGCAAACTTCTTAATCAAGAGACATTTTCTATTTTTTTTCAATTTTTTTGGATTTTTAATTTTTTTAATTTTTTTGTATTTTTCAAATTTTATGACTCAAGACTCACTAACTAGACAATAAACGATAGTTTCCCATCCCCACACTTAAACTCTACATTGCCCTCAATGTAGGATGGAAACCGACTCAAAAACTAAAAATAAATAAGAAATAAAAAGACTAAAGGGCATAAATGGAAAGGACTTAGCTGGTTTAATATCACGTATGCTCCGTAACTCTCGTCCAATCCAGCTCGATCGTATAGCATTTCGGTCGCGATCGGCTCTGACACTAACTAGTACACTTGGAAAATTCCTTGAAATTTGTTGTACAGCTCCGAAATCACCCAAATGGAGATTGAGTACGGGTGGTACATATTCAAACCTGCATAAAAAAAACAAGCAAAAACCCAAGCAGTACCAACTCGACACAAAACTGACCCAAGACTGACTCAAACAGACTAACTAAGACTCAAAATAAAATAAAACAAATACGAAACACTACAAAAAAAATGCAATTCTACAACAAGTTATCAAAACTCACGGGGGATCATAATGATCAAACTCACCCCTGAACCTCTCACTAGGGCCTCTAAAACAAGCACTCATACCGAAACCCTTCTTTCTCCAAAAGTCGCCATCAAACCAACTCGAATTATGCTCGCTCGTGGGGAATTTATACCTCGAGTTACACACTAAAATATCATCCCCACACTTAGTCTCCTTCACGCCTCCCGAACTAAACTCTCCCCATTCATCTTTCTCTACCGAACTCCAAGAACTATCTTTAAACTCAACCTCACCTCCTACTACTTCCACCTTTTCCTTAAACCTAACATGCTTCTCCTTCTTCCTATCACTCTCTATTCTAACATCTCCAATTCCCTTTAACTCTTGCCTAATTACCGAGGGCGTCCCTACCTTCTCGGAATTCTTTCCATTAACATGGAATGTAACCGTGTCATCAGTGACACCAAGAGTTATCTTACCGCCATGAACATCTATTATAGCTTTCGCGGTAGAAAGGAATGGACGACCTAAGATGAGTGAAACACAGGAGTGTCCACTAGGATCCTCGCCCATGTCTAGAACAACAAAATCAGTGGGAAACACAAACTTACCTACTTTCACTAGCACATTTTCAACTATCCCTCTAGGAAATTTCACTGAACGATCGGGAAGTTGAACATTCATGTAGGTCGGGGTAGGCTCTCCTAGCTTAAGCTTCTTAAACACAGAATATGGCATCACATTTATACTAGCTCCTAGGTCGGCCAAAGCAGTCCTAAACTCATAACCCTCTATCTCACAAGGAATGGTGAAACTTCCTGGATCTGGCATCTTTGTGGGAAGTTTGTTTGAGATCACCGCAGAACATTCCTCATTCAGTGTAATAATTGAAAGATCCTCAATTTGCTTCTTATTGAGCAAGAGTCCCTTGAGAAACTTGGCAAATTTAGGCATTTTAGCCAAAGCCTCAAGGAAAGGAATGTCTACGTGGAGCTTTTTGATCATCTCTAAAAACCCATTATACTGAGCAATTTGCTTCTTATTCAAAAGTCTCATAGGGTATGGATGAACGGGCTTATACACTTTAATCGGTTCTTCTACACTCTCCTCTTCCGGTTCAACCACCTTGCCAACTTCCTTTTCCGGTTCTACCTCTTTCTCAACAACCCTCTCAGGTTCTATCACCTTTTCTATCTCAAACCCCTCATTAACAAGTCCTGTGCTCCTACCACTACGTGTGAACACGGCATGTAACTGGGCATTAGGGTTAAGCTGGGTAGTGCTAGGGAATGTACATGCGGGCCTCTCAGTCATCCTACTCGCCATTTCTCCTATGGTTCTCTCTAGACTTTGTATGGTGGACCCCTGATTCCTAAACATCAACTCAAACTCCTGGTTTTTCTTCAGCTGCTCCTGATGTCTAGCCTCACCCTGCATCACTATCGACTCTAGGAGTTTGTTCGTCCTACTCTGGCTCTCCTCCTTCCTCTTTAAAAACTCACTCAGCTCAGACTTAGGCTCTCCACTACTCTGTCCATCAGCAGGGGTCTGAAAGAGACTCTGACGTGGTTGGAATCCAGGGGGATTCCCACCTCGCCAATTCGAGGTTTGCCGTGGCTGCCATCCAGAGTTGTAACCCTGGCCTCGTCCCTGGTTCTGGACAAAACTCAACTCCTCCTCAGATCCTACCGGGCAATCTATCGTCTCATGCCTACCTCTACACACCTCACACTTAGAACTAATCTTAACCTGAATGTCCTTGACCATCTTTGTCAAGGATTCGACCTGGGCGGCTAAGGCTACACTAGAATCTACCGTATGAATACCTTTAGGGGCAGCAGTAACGCCCCCAAAGCCTGGCTCGGTGTAAGTACTGGTGGCTAGATCCTCTATCATCTCAAGACACTCAGCAGCTGTCTTGGTCTTCATCATGTTGCCTCCTGCTGTGGAGTCAAGCAGTCTCTTAGTCGCTTCAGAAACTCCATTATAGAATTTCTCCACGACTCTCCACTCCTCAAGGCCATGGTGTGGGCACTTGTTCAGCAGCGCCTTAAACCTATCCGAAGTCTCGTAGAAAGACTCCCCGGGCTGCTCAGTGAATGCGTAGATGAGATTTCTAAGACGAGCTGTCTTCGTAGGTGGGAAGTATTTCTATAAGAATTTAGACTGAAGATCATTCCAAGTGGTGATTGCTCCCTGTGGGAGGGAGTCCAACCAGATAGCAGCCTGATCAGTGGGTGAGAATGGAAATAAACGAAGATGAATGGCCTCCTCAGTGACGCCCGTAAGGCGGAAAGTACTACAGACCCTACCGAATCTAGTCATATGAGCATGTGGGTCCTCGTCTCGAAGACCATGGAACTGGATCGAATGGGTAATGGTGTTGATCAAGGTAGGTGGGATGGTCCAGTTGTTTGCCTCTACAGCGGGAAGAGTGATGCTCGAGCGAACGGTGGTGGGAGCAACACTAATGTAATCAGCAACAGTCCTACGATCAGCCATAACTACTTCGGGTTCTAGATTGAATTCTACTTTTGGAACCTTAAACTTAAGCTGACGTAGGCGACGGTGGAATTCGGATTCGGGCTCAGAGAATGGTGAAGTATCAGGTGGGCCCGAGGAACGTGTGTGCATACACTGAAAAGCAAGTATAAAATGGTACGAATCACAAACAAGCTTAACAATTAGGCACACAGTACTAGCAAGTATCCTAAAAAAAACAAACAACTATTTTTTAATTTTTTCAGTTTTTATTATTTTTTTAAATAAGAAATAACAAAAACAACTAATCTAAGAAAGCAGTAAAATGGCTAAATCCTCGACTCGGGTTGTCCTCAAAAGCGCACTGTGTCCCCGGCAACGGCGCCAAAAACTTGATGTTTGTGGGATCCACATGAATTCCTTCATGATTTACCAGATGTCCAAGGAATTGCACTTCTTGCAACCAGAATTCGCATTTTGAGAATTTAGCATGACAGTAAATTCAAATGACAGTACATTGTTCTGAAAGTAGTTTTAGGAATGTCCTATTCCGGTACTTTCAATTGGTGATATCCTGAGCGTAAATCGATCTTAGAAAAGAATCGAGCTTCTTGAAGTTGATCAAACAAGTCATCGATTCTCGGTAGTGGGTACAGATTTTTAATCGTAACCTTATTCAATTCTCTATAATCAATGCACATACGCATTGATCCGTCTTTTTTCTTGACAAATAACATCGGTGCTCCCCATGGCGATGAGCTGGGCAGTATGAAACCTTTTTCAAGTAGTTCGTCCAACTATTTCTTTAGTTCCTGCATCTCCATTGGGGCTTGCCGATAAGGTGCTTTGGCAATCGGTGTCGTTCCTGGTATTAGGTGAATTCTAAATTCAATTTCTCGATCTGGCGGTAATCCAGGCAATTCTTCTAGAAAAACGTCTGAGAAATTAGATACTATGGGAATATCCTTTAATTCCTTTCCTTTAGTGTTAATGATTACTGAAATCATATACATCATTCCTCATTTCCTTGCGTAGCTTGCAGCTTTCATCACGGAGATAAACTTTGTGGTTTTTGTTGGCTTGTCCCCTTTAATTGTGATCTTTTCACCATTTTGTGTATTTACTTGTACTGACTTTTGATCACATAAAATACTGGCATGATTGACTACCAACCAATCCATTCCTAATACGACATCGAATCCGACTAGATTCATTGGAAAAAGGTTAGCAATAAAATTATGGTTTAGAATTTCTATCCTTGCTCCCTTCAGGATTTCGCTTATCTTGATGGAATCTCCATTTGCTTCTCCACCAGTCAGTCTTGTTGAAGTTTAGTTAATGGTTGATTGAGAAGTTTGCAGAAAGAAGTATTGATAAAACTTTGGTTTGCAACAGAGTCAAATAATACTTTAGCATAAACATCATTAAATAAAAACGTACCGGCAATCACATCCGGAATCATCTTGGCTTCTACAGCTGTCAGAACGAATGCTCTGGCATTTTTCTTGGGTCCTTCGATTGCCTTAGCTTTGTTGTTTGCCGCTAGAGCTAGTTTCGGACAGTTCGGTTTAATATGGCCAGCTTCTCCATAATTGTAGCGTATCCTATTGCTAGCTTTCTTCCTACAGTCTTCTTCCTTATGTCTAGATATTTTGCAGAAGTTGCAGTATATCGAGCATCTCCCTAAGTGCTTTCTTTTGCAATACTTGCAGTTGGGTGAAGAGGAAGAACCTGGTCCTTTTCCACGATAGGAATTACCATAACATAATTCTTGGGTAATGATGTGTTGCAAACGCATCTTATTTTCCTTGTGTATTTTGTATATTATTTTAATAGTTTAGAGTCATTTTTATAATATTTAGATATATATTTTATTATTTATTATTATTACAGGTCCTGGTGCAAATGGAGCGAAAACGGGTAAGAATGAAATAATCAGCCAGTTGGGCAGGGTAGAATGCCAGGGACCGAATTAAAATCACAGCTATTTTTCTTTGAGTAGACAAAGCCCACTAAAATCGCAGCTCATTGTCTAGCCCTATTGTTTTGACTTATTTACTTATTTGCTTATTTGAAAAGCAAATAAGTCATAATGGAATGACTTATTTACTTATTCCTCTCACATAAGCTAACCCAAACACCTTTTAACTTTTCAAAAAGCAAATAAGTAAATAAGTCAAAAAAATAAGCTTAGCCAAACAGCCCCTTAAAGATATATTGAAAAAAAGATATAAGGAAAAGAACATGTACACGTTGGTTATTTATTCCTTTGGGTCAACAATTAAAAAAAATACAAGGAAAGAATATATGGACATAAGTTCATGTGAATATTGATGGCAAATAATAAGGAAGGAGGTTTTTTTGTCAGTTCCTTGGTTAACAAGATTAAAATAAAACCTACGCAAGATTATAGGGGGAATATTTTTATTTGAAGGCAAGATATATATCGAAGAGGAGGGCTGCAATACAATTCTATACGATCAGAGGCAATCAAGGGGGAATATTTGAAGGATATCAAAGTGAAGAGAAAGCTTTGGGGATTGAGGATTAGCTTAAAAGATTATTGCTTTCGGTTAGACACGTTTATTATTTTTGGATTTGTTTAACTTGAATATTTTAAACATGTTTTTTGGATTCGTATACTTTAATCTTGCTTGTGTTTCGTTTATAAACATGCTTGGCTAATTTTCTTTGTGCTACCTAGGCTATGAATAATTGTTAATTTATTTACGGTTTCTTGGTTGGTTAATTAATTTTTTGACTCAGTGTTATGATAAAAGTGTTCTAAACTAGGTTCTAATGTGCATGCGTATTTAATAATTAATGATTTATATTTGTTCCACCTTTTCTTGGTTAAAATTAATTGCGTATTAATTAAATCTAGGATTTGGTGATTTTGTAGACTTTGTGTTTTCGACTAAATCTTGTGGTTGCTAGATGTAGTACACCCTAGGAACAAATTAATAAACTATTTGGTAATTAAATATTCTACCATCTTTGAGACCGAGAGGAGATTAGATGTCGGGTTGTCTTAATCATTAGACGGGTTAGGTGTTAATTACACGAGAGTGAATTACCCTAGGTTTTCTTGTGATTTTTAGCAAACCGTGTAAGAACCTAATTAGAGTCACCACCCCGTACATCCCTTACACTTTCCGGATGTACCGTTTCTAGTGAGACCGAGAGGTAATCTAGATTTTGGGCACCATAACCTAGTTAGAGAGACCGAGAGGTGATCTGACATTAACCAGTGAGTTTATACACTTTTCTTGACCCTAAATTGCGACCTGTTTGGAGAATGATCTGCCAGCCAGTTTAGGTCTTGTTTAGTGAACTTTAAGATCCCGGTAGCCAAAACTTAGTTATTCCATTCCAAGAACCCGTGAGTGAATTGACATGCATCTTGCCTAGGTAGCCACTTTTCCGTCATCTGAATTCACCTAAATTCGTTCTCTGTTTGGTTTTCTTTCGTATTTGCTCTCTTATTTAATTTTAGTAGTTAATATAAATCTAAACACTAATTAAAAATTGCTAGACTAGGACTCGACAAAAGTTTAGTATCGAGAGTCGCGCCATTGTTGTCACACCCCAACCGATGGCGGAATCATCGGGGCGTGGCACTAGGCGAATCAGATTGCTCAAGAGAATCCACAACAACTATATTGCGATAATATTTAATACATTCGTTATCCCATACTAACAAATAATACAATCACGTAAGTTATCACAGATTTCTTGTCCTCTCGAACAATACAAATCCGACAACCTAGATTTTAGTTGAGTTTCTAGACTCCCTAGCTTGATTTGATATAGTCTGCGATCTAACCTGCAACATACGTTAAAAGATTTGTCAATACAAACGTATTGGCGAGTATACAGGTTTGATAAGTATAGCATAGTAGATAAAGTGTAGCGAATTTCCATATGCATAAACGTAATACACGACATATATACTCACAAAACTGATACTACCAACTAAGTCCTCGATGCTCGAATGTACGATGGCATAACTAGACCCCGTCGGGCGCAATAGTACTATACTAGTCTTGGTGGGACGTCGCGAGTATAAGCCCTAGCACATATGCAACTAGCATCACGTATATCTATGCATAACAGTTATTCGCAAGTGATAATTCGGTTGATTGAATATTTCGCTTGAATAGTTTGATTTGATAGAAACGTATGTTACACCCAAAATTCGATTAAAAAGGGGTCAAGTATACTCACAGTGCGTATTTAGCGAGATTACAACTTGATTGAGTCGGTTACGAGTTGTCTGTAATGATCCTTGAAGAAATAGAGTAAACGAAGTACGGTTAAGCAAGATTTACTTGAAAAGTTACTCGTTTGGTTGAATTGGGCCTCATCCGTGCGGATGGCAAGTCATCCGTCCGGATGGCATGTTATCCGTGCGGATAACAGTGATCCGTGCGGACAGACTTGCTTGTGCGTGCGGATGGGCCTAGCTTGTGCACGCGGACGTGTGTACGCACGGTTGACTTGTGCGCGCGGGTGGACATGTCATCCGTGCGGATGACATGTGCGTGCGGTGTCACGATCCGTGCGGATAACAGTACGCGCGGGTGGGGTGTGCGTGCGGCCATCATGATCCGTGCGGATGGCAGTGGTCCGTGCGGACTGACATGTCATCCGTGCGGACTAGGGTCATCCGTGCGGACTGACTTGTCTGGTTCGCACTCTGACCACCGTTTCTGAATGTTTAACGGGAGAAAAACATTTGTTTTCACTAGGATAGTGTAATTTCGCACTAACACTTGAAGTTCCGTTAATTCCGACTCGTTCTAACGACCGGGAATCACCCCGTTCCATCAGATCTGGTCGTTCATGGTGGTTCTTCATGGTTAACTCGAAATCGCACAGATTTAGGTGTGATTTGTCATTAAAACATGTGGAAATCACCGGGATCTGAGTCGTTTATAGTGAAGTGAGACCCCAACTTGAAGTTCATAAGAACTCTTGGTGACATCACCTCAAAACGCCTCAAATCCGCAGATTTCACGGTTAGAATTAGAGTTTTGAAAGATAGATTGATGTAGATTCGAGTGTAGATTGTAGAAGTACAAGTTTTAGGTTGAAATCTTACCGGAATCGCGAGGAAATCGAGAGAAAAGGGTCTTGGTGCGCGTGTGGTTGAACAGGAGCTGTCACATCACTTGAACAGTGATGTGACATGATATTTATAGGCAACAGAGAAGAGAAAAGGAGGTCTGGCCCGGATAGCCCATCCGTGCGCATGCCCATCCCTCCGGATGGTCTATCCGTCCGGATAGACATCCTGACGGGCCGGACTTCTTCGTTTTTTGATCGATTTGATAGTTTTCGAAGCGTGTATCTTTCATAATCAATTTATATTATTATTATATTGTTATTATTATTATTATATATATATCACTAGGGGTCGTATTTACGTATCCATAATCCAAGGTTTCGATACTTTACAGTCGGTTTCCGATTCGAGTATGCGATTGTTATCGACGTTGCACGGCCATCAATGAGGGTAGCATAGGTCCTTTCTTGATGTCATCGTGAACGTTATTTCGTGTAGTGCCACAAAGACTGACGGGGTACCGTTTTCTCGTATTGTCATCATCGTCATGACGACTGGAGCTACAACACTCACCCGAGAGTCCTTGTTAGCGTTATTTGTTTATGTTCGACACATCACGGCCACTGAGGAGGGTAGAGTAGGTCCTCACTCAATGTCTCCGTGAGTGTTAGTGTGATAATAGTGTAGTATAGAAATACTGTAGCTTGAAAATATGCGATTATCCTTCGAATAGCGATATATACGATATAGCTACATTATGATCTGAATCTCTGGTGCTAGGCGTAACGAGTATAACGAGTAGTAACAACGCGCAAAAGTGCGGGTTGTTACAGTCTCCCCAACTTTAGGAAATTTCGTCCCGAAATTAATCCAGTAGGTAGACTTCTAAGAGTTGCTCTTGTATAAGTAGCGATACAGCGAGCGATTTGACCGTAAGTTGACAGCGTGAACGTTTCGAATAAGTGGGATTGACTGCGATAGCGAGAAGACGATGCAAAGATTGAAAGTATAAATCCCACGAGTTGGCATTCCAAAGTATCTTGTCTTGTGTAGAATTCGTTAGTTCGATGCGATTGTAATTTGAAGGGTTTCTTATGACGTAGGGTTAACTGAGTCGATCGTTAACCAACGTTACAAGAAGCGTTCGTTTAGACATTAAAAAGGGATTTAGGGTGAAAATCTTTGAAAATTTTCCTTTTAACGTGCGGCCAACAGTGTCGATGTTAACCGATGTTGCAAGGAAGTTTAAAATATTTTAAGGAACTCGGAGATGAAAACAAAGGTTACGAAAACTCTCCTATGACATGGATTCAAGCTGAACTCGATGTCGAACCAATGTCCAAAGAAGGATTTCTATTTTGACGTTGTAAAAGTTTAAGGAAGAACTGGGCTTACGAAGCTTTCCTTGGACATGGAGTTAAACTGATTCGATGTTAGCTCCACGTCGTGAGAAAGTTTCACTTGTCCCATGGTTTTAATGAAAGTTTTATAAAAATCAGTTTTAACCTTTTTGGAAAGAGTAATTTGGCATCAAGCCCCCACCTGGCACCTTCCCACGGAAGTTCGTTAATATGTTTAAAACACTTATATATAGGAATTACCAGCGGCGTATCCACCATGTTTTGCCCATATTACTTCCGTTTCGTGAGGCAGTGTCAGGTGTGCCGATATGACTCGGATAGAAATGCGTTTTACTCGGCCCAATCGATAGAAAGTCGGACCGAGCATAAGGTAGGATCGAATAGATTAGTCCAGCGAGTTGGTAAGCGAGAAGCGAATAGCGTGTTTTTGATTAGATTGCACATTAAACCCACATGGCACGTTTCCACGAGGGTTTGCTAACATGGCGAAACACCATGCTTCGCCAGGTTAGTTTTGCCTCGTGAAGCGGTGTCATGTGCACTAATACGACATAGACCGTAATGAACACCAAGCGAGCGATAAACGGTAGATTATACACGATATGCGATAAGTGATTAGATGGTTAAACGAATGATATAAACATAACACTAGCAATGATGGTGATGATAATCGAATTACGATAAACTGCAGTTGTTGCGTGCAAGCGATGGAGGTTTGCGATTTCGATTTACGCGGTTTGGTTCGATTGATTAACACCACCGAATTTAGCTAACATCAGACCCCACATGGCCTGTTTCCACGAAAGGCCGCTGATATAGCTTAAACACCTTGTTTTAACCATATGAGCTTCTTCTCGTGAGGCGAGGTCATGCGTTCCAACTTAGCACAAATATCACAGATAACGGTAGGCGATAGCGATAGATTGATACACGGCAAATGATATAGGCTCACGTGATAAGCGATAGGGGTTGCGAGATACACGAGGTAAGCGATTGCGATTAGTCGAGTTCGATTCTTGTTTCGAATAGGCTTAACGTTTCGTTATGACGCATCACGGCTATCGAGGAGGGTAGATTAGGTCCTCACTCAACAATATCGTGAGCGTTTATTTGCTTGATCGAGATTCGTTGCAACAGACTTACGACCAGTCTTGCGTCGATGCAATTTGCCTGCGAGGTAGACTCCCCAGAGTCCATCGATGAGGCGATTGCATTGCGTTTGCAGACTTACGACAAGTCTTGCGATGATACGGTTTGTTACGCCTTGCGATTGAGTGTAGTGTGTTGAAAATAATCACAATAGTATAATAGGTCTAATAACGTTCAACTCCACGTGGCACTTTCTTCACGGAGCTTCGGTAGTATGGTAAGGCATTCCTCGCCCGACCCCTACTACTTTCATCCCGTGCTTTGGTGTCACCTCTTGTCAAACGCTATGGCACTTTTAGAATTCACTACGATTACCGTGCACTGAGCCAAGTAATCCCGTGTGCACCCGCGATTAATCGTTCCTTGCACGTTTATCGTACCTCGTTCTAAGAGTGTAGTGAGGGTAAAACACATTATTTCGTGATATAGTATGTAGTATGTGTGTGAATCTAGTCTAAGTGCGACGATTTAAGAGTGAGAGAGAAAATGGAGACGAGAGTTAACGCATAGTGACAATATCGAGTGGGTTCAAAACATAGAGATTATCGTCGAAAATCGTATCATTACAACTTTATCCTACACTTGCTGGATGTCGGATGCTGAAGATTTTGCTGGAGCTGTTGTTGTTGTACTCAAGTTTACGGTTCGATGCGACAGTTGTGGGTGAAGTGACCGTAACGGTTGCAGTTATTGCAATAGCGACAGTCAGCCCCAACTGGATGATGATAGGTACACGAGTAACACTGAGGATGAGCTCCAGTGTAGGCTCGTTTTGGAAACATCGGAACTGTTCGAAGGGGTTCCGGTTGCAGCAGTTCGGTTGTTGATGAGCTCGGGCTTGAAGTCTTTCGCTTGCGGCTGGGTTTGTTGGTATTTTGCGAAGAAGTGTCGTCGTTGGAGGATTCGTCTGAAGACTCACTTGCAGAGTCTTTGGTTGATTTGTCGGATGATCCATCGGCAGATTTGTCAGAAGAATCGGCAGCAGATCCGTCCGAAGAATCATTAGCAGATCCGTCAGAAGAATCGTTAGCTGATTTATTAGAAGAATCGCCAACAGAGTCGTCAGAAGATTCATCAGTAGAATCATCAGAAGATTCGTCAACATGTTCGCCTGAAGGGTTACTGGCGATTGCTTGATGAGCTTGCTTGACAGGGTTCTTCGAGAATAACCCTTCCACGAATCGTTTGTTGTTGATTTCTGCAGCTAAGCGGTAGGTTTCTTCGATGGCAGCAGGCCTTGCAGCTTCGACAAAATCACCCACACACTCAGGCAAGCCACGAATGTACTTCGCAATGGCCTTCCCCGGAGTGTTGACTTGACTTGGGCAGATTATGCTAAGCTGTTTGAACCTTGCGGTGTAGCCAGTATTGTCACCTTCGGTTTGCTTGATTTCCCAAAATTCGTTTTCTAGTTTCTGGATTTCGTGAGGAGGACAGTATTCTTTCTTCATGAGTTCCTTCAGCTCATCCCAAGAGAGGGCGTAAGCTTCGGAGATCCCACGTTTGTTACGTTCGGCGGTCCACCAGTCGAGTGCTCGTGATTGAAATACTCCGGTGGCGCAAGTAGTGCGGAGACTATCGGGACACCTGCTTTGACGAAGGGTAACTTCGATAGAATCGAACCACTGGAGTAGTTGAGTCGCACCTCCTTCACCCGTGAACTCCATCGGGTCACAGGCTTTGAAGTGCTTGTAGAGAAAAGTAGATTGCAGCTCCTTTGTCTTAACGTCTTCCGAAGTTCGAGAGTTGATAAGAGAGTGAACTCGTGTGGCAATCTGAGGAATGACTTTGACCACTTCCCTGGTCACAAGTGAAGCAATCCTCTTTTCGCCCCTTCGTTTGGCTCGTCTCTTTGCTAACATTCTCGAAGTAGAGTTGTTGGAAGGCATCTAGACAGAAGGAGACTTGGAGTGAGATTCGATCATAATGATTTTTGAGTTTGCGTTGCGATTTGAGCGCGTTCAAACTTGATGCGATAGTATAATAGTAATGCGATTCACATAGGAGCCACATAGGAAACACGAAATTCCTAAGTTCTCACACAATGACTTGTTTGTTTATACGTATATATATATATATTTATATAGATGTGATTTGTAATCATGCACATACAGGTCGATTTAGGATAAGCGAAGTCGTGTTGAAGTGAGAGAACGAGAGCGAATGCGATAGATCATGCATTAGTTTTGTTGCGAACATTCGGATTTCGTTTTAGATTGCGATGACTGTGCGAATTGTGCGTTTATAAAGTAGGGAGTGAAAATCGTTACATCGAGAATTCGATAAAGCGTGAAGTTTCAAAACGTAAATAAGTTCCAATCATTGTAAAATTGGCGGGTCGTATAATAGAGTGCCTTGGGTGTTTAGGCGTCGACTACCCAAGGTAACCCAACTATGTTCAACAAGTTTGTGCTCGCGCGTTGACCTAGAAGACTCCATGCTTCCACTGGGATGCAGCTCATGGCATTCGTCTTCCTGGTCATCGCGTGGCTCGAGTTATTGCAATAGTCGAGTCCTTGGTGAGAGCTTTTGAAAATCAGTTTATAGAGAGTGGAACGACTTATTAAGGTACGGGTTTCACCCCTGTCTTAACAGTTTCGTTCCTAATTGTGGTTATGCTCTCGAATGAATTTGTGAGCTCCACTAGATTTCGAAATGGAGACTTTCGTCGAGATGTGGATGTCACTCCTAACTTGATGAAAAGTTCTCGTGCTAGAAAAATTTCGCTGAGTGAGCAATCCTGTCAAGAGTCCTTGGTTTTCACACCTGGTCTTGACTGGATCGCTCAGTTTCGTTATGCGAGTATTTTTGAAAACATGTGTATTGTGTCGGCCTTAGGAAAGGCTAAGTAGTATTTCAGCCTTAGGAAAGGCTCCTTCGTGTGAAGTTGTAGTATGCGGTGTTCACACAAAGTTGTAGCTTTTAGCAATTTCGATCAAGAGTATCAAGTAAGCCCAATACAAACCCCACTGGGTTTGTATGAGTCGGCCTGTTGGTACTTAGACTATAGACTAGGTCAATTTCTAAGACGTCGACCCGGACTAGGTCGAGTCTGACCTAATTCCCTATAGTTATGGCTCTGATACCAATCTGTCACACCCCAACCGATGGCGGAATCATCGGGGCGTGGCACTAGGCGAATCAGATTGCTCAAGAGAATCCACAACAACTATATTGCGATAATATTTAATACATTCGTTATCCCATACTAACAAATAATACAATCACGTAAGTTATCACAGATTTCTTGTCCTCTCGAACAATACAAATCCGACAACCTAGATTTTAGTTGAGTTTCTAGACTCCCTAGCTTGATTTGATATAGTCTGCGATCTAACCTGCAACATACGTTAAAAGATTTGTCAATACAAACGTATTGGCGAGTATACAGGTTTGATAAGTATAGCATAGTAGATAAAGTGTAGCGAATTTCCATATGCATAAACGTAATACACGACATATATACTCACAAAACTGATACTACCAACTAAGTCCTCGATGCTCGAATGTACGATGGCATAACTAGACCCCGTCGGGCGCAATAGTACTATACTAGTCTTGGTGGGACGTCGCGAGTATAAGCCCTAGCACATATGCAACTAGCATCACGTATATCTATGCATAACAGTTATTCGCAAGTGATAATTCGGTTGATTGAATATTTCGCTTGAATAGTTTGATTTGATAGAAACGTATGTTACACCCAAAATTCGATTAAAAAGGGGTCAAGTATACTCACAGTGCGTATTTAGCGAGATTACAACTTGATTGAGTCGGTTACGAGTTGTCTGTAATGATCCTTGAAGAAATAGAGTAAACGAAGTACGGTTAAGCAAGATTTACTTGAAAAGTTACTCGTTTGGTTGAATTGGGCCTCATCCGTGCGGATGGCAAGTCATCCGTCCGGATGGCATGTTATCCGTGCGGATAACAGTGATCCGTGCGGACAGACTTGCTTGTGCGTGCGGATGGGCCTAGCTTGTGCACGCGGACGTGTGTACGCACGGTTGACTTGTGCGCGCGGGTGGACATGTCATCCGTGCGGATGACATGTGCGTGCGGTGTCACGATCCGTGCGGATAACAGTACGCGCGGGTGGGGTGTGCGTGCGGCCATCATGATCCGTGCGGATGGCAGTGGTCCGTGCGGACTGACATGTCATCCGTGCGGACTGACATGTCATCCGTGCGGACTAGGGTCATCCGTGCGGACTGACTTGTCTGGTTCGCACTCTGACCACCGTTTCTGAATGTTTAACGGGAGAAAAACATTTGTTTTCACTAGGATAGTGTAATTTCGCACTAACACTTGAAGTTCCGTTAATTCCGACTCGTTCTAACGACCGGGAATCACCCCGTTCCATCAGATCTGGTCGTTCATGGTGGTTCTTCATGGTTAACTCGAAATCGCACAGATTTAGGTGTGATTTGTCATTAAAACATGTGGAAATCACCGGGATCTGAGTCGTTTATAGTGAAGTGAGACCCCAACTTGAAGTTCATAAGAACTCTTGGTGACATCACCTCAAAACGCCTCAAATCCGCAGATTTCACGGTTAGAATTAGAGTTTTGAAAGATAGATTGATGTAGATTCGAGTGTAGATTGTAGAAGTACAAGTTTTAGGTTGAAATCTTACCGGAATCACGAGGAAATCGAGAGAAAAGGGTCTTGGTGCGCGTGTGGTTGAACAGGAGCTGTCACATCACTTGAACAGTGATGTGACATGGTATTTATAGGCAACAGAGAAGAGAAAAGGAGGTCTGGCCCGGATAGCCCATCCGTGCGGATGGCCCATCCGTGCGGATGGCCCATGCGTGCGGATGGCCATCCGTGCGCATGCCCATCCCTCCGGATGGTCTATCCGTCCGGATAGACATCCTGACGGGCCGGACTTCTTCGTTTTTTGATCGATTTGATAGTTTTCGAAGCGTGTATCTTTCATAATCAATTTATATTATTATTATATTGTTATTATTATTATTATATATATATCACTAGGGGTCGTATTTACGTATCCATAATCCAAGGTTTCGATACTTTACAGTCGGTTTCCGATTCGAGTATGCGATTGTTATCGACGTTGCACGGCCATCAATGAGGGTAGCATAGGTCCTTTCTTGATGTCATCGTGAACGTTATTTCGTGTAGTGCCACAAAGACTGACGGGGTACCGTTTACTCGTATTGTCATCATCGTCATGACGACTGGAGCTACAGCACTCACCCGAGAGTCCTTGTTAGCGTTATTTGTTTATGTTCGACACATCACGGCCACTGAGGAGGGTAGAGTAGGTCCTCACTCAATGTCTCTGTGAGTGTTAGTGTGATAATAGTGTAGTATAGAAATACTGTAGCTTGAAAATATGCGATTATCCTTCGAATAGCGATATATACGATATAGCTACATTATGATCTGAATCTCTGGTGCTAGGCGTAACGAGTATAACGAGAAGTAACAACGCGCAAAAGTGCGGGTTGTTACAATTGTGTCCACTGATTGATACTCGGTCTTACCGACTTGACTACATAACGACTGGTGCACTTGCCGATTGTGTGTAATTAAGCTAGTTTGACCATTTAATTTGGTGTTTTAAAAATATATTAAACATTTTACACATCAGGTAATCTTTTGAGCTAGGTTCCTTTTCTGGTTTTCTTTTTGCGTATGTACCAATTCATCTGTCAGAGTGTTGGCAAGTTCTACTGCTTCTTCTATGGTTTGTGGTCTAGCTGCTTTGACTACATGTCTGATTTCACTGATTAATCCCCAGATGTAACGGGAGATTAATACTGATTCTGGTGAGGCCAAGGTTGGTACTATCCTAGCATATTCAAAGAATATGGTAGTATATTCCCTGCAATCTGCTCCAACCATTTTATGATTTAGGAACTTATTAGCTATTTGTTCTTTTTCATTAGGAGGACAAAATTTCCTTTCAACTATTTCCTTAAAGTTGGTCCATTCCATGTTGTAAACTCTGTCACTTCATCTAGATTGAAGAATGGTATTCCACCACTCTAAGGCTGCATTCTTAAAAAGATTAGAAGCAAACATGATCTTATCTTCATCTGCGTACTTACTTATTTTTAAGACTGCTTTTATCCTTTCTATCCAGTGTAGGGCTGAAATGGCTCCTTCATTGCCTAAGAATTCTATTGGTTTGTAGGCCAAGAATTCTTTATAAGAACAACCATATGAGATGGTCCTTCTTCTTTTTGGAATTGGAGCTTGGATAAGTGGTCCGTGGTTTCTATTCACACTATGACTTGGTTCAGTGGGTTCACGTTTACTACCTATTGCAGAATTATTTTCTGCCTTTTTAATAGTGTCAATAATATATGGTATAGCATCTATGATTCCTTGGGCTACTATGTGTTCAATAGCACTTTTATCCACTTGATTTCCGTTATTATCGTTGTTCTGGATTTCCCGATTTACTTCGTTTGACATCTGAATTGTAAACATTTATCAGGTATTAATATCACATAATTTAAACAAACAAATGCTCAAACGCATTTAACCAAAAACGTCGATCATTGCGACTTACTCTTTTCATATATCTATATATGCATCTATTACAAACTACACTGGAAATTTAAACACTAGTAATTATACATCGATATATATATATATATAGGTGATATATGTTAATTTTTCTATTTTAGTTGATTATTTTTTTTCAAAGTAACAAAATACCCACATATAGGCATATATATTAGGTGTTGGCTTTTCTAGTACTGCATTTAACGCTCGTCATATTTCCAAACGAGTTTTTATCCTATTTGACGAATCCGATTTCCCTCTTCAACTAACTCTTCACCATACTGGCGAAGTTCTTCCACATTCTCTTGACTCATTGGTGGCATTGGGGCTGGCACTGGGTCAGGGTAACGTGGTATTGGTTCTCCGTAAGGGTATGTGTTATTCAATATTTCTTGAATTGACCTGTTGTCATCCCACCACGGGTCATAGTCTAAATGGTTTGGTGCAGGAATTCTAGGTATCTCACTTGGGTCAAAGGCTGGGATTTGTAGCTGATTCTCCTTGTTCTGTTCTAGTTCCATGGGTTGGTGATGTGTGAAATATGTGTTAATTAAATTCAACAAGTTTTAAAAATTGGAAAAACCCGTAAACCACACACTACCGGCAAGTGTACCGGTCGTAAGTAGTAAAACAAGTAAGTCCGAGTATCGAACCGTGGACACAATCTAGCGACTCTTGATACTAAACCTCAATCGACCCCTAGCCTAATAAATTGGTTTTGTTTTGAGAAAAATATTTTTAAACTAAAAAGCAATTTAAATAAATAGACGACCAAACAGCAGCAAGCGCAAACAACTAGAAACTGGACTGAAACTCAAGTATGGGAAAAATAGGTTACCTAGGTAAGAATCCCTAGACTCATGAATAAAATCCTAACCTTGGTTCTGAATGAAGACTCTGCCTAACCCGATAAACCCCTGGAAGGTAAACCGAACCTGACAGTATGACAAGTGATGAAGTGCTAAAATGGACTGACTCGAGTTATCGACCACCAAGTCCCACAACTATCAGGTATATAGTAATTTATTTACTAAAACCCTCAAATTATGAAGCAGAAATAACTAAGAACACCGAGACCCTATGAAACTCTAGACGCGAATAAACAGATGAACCCGAGTTATCGGCCACCCAAACTGCCAAACAACGCCCAGCTAATAACCTAGCAATTCTAGATTAGATTTCTCACCTCTAGAAAAGATTGCACGTTTTAATTAATTAGTTTTAATAATTATTACACTTGAATTAGATTTCTCACTTTCAAGGCCTAGACTGAAAGGTTACAACCTAGACTGACTCCCGGCTCTAAAGTATATTTCTAAGTATCTAGAGCAATGGAACCAACAAATAAATTATCAAACCAATCAAAATCAACACACAAATAATTAGACTCGAGTTCAAAAATTATATCATGTAAATCATCACATTCATTCAAAACCAAAAGTTAATCAATTAAACAATCATCTAGTTCATCAACCCTAGGCAACCATAAAAGAATTTAGCTACTCATGTTCAGTGACGAAAGACAAATAAATTTAAAGCAATTCGAATCGGGAAACATGTCTATAATATTTAAGTTTAGCAACCAGAACAAAATATAAACAATGTCTAACCGAAAAAACCTTAAAGTTTAATCGTCAATCCTCAACCCCAAGCTTTCTCTTTGTCTTTGAAACTTGAAAATTCGTCCCTTTGCTGATGAGTATATGATCGTGCGTCTGCCCTTTGCCTCCTGATTGTCTTCTCAATCCGTAGCAGCCGTCCCATGTTGCGTCCAAATCTTAAAAGTAAATAATCCTCTAGGTAAGTTGTGATGGGCCAAGCCCATGCACGTTGGTGTTCACAAAGGAAACAGGGACTAAATGACGTTGGCATGTGAATGTAATTAGATTGAATTAGCAAGGGCAATTCTGGAATTTTGAAATCTTCTCTTGTTTAAACACAGTAGCGGCCTCTCTTTTCTTTATTTGTCATGACCCATTTTAATCTCTTTTGATATTTTATTTATTGTTTCCTGTTTCTCGAGCACACCTACAACCAAATGTCAATCATATATTTTTCTCATTTAGTATCCAAAACCAAACACTAGCATATTTACTTATCATACTACATGCATTACTAATTGTAAATATGTGTTAACCCAACCTAATATTATATACCTTTATTTATGATTGATGAATACTAATATTTATTTTAGCTCCAACATGATCGTTTTAGCTCATTTTACTAAAAATCAATCAACTTTAAATATGAATCAGTTATGAATGGAATTTAATAACAAACGATCATTAAGCTGCTCAAAAGTGTAGGAATATTTATATAAAAATATGTATATTTTAGAGCACATCAGTTGGTTAGGGAATAGAGGTAGAAGTTGTGAGTCTGCCACTTGGTTGAGATTAATTTCTCCCTCTACATTTCCAAACTCTACATTTCTAACCATGTGAAAATCAGCTAGTTGCTTATCCAACTCTTCCTCCCATAAAGGTCTAGCTTCTTGGTTTTGGGTATTTCTCTCTCTATTCGCTATCCTTTGTTGTTGGAGTTTTCTCATTCTTTTCCTCCTTTCATAAGTTGCCCTACTAAACCAACCTCTCTTTTTAGGGGGAAATGGTTCTTCGGATTTTGCTTTGAAAACAAAGACATCCTCAGAATCAGCAGTATATCCTAGGTTTGACTGGGAAGTTCCTTCATTCTTTGGAGAATGAGGTAATTGACGGTAGGCGACATAGGTACCTTGGTCACTCATACTGTAAACTAAAAAATTGTCAAATAACACAAAATAATAATATGCATATTTACACAGATTAACACATAAGTTATTTCCTAACACAATTGGTTAAAATTTAGGTATTAAGAGAACACCTAAATGGCTTAAACTAGTGGCTCCGATACCACCTTCTGTCGCATCCCCCGACCCCTACCCCGGAAGCGGGAGCCGCGAACCAGTCGAGTGGTATCGGTGTTTATTAATTTGGCAGCGGAAATGAGACATCAGGATCGTAGTTAGGGAATAAATTTCAGAGTTTCAAAACACCAAACTTTTATAATAAATAAATGGGATAAAACCCATGTTTCATTCGTAATACATTTATAGGGATAAACCCTAATTATTGAAAACATAATCTCCTTTTATTTAGGTAACTTTTATAGCCACTTTCTTTAAGCCTTCAGTGCTCCATAGCTTACCTGAAACGCGTTTTAAAAAGATTTTATCAGCAAGAAATACTGGCGAGTACATCCCAGTTTAATCAAAATAAGCTTTTATAACTTTACAGTATTGAGAGCGATTATAATGTTTATATCTACCCAATTACTCATTCAGTACTTGTCACTCGACTGGATCTGTAACTATGGTCATATCACACATTGGCTAACCCGTTGTCCAATGGTGACGCTTATCAAGTAGTGTATACAAAACCCCATAATACCGGCAACAATTGTAGAATACAAAGACTCAATCACTGTAAATATACTTGAAAATATTTGAGATTTTGTAATACAGTTTGGTAGTAAAAGAGAATGACTCACAAACGGTGAGAAAAAGAGAATGAACTCATAAACGGTGAGAAAAAGAGAACGAACTCACTTTGTAGACTTATGTATTTTTATATCTTCCTGTTGCTTTTCCTGGTTATTTTCTACTAAAAATACACAATACACACGTGTTAGTAAGATAACCCAAATCACATTAGCCATACAACACGAGACAGAACCCCAACGAACTGAGTCAGGCAGAGCCTCGACATGCGTTAAGGGGCTCTAGATCAATCGGTTAGGGTAACGAATCAGTGATCTGGGTTAAAATACTTACATCGAGGCAGAGCTTCGTGTTTTAGGGGTATAATACCGAGCAATTATACTTGCACTATAGGGACTGAGAGAGAATGAGAATTGAACGAGAATGAAAGGCAGTCTGAAGCTCAATTTATAGGCTGAATCGGGGTCTCTCGTGCCCCGCGGCCCACTGCCTTGGTTCTCTCGCGCCCCGCGAGGAATACCTAGCTACGGCTAGGTGTGGCAGATCACCACGGTAGGTTTGACACGATATGTGACACGTGTCACATTTGTGTGTCCTGCAAGTAAGGGCTCTCGCCCCCCCCCCCCCCCCCCGAGACACCTAGGTGCATCCGGTCGCAACCCGCGAGCAACATAAAAATCTTATTTTATTTGATTTTTGTTAAAATTAGGGTTACGCGGGTCCGGTTTTCGTATACGGGGTGTATTTAGGGCGTTTTCGAGGGTTGTTATAGCTTCGCTCAGTGTTTTCATCTTAGCTTCTAACCACACTATTCTTTTCTCTAACTCCTCTACTTTCCTACCCGACTGATCCCCACACTTGGGTTCTGACATCCTCTCTAACCTAGGATCACTCAACCACCTCTCTTCATTTCTCTCTTCTTAGATTTTATTTTCTCTCCCCTCTTTCTTTTCACTCCTTCCCACCGACGCTACTGCCTCTACCCGAGCACTCGAACCTCTCGTCTTAGTGACTTTAAAGACTACTATTTCCTCACCTGCCCTAAGTGTGATAGTGCCTAAAAAGACATCTATAAGGGCTTTGGCAGTGCATAAAAATGGATGCCCTAATATCAAAGGTACATTCTCGTCAGCTTCCATATTCAACACTACAAAGTCCACCGAGAAGACAAATTTGTCAACTTTCACTAGCAGGTTCTCAACTATCCCCCGGGGTTACTTAACGGTTTTATCGGCTAAGGCTAATATTACAACCCGTACTTTCAAGGTTAGCATCGTCTGATCTCGTGACCACTATACGTTGTAATTGGGTGTATGTTATGTTAAACTTGTTAAACGTGATTGATTATACTTGATTGTTTATAAATGAATGGTATGTTGTCTCCACATTAATTGTCATCCAAAAAGAATTCCTTTTCTTTTCGTTGTCGTGATATGGAAGTGATTTAATACAACTTTCATCCATTTATGCACTTATGGTCCCTCGACTTTAGTCTCATGTCACAATAAACTTTTCACTTTCCATTTATTTCATTGCAGGTCCCTTACCTTTATTTCAAACTTCGTTCTTTGTTTAAGCTCGTTTTAGTACTCGATCAAGTATCTTCAATATTTCTCTATTTTAGCTCCACACTTCACGAACACCTATAAAAATATAAATTTAGTAAAACCGAACAAAACCGACTCGAATACTAATAAAAATACACTAAAATATTATACAAAATACATAAGATAAATAGTATGGTTTACACCATATCAGTGGTAGAGCCGAAGAGTGACTCAAAAGGTTTTGCAGTGTTATGGACTGAAATGACAGTTGGAAGTGGGTGGTGGTGGTGGTGGAAGGTGGGTGGTGATGGGGGTTTTTGTTGCGTTTGAATTTTGGGGGTTTGGTATCTTCAATCCGGATTGGGCGTTTGAATCTGGTGCGTTTGTTTGAATAAGGATCGGGGTTTGTTTGGTAACAATGGTGAGATGTGGGTGGTGGTGATGGCGGCGGTGGTACAGTAGTTAGAGTGGGAGAAAGTGTTGACATAGCGAGATAGGGTTTATTGAGTAAATTACAAAAATCATTCTCTTTTGTTGACACAAGGGTAAAATGATCAAAATACCCTCATCTTAGGTCCTATTGGTCAAATTTAACCATAAAGACTAACTGAGTTGGAGCTAAGGAACATAATGTGCAAGGATTTACAAACATCAAGTACATTTTTTTAACACACTTCGCAATACAGAGTAAAGAGAATCTTTGTAATTTACTCTATCATTTAAGCAATGTATTCATTATGGCCATGACACCAGAAAGGGTGAAAAAAGTAGATATGTATCAATTTATCATAATTCGAAAGAATCTTCAATGTTGAAACACACACGTGTTTATTACATTTATTAGTTAATACTTTTGCAACATATTTTTTTTTTCCTTTGATATTTTCTATTCTTACTATAACAAATTTTGATTTATATGACAGTGGTATCATATAATTAATAATTAATTAAAATGTTTATAGTTAATAATTAAATATTTATAAGGTCTTTAAATTAAAAAAAAATTAAACACTATCTTTGTAGTGATTGTTAATGGGTAAATTTATTCATTTTTAATATAACTTTAGTTAATGTAATATTTAAATTATATATGCTGTTACATACACATATAAAATTAAATACAAGATAAATAAGTAAAAATAATGTGTCACAAAATTGAATTTTTTTTTTCATATATACATACTTTTAGCTAACAATACATTTCTATTTTAGCACCAACATAATCAATATTAGGATTGTTATTATTAATAGAAAGTACTTAAAACATTATTATTATTATTATTATTATTATTATTATTATTATTATTATTATTATCTACTGAAAAACAGAAAATATAAATTTGTTTATGAAATCAATATAAATAACACTATGTTACCAAACAAAATAGTATCCGAAGCCTCTTGGGTTTCCGTACAATAGAATTTGTTATAAATCTACCAAAGGTTACCATTCATTAAAAACCCCATCAATGGCTGCCAAGCCTCAAACTTCCGACCAAGATGTCAAAACCGCCGTGCCGGAGAGCTACAGACACCCAGTTTTCCGGGGAGTTCGAAAGCGGACTTGGGGAAAATGGGTGTCGGAAATCCGACAACCGCGAAAGAAGACCCGCATTTGGCTCGGAACCTTTTCCACCCCGGAGATGGCGGCTAGAGCTCATGATGCAGCCGCCTTATCGATCAAAGGTAATAAAACTTCTTTTATCGGGGTCATCACAAGACTCTCTCTTTCTGTACCTACTATAACCCTAGAGTCTAAAATATGTTTTTTTTTTCTAGAAAAACATGAGATTTTATGTATAATAATCTTCATTGGGGTCATCACAAGGCTCTCTCTTCTAGAAAAACATGAGATTTTATGTATAATAAACCAACATATTAATATTGTGGTCAGGGTTAGCGAACCTTCTTTACCCTCTAAGTCTGTTGATTTGACGGAATGTTGAATAAAGACTTGACCCAACATCGGCTCTGACATGTAGCGAGGGTTAGCAAACCCTCTTGACCCCTCCTGGTTCCACTCTGAGAAAAGTTGAATAATGACTTGATCCAACATTGGCATAGAAATATTTATTTTTTGGTGAAATTTTTTTAACAGGTCCTTCCGCTATTCTTAATTTCCCCGAACTCAAAGACTCATTACCTCGTCCTGTTTCTCTCTCTCCTCGTCACGTCCAAGAAGCGGCTACAAAAGCAGCCGCTATGTTCAAGTTTAGCGAACCTCCAACGTCGCCATTACAACAACCGTTGGCTGATTCCACTCAAGTGGAAAAACTCGATGAGATTATCGAGTTACCGAGTTTAGAAGGGTGTTTGGACTCACCAGAATCGCCATACGAGTTGGACGGGTTTGACTCAGTGGACCGGTGGGTGTATCCGTCGTGGTCGGTGGCCGACATGGATGGTTTTCTTGATTATATTTCCGATCAGGTGACGGAGAACAATGGCAGTATGTTCATGTGGGATTGTTAGTGGCTGTTGTACTTGAAGATATAGTTACAATAAACACTTTTTTAAACGTACTGTCAAATATATAGATATATTTTTACTTTATTTTGTTTATTGTGCATATTTATTTTTTCACCATGTTGTATATAACTTGTTATACATAAATAAATGGTGTGTATAATTGTATATCATGATGTTTAATAATTGATTTTTGTAATATTATTAATGTGAAATGTAATAAACATGTTTACATATATACAATGATACAAACACCACACAATTTTTTAGGGTTTTAAAGAGTTCAAGCTCCAACTCCACTCTCCAACCGATGCCTCATTCATCGTCGCTCCTTCAAATTTTTTACAACGACGTAGTTGGTGCACTGAAGAAGACGAACATCATCGGGGTGTGACGATGGTGTTTATGGTAGCAAATATGGCCAAAAAAACCATGGCTTTGTAACGATAAATTTCCATTATTTTTAATTAAAGTTCATTACATTTTTGTCATAATTTGCAAAGAGTTATAAGATAATACTAGTATCAATTAAAACACATTAACATATGGTTCATTAAACTAAGTTTGCAATAGTAGTGTTATATATGTATATATATAAATTTTGAGTTTGATACGTTAATCAAGATTGATATATTTTGATTTAATTAATTATTTGCTTTTAATACTTCTTGTTTCCTTGCGTCAGAGTCTGTGAACCTTACTTAGTCGAGTTCAGAGGGTTATGCATAGTAATGTTTTGACCCTGAGATCTATGAACGTAGTTTTTAAAAGACTTAGTTTGTCCATTCAAAAAGGGAAAACGACACAGCTTGTTACCCGTTTACCTTATATCTCGATATAATTTCTTTGATCATTGAGAATAAAAGTGACTGTTCCTTTTAAGGATGAATTATAAATTATTATATGCATACACATAGGAACCTTTTATTTGTGAACGTCATGTCATATATTGATGATAAGAGTGTGAGAATTTAATGGGGTAGGTAACAAAGTAACAAAACCAACTTTTCTTTTAATTGTTGGTATTTTTGTCAACTCTTTTGAAACTTTATATTTATTTAGTTTAAGTAAAGATCTATGATGTATCAAACTTTAAAATTTCGATTTTGATGTATCAAACTTTCAAAACTTAGCTTAAATGCATCTAGTAACGTTTATAACAAGTAATCAACAACTTCTTTTAATTTAATAATGTTAATTCATATATATATTTTTTTTCTCAATATCATTCCACATATATCAAACTTGAAATAATTGTTATTATACGTAGACCGTAATGAAATAGATGCCAGGTCACCAACTTATAAAGTTTAACACTTGTGATAAAATGAATAGTAATTTCTAAAGTTTATTGAATACAAGATAATTTATTAATCGCTACATGAAACAAATTATGTTAGAAGTCGATGCAAAAGCAGCCAGTCAGCCACTATGTTAGAGTTCACCGAAACTCCAACACCATCATGGCAACAACCGTTGACTAACTCTAGTCAAATGGAGGAACTCGGTGAGATTATGAATTGGTGCTGGTTGTTTTTAAACAGGATCAAAATTAAGCAACATTAGGGATTAGGAATCATTGACACATGGCAAATTTGCTATTTCGTTACATTAAACAATGAGGCTTAGGGACCATTAGATCCTGGGTTTGATTCTCACTAGGGGTTTTGCCCAGATTTGTTAGGTTACACGATAATACTTCAGTGGTCTGTCAGTGATCCAAAATTGCCATTAAAAAAATAAGTTTCATCTTTTTATATAAGTTTAATATATTTTAACATTTTTTTCCTAATTTTGCAAATAATTATAAAATTATATTATTATATATTAGAAAACCAGGGCCGGCCCTGAGAATTCATGTACCCTGTTCGAGCTCGAAAAAACGTGCCCTTAGGCCTTAACGAAATTGGGTATTTGACTCATTAAAGGTATAAACCTAATGCCAATGGGCTAACAACTAATCTAAATCATAAAAATAGTTTTGTAAGTGGGCCTATGTTGGTGTTTGTATGGGTATACCCTATTAATTTATTTATTTTTACATATACATATCGAACTTTTTTTAAAAATAATGTGCCCTTCGAAATATCGGGCCCTGGCCGGTGGTTCTCCCCGCCCACCTTCAGGGCCGGCCATGTAGAAAACAATACCGATAGAAGTTGGATACAATAACAGATGCCATGATAATTGTAACATGAAACTAAAGTTTTAAAGTATGTAACATGAAAAAACAAAAACATATTACGGTTGATAGATTGAAAAGTAATTTTAAAAGTTTGTTAAATCACAAGATAATTTTAATCACTACATACAATTACATTTCATATTATGTTTGATACTTTTTGTTATGGTACAATTATTGTTACCTTTCTAGTACAACCATTAAGTAATTAAAGGCATTAAACAACTTTTTGGTCGAGGTGTGATGATCGTGTTGATAGAGGAAAGACACTATTTTTACAAGTGAAATTATTTAAGCGTTTATAAACATGTGAATATATTTTAATTCTTTCACACCATTAACATCTTTGTTGTTAAAACTATAAACTATAAGAACTAACTTAAATTCATACATATTAGAATTACTACTCTACTGATAGTAATCGATGTTATGGGTGTTTAATGAATCGAATTCCGGATACTCGAATTAATCGTAACCAATTTGGTCGAATCTTGAAATTTTGTAGTTGGTTTCGAATTCGATTCCTGAGTTAAAATTCGACTTGAGTTTAATTCTGAGGTCGAATAGAATTTCGAGTCCGATTCAAATACTGAACACACCTAATTAACAAATTGCTCTAGAAATCACAATCAAATAACAACCTATTAAACGAAATAGCAAACAAATTGAACTACAAACCAAACACAAAAACTTAAAAAAGGTTACTAAATTCGAGATTTAATGATTTCAGGATGATTGATTATTTAATTGATCATTGGATTTAATATTTAACGTTAGAATTTTAAGTTTTAGAAGTCCTTTGTAACTTTTTGTGTGTATATAGTTATGTGTATGTTGTTTGTGTGTAGTTACGCATTTTTATTTCGCATCAAATTGAAAATTACAAATTCATATTTCATTCAAATTTTGAATAATGACTTCAAATTCGAATCAAACTGAATTCGAATATTCAAAAACCGAATTTAAATATAGAATTAGAATTTAATTTGAATCAAATATCAAGTTTTTCAAGAACTATTCCAACACTCGATGAATATAACCTTAAAATAGTAACCTAAAAATAGCTGTAAATAAGCGAAAAGTCAAGATTATTAAATATCATTATTCCAGACATGAATGTTTTTGTTTTCTTACTAAATGTTGATGGCAAAAATGGGCTCAACGTAATGAAATGATTCCCATAGACTAAGGGTATCCGGGGCACCAAGTGGGGAGTGGCTCGGTGACCACATTCCCCGATCGGGAACACCGCCGCCATCCCTGCGGTGACCCAATTCGGGGAGGGTGGTCGGGGGGAGTTCACCGAAGAAGGGGAGATGATATGGTGGGGCCAGCCGCATTTTCAACCAATGAAAACTTTTATTTGATTTTATTTTTTTTTTTTTGAATAAAAAAACAATTCCCTTAAGAGGGGAGTGCCGCCATCAAATTGGGGTGCGAGGGGAGTTTAAGAGGGGAGTTGACGTGGCATAACCTGATTGGGTGTGCGTAAGAGAGGGGACTCCCCTCTTAGGGGAGTGCCCCGGATACCCTAAGGGGTATGGTGAGGCCCATCCCCACGAGGATGGGCCGCCACGTAGGCGTCACATCACCGGCTCGTGGGGGATGGGCCTCCTTCATATTTGAGGGGGATGGAGGATGGGGCTACCCCACCTCATTATTTTATAATTTTCTAAGTTTTACTTTATTAACTTAATAAAAACTTTATAAAAATTAACAAATACAACATAAAACAACATAAATAAATTCATTTCATAACATAAAAAAAAAAAATTACATTTCCTAAAAAAAAAAATACATTTCCGAAAAATAAAAAAAAATTACATTTCCTAAAAATAAAAAACTACACTACTCGTCTTCGTCTTCGTCACCGTCCGCTACGTTAACGTTGTTCCAAATATGTTCTACCAAATCCTGTTGAAGGTTTATATGCGTGAAGTCGTTGGTTAGCGCGAACGAGTTTAAATCCTGTTGCGTCGGATCTACCGGGACAGTATTCCCGTAAGATGCATTCTCATCATACTCACAAATCGCCCGACCTTCCTCTTCAATAATCATGTTATGGAGCAAAATGCAAGCGTACATACAAAGGCGCAACCGCTTCGGTGTGAACGCACGTGCCGGTTGTTCAAGGACGGCCCATTTTTTTTTAAAACACCAAAACAACGTTCGATGTCTTTTCTTGCAGCTTCTTGACGCTTGGCGAATTT
The DNA here is from genome assembly GCA_030545235.1 of Helianthus tuberosus. Lineage (NCBI taxonomy): Eukaryota > Viridiplantae > Streptophyta > Magnoliopsida > Asterales > Asteraceae > Helianthus > Helianthus tuberosus. Next base: position 202,994,480 of record CM060371.1, read on the forward strand.
TTTCTTTTTTTCGTCCTCAGGAAATGAAATAGTCTTGACAATTGTAGACCAAGACGGATATATTCCGTCAGCAAGATAATACCCGCGTCTATACTTGTTGGATCTGAGTTTGTTTTTTATTGTATTTTCGTTTGAAATTAAGATGGAAATGAAAGAGTTGTGCAGCGGAATTAAGATGAAAACAAACTTTGCATACAATCAAACGAGAGTAATACTTTAATCAAACATCTTTACACAATGAATCGAAAGATTGAATTTGTTTCAACAACGATTACAATGATTGATGAATGAATGCAAACTCCCCCTCAGCCAGAGCTCAGTAGTTTGTTCGTGCAAAGAAGACGATGTTGTGAAAGAGCTAATAGAACAGTACAAAGTACTGAACTATTTATAGGCACTTGCAAACCACTGAGCATCTTAGCTGACGTCACCATGAAAGTGACATCTAACCTCCTAACAAACTCTAACCTCTGATCTAAACAAACACTGATGTTCTAACTACTGCTATTACATTTCTTTACATAAAAGACACTTAAACAGCTGCTGCATCCTTCCACTGCTGTGAACCCAGCAGTGCTTGTCCGGATCAGCAGTACTAGACTCAAGGCAGTAGATTGAGTCAGCAGAGCTTTGTGCTTCCATCAGTCTTTGACATTGGGCAGTAAATGCAAGGCAGCAGTTGTAGGTCAGCACTTAGTAAGATCAGCAGATAGGAGGTCAGCAGATATGAAACCACTTTCAAGGGGAGAGATTTGTATGAACCAACTGTAATCGTCTGCTTATTTTGGATCCACTGCTCTGATCCAGTTTTGGCTTTAATTATCTGTTCCTCTGATAGGGTTCAATCCCAACAATCTCCCCCTGGAACAGATAATGCCAAAACTCTTCATTATTGTGGAAAACTTTATTGCCTCATCAACAGTTCCCTTATCTGGCCTTTAAATTGTAATTCAAAGTCTAGGGCATCTGTATCTTCATCATCCCTGCTAAGTGGAAGATCAAGGAGATCCTGCAAATCTTCAAGACTCAGGCCAAGAGCTTGTTCCCTTGATATTTTCTTCACTTCTCCACCAGACCTGAGCAAAGTCAATACGCAGGTCTGTTTGTCAGTTTCCCACTTTTGTATTTTTGAGCCTGGTGGGTTTCTTGGGAGATGTTTATTTGCAGAAGTATTTGGTGAGGCTGGCCTGTTCATAGCTGGCTGAGCAGCACTTGCAGATTGTTCCAATTCAAGATCTTCTTTTATCATTACTTCCGTGCCTGCTTTTACAATGGCATCTCCAGCTAATAAATCTTGAATTGTTTCCTTGCTAAACTGGTTTTTGCTCCTTCTTTTGTAGATGGCAGCACCAGCTGGAGCAGTGGTCCTTTTGACTTGCAGCTTTGGTGGTTTTTTAGAAACCTCTGCTTTAGAATAGTCAGGCTTTTGAGGAACATTTGGGTCTTTCTTTCTTAGTTCCTCCAACCTTTTGTAGGTGGCCCTGACTCTATCTTCTCCCCACTTCGTCACAGAGTTCTTTGACCCATAATCAGCTGCAATCAGCTCCTCTTTCATTCTCCTCAACTCTAACATCTTCTCAGCTTCAAATTGTTTGAATTTTTCAGGAGGAGTCTGCTTGACCTTATTTTTGATCATGTCTTGAATCCTGGCTGCTTCTTTTTCAAGCTCAGGAATGGTCCAGTTCTTGTACATGTGTTTATCCCCCTTGTATTTCTTGTAGGTCATGATATTCTCAATGTAGTCTTTCCTCAAGGACTCATCTGCCCTTTCTGAAATTTGCTGACATACATTTTTAGCAAAACGCTCCATAGCATTGACCTGTGAGAGTAAAAGCTGATAGTTTTGTTGAAATTCTCTATCAGATTTCCCTTTTCTGTTTTTGATTGCAATATCCTCTGCTTGTTTGGCCTTGAGTTTCAAGTATTCGTCAATATTGTTAGGCCTGGGATAATTTGAAATTGATGGTAAACTCCTTTTGGCTGGGTTATCTTCATAATAAAAAAATTTGATTTCTTCTCTGACTGCAATGAGTTCCAGAGGGAATGAGACACCAGCAGGAGGTAATGGCTTTAAAATTTGAGCTGAAGAGAGAGGTATGGGTTTTGGAATAATGACAAGTGACAGGGATCTTGAAGATGTTGGTGATGGAGATGTATCATCATCTTTTAAAATTAGCCTTCTCCTTTTTGGTTCAGGAAAGACTGATGATGTTTGAGATGGAACAGTGGTAGTAGTTTGAGTGGCAGTGGTTTGTGGCTGACTAACTGTTGTTGAAACAACTGGTGTTTCAACCACTGTTGCCATTACAGCAGATGTTATAACATATGTTGTCTTCTGCTTTTTGTCAGCAGGTGAAAGTGGTGGTGAGATTGTTTTTGGTGGTGACAGTGGTGATGGTAATGTAGTAATTGTGGTGTGTGTTGAAGTAGTGTATGTTGAAGTGGGAACAGATGTTGAAACCACTGAAGTACCAGCAGTAGTTGGTACAGCAGGAGTTACAACAGCTGTTTGAGTGGAGGTTTTATGCTGATGGCTTTTGGATGGTGGTTTTGGAGGCTTTGGAAATCTGGATGGGATGGACTTAGGTTTTCTTTTTGTCTTCAGATTTTTAGAATCTTTAGAACCAGAACAACCCTGCTCATACAGCTCCATGAAAGCTCTTTTCTCCTCATTCCACCTTGAAACATCCTTTGCCATTCTATCTCTTTTTACACTTGCTACTCCTTCATCAAGTGCTTCTTGAGTAGCATCAACCTTCTTACTACCATCTGGCACATGAATTTTTCTGGTCATAGCATCCTTTTCAGGTTCAATGTATAGACCATCATCTATTCCTTTCTTCTTCCACTCCTGAATTTTCTCCCCCTTTTTGGCATTATCTTCTGGGAGTTGATCAATGAAAAGTACTGTTGGAGGAGCAGTGCCAGTGGTTTGCAGGATCTGAGTTTTAAGAGCTTTTAAATCAGCCTGAGTGTTTTTGAACCTTGACTCCATTGCATTTCTCAGCTGTTGGACATGTTTCTCATGTTGCTGATCTGCTAATTGTGCTTGTTAATGGAGAAAAGGTTGAAACAAATTCCAGAGCTCATTTGTAGCAGATGCCATTTGTGGAGCAGGTGCTTGAGATGGAACAGCAGTTGATTGTACCTTTTGTACTTGTAACACCTGTTGTAGCATATCTTTGAGTTCTGCAACAGAGTTATCAAGTTTTTCAATACGACCCGTCAATTTCTGGTACTTTAAATCATCACCCAAGTTAATGGGATCATCTGATTTCCCACTAGTAGTGGTTTTATCAGGAGTTGATGTAGGAAATATACTCCAAACATTAACCACTGATGCCCCTTTGTCTTGGTACTGGGGTCTTCTTCCTTCAACACTTGACAACCTTTTGATGTTTCCAGTAGGATAGAGAAATCCACTGGTGGTTGGCAGAGGTGCTATATAAGGAATTGCCTCCAAGGAAGTCTTATTAATGTAACCACTGTCCAAATGTAACCCAGTGGGTGTAACAATTGTAGTGGCTGCTTCACTTGGATTACCACCAAGAGTTACTTGTAACTCAAGGGGTGTAACCTCCTCAGGTTGTGTTGGTGGGTTAGCAAAGATTGATACAGCAGACCCAGTCAGTGGTTGAGGCATATTCTCATTGATAGGTGATTGAGAAGGACTGGTTAATGCCTGGTTCAAATCAATTGCATCCAACAGCAGTTTAGTTGGTGGGGGAATTGTGGATGTGAAGGGTGGTGTAGAAAGTGGATTTGCCCCGGGTATTGAGCTGTGGATGATAGAAACGAGTGTTTCCAGAGCATCATGATGTGGAGACCCTATTTGTACAACCTGTTCTTTTTGTGAAGAAGCAGGAGGAGTTTCGGTTATGGGTTGAGATATTTGTACCAACTGCTGTGAGGAAGTAACAGCAGTGGTTTCGTGTGACTTTTGTGTTTTCACTGGCAGAAGCTCTGGTATCTCATCCTCCAGAGATGCCTTTTTGATGGTTTTGGGGGGGTTTTTGTGTTTTTCTTTTTGTTGGCTTTTTGGAGATTTTAGGTGTGGGTTTCAAAACAGTTGAGCTGCTGCTTTGATCACCTTGAGCAGTGGGCTCAGCAGCAGATACCTGAGGAGCAGTTGTAACTGCTAAAATCTGCTCAGGCACCTCTGCTTGTGTTTTGCAAGGTGCTAACATTCTTGAAAAGGTTTCAGTTGTTAAACTATTTATTTGAATGGAATCACCTTGGTTTATTACAACTAAATCATCCTTACTGAATTTCTTTTCAAAATAGTAACTTAAAAACCTTGGAAACAGTAAGAATGATTTTGTTTCAACATTATTAACCAAATCTTTAAAAATTTCTCGAGAATAGTTAAAATTTTCTCCTTGAAGAATAGCATATCCCAGATTTTGAATCTTTAAAGGGATTTCATTGAAAGAAGTGGTTTTGTTTGAAACACAAAGTAGGAGGGTATGAAATAAAAATCTAGTTGCAGACGGAAAATAACCTTTTTCTAAGGTAATTTTCTTCATCATTGTGGCTTCATACCCTCTTTCAATGAAGTCAGTTTGTAACTCGTTTTTAGTGAAAGAGATTTTACCTTCCTGATCACCGAGTTGAAAGACCTCTGAAATGGATTGTGGCGTGATTTGGACAGCTTTACCCTTTATAGAAGAGTTTATGGTGGTTGCAGTGTCTCCTTGTTTTTCAAGGGTTGCATTCTTCCAGAACTCCCTTTGGGTTGCCAAATAGATTGGTGCAACGGCGGTGAACAAAGTTTTGTACTTTGATTTTGCCATGATATCAATGATGGAATCGAAAACATTTGTGGTTCCTGGTTTTGTGAGAAGACCCAGGAGATTGTGAGATGGTTTATGTGGAATTTCAGTGGAGATTGCCTTTTGAGAGGCTGTTTTCGAAGATGATTTGGAGGAGGGTTTTGAAGATGACTTCGATTTTGTCATTTTGAAGATGAATGATCGAAGAAATTTGTGAGAGATGAGAAGAAAAACTGCTTTGAGAAGAGAATTTTTAAGAATTCAATTCGACAGTAAAACCCTGTTTTGGTGGTGAATGGGGGATTTTATAGGGAAGAAAGTGAATGCTGAGGTGGCAGCCGTTACAAAAGGTCTGACCACTATGTACTGCCCACGTGACAACCCCTGGTGAAAATGAAGGACAGTACTTTTGTGAAAGTGACTGATGAAGGCAGTGGTATGAAAGCAGTGGATGATTTTCACTATCAGTGGATAGCATATCAGTGGATAATACACTGCTTTTGAACAACAGAGTTTATCAAAGTAATGAGAGAACAGGGGTTGAATTTCAGCAGTGGACAGACTTCTGAAGTAGAACAGACTTTTGAACAATCAGTGGTTAATGGCAGACTTTTAAGGATTTTAATGACAAATATCATTTTTGGCTATTTTTAAGGATGGAGTTTTGATTTTCTGAAAACATTTTGTTGCTTTTATTCATAGAAAAACAAGATGATGCTTGTTATTCCATGTTTAGCATCCCAATTCTAGAGATCAAGCTTTCAAAAGTGGCTGTATCAAGTGCTTTTGTGAGCACATCTGCCAGCTGATCTTTAGTAGGGACATGATGCAGAGAAATCAAACCTTTTTCATAGCAATCCCTCACAAAGTGATGTCTGATGTCGATGTGTTTGGTAGTTGAATGGGAAACTGGATTTTTGATGATATTTTCTGCTGCCTGGCTATCCAACATGAGTGGTGTCTTTAAGGCAGTGATACCAAAATCCAGTAACTGATTTTGAAGCCACAGGAGTTGGGCTGTACAGCTTGCAGCAGCAATGTATTCAGCTTCAGCAGTGGATGTTGAAACAGCTGCTTGCTTTTTGCTTTGCCATGAAACTAAGCAATCACCTAGAAATTGGCACCCTCCTGATGTGGACTTCCTTGTGGTGTGACATCCAGCAAAGTCACTGTCTGAGAAACCTGAAAGCTTGATGTTCCCATTAGCTGGATACCAGATACCAAGTGTGGGAGCACCTTTTATGTATCTGAAGATCCTTTTTACAGCAATGAGATTTGATTTTCTGGGAGCTGATTGACTTCTTGCACAGACACATGTTGCAAACATGATATCTGGTCTAGATGCAGTTAGGTACAATAAAGACCCAATCATGCTTCTATAAAGTGTTTGGTCAATCAGCTCATCCTTTTCATCAGACATGACCAGCTTATTTGTTGCCATGGGTGTGCTGCATGGTTTACAATCATTCATATCAAATTTGGTTAAAAGTTCTTTAGCATATTTGCTTTGATGAATGAAAGTTCCATTTTGCATTTGCTGTACTTGGAGACCAAGAAAGCATTGCAGCTCACCCATTGCACTCATTTCAAACTCAGCTGTCATGAGTTCTCTAAACTCTTCACACATTGAGTTACATGTGCTTCCAAAAATAATGTCATCCACATAAATCTGGACAATCATTAAATCCTTCCCTCTCCATTTTAAAAACAGTGTTTTATCAATGGTACCTCTTTTGAAACCATTTGAGAGTAGGAAGTTGGAAAGAGTTTCATACCAGGCCCTTGGTGCTTGTTTCAAGCCATACAAAGCTTTGTTTAGCCTGTAGACATGATCTGGATAAAATGGATCCTCAAAACCTGGAGGTTGACAAACATACACCTCTTCTTGAATTGTACCATAGAGGAAAGCACTTTTGATATCCATTTGAAACACCTTCATATTGTGGTTGACAGCAAAGGCCAGGAACAGTCTAATTGCTTCTAATCTTGCAACAGGGGCAAATGTTTCATCATAATCAATCCCCTCTTCCTGTCTGTAACCTTGAACCACAAGCCTGGCCTTATTCTTGACAACAATACCCCTTTCATCAGTTTTGTTCTTAAAGACCCACTTTGTGCCAATGGGACTAACCTCTTCTGGCAGTGGTACAAGCTCCCATACTTGTTGTCTTTTAAACTGTTGGAGCTCCTCTTGCATGGCTTCTACCCAGCTGTTGTCTTTCAGTGCCTCTTGGTACTTGACTGGCTGATGGAGTGATAGAAAACCAGCAAAAAGACAAATGTTTTGGGTTTGGCTTCTTGTGAGCACCCCTTCATTTATGTTGCCAATAATTTGATCAGGTGGATGAGATCGCAGGAAGATTAAATCTCCTTGGTATGGTATGATGGCATTGGTTGGTGAAGGCTGCAAATGTGTATCATCTGAGCTAACCACTGCTGGGGACTTTGATGATCCAGCAGTGGCTTCAAAAGGTGGTGGAATAGGAGGTAATGAAGTGGACAACTGCTGATTTTTATCCACTGTTTGGGGACTTTTGTCAGCAGTGTTTGAGGATGTGGAAGCAGTGGTTGATGGGCTACTTTGGTCAACAACTGTTGAGGTAGTAGTGGTTGAGCTTTGACAGCTGTTTTGAACAACTGATGCTTTTCCCTTGGTAGCAGACTTTTGTGGAATGATGATTTCATACCCATAGTCTGGTGTTGAATCCTCTGATGGACCTGCACTGTTAGTCTTGACAGCAGTATTTTCAAAAGTAAATTTTTCAAGATCAAACAGATCTGCAGGATTTGCTGGAATTTTCATTGATGAAAGTTCATTGAACTTTACATTCAAAGTCTCCTCCACTGCCTTGGTCCGTGTATTGAACACTTTGTAGGCCTTAGCAGTGGTTGAGTATCCCAGATGATAACCACAATCAATTTTAGCTGCAAATTTTGAAATAGAGTCTTTTAAGTTCAAAATAAAGCATGGGCAGCCAAACACTTTGAAATAGGAGATCAGTGGTTTAATTTTGTACAGAATTTCATAAGCAGTCTTTTTGTGCCTAGGGTTTATTAAAACTCTGTTCTGGACATAGCAAGCAGTGTTTACTGCTTCTGCCCAGAAAGTTAGTGGCAAACCTGAATCTGCAAGCATGGTTCTGGCAGCCTCAATCAGAGTTCTGTTCTTCCTTTCCACTACCCCATTCTGCTCTGGTGTTCTAGGAATGCTGTACTGCCTTATAATCCCTTTCTTCACACAGAAGGCATCCAACTCCTTATTTTTAAATTCTGTGCCATTGTCACTCCTAAAGCTTTTCACTGGAAGGTCAAATTGCTTTTCAACCTGTGTTACAAAGTCTTGCAAAATGCCTGCAGTCTCATCTTTTGAGTGTAAAAAGAAAGTCCATGTAAACCTAGAAAAGTCATCAACAATAACCAAACAATATCTTTTCTTTTTGAGGCTCATGACTTGAACTGGGCCAAACAAATCCATGTGTAGCATTTGCAAACACTGGGTTGTTTTGGACTCTTCAATGGACTTGTAAGAACTTTTATGCTGTTTTCCTTTTAAACAGGAAATGCAATGTTCAGGACATGAAAACAATTTTTGTGGTAGGCCTCTTACCAAACCATTTTTTGAAATTTCTGTGATTGTCTTAAGATTTGTGTGCCCCAGTCTTCTGTGCCAAAGTTCTGTCTCTTTGTTAGAGGCAGCTGAGAACAGACAGGCATCAGCTCTGGGACACTCTTTTGACATGTCAACAACATAAACATTGCCATTTCTTTGAGCAACAAGTTTAGTTTGACCAGTTTTGATTATTGCTTCAATCTTTTTGACCATTTCTGGTCCAACAATCCTACAACAGTCTTTTGTGAAGAATGACCCAAATCCCTTGTCACTCATTTGGGACACACTCAGAAGGTTGAATTTTAGATTGTCTATTAGATTGACATTTTCAAATTTTACTTTTCCAGACTGCACTGTACCAGACCCCAGAACTTTCCCTTTACTATTATTCCCAAAGGATATATCACCCCCCTCCATGGATTTTAAAGTCTTTGAGGAGGGCTTTACATCCTGTCATGTGCCTGGAGCCTCCACTATCTACATACCAAAGACTATCAAAGCATGCAGAAGCTCCCTGCACATGAAGTAAAAGGATTAGTTCATTAAGGTCTCCAAAGCCAGCAGGGCTTTGGATGGGGTCTCAACAGTGTCTGGGATGGATGCAGAATGGTGGACAGTGGTTAGGTCAGGGGTTTGAACTGTTTTAGGACAGTGTTTCTCTAACCACTGTTGTGGGTCCTGACCAATCATCTGCTGGTAACCAAAAGGATGCCTGTTCACTTTGGGTTTAGAGGGCCTTTTGTAGGCCTCATAAACGTGTGGAATCCTTTGGTAAGACTGTTTTTCCTTGCCTTTTCTGAACTGATTGGCAGGGGATGCATCAGTAACCTGAACATCTCTTTTGACAGATGTTTGGTTCAGCTGTTTTGTAACAGCTGTTTGGACTGGCACAAACAGTGGTTGTTTCTTGGTGAATTTGACAGATGTTGATGATGATGATGGACTCAAGGATGTTTTAGCAATGTACTCATTCTTTTTCACATCAAAGTTTTTGAGATACACACATGCTTGAGTTTTGTGGTTTGTTTTACCACAAACAATGCAACTTTCAGCTGAAACAATGACACTTGTTTTGTTTAAATCATAAGCTTTCAAGTGGAAACAATCTTTTGTTAGATGATTCCTTTTCTCACAGAATTCACAAAACAAGTTATCAATTTTTTCTTTCTTCTTTCTCTTTTCGGACTCCTTTGCAGCAGAGGTTTTAACCACTGCTGGGATGTCCTTGAGAGGTATGACTTTAGCTTTTGGAGCTTTAACACCATCAGTTGATGTAAAGTCCATTGGCTTGAAATTTTCAAGAATATCACACTCGTCAGACCAAGTGGGTTTAAACTGATATTTTTCAAGTTCTTCAAAAGTAGAGGAACTCCTTGTTCTGCCAAGTGTGATTTTGTTGCCAAGTTTGTCAGTGATTTTCACTTCTTGGCCATTCTTGTTTGTGGGGATGAACTCAGTGGTTACATCAGTGTTTTCAACAATGTTTTGAACAGATTTTTCACAAGTAATGCATTCATCATCATATTTTCTATACCCAACCCCAAATTTCACATTACTTTCAATCTGTTTAGCAAGCATCACCTCATATCCTCTGCAGGATTCCACCCATCTTTCACAAGTAATCTGGGTGGATTCCAACTCCTTTTTGCAAACTTGGTATTTTTCTACCATAGTTTGAAGTTGGGTTTTGGTTATGCTTTGCTCTTCTTTTAGACAGCTGATCTCTTTTTCCTTTTCAGTCAATTTGTTTTTAAGTTCTTTTAAAGACTTTTCAAATTTAACCTCATCAGTCAAGATTTTATCCCGAAGGTTTTCATTCACCTCTTTGATGTTAGCAAAAGCAATTATACAATTGTCAGAACACAGTTTTTCAAGAACTTGAGGAGATACCTTGGCAGCTGCCATCATTGCACAATCACATTGATGATCTTCTTCATCATCAGCTTTCACCTTCTTTTCACCAACCTTTTCTTCTTTCTCTTCTTCTTTGTCCTCTTTGGACCATGGATCTGTCATTGGTTCAATCAGGATACCTGAACTTTCTCCCAACAGTAGTTCACCAGCCACAGCAGTAACCACTACTTCAGTCACCTCATCCACTGTTTTAATACTCAGCTGTTCCTCCTCAGTTTCAACCCCCTCCTGTATTGACTCTAATGCCATCAAACAAAACTCATCATGAGAAGAATCATTAGAAGCATAGAGTGCAAAATTTTCATCACTAAGGTCTTCAGGCATACTGCTCCAGTCAACAAACCCTTGAGTGAAAAAACTTTGTTGATCTGGTTGTACTGCTGCTGGAGCAGTGGTTTGAGGTGCAACAGGTTGCACTTGTACCTGTGGAGCAGGGGTTTGTACATATTGGATCTGTGGAACAGTAGTTTGGACATAGTGCACTGGCACAGGGGCAGCAACATAGTGAGCAGTGTTCACTTGAGCTGCAGGGGTATATTGGGTATAGTGCACAGTGTTTTGACTTTGTGGTCTAGGATTAGAGCTAGGATGAGTAACTATTGGTCCAGTGTTTTGACTTCTGCACTCCCTAGCAAAGTGCCCTAACCTATTGCACTTGTAGCACTTGATTTTCGATTTATCCAACCCAACCCTTAGATTCCCATGCAAACCTGGGAATTTTCGCCCTGTTCTTTTGTAAAATTTGCTAGTTCTAACACTTAGCAAAGCCAGTTGGTGCAGGATGTCCATTTCCTCTAAGTCAGTGGGATCGAAATGTTGTAAATCATTTAGTTCAAAGCTTAAATTGTCTGACATCTGGTTTTCGTTTGCAGTGAATGCATAACTAGCAGAGTGAGGATCAGGGTTGTTAAAATTTGCACCAGCAGTTATGTCAATGAAGTGATCATAACCCTGATCCTTACCACTGCTCCCAGATTCTTCTTGACCCAGAAGAGCAGTATTACCGAAAGTGTAATCATCAGTAACTTTTCCTGACTCTTGTAACCTCCTTTTCTGGTTCAACTCCCTTTCGTAGGTCAGGAGTCGACCATGGAGTTGGGTCAAGGTCAGATCCTTGAACTCAGGTGAGTTTCGAGTGACAAAAGCTATTGTGTCCCATTTTTCTGGCAGTGACCTGAGAAACCTGCTATTTTGAGTTGAGTTTGTAAATGTAGTGTTAACAAGCCTCAGTTCACTGATGAGACAGCTGAAACGCTCAAATTGTTGCGTTAGTGATTCACCTTTAACGTAGCAAAATGTTTCATACTGTTGGTTCAGGATTTCCCTATTGTTTTCTATGACTTCCTCGGTTCCCCCAAACTGTTCCTTAAGTGCGTCCCATAACTCTTTGGCACTGTTACAGTGTAACAGTCCAGCATATATCTCATTGGGCAGCACTGATGCTATGATACTAAACGCTTTAGCATCTAGTTCGATCTTTTGAAAATCGGTTTCGGTATAATTTTCAACTGGTTTAGGAACGAACTTTTTAGCATCTTCAGTGCTTGGCACTGAAGGAACATGGGGACCATAAATGACAGACCTCCAACAACCTGTGCTTTGTTGAGCGAGGATGTGACCCATCCTCCTCTGCCAGATGTTGTACTCATTTCTTTTTAGCATAGGTGGTTTGAAAAGTGAGCCGATGTTGTTTTTATCATCTTGAGATTGTGACGTCATTCTTGTTGTTTTACAGACACTGAGAAATCAACTTTAATGGTGATTAATCCTTGCTCTGTTTTTCAACGGACGAACAAACGATCAGTATCAACTATTATGAGCTGAACTATTTATGTCAAAATGATTGTTAAATCAAATTTGACTGTCCAAGCTCTGATACCAATTGTTAGATCTGAGTTTGTTTTTGATTGTATTTTCGTTTGAAATTAAGATGGAAATGAAAGAGTTGTGCAGCGGAATTAAGATGAAAACAAACTTTGCATACAATCAAACGAGAGTAATACTTTAATCAAACATCTTTACACAATGAATCGAAAGATTGAATTTGTTTCAACAACGATTACAATGATTGATGAATGAATGCAAACTCCCCCTCAGCCAGAGCTCAGTAGTTTGTTCGTGCAAAGAAGACGATGTTGTGAAAGAGCTAATAGAACAGTACAAAGTACTGAACTATTTATAGGCACTTGCAAACCACTGAGCATCTTAGCTGACGTCACCATGAAAGTGACATCTAACCTCCTAACAAACTCTAACCTCTGATCTATACAAACACTGATGTTCTAACTACTGCTATTACATTTCTTTACATAAAAGACACTTAAACAGCTGCTGCATCCTTCCACTGCTGTGAACCCAGCAGTGCTTGTCCGGATTAGCAGTACTAGACTCAAGGCAGTAGATTGAGTCAGCAGAGCTTTGTGCTTCCATCAGTCTTTGACATTGGGCAGTAAATGCAAGGCAGCAGTTGTAGGTCAGCACTTAGTAAGATCAGCAGATAGGAGGTCAGCAGATATGAAACATCTTTCAAGGGGAGAGATTTGTATGAACCAACTGTAATCGTCTGCTTATTTTGGATCCACTGCTCTGATCCAGTTTTGGCTTTAATTATCAGTTCCTCTGATAGGGTTCAATCCCAACAATACTCAACCCCTGAAACTGTAAAACGGGTGTCCGGACCGACTCCATTAACGACATCGCTAAAGATCGTCGATTGGTATAACACTTTGAGGTCGTTGAGTGAACCAGGGAGCCCAAAGAAAGAATGGCAGATCCACAAATCTTGTGACGCCACGACCTCAAGTATTAAGGTTGGATAGCCGTGATCACCTCGCGTGTATTGGCCTCGCCACGCAGTCGGGCAATTATGCCACGCCCAATGCATACAATCAATGCTACCAAGCATTCCCGGAAACCCGTACCTTGCTTCATGAGCTTGGTACAACTGTTGAACATCATACGCGTTTGGTTTCCGCAAATATTTTTTGCTATACAGTTTCACCACATTATGGCAAAACCGATACAAACATTCCCGCGCAGTTCTTGCCGACATCTGTAAGTACTCGTCCAACGCGTCGGCCACTGTCCCGTACGCCAGTTGGCGAATGGCCGCAGTACACTTTTGTAACGTGGTGAACCCTTCATAATTCCGAGCATCGGGTCGTTGAGTGAAAAACGGGTCTAGCCCCGCCAAATCATCAGCAATCCGTGTGAATAAACGGCGACTCATTCGGAACCTTCGTTTGAAAGTGACGGCGTTGTAAAGGGGTGCATCCGAAAAATAATCGTTAACCAATTTCTCGTGCGCTCCTTCGCGGTCTCTGTTAACCCGTATTCGTCTGATAATAACGTTTTCAGACGAGTCCTCTTCCTCTTCCAATAGAATCTCCGCCGCCTTTACCACAGCGTTTGCGAAAAACATCTCCTCTTCGTCCGAAGAAGAGCCGGACCACCAAGGATTAGATGCCATTGTGGATGAAGAGATATTTTTTTATAAAAGATTGGTATAAAAATGGAAGTGTTTTTTTATAAAAATGGATGAGAATGGGAGAAGAATGGGTGAAATATTGAGGAAATGGTATAAAGAATGGGTATATATTTAAAGTGAAAAAGGTTTTTTTTTTTTTTTTTTTTTTTTTATAAAATAGCCGTTATGTAACGGCTTTATGTTTCAAATGTGGCACGGCGAGACCGGCTTTGGGCCGCTGGGGACGACGGAAAGAATGGAGGGGGGCGGTGTGGGGGACCGGCGCCGGTCCTAGCCGGGCCTCAGCCGGCCCCCATACCTTCTAGTCTTAGGGCCCAATGGATTAATGAGGTATAGAGCATATATCTCGTCTAGCAATTAAAGTATAAAACTACTGTTTTTTTTTTTTGGCAAATTGGAAAATAATAACATCATCTTTCTGAAATTGGCCGATAATAATCCCAAGTCAGTTATTAGCCAATAATAATCCGACCTCGTCCAATTTTTTTGTAAAATAGTCTGCTGTTAAAATAAGCTTAACGGAGTTAAGTGTTTTTCCGAATTACAAACCGATGTTTTAGGGCTTTTGATCGGAACGAGGATACGAGTCGATTGATGTAAAACTTACCTCGAAATTGTGTTCGAAATGGCTTGAATTTTGTTAATTGAAAGTTAAACACCCGAATTGAAGCACCGTTTTCGTGGGTTGGGGGCAGTATTTTGAGGTAAGTTTTACATCAATCGACTCGTATCCTCGTTCCGATCAAAAGCCCTAAAACATCGGTTTGTAATTCGGAAAAACACTTAACTCCGTTAAGCTTATTTTAATGGCAGACTATTTTACAAAAAAAAAAAAAAAAAAAAAAAAAATTGGACGAAGTCGAATTATTATTGGCTAATAACTGACTTGGGATTATTATTGGCCAATTTCAGAAAGATGGGATTATTATTTTCCAATTTGCCTTCTATTTTAAAAAAGAGTTGTTTTTGTTTTGATCCATCTATGATTTAGTAAAACTTTTTATTAAAAAATCATAAGTATATTAGACTCTCAATTTTATTTTCATCCTATACATTTTTTTAATCCTTATGGTGCTGAAAAGCATTCAAACCATATCTTTACCATCATATTGTGACGATACCCATTCACACATCAATCTTTAGTGTTACATGGCATACATTTTTTAACGGCAGTTTTCGTTTAATCCATATCGTTTGTGGGATTTGAACCCAAGATCCCCCTTCTAAACCAAGGTGTTTAAAGGTTGTGCGGACATTATTCTCAACGTATGTAACTCGTTATTAAACAAGCAAGATGAATTAATCCATATACTTAAAATCACACAAATCAGTTTAGACTCAAACCGAACCCATTTGTTTCTATGTCGTGCCGGAAAGCTTACGAAGACCTCTTGATTTAGGCTTTTTGCATCATCACAATCCTAAATTATCATATGTAGATTTACAAGTGATAAAATGGGTTAATGATCATACTAGTTGGTCAACATTTAAAATAGTTATTTTTTCAACCTTTTTTTAGAAACTTTGTTAATAATTAATATGACTATGTAAATAAAGTAAATGCTAACAAGAGGTTAGGGTTTATTAAACTTATCTCTATCATAATTTCAAGATATAATTTAATTAGGTTTTTATTTGTAATTATCCTTATTGTATTTTCATTATGTTTCTTTTCTAGTTATCCTTATTGAATCTCTATATATAGTTGATATAGTTGATTAATAATGCGTAGTATCTTATGAGATTTATATTATTATATACGGTATCAGATTATTTGAGGTTTTGTCACCAAATATTGGTTGGACGGTGATTCTCTTCACCCCCGCCCCTTGTGTGACAACTTTTGTTCTCTTCATCTCCTTACAGTCATGCCCAAGGGACACACTATACAAATATATCGATTATGTTTTATATATTTTTCTTTTGTCATCGGCGTGTCGTCACAATCGTAACTTATGTCATCATAGCTTCCCTCAACGCCTCTTGTCGTAGCGACTATGTATACTTTATTAATTATAAATAATACTTAACAAGGTTTTCATTATTCAACACTTAGCAACTATCAACGGCAAGCATCACACACGCATTGTGTTGGAAAATATTTGAAAAAAAGCAAGGTTTTACTAACTTTGAATCAAATAATTATATACATTAATTATTATATATTGGGTTTGAGGTCTCTTTGAAGAGAGGTTCACAAGAAGTTAAAAAGTGTTAAAAATTTAGCTAAGATAAATAGGTTATCAATGCTTAAAGTAGTGTATTTAAAATGAATGTTCTTGTTACCACTCTCCGGCGTGAGAATCAGTAATTTGCTTGGGAAGCAAAATGCGATAGTAGTAGTAGTGAGAGAGTTGAGAAGTGATACCTCAAACCTGGTTTGGGATGGGTATTTATAGCCGAGGAGTGAATGAGGGTAGTTGAGTAGCTAGTCTGACAACGCACAGTATCCTGCAGGTATGTCAGACCTGTCGGTTACGGTGGTGATGCCACGTCCTGTGGTGTCAGACTGTTGCACACATGTGGGCTGATGGGCGACTGTTCTCAGTGCCACTTGCACTGTGGTGTCAGACCCACTTGCCTTGTAGGCAGGATGCGGTGCCAGGCCGCATCGCTGCTTGCGGTCTCCCGCGTTCTTTGTTTTGTCCAAGATGTATGCGGGATGCGGTGCTGTGCTGCATCGCCGCTTGATGACTGTTACTGTTGTCCAGATCCCTTGTCGTGACGAAAATGTTCATAGGATGCGGTGCTAGGCCGCATCGCTATGTGTGACATTCGTTCTCGTACTTAAGGTAAGTCTTCTCATCACTGGACAGATTGGACCGCTGTGTTCGCGCGTGCCCGCACGGACACAGGTAAGTTCCTGCTGGTGGGGATTTTTGATAAGGGTAATGGTCACTCGCGGTCGTGCTGACGCGAGATCTGGGACCATACCCCTTCAAGTCCCCCCAGTCTAGTGTGCCTTCCTTATGCAAGTTGCATGTGGGAGGGATACTGGACTATGGTGTCTAGAAGGTAGAATATGGGCCATGCAGATGGCTCCTACTTTCAGTAATTCAAGCTGCGGGTCCGGTTACGTCTCTTCCGTACCGGTGAGCAAGTTCCGTCTGATGTGGAATTCTCAGTCACCTGTTGGTGTGACTGAAGATGTTGACATGGTTCGAACCAACCTTTGAGATGGTGAGGTGTAACCTCTGTCTCAGCTGATGCAATGTTGTGAATACTTTGCTCAAGCTCTATGTTCAGCAACTGGACATTGAACGATGATCCCCGTTTTGTGGGGTGTTCGTGTTCTCCAGTTTAGCTCTCTAGTAACCGCACGTCCTCTGCGGTTTAGCTCTCAAGTAACCGCACGTCCTCTGAGGTTTAGCTCTCAAGTAACCGCACGTCCTTTACGGTTACCTCGTTGCTGCACCTTGTTGGCCATGTGTGTTTGAGCTACGTGGGGTAGTTGCGTCATTGTTGGCCGTGTTTGGTCGAACAATGTGAATCTGGACTATGGGCAGATAAACATGGTCATAGGCATGCTAGTGCCCACCATTGTTTATTCTGTGCGGTTCGCAGGTGGGATAACAAGGTCATAAGCAGACTTGTTACCACTGCTCCTTTGCTTATTGCTCAACGGGATTTCCTAAGGTCCTTAGGAATCTGGGTGAAACTCGCCCGCAACCGTTTTGTATCCACTTTCCTTCATGTTAAGTTGGAAAGCGGTTTTCCTTGAAGTAGCCTTGTTCATCTGGTTGATGAGTTAGTCGTGGCTCTTCCGTAGCTACCAGTCGCGTATTTGTATTTCGCTGCAGCTACTCGTGAGTGTCCGCGGGTTGCATCAAAGAACTCGCTTCTAGAAGGCTTGAAGCTTGGATGTGGCTCTTGAAGGATCAGGAGGCAAGGTTGCTGATGTGCGGTTGCGCAACGTTTCTTGTTCTTTATCTAAGGACAAGCTGTTTGCGTCCCCTCCATGGTTGTGAACCGGTCATGAGGGATTTGAAGCTTGAAGAGCTGCAAGGTATTGCGGTTTGTGCTCTTCCTGAGGAGCGGTTTTCGCAGTCCAAAGAACCATGCTGGTTCTGAGTATCTGACACATCTGTACGGGTTCGTGTGTGTCATCTCCGCATATTCCGCGTGTGCTCGTGGGTATATGCGGATATTGGTTATACCCCTTTACATAATGTAGAGATATATATTTTTGCCTTTTTTGAGGGGTATGTAAAAAAACGACATGCGGTATGGGTTATGGTGCGGCTAACCAGAGAAACCGCATGCCGCTTATGTTTGGATAATGTTGTCGCTTTTGCGCTTCATACGTGGCTGAACGCACGTGTGGGTTGGTGAAAGTTGGTAGGATTCTGTCACGTGCTGACTTGAAGGGACGTTTGCACTGCCCGAGGTCATAAATGCACTGTAGCAAGTAGTGTAAAAGTCTCTTGTGTCAGGCGCGTGGATGGTCACGCACGCGTGATAACCGTCAACGGAACCGTCGCTGAACACGTGGCGTCGTGTAATTTGCCCATTTTGAACGTGATGATTCAGTCACTGCATCGCATTAATTGCGATGAGTATATAAGGGGAATCCGTTCGATTTCTCTTCACTTTTTCAAAATTTGAAAATTTTCCGGTGAGTGAAAGAGAGTGCTTCCTTCGTCTTCTCCGATAGACTTGTCTAAAATTCCGGTCAAGTTTCTGAGTTTTCTTATAAACTCATTCTTCTGTCTTCTGTATTAAATTTCTTGATGGCTGAACCATCTAATCCACACCATGCTGAGGGTGAAAACCCTGATCTTTCTTCGTCGGTGGTGGAAGAGGAAGGAGACGGTGGTAGTGTCCCCGGCGAGGGCTTACCGGTGTTGAAGTGGTCAAAGAGTCAGTTTAATAACTTGATGACTAGCATTCAAATGCCCCAGGAGTTTGGGGCTGTTTATCCTCAGGAGGGTGA
The DNA here is from genome assembly GCA_030545235.1 of Helianthus tuberosus. Taxonomy (NCBI): domain Eukaryota; kingdom Viridiplantae; phylum Streptophyta; class Magnoliopsida; order Asterales; family Asteraceae; genus Helianthus; species Helianthus tuberosus. The sequence goes on from CM060371.1 coordinate 203,013,196, forward strand.
TACCGGTGCTGATGCTCCGGTCGGTCATGTCACCATGTGGGCCGATTCTTTTACTGATGGTAACCTTCATTTACCATTAACCGTTTTTGTTGCTGAGGTCCTGGAGTATTACAAGCTCCATATCTCCCAAATGAGTCCGTTTGGGATGATTCGGATTAGGAATTTTGAGTATACTTTCCGTGTTCTTGGTCTGCCGATTACCGTTGAAAATTTCCGGCGGTTCTACCAGTTGGCGGTGAACACCGGGTTCTTTTCTCTTGGTCAGTGATACGGAAGCCCCAAGCTGATGACCCCTCCTAAGGGTATTACCAAGTGGAAGACCAAGTTCTTCTACATTAAGGCTGCTGCGGTTGTTGCTAATATGACGTTGCGGAATGTTAATGAGACTATCCCTGCGGAGGATATTGCTCTTCCTAGTGCGGAGACTGTGGAGTGGTTCCCAAGGTTGAAGACTATTGAGCATAAGCAGCTGGACAATAATCAGTTGTGGGTGCTGCGGATGATGCTAACCAGGCCCGATAGGAAGTCAAGGCCCGTTTTGAAGGAAAAGAGTGGTGGTAAGTACTCTTACTCTTGTGCGGTTTCCTTGTTTCCTTCTTTGTTACTGATTTGTCATTGCACTTTCAGCGGATGCTGCTTTGTGGAGGATGTTTGATCCGACCTTTACGGGCAAGGTTGAGTTAATTCCGCTTGCGGAAGGTGAAAAAGGTTTTAATGTGATTATTGTCAACAACTTCCGCGTTCCTAAACGCGAGGCACTGAACGCACCCCTGCCGCAAGGCAAAGGTATAATCCATAACCTTCTTACTTGTCTTATAAGGTTCATCTTGCTGATCTTGTTTGATGATCGAAACGCAGGTACTCTAGGGGTCCTGGGTAAATTTGAGTTTAAGGGTGCCCCTAAGAAGCATGCAGAGAAGAAGCATGTGGAGAAACCCGTGCGGGGTCGTGGCAGGAAAAAACCTGAGGCTCCTGTTGTTCCGCCTTTAGTGCCGCAGGCGGCAGGTATCTCTCGTTCTGGTTTCCGCAGATATATCGATTACGTGGTAGTATCTGATATCCAGGTGGTGGTGCGGCTGCAGGTGGGACCTCTGCGGGTTCTAAGCCTGCTGGTGAGAAGAAGAGAAAGGCAGGGAAAGCTGTTGATGCCGGTGAGAGGAAGCGTCCGAAAATACAGACCAAACGGACAGCTGTTGTGAAACCTGTGGTTGCTTCTGGTAAGTAATTCATAACTTTTACAAGTATTTTGCCTTTGTACTTGCATTTAAAGTGATTTTGCATTGTTTATAGAACCGCAAGATGAAGGGTTTTCTATATTTGATGCTCCTCATTCTTCCCCGCATGACACAGCTGCGGATGCGGGGGTTAATAAAGAATTTTCCAGAAGCCCTACGATCAAGGTGGTGCCCGAGCCCTCTGTGCGGGTGGAGGATACTAGGAAGGGGCCTGCGGCTCAGATCTATGACACGGTGGACTCCCATGATAATCTGATCTCCCCGCATGATACCGATGATCTGAATTTGAAGTTTGCTTATACTGAGAGGAAGAAATCCCCTGCTGCTGAGAAAGATTCTGGTTCTGCTTCTGGGGGTGCGGGTTTTGAAGGGACTCCTATTCAGCCTGAAGAGTCTGAATTGGAGTTCTATTACCGCACCTATACTGAAGCCCGGGCCATGACTTATCACCGCCCCCCATGGACTGTAATGCAAGGGGATGATATTTCTGCCGACCCCTCCGCATGTAAGGAGATTTTGGGTGGTTTGGGCACCCCATTTGAAGTAAATCGGGCCCGCTCTTTGCCAAGTGAGGTCCAGATTAATCAAATCTCCTCCATGCTTGTTGGGGGTTCCATAATGGCAAATGCCATTATGGAAAAGTACAAGGTGCTGGGGCGCAAGGAGGAGGAGAATGCGCGCTCGCGGGCTGAAGCCGGAGAGTTAGTGAAGGCTGCTCGCGATGGTGCAGAGCAGCTTGAAAGGGATAAGGCTGCCTTTGAAAAGCGTAAGCAGACTGAGGAGTGGGCTGCAACTGCTGAGCTTAAACGGGTTCGTACCCTTGCAAAACTGCTTTCTGATGAGCGCAGGAGTTGGAAAGAATCTCTTTCTAATGAGCGCAAGACACTCTCTGATGAGCGCAAGACTTGGAAAGAATCTTGGGCCAAATAGAATTAAATTCTCTTTCGTGTTCGTCAGGAGCTTACCAACGCCAAGGCAGCGAAAGCTGCTTTGGTTAAGGAGAAAGTCGCAGCTGATGCGGTTGCCAAGGAGGCAGAAGCTCGCCTTACCAAGGCTCTTCAAGAGGCCAAGGTGGCGGAGGCCCGTGCTGCGAAGGCTCTTGAAGGGGCTAATGCTGACCGCACCAACTTAACCCAAACTGTTAAGGGCCTCCAGGTATGAGTCTTTTTTTTGCTCTTGACTTTGTATATATATACCACAAGTATGATTGATTATCCTTGTATACTTGTGTTTTTCTTGTGAAAAGGCTGAAGTGCAAAGTCAGGTTGCCACTATTGAGGAGATCTCTGCCCGTGCTGCTGAAGCTGAAGTGCGGGCAAGAGAGGCTGCTGAGGCTAGGGATAGCCTTATTTCTTCTTTCGATCAACTCAAGGAGGATCGCGAATGGATGCGTATTCACGGTATTGGGCATGTAAGTACCCGTTGTCTTTGCTACATTTTTAGGTTTGCCATTAATAACCTTATTGCATGTGCCTTGCAGATTGTTACGTCCATCCTGGACGCACCTGAGAATGTGGCAGGTGTTAATGAGATTAGGCTGCGTACGCGTGACGCTGGTTTTAAAGCTGGCTATAACCGGTGCATCAGTCATATGAATGTTTTGGCCCAGGGCAATTATACTGATGAAAGGTCTGGTTTCCATGGCGTGGATACTGAAGCGCTTCTTGCTGCCGCTCTTGCGGCGTATAACGATACAACCATTTCCGCCCTTGAGAAACTTGACCAATGCCTGGACGCAGAAGACTATGTAGACCGGTTGCGGTTATTATATGCTGATGAGGAAAATGAAGAGGAAGAGACTTCTGGTGGTGACAAGGGTGATGCGGGTACCAGCGGTTCAAAGAAAGACTAGGATGTCCTGCGTGCCCTTGTTTTTGTGTTTCCTCTTATGTAAATGTTAGAAACTTCATGTAAATATCTTGTACACCGCGTGGGTGTAGACATTTTTTGAATATAAAGTTTCAACCGTTTCGTTCAAATTATACAAGTGTTTTTACTACTTGTATGTGTGAACTTATATTAGTTAATGTTATTGTGAATAACACTAAGTCTGTATTTGCCCTTTGCATATCTAGATGATATGCAAGTATGAAGAACTTTACCCGCTGTGCAGCGCGGTTAAGTATACTTTATACCCGTGTTGTATGAGTATCAGTCAATTCCTATTTTTGTCTCGTTAGGGTTTAGGAATTGTATAGGTTTTGTGAAAACCGTATTTGCATTGCTGGCCTATTACAATACTTGCGTGTGGTCACCACTCTGTGTGGGTATCGCGAATGAAGATTTTGCCAATCTGTTTTTGCAGATACCGCAGAGTGGAACACGTATTTGTAACAGAAGTAAATAAAGAATATTGCATTGAATCGTTCATTTATTTATTTGCAAATGGCCTGCGGCCCGATAGGTTACATGGTGAATGTAAAAAACACAGCTTACATGTAACAGCGCCGAAGCTGTTGTGCATTCCATGTGCGAGCGATAGTTTGGCCTTCTAATGTTTGCAGTTTATACGCACCTTTGCCCAGGACCTCTTGGATGAGGTAGGGTCCTTCCCACTTGGGGGCAAGTTTCCCTGGGCGTTCCGCGTTAGATGCTTCATTGTCATGAAGGACGTAGTCTCCAGGGTTGAAGGTACAAATGCGGACGCGTGCATTGTAGTACTTTTCTAGTTTGGTTTTGTATTTGGCCTCGTTGATGGCAGTGTTTTCATGCCTTTCTTCCAGGAGGTCCAAGTCAACCCTGCGTTCCTCATTGTTGTCTATCTTGTTGATAGCCAACATTCTAGGTGAGGGGAGGCCTACTTCCGCGGGGATCACCGCTTCAGTGCCATAGACCAGGCTGAAGGGTGACTCACCGTTACTTGTCTTTAGGCTTGTCCTGTGGGCCCATAAGATACTTGGGAGTTCATCGACCCAAGCACGTCTGGCTGTTCCCAACCGTGCTTTGATGCCTTCGACTAAACTTTTATTGATACTCTCGACATGGCCATTCCCTTGCGGATGCGCCACTGAGGAGAATATGTGCTCAATGTTTAGCTCCTTTAGCCATTTTTGAAAGTCATCGGCAGCAAAGTTGGTACCGTTGTCGGTAACAATGCACATTGGTAGACCGAAATGGCAGATGATATATTCCCAGACGAATTTCCTTTTTATCATAGCGGTGGTTGAGGCGAGTGGTTTTGCCTCTACCCATTTTGTAAAGTAATCGACAACCACTATGATAAACTTCACTGCACCTAGTGCGTCTGGAAATGGTCCCACCACATCGATTGCCCATTTTTGGAATGGCCATGCAGTGGTGACAGGGATCAGGTTGTTCTTGGGGCGCAAGGTCTTAGGAGCATGCCGCTGACAATTGAAACACTTGCGCATGACTTTGACCGCATCTAGGTGCATGTCGGGCCAGTAGTACCCGGCATTCATGATTTTGGCCACTACCATGCGTGGGCCTGCGTGTATGCCACATATTCCCTCGTGTATTTCTCTGATAAGGTATGTGGCATCTTGGGGGTCAACACATCGTAGGAGTGGCCCCAGGTATGATTTACGGTATAAGATACCGTCTCCCATTTGATAATGACACGCTTTGTATTGCAACTTACGTGCCTCTGCCTTGCTTTCGGGAGTAACACCTGATTGCAAGTATGCAATGATTGGTGTCATCCAGGATGCTGTTCCGTACTGGATGACATTGACTTGACGCAGGGGTACTGAGGGGTTTTGCAAGATTTCTATGCGTACCTCCTTTGCCAGGTGTTGGAAGCTGGTGGATGCTAGTTTTGACAGTGCATCCGTGGGTTTGTTTTCACTTCTGTTGATATGGCGGATATTGAAGGAAGTGAATTTTGACTTTAGTTGCAAGGCTTGTTCGAGGTAAAGGATCATGATATCCCCTTTTGCAGCATAGTCGCCACGCATCTGTCCTGCAACCAACAGTGAGTCGACGTGTGCTTCCAAATGTTGGACGCCGAGTTTGACTGCCAGACGTAACCCTGCCAGTAGAGCCTCATATTCTGCCTCGTTATTTGTGCTTTTGAAATCAAGGCGGATTGCATAGGTAAGCTCTTGGCCATCTGGGCTGACAAGTCGCAGACCTGCACCTGCACCATCCTCGTTGGATGCACCATCTGTATATAATGCCCAGGTTTCTGCGGAGGCAGGTGGTGATGCAGGGTTTTGCTCTTCTTCGCATTCTTGAATGCGATCTGCCGGTATCTCGGTGACGAAATCAGCTAGAACTTGGCCTTTGATCGCGGGGCGCGGTTTATAGTTTAGTGAAAGTGTGCCCAGCTCAATTGCCCATTTTGCTAATCTACCAGAGATGTTGGGTTTTGATAGGATCGGGCCAACCCTGTAGTTGGTTAACACCGTGATGACGTGGTTTGCAAAGTATCGTCGCAACCGTCTTGACGCGTGTACTAGTGCTAATACCAACTTCTCCATGATAGAGTACCTCGTCTCTGGGTCATTGAGCATTTTGCTGATATAGTAGATGGCTGTTTGAACTCCTTCTTGTTCCACGATAAGTACCGCGCCTACCGCGTTGTCCGCGGCAGATAGGTACAAGATAAGTGGCTCATCCTTGCGTGGTGCGGTTAGAGTTGGGAGTTGAATCAAACACTCTTTCATCTCCCGGAAAGCTTTTTCGGCCTCTGCGGTCCATTGGAATTGTTCCTTTTTAAGCAGCTCCGCAGGGTCTTGATGAAAGGGTAAGACTTAGCTGCATGGTTGGCTAAGAATCTATTCAGTGCGGCTAGCCTGCAGGCTAGTCGTTGCATTTCTTTCATCGTAGAAGGCGATGGCATGCGTTCGATCGCCTGAACTTTTTCCGGGTTCACCTTGAATCCATCTTTGGTTACGATGAATCCAAGGAATTTGCCTTCTTCCATTCCAAATGAGCATTTCCCTGGGTTAAGCTTCATGTTGACGCTTCGCAAAGTTTGGAATGTTTTTTCGATATTGTTGAGCATGGTGTCTTCCTCCATGCTCATGACGACCAGGTCGTCCATATAGATTTCGACACTTTTGCTGATTTGACCGCGAAAAGTGTCGTTCATCAACTTTTGATAGGTTGCGCCCGCGTTGCGCAACCCGAACGACATTTTTGTGTAGCAGTAGTTCCCGGTAGGAGTGCGGAATGCCGTTTTATCTTCGTCCTCGATTGCCATCTGTACCTGGTGATAGCCTTTGTAACAATCGAGGAAACACTTCCATCGAAATGGTGCAAGGTTATCGACCTTCTCGTCGATCTCCGGAAGTGCGTAACAATCCTTGGGGCAGGCCTTGTTGAGATCTTTGTAATCGACGCACATGCGCCAGCCCCCGCTTGGTTTTTCTACCATGACTGGGTTGGACAACCAAGTCTGGTATTTGACTTCTCGCAGGATGCCTGCGGAGAGCAGTTCTTGTACCTGCTCTTCCATCGCCGCGTTCTTTGCTGATCCAAGGTGGCGTTGGCCTTGGATCACTGGCTTGATACCTGGCATGGTATTCAAGACAGGCTGCGCAATTTCGCGTGGTACCCCTGTCATGTCTGCGGGTGCCCATGCAAAAATATCTTGGTTCCTGAAGAGGAGCTGCTTCAGGCGTGCTCTGATGGTGGGGGACAAGGCGTGGCCCAACGTGACCGTTTGCTCTGGGTGTCTTGCGTTAAGAACCCATTTTTCTGGTTGCGTGTTGGGGGTAGGCCTTGCTACCTTGGTCGGACGCAGCTCGTCCGAGGACATAACTTCTCTGCGGGCATAAATTATCGCAATCCCCGTCTCGGTTGGGAAACCGATGGCAGAGTGGGGGACGGATGTGATCATATTGAAGTCGCCCTGGGATTCCCTCCCCAGAAGTACGTCGTATTTGGAGGTATGAGGTAAAACCATGAAGTTTACCTCCTCCGTTCTTGTGTGCCTTCCATTGGTGAGGCGCACGGGAAAAGTAATTTGGCCTAGGGGGAATACGGTTTCCCCCGCAAACCCGGCCAACGGGTAGTCTACCGGCTGCAACCGATCATTGTCTTCTTGATCGAACTGGTTGAAGCACTGCTCGTATATAATGTCGGACGTACTGCCCGGGTCGATGAATAGTCGCCCGGTGCAGTAGTGAGCAAGGTAGCCTGTGATAACGACGGCGCGCCTGTCGCGCGGTCCGCCGCGGACTTTTGGAAAGACCACTTGCTCGTCTTTCCAGTCATTGTCCGGTCTTCTTGCCGCCTTGCGCGGCCTTCCTCGTCCTCCATTAATCATGTGGGTTGAGGCCACGTACATGGTCCTCCTACCCGTAGAGGTGCCCTCGTTGTGGGGGGTGATGCGCTTTGTTTGCTTTTGCGCGGCTGGCAACAGATGTTGCAGCTTCCCCTCTTTTAGGGCTCGCTCAATCTCCAGTCGGAGACTGATGCAGTTGTTCGTTGTGTGGCCCGAGTCCTTGTGATACTCGCAATAGAGTGCGGGATCCTGGTTCTTTTTGGACTTCATCGGTTGGGCCGGTTGTAGGAATTGCGCGTCCGTAAGAAGGACGTCGCTTGGCGATTGGTTGATCTCGGTCCAGTTACAGTCCCGAGACTCCTTTTTCGACGCCCGGTTTTCACGCTGGGCGTTGATTGTTGCCCTTGCGTCGGGCTGGTTGTTCCGCGGGACATATGGTCTGGGGTCGCTGCCGCGATTCCCTGTGTCCCGGTTGCGCTTGTTGTTGCGCTTGTGTTCTTGGTGGGAGGACTGGCCTTCCGTTTGGGGCTGTGCCTTTGAGACGTACGGTTTGAGGGACCGCTGAGTTTGGGCGTATGTCTTGACCACAGCCATGACATCCTCCCATTTTTTGGGCAAGCCGTCCTTGCCGGAGATAGTCATTACCATCTGTTCGTCCTTAACGGCAACAATGAAATGGTTACGTGCCATTTGGTCTGCCACGTCGCCTATCTCCAGGCATTCTTTATTGTAACGGACAACGAATGCCTCAAGCGATTCGTTGTCTCTACGCCAGATGTTCATGACGTCTATAGAATCACGTTCATGACGTCGCTGCTGGCAAAAATGTGCGAGGAACTTTTCTTGTAAGTCCTCAAATGAAGCCAGTGATCCCACTGGCAAAGAATCGAACCAAGCCCTCGCCAGACCCGTGAGGGTCTGAGGGAAAAAATGACACTAGGTAGGCTCGTCCCACCTGCCGTTGCACCATGCGCCGATGAAGATGTTCGTGTGGTCGTCCGGGTCGGACGACCCATTGTATTTCCCAATGTTCAATGGGAATTTTGTGGTCGTAACATCGGCTTGGGCTATCTCCGGTGCGAATTTGGAGTTTTCGGCCGCAGATTTCGGCCTATAGGGTTGGCTCTGGTGGCGCTTTGCAGCGCGGAGGTATGTGGTGCGGTGTTGAGTGGGAGGAACATAGTTGCGTCCTCCCAGTCTGTTGCTAGTGGCATGGGATTCCCCGCGGTATGTACCGTCGTCTGGATCGGTACGGCCATATCCTTCATGGTGGGACTGGGGTCCCAAACGGCTGTGAATGCCGGTTTCACGGCGGGCTGTAGACTGCCGCCTGGTTTCGCCCTGGGGGCCTAGGCGGCTATGTATAGGGCCCCTTCGGCGGGACCCATATGAGGAATCATCCTCATTAATCGTGCGGACCTCACAGTAAGAGGAGCCGCGGTCTTCATGCCTGCTTTGGGAGGCTGGTTGTGTTGGGGCCCTACCGTCGTATTGTAAAACACGACCCGCAGGGGTGTGTGGTGCCGGGGTGGGCCCGACAGGTACTTGTGCTTCTGCGCAAGCTCTGTTGTATGCTGCGGCCAACAGAGCTTGTTGTTGGTTATACCAGGTATGAAGGTTCATGCCTGGAGGTATCACAGCAGCATGCTGTGAAAGATCGTGTCCAAACGTAAGGGATGTGCCCCCTTGCGTTGATGTGCCAATGTGTTCGAGGATTGGGGCTTGGGGGTTGGTCCCCGTAGGCCCTTGGTTTGCGGGGTTTAAGTTATCCCCAGTCGTGTTTTTCAGACGATCAGACATAATCTTTGGAGAGAAAGGGATGTTGGGAAAAAAGTGCTAAGAGTAGCGGTGGGCGCCAATGATGAAACAATGGTTAACCGGGGAGGGTTAATTCACTGATCTCGTCAAGTAGGGTTAATCCCTTCTTTCCGAGGATCGCTGGCTGGATCGTCCGCTGGTTGGTTTCCTGCACAAGGAAACAAGCCGTGACTCGTAACAAGGAGGATGGGGTGGGGGGTGCTCCTTGTTACCACTCTCCGGCGTGAGAATCAGTAATTTGCTTGGGAAGCAAAATGCGATAGTAGTAGTAGTGAGAGAGTTGAGAAGTGATACCTCAAACCTGGTTTGGGATGGGTATTTATAGCCGAGGAGTGAAGGAGGGTAGTTGAGTAGCTAGTCTGACAACGCACAGTATCCTGCAGGTATGTCAGACCTGTCGGTTACGGTGGTGATGCCACGTCCTGTGGTGTCAGACTGTTGCACACATGTGGGCTGATGGGCGACTGTTCTCAGTGCCACTTGCACTGTGGTGTCAGACCCACTTGCCTTGTAGGCAGGATGCGGTGCCAGGCCGCATCGCTGCTTGCGGTCTCCCGCGTTCTTTGTTTTGTCCAAGATGTACGCGGGATGCGGTGCCGTGCCGCATCGCCGCTTGATGACTGTTACTGTTGTCCAGATCCCTTGTCGTGACGAAAATGTTCATAGGATGCGGTGCTAGGCCGCATCGCTATGTGTGACATTCGTTCTCGTACTTAAGGTAAGTCTTCTCATCACTAGACAGATTGGACCGCTGTGTTCGCGCGTGCCCGCACGGACACAGGTAAGTTCCTGCTGGTGGGGATTTTTGATAAGGGTAATGGTCACGCGCGGTCGTGCTGACGCGAGATCTGGGACCATACCCCTTCACTAATATTATTAAAAAAATAAACACACCAAACACACACTTGAGTGTGTGTCTGGTTCGATCAAAACACAAGGGGCGACCCAAGATCCTCCACCAAACCCTAGTTCATGCAAATTGTTCAAATTGAAGGCTTAATTCTGTTCCAAAACGAAATCCAAGCAAAGATTAGTGATCTCCTTAGTTAAGGGATCATAAGGTATGTAAAAATTCGTTATTTGGTTCCATCTAAAATTCTGGATGAAACATGAAATTCGAAATTTAGTTTGCATGATTGTTGTTTGCATGAATTTGGGATGAAATTGTGTCTAGGAATAAACCCTAGTCATTAGATTGTTGAAATTATGTTCAATACTTGTGAATTCCATAATCACCAATGTAGGTGATTAGTGGGTTTTGTAAAAGCATGTTAAACACTAGGATTATAGTTATCATTCTAGTGTATTTTGAACTCTATGAAGTAAATTCAGATTTGTTGATGTTAAAATTTGATGTGAACTTGCCTAATTGATGTCATTCTTGGCTCAATGACAAGTTATGAACTTGATTATAAATTGTGTGAAATTATGCCCTTAAGGTGTTTGTAAAAATGCCTAAAAGAAAGCTAAATATTGGAAATTTGAACTAAAACGCATATTTGTATATTATGGCGAACAAATGCGTTAAGTGATATGAAAAGAGTTCTAAATGAATTGTGGTTGAACTCTATAGGCAAGGAAACCGGGACGTCAAGCGGACAAGCCGGTGGTGATACGCGTTTGAAGGGAGCGCTTTGAAGGTATGTAACCATGTTTCCGTTACATTATGTTAATTAGATATTATGGTCGTTTGAAATTGTGCTTTTAAGAAAAGGTAGCGTTAGTAGAAGTGACGATGATCACTAACTAGATAAATGAGTCAAAAACTTGATTAGAAAATGTTTGGTAGTCATTGAAAATGGAGGATTCCATAAAAGAGCCAAACGGGTCGAATAAATGTTTAGTAGATAATGAGAATGTGTTTTGAATAGCATTTGGCGATGGTGAATCACAAGAGCGTAAAACCATAGATTTGGTAATGATACGCCAGTGATTGTAAGCCCCGGATGATGGGTAAATACGCCTTGAGGTCACAATAATAGTAGTAGTAGAATTAGTGTAAAACTATGCGGGTCGAATAAATAACAAGGGGACTATTAGCCTTTCGGTCCATAAACTCGATTTTTGATATGATAATCATGATAGATGCGTTGGTAATTTAATTACGGACGCGTAGGAAGAAGAATCACTTAAAACGGACCTTTAGACACAAAGTTATGCATGTTTAAAGTTGGAATTGTGAATAATGGAGCTGGGCAGGAAATGCAGGATTTTAACCTCCACCTGCTGGAAAATGGGTTCCCCCGCGGCACGCGACAGGGAACAGTCATCCTGGCGCGACACGCGGGAGCGCTCGCGGGGCGCGAAGGAATTAGTGGGGTCTGTCGCATGGCGCGACAGACTAAAATCCGAAATTTTATTTTGTTTTCTAATGGATTGATATTGGAACTTGTTTATATATATTTTACGTTGTCAAAACTAACATTTAACGTGGTTTTGATATTAGGTGAACTTGGTCTACTCCGGATGGCGATCAAGCATGAATTCAAGAACCGAACACATCGTTTTGAAGCTTCCGCGTTTATCAAACTTTGTTGTAGACAATGTTCTTTTTTTGTAAATACTTAACCTATCATTTTCGATGTCTAAACTAGTTAGTTAGTTAGTTAGTTAACTAGAATAAAATCACTATGTATGCAAACTTACAATTTTGTCTAACTTTGGAAATGATGCATTTGTTTTAAAAATGCGTATTTTATGATAAAATCTTAATTAAGTTAGACGGGTGTTACATATACCCCCTCCTACCCATCCTTAACCTTAATCCTATGCCTCCACAAACTCATATCCTGTACCATGTCCTCGGAGAGGTGCAACTCCAGTAAATCTTGTCTAATTCGCTCACCCCATGTAACTTTAGGCCTGCATCTACTCCGTTTCCCTTCCACCATGAGGATTTCCACAGCTCTAATCGGCGCCGTCGTCTGCCTCCTCTTCACATGTCCAAACCATCTCAATCTTCCCTCCCTTATCTTATCTGATATACTAGTCACTCCTAACCTTTCCCTGAAAACCTCATTTCTTATTCGTCTAAACGTGTGTGCCCACACATCCACCTACGCATCCTCATCTCCGCTACCTCCATCTTGCGCGTCTGTGTCTTTTTGATTACCCAACAATCTATCTCATACAACATAGCTGGTCTAACTGATATATGTGTAGCCTTAATATAAAAGGCTGGTATATAGGGTTTTCAAATTCATATATTCGGGTCGAATCATTTCAAACCCACACATTCAAATTCAACTCCAAAACTGAATTCAATATATATATATTGTTGGACCGTTTTACGACCACGAAAAGTCAGTTAAGGATGTTCATCTTCACATACGAAGGCGGAATCAACGTAAATGAAGTTACACAGCTTTTCCTATTCAATTCCTTCTCTTTTATTGCTTTCTGAATCGGTTTTGACAGAGTTTCGTTACACAAGCAATGAGATGGTTTCGCTCCAACGTACATACATGAATGACACATGACAGGTATATATAGGCCAGCTGGTTTCGCTCATATGACATGTCCTATGAGCGAAACCCCATGTGATCCTTAAAAGCGAAACCCCCTAGTGACCATTGGAGCGAAACCCCTATGACCTAATAAGCGAAATCACTACCACATGTACATATGAGCGAAATACTATCCTAATCTATGTACACATAAGCGAAATACATCATTAAACCCTAATTTTGACTTTCAAGACCCTATGTTGACCTATCTTGACCTAAGACTTGATATACACGTAGTCAACAGACATTCCGTGCACCAACAGACTCCCCCTTGGATGTTGACGAAGTCTTCAGCTCCGAGTCTTCAGTCTTGGTCTTTTCTCCAACTCTCTGTCTTCACATCATAAGCATTCTATCTTCACAGGTTTAGGATCTTGTCCTAGCTCCATCTTCAAACTCCCCTTTGACTGTTGATCCAGACTCCCCCTTTCACAGACTCCCCCTCTCAATATGCTAGAATCTGAGGTCTTGATCTGGTTCAAGCTTTGACATTTAGCTCCCGTGGGAATGATGAAGTCCAAAACCTGTGTCTCAAACATCAAACATTACAAACTATCTTTTCAACAATAAATCACAAACTCAATCAGTTTTAGAAATCCACTCAAGTATTCAGGTCCAAGTTAATGACCCTGATCACTCGATTAATCTACCAAGTTCAATTTAATGACCTTGGTTGATCATTTGACGAATCAAACTAATTTTGAAAACAACAATTTACACATTTTCTGAAAATAACAAGTGTCAAGTTAATGAACTTGTTTTTGACTTTTCAATAAATCAAACTTCATCAAAATAAGCTCTCCTCATTCTTCAGTCCAGAAACTCCTGCATCTGCTTCAATCATCTGAGAATCCAACAATCAACTCTCTACTTTGGTTTGTCGGAAAATAAAGCAGAAATAAAATCTTTTTGGATTTTATAAAGTGTTCTAAACTAAGAAATGAAATACAGAAAACTTAAATTGCAGAAAGTAAACAAAGTAAACTATTTACAAACTTATTTTTGGCTGAGCATGTTAGGGAATCATATCAGCTATTCGACAAGTCACAAGTACCGTTAAGCTTCAATTACATACTCAGAATTAAGCAATTCACCTCGATTGTCGATATACTGATCCACTTTAAATTCTCACACAAATTTCAATCTGTCCAGGATATGGATTTAGTGTTTTAGAGACTTAAACTTATACGTGTGTCCCACCTCTTGAATATACTCCCGTATCCAGATCCCGATATTCAGTCTTACAGGTAATTATGACACAAATGATATCTGTAGGGGTTAATAAATTATGAAGAATCATGAGAGCTCAGGTCAGAACTACCGTTCAGCAGAGAGATCATGACTCCACCTTTGGGTGTGTCCCCTTTAGAGGATCTTTTTTACAACAGCATTGCTAACAATTTTATTGTCTTATCATATATGCTGAGGGTGATGCTATGTTTCAAGCATTGCAGAAAGTATTATTCAAGGACTAGGTCAGAACTTCCATTCAGCAGAAGTCCCGGAATAATACCCCAGATATCACTGAGTATAAAGCCTAGTATATCAGAAAAAGGAATCTTTCAAACGAGATTTCAGGGGTTACCTATATATCCAAGTAGTGTTCCCCACGAAATAAGCAAGTAAGATTTAAGTTTATATCCCGAACAAACCTACTAAATGTGCAAAAACCTATCGGCACATCATCAGCGAGACTGTTTAACCTTTTAAACATTCCATTTCTTTAGCATACCGTGACTGTCAAGCTGATGTACTATCATTTTCCCATATTACACAAGCTCTTTTCTGGTTTTCTATTGTTTTTGAATTTTGAAAATATCTCTTTTTTTTTCTTTTTTTTTAGCATTTTTTTACTGTTTTTGTATTTTCTGAAAATATATCTATATACAAATATCTACTCCCCCTAAATACCAAATCAGGTAAAAAATCGACAAACCATTGCAGATTGTTTCTCGTCTTCATCCGCAACAGTACTCTCATCAACGCCCACAATCCCATCCAACACCGAAAGAAGCTTCATACCGTTCAGTTTTAACAAATATTGAAACCGATTTTTATCAAAATCTTTGGTATGTAAATCAGCTTTCTGTTCGTCAGTGTGGATTTTCTCAATTCGTATCAACTTTTTCTCAAAACAATCACGAATAAAGTGATGACGAATTTCTATGGGTTTAGTTTTAGCGTGATGTACTGGATTCTTTGTTATGTTAATAGCGGCCTCATTATCAACAAAAAGAGGTGTGTTAAGAAACTGCAAACCGTAGTCGCGCATCTGTTGCTGTATCCACATGATCTGAGAGCAGCAACTGCTAGCAGAAACGTACTCCGCTTCACATGTAGATAGCGCCACAGACGTTTGTTTCTTACACTGCCAGGTAACCAATCTAGTTCCAAAGAACTGGCATCCTGCAGTTGTTGATTTTGAATTGACTTTGCAGCATCCGAAATCCGAATCGGAATACCCTTCGAGCGTAAAATCGCCTTTCCTAGGATACCACAACCCCAATGAAGGAGTTCCTTTCAGGTAGCGCAATATCCTCTTCACAATAATCATATGCGAAGCTCTCGGGTTAGATTGATATCTTGCTGCGAGGCACGTTGGGTACATGATATCTGGACGTGAAGCTGTTAAGTACATCAATGAACCTATCATGGCTCTGTAGAACGTTTCATCAGCCCTGTCTCCGGTGAGATCTGGGTGAATCCCATGATTTGTTGCAAGTGGGGTAGCAGCTGGAGTAGAACTTGACATCCCAAATTTCTCTAGAATATCACGAACATACTTCGTCTGGTGAATGAAAATTCCCTCAGAAAGTTGTTCAACTTGTAAACCCAGAAAGAATTTCATCTCTCCCATTGATGACATTTCAAACTTTTGCTTCATCACTGATTCAAAGTCTTTGTACAGACTTTCATTCGTTGACCCAAAAATTATATCGTCCACATAAATCTGAACTATCAGAAGATGACCGTCGACCTCTTTAGTGAAGAGAGTGGCATCCACTTTTCCACGAATGAACTTGTTGGCTAGTAGGTGTTGAGACAAAGTCTCGTACCAAGCTCTCGGGGCCTGGTGTAAACCATACAACGCTTTGTCTAATAAGTAGACCTTGTTTTTGTGGATTGGATCGGTGAAGCCCGGCGGCTGACCGACATAAACCTCCTCTTTGACCTTCCCATAAAGAAACGCCGATTTTACATCTAGCTGATATACTTTGAAATTTTTCCAAGATGCAAATGCTAGGAAGATTCTGATTGCTTCTAGTCGAGCAACTGGAGCATACACTTCAGTGAAATCTATACCCTCCTGCTGACAGAAACCCTGGACAACGAGTCGAGCTTTGTTACGAACCACAACTCCTCTATCGTCTCTCTTGCACTTGAACACCCACTTGGTGTTTATCTTCCTCTGACCATCAGGTAAATCCACTAACTTCCACACTCCCAACTTTTCAAATTGGCTAAGTTCCTCCTGCATTGCATTGACCCAAGAATCTTCAGTAAGCGCCTCTTTGTAAGTTCTTGGTTCAACCAACGAGATAAAGCAACTCAATGAGAATTCAGTTTGCAAAGGAGCAACTTTTGTATAAAAACATGTAAGCCTTTATCAATCTGTCTTCGAGTGCGAACTCCTGTCTGCAATTCTCCAATGATCAATTCCTCCGGATGATATGAAAGAGTTCGTGGCATAACTTCGCCTGAAACATCTACCTCACCTTCCAGATTAGTAACATTCTGATTTGCACCTTGTTCACCGACTGGGTTTGTTTGACTTGAAATCTGAATTTGCTCCCCCTCAGAATCTGAATCACCATGATCAAAGACTAGCATGTTTTCAGCTTCTTGATTATCATTCTGATCCGACTGATTATCCTGAGCAACTTCATTCTGATGGACATCATCATGTTCACCAGCATTACTCGGACCTGCTTCATCATCGTTTGAAGTTTCCCGTGGTCGCCTCGAATATTCAGCTGGGAACCTTTGCTGTGACTCATATTCGCGCAAAATATCCAACTCATCAAAGAAATCTTCATCATCCTCTGATTCTTCTCTCATGTCAAACGAATCCCACAGTTTGTCATAATGATAACGCCATGAATCACCATGATTCTGTGGCGGCATAGTATAACCTTGACATTCAACATTTGCAGTTTCAATAATCCGCTTCTCACTTGGAACGAAGACACGTCGCATCGGATTTGCATAACCAACAAATATTCCCTCAATGCACTTCGGACCAAACTTTCCATGAGGCTCTATAACAGTACAGGGTGACCCGAACGGTTCTAGATACTTCAAATTCGGTTTGCGGTTATTGATTAGCTCAAAGCATGTTTTGTTGAACTTCTTGACAGTGAAAACCCTGTTGAGCGTATAGCATGCGGCAGAAACAGCTTTAGCCCAAAAATTTATCGGTAACTTTGAATCTGCGAGCATAGTTCTAGCCGTCTCAATTAGTGTCCGATTTTTGCGTTCTGCGACTCCATTCTGCTGCGGAGTGTACGGAGCACTAAATTCATGTAATATACCTCTTTCATCACAAAATTCTTCCTTCTTACTGTTCTTGAATTCAGTACCATTGTCACTACGAATTCTTTTGATATGCCTTTGGTACAAATTCTCAATTTTTCTGAACAACGCCATCAAACTGTCAAATGTTTCGTCTTTCGTTTTCAAGAAAGAAACCCACGAAAATCTGGAATAATCATCAGTAACGACCAAACAGTAGTAATCTCCTGTAATACTTTTGACATTCACAGGACCAAACAAATCCATGTGAAGTCTTTCCAGAGGTCTCGAAACTGAATTGACTTGCTTTGAAGGGTGTGACTTTTTCTTCTGCTTGCCTTTGACACAGCTAATGCACTCCCCTTCCAGATGAAAACCTTTGACATGAACTCCAAGAACCAAATCATTGTGCACCAAGTGATTCATCTTCCTTAGGTGAATATGCCCCATCTTGCGGTGCCACAATCTCGATTCTTTCTCAGTTGCTCTAGAAACAAAACAATGTGCTTGACCAGTAGTTGTAGTTGCTACACTCATATCCAACACATATAAATCATTCACTCTAGGTGCCCGCATGATAATCCATTCTTTAGGAACAACAAATCCTGGTTTCAAGATCAAACATTCTTTGTCTGTGAAGTGAGTGGTATACATATTGTCACAAATCTGCGAGATACTCAACAGATTGTTCTCCAGCTCAGTAATGTAGTTAACTCTCTCAAACGTCACAATCCCGTTGGATAACGTTCCTTCACCAATAATTCTACCACCTTCATGACCAGCAAATCCCACATAACCACCATTGATATTTCTAACATCATACAGCATTGCAGTCTTCCCTGTCATATGTCTTGAAGCTCCACTATCCATGATCCATCTGGATACAAGTTTTGGAAGATCCTACACAAAACAAACTTTGACTTAAACTTTAATAAAGATGCCGATTCATGCTTCGCGATCAAGGAAGCTCCGGCAATTCAAACTGTTTAATCGAACATGGAGTCCACCCAGGCCTCATCAGCCTTAGGTGTAACCTTGACTCTCGCAATTTGAATTTTGAAGTTTTCAGCCTTAAGAGGTGGAAAATTTGCATCATAATCAATTTGAATTGAATCCTCAGAAGGTGAAATCTTTTTCTCACTTTTTGGTTTCCAAACTTGTTGAGATAATGCAACCCGTTTATAAAATTTGTTGTTTTTAGTTACCACTTTCTTTACAGGTTCATTTTTCACTTTGGTGTTGTCATTTTTCACACTCTTTTTCTCAACAACGATTGGTGCTTTACCCTTCTCGTCAACTTTCTTCTTTTGAATCTTCACAATTTCAGTCTTAGGCTTCACATTGGTACACTTTCGTACAATGTGACCAACTTGATTACATCTGAAACATATTCGAGTATCAACAACTCGACTTGTGCCTTCAGACTGATACTGTGAAGCTCTTTTCTCAAAGAACTCTTCATTCGATTTTGAAAAAATCTCTTTCTCTTCATCAGCAAGTGAACTCGAACTGTTCACAAACTTTTTCTTTTCAGCAAACCTCTTGTTTGGAACATTTCTTCTCTGATAATTTCTACCACCCTGATAACCACCGGACCAATTGTTTCGATTGTTATTATAAAAACGTGGTGACACAACAGGCTTTTTGTAGTAAGCTTTATCTTTCTCAAAATTCATTTGCCTTTTTGTTTGTTTCAAACTGTTCACTTCTGACAACTCAACTTCAACCAATTTGAAAACATTTGTCAACTTTTTCACATTAACATTCTCAATGGGAAACTCAGAATCCGAATACAACTTATCAGATCCAGCCATCTTGTACATCACAAGACCCGTTTCATCACTTAAGTTGTTTTTGGATTTTGGTTTCTGAATGTACTTATCCAAGAAACACCCATCTTCCTCAGTAGTGTCACTATCCGTTTTTAACACATTTTCAACAACACCTTTTACAATATCATTCTGGACACTATCGTCATTGGAAGATGTGAACGTGACATCAATTGAATCCGGAAGATTCATTTCACTTTCTTCTTCAATTTCAACCAACCCTGATTGCTTTTTCGTGTAGTTATCAAGAACAGGTGGTGGAACTTGATGAAAACCCACCCCAGTTCCATCAAAATACACATCTTCGCCTGCTTTGTCTTTCCCGATGGGTTTGGGAATAATGTGTTGCAAAACAAAGCTTGCGGAGCTGTAACTGTTAAGCTTCAACTGGATTCGCTCGTTTTCAATTTCAGCCTCTTGAAATTTAAGTTTCAGTTTAGCGATTTCATCCAGTTGTTGGTTGATTGATTCTTCTTTTACTCTAAGCACTGCTTTTAGGTGAACATTTTCTTTATGAGTTTTACCATTTCGATCATCATTATCTTTCATTGTGCCTTTTAGTTTTTCAAACTTTTCAGAAATCTGATGGTTTTCAAGAATTAACTTTTCATTTTCTTGTTTAATTTTGTCATGATCAATTTTATCATTTTCAATTTGGCTAGTTAATTCTCTTATCCGTTCAGTTGAAGCTTTAACTGTTTTGTCACGATCAAGAATCTGATTCTCAACGCTTCTGACCTTTGCTGTCAGATCATCAACTTTCTTACCGTTGAGATACGTGACTGTGCTACAAAATTTGCACTCTTTGTTGCAATTTTTGCAATCAGCATTTCCATCAATTTTCTTACCTGACGCATTTGTTGACACGTTTGAACTGACCTGGCTTTTTGACTCAGACACGGAGTTAGAGTCTACCTCAAGTGCCTTAGCAGCCAGCACTTTGTCAGCCATTTTTCCCATATTCTCAGCAATCAACTTCTGCGTTGTGTCAATAACTCCAGTATCAACTTTCTTTGATTTCTCTATCTCTTCTTTCTCCTTTTTCTCTTTCTCTTCTTTCTCCTTCTCGTCTCCAGTTCCCCACCATTTATTCTGCCAATACTCATCCTCATCTTTGATCTCCTTGATTATGGCTTCCAGATCAAGAGTTTTGTCATCGATCGCAATATTTCCATATTCATCAAGATAACACTCTCTGTCCGGATCCCATCTTCTCGCTCTCTTCGCTTCCAAATAGATACGAGATATTCTAATTATTCTGTTTTCAGCCAGCATTTTTCTGTATCTATATTTCTGCTCTTCAGTTCTATCGTCTTTCCACGGAATAGGTTCGTCGTTTTCGCCATGAATGCGTAACCAACTGCATCTTCCTCCGGTAGAACCTCTTTACTCCAATCGTACCCTTCATCATCATAAATCACCGCAAGAGCTCTAGATTTCTCTTTGTTGTCTTCAACCTGCTTCAATCTAGGCGGCTCAGATTTATTCTGATGATAAATTGCCTTCTTGTAATAATCATCTCTGAAAGGGTTCTCCGACTCATCAGCATAAGCATTTCTGCATTCTCGCTTGAAGTGACCTTTCTGCTTACACTTGAAGCAAGTCACCTTGGACTTATCGAACCCCAATTTGGTAGATGGACCACCAATTGTCTTCCTGCCGGTAATTTCCATGAAACGCTGTGCTCGACGAACAGCACTGGCCATAGCCCAACGAATATCGATCAGCTCCATTTCTTCAGGATCTATCTGATCATAATCTTCCTTCGTTAAGTTGGTGTTGCCTATATTTCCAGCTACTAACCCTTCATACGATTCCAACACCGATGCTAGAAAGATCATCTGCTGTTTAGCCGACTCCTCATCAAAATTCTGAGCATTCTTTAAGTCTATTGCAATGTTACATTGAAAACGATTCTTTGCATCAGAATGACTTGCAGATGATGAAGATCCACTGTGATAACCACTGTGATTTCCACTGCTTTGACTGCTTTGATTTTCTTTGCTTGCTGTGGACACATTCTCAGCAGAAAATGCAGTTTTGGGAGAAGTTGCTTTTGGCATCATGCTTTTTGGATAATACAAATCCAAATTCTGCTGGTAAGATGAGTGATTGACTTTGTATGTCTTTTTCAGTTCCAACTCGTGACTCTCGAGTTTCTCAATCAGCAAATCTAATGTCAACTTTTCTGGTGCTTTAATGGTATTCTTCAGCATTAGTGCATAATATCTCCAATCCATCTCGTCAGGCAACGAATCAAACAATTTGTCGATAAGATCTTCTTCAGGATATCTGATATCATGTCTTACTAATTCCAGCTTCAGATGACCAAACCTTTCTATCATTTTACAAACTGACTCGTTCTTTAGACACCCAAACATATCAAACTCTTTCCTAAGTAATTTCATTTTGTTTTTCTTGATTTCTTCACTACCTATACATTTCTTTTCTAACTTTTTCCAAAGATCTTTTGCATTTGAATAATCGATCAAGGCAATAATGTCTTCCCGGACGGACTGAAATAATAATGCCACACATTTTTGTTCAGCTACAAATGAATCAATCTCATCAGCTGATCTTAAAGTTTCACCATTTTTGTTTCCATTTTCATAACCGTTTTTCAAACTCTTCCAGCTGGGAAATGTGAATGCCATCAACCAATCTTCAAACTTTCTTGACCACCGACTGTATTCCTCGATAGCCATTAGCTTTGGAGGTTTATTGAATGTTCCGAAGGCACTTTCCGATTCCCAAGCTTCCTTTTTCCTCTCTTTTGGCAGATTCTCATTCGTATTGCTAGACGAAGAATCATCGTTTCCGGAATTTCCAGCGAATGCGTACATGTCGCTAAACGGGTTCAAGAATATGTCATCCATCTTGAATGTACCTGCAAAATCAGCAATCACTTAGAAAAATTTTCGAATTTTTGAAAAACAGTGACACAAAAGCGAAATCAATAGTATGACTGATAAGCGAAATCAGTTAGTCTTGACAAATAAGCAAAATAGTATTTGACAAATAAGCGAAATCACATATGTCCGAATAAGCGAAATAGACAATGTCTGAATAAGCGAAACTAGATTGTCCTTATGAGCGAAATCAGGTTTATGTCCTTATGAGCGAAATAGTAATGATGTCCGAATAAGCGAAATCACATGAATTAGGTTCTTATCAGCGAAATTAGACAACTGGAATGTCCTAATCAACGAAATCAGGCAACTAGAATGTCCGTAAAAGCGAGATGTCTGTAAAAGCGAAACCTTTGATGTTCGAAAAAACGAAATCATGTTTTTAACTGATTTTTACCATTTTTAAGCCGTATTTTAACCTGAATCTTTCTAGGGTTTGTTAATCGTATGTTTTACACGTTATACTCAAATTTTAGGCCATTTCAACCGTAGGAACCAGTTTAAATCGAAAAAGTATGAGAGAAAGTGAGTAGAAATGAGAGAATTTTGTCGAATCAGTTGTAGTAGTATGAACTCCTCGTCCTGAAGCTCTGATACCACTTGTTGGACCGTTTTACGACCACGAAAAGTCAGTTAAGGACGTTCATCTTCACATACGAAGGCGGAATCAACGTAAATGAAGTTACACAGCTTTTCCTATTCAATTCCTTCTCTTTTATTGCTTTCTGAATCGGTTTTGACAGAGTTTCGTTACACAAGCAATGAGGTGGTTTTGCTCCAACGTACATACATGAATGACACATGACAGGTATATATAGGCCAGCTGGTTTCGCTCATATGACATGTCCTATGAGCGAAACCCCATGTGATCCTTAAAAGCGAAACCCCCTAGTGACCATTGGAGCGAAACCCCTATGACCTAATAAGCGAAATCACTACCACATGTACATATGAGCGAAATACTATCCTAATCTATGTACACATAAGCGAAATACATCATTAAACCCTAATTTTGACTTTCAAGACCCTATGTTGACCTATCTTGACCTAAGACTTGATATACACGTAGTCAACAGACATTCCGTGCACCAACATATATAGAGAGAGAGAGAAAGAGAGAGACCGGTTAACGTACAATATTCCTTAATGTATGAGCGTACGCTGTGAAATTACGCACGTGGTAAAACTTAAAACCCTAATCACGCATGTTGAAAATGTCACACCCGATCAGAGGCGGAAGCGCGAGGTGTGATCGTGATTGATTCTCAATGCATACGAATAAGCAAACATACTATATGAATAAAACAAACTCCAAGTGTTATTCATAGTTTCAAGTTTCAAAACATAAGTTAAATGAAATGTTTACATCACTTCCAAAAGATAACAAGTTTTAAAAATTTACAACATATTTCAAATTCTAAATGATCAAGGATTTATTCCTCATGTCACCGCAAAGAGGCGGGATATGATGATAAATCCTACAAAAGTGGCATGGAGTGTAGACACATGACTTTTTGGAACGTAAACCCGCAAAGCTTCCACTAATTTCCTGAAATACATGTAATTTTGAAAAATCGTCAACAAAGTTGGTGTAAATTCATGCAGTTAGTTTGTATAAAACGAATACTTGTAAACGTGAGATGTATTGTATGAAAAGTGGTATGTTACTTTGAAAATAAGATGTATGATAAGATGTAATGTGTAAGGAAATTGAGATCGCTAATGTTTAGCTAGGACATTAACATGTGTGACGCCATAGGAAGCATCCAAACCTAGGCGATTTATAAGTCGATTACCCTTTGACTGTGACACAAAAGCACTCTTCCGTGTGGGTCAATGTGGACCAAGAGTGAGGCTGCCAATACCCGATAATCTACCCTTTGTTCCTTGGTTTAAACTTAGATTAATGGTGCTTACGTATCCCCTA
Organism: Helianthus tuberosus; assembly: GCA_030545235.1. Taxonomy (NCBI): domain Eukaryota; kingdom Viridiplantae; phylum Streptophyta; class Magnoliopsida; order Asterales; family Asteraceae; genus Helianthus; species Helianthus tuberosus. The sequence continues at coordinate 203,037,125 of CM060371.1, forward strand.
TTCGCACATGATATATTGTATCATTCCTTAATTTTAACATACCATTTGTACATGTATTTTCCCCAAGGTTTAGAAAACAAGAAAATGTTTAAAAGTGGGGACATGAACTCACTGTTTTGCGTCTTCGTGCGTCTTAAACTTCACCGGTCCCTTCTTGGTTTGCGACGTAACCTATAAATGTTCTACGTATGTTAATCACCTAAACTTGTAATTCACTACGTACAAGTTATCCATCTTGTTTTATGTATTTGTTTTGTTTTAGATGTATACGTTCTTGAATTGTTAATATATATTTTACAAATATATATATATAGTTTGTATACTTGTGAGTTGTGTTAACGGGTCTAGTTCTTATTGCGGCTTCGTGCCTCGCACGAGTAAGATGCGCATGTCCGAGACATGTGTGGGTCGTGCCCATTATAGCCGGGTTTCACCCGTTCGTCAAGTTATCATCAAATTAAATTGTATTTTCTATTTGTGATTATATATATTTTTATTCTCAATATATATATGTGTGTATATATATAGGATTTGAAAGCGATATGTGTTAAAAATAATATATTTTTAACTTATCCTTGTATATGTTTACTTGTATTATTTCCCAAAAAATAAATGTAATTAAATTGTTAAATAATATTTTCAAAATTATTTTTAGTATGAATACACTTAAAATCTTATCAAATGTTTACTTAGGCAAGTATGCATGTATTTAGGTATAAATACTTATGTATCTTGTATTAAATTGTCAAAAATCATTTCCTATGATTTTTATACTTTCCGGAATTATATTTCTTAAAAATAATATATTTTTAAGGCTTGTTTGTAATATATATATATTTTATCACTTGTCTGATTTTTGTATAATTTCCATTAATTGTAGTAATTATCTCTCTCTCTCTCTCTCTCTCTCTCTCTATATATATATATATATATATATATAGGGAGGGGCTCATGCGAGAACCACCCTTATTGTGAGAACCGCGAGAACCAATGTGAACACAACCTAAAATAGCTAAAAAAACCTAAAAAAACCTAACCCCCACCCCCCTCCCCCAAAAACCTAAACCCCCCACCCCCCCCCCCCCCAAAAAAACCTAACCCCCCCCCCCCCCCAAGCTAAAAAAAACCTAAAAAAAACCTAACCCCACCCCCCCCCCCCCCAAAAAAAAAACCTAAACCCCCCTCCCCCACCCCCCAAAAACCTAAACCCCCCCCACCCCCCCCCCCCAAGCTAAAATGCTAAAAACTAAACCCCCAAAAAACCTAAAAAAATCTAAAAAAAATAAAAAAAAATCCAAAATTTTTTTTTTTGATTTTTTTAATATTTTTTAGGTTAAAATCGCTACTTTTCGAAGCCAAAAAAAATTTTTAAAAAAAAATTTTAAAAAAATTTTTTTTTTTTTTTTTTGGGTTCGAAAAGTATCGATTTTAACCTAAAAAATATTAAAAAAATCAAAAAAAAAAATTTTGTGTGATTTTTAGCTATTTTTAGGCATTTTTGGTGTGTTCACATTGGTTCTCGCGGTTCTCACAATAAGAGGTGGTTCTCGCATGATCATCTTCTCGCATGATCTTCTCCCTATATATATATAGGGAGAAGATCATGCGAGAACCACCTCTTATTGTGAGAACCGCGAGAACCAATGTGAACACACCAAAAATGCCTAAAAATAGCTAAAAATAGCTAAAAATCATACAAATTTTTTTTTTTTGATTTTTTTAATATTTTTTAGGTTAAAATCGCTACTTTTCGAACCAAAAAAAAAAAAAAAAAAAAAAATTTTTGACTTCGAAAAGTAGCGATTTTAACCTAAAAAATATTAAAAAAATCAAAAAAAAAATTTTGCATTTTTTTTGGATTTTTTTTAGGTTTTTTGGGGGTTTAGTTTTTAGCATTTTAGCTTGGGGGGGGGGGTGGGGGGGGTTTAGGTTTTTGGGGGGTGGGGGAGGGGGGGGTTAGGTTTTTTTTTGGGGGGGGGGGGGTGGGGTTAGGTTTTTTTTAGCTTGGGGGGGGGGTGGTGGGGGGTTTAGGTTTTTGGGGGAGGGGGTGGGGGTTAGGTTTTTTTTAGGTTTTTTTAGCTATTTTAGGTTGTGTTCACATTGGTTCTCGCGGTTCTCACAATAAGGGTGGTTCTCGCATGAGCCCCTCCCTATATATATATATATATATATATATATATATATATATATATATATATATATATATATATATGGCTAGGAGTTGGCTAGAAAGTCCAAATTTCCTAAAAAATGTAAAAAGTCACAAAACACCATAATGTCAACCATAAAACACACAAAAAACCCACAAATAAGATAATGAAGATTACTAAAACATCATGTATGTGGGTTTTGTGTTGTGTTTTAGGTGTTAAGGCTCTGATTATGGAATGACAAATATTATTGTGTTTTATGTTGTTTAGCATTTTGTGTTTTATATTCATAGTTCTACGATGGTGTGTTTGAAGTTTTTATAGGCTATTAGGGTTTGAATATGGTGTTTTAGTAATCTTCATTCTATTATTTGTGAGTTTTAGGTGTGTTTTATGGCTGAAATTATTGTGTTTTATGACTTTTTACAATTTCTAGGAAACTTGGACTTTCTACCCGAACCCCACCCATATATATATATATAAACGGGATCAGGAGAAAACGCTCAAAAGTGTGAGAATGGTGAGAACGCATCCTGGCCAAACACGTGTCACACGACATAGAGAAGGGCGGATGGGCTTTTTTGTCCTTTTATCTTCTGCTTTTCCAGTTCCGCTTTTAATATTGTTTTATTTTTTGGGTTTAAGATTTTTGGCGTTAACTAAATTCAATAATTAATGGCGTTTAATGGTTTCATTGTATTAACATTTTGGCGTTTATGGCGTTTATTCAAATCCTATGCCATTGGAACCCCAGGAGGGTCAGGAAATCTATCTGAATGGCGTTTTTCAAGGCATTTTAAACAAGATGGCCCATTGTTCTATTATTTTTTATATACATTTTGGCGTTTGTGGTATCTTTGGCGTTTTACAATTGTAAGAATATATTACAACCACAGGGGAAAAAAAAGAAACGAAGAAAATAAATTAAAATTCCTAGTCGGATCTCTCTTCACAATCTTCACTGTCATCAGTCTCTCTCTTCTATAATAGTACAAGAACTGTCACCAAATATATGGCGTTTTATGTAAAACTTAACAAACCCATCGGTTTGATTATTTTATTTTGCCTGCTCGTCTGTTGAAGTGGCTTTTTGTGGATGTTTGGGCACATAGATCTATGACGTGTGGGTGGGTTTTTCGCTTTTTCTTCATCTTTATAATCATCCCACTCTTCATTGTCATTGACCTCTTCTCCTCATCCAAGCCTTCTTCAAGAACAAAGAATACAAAATGACATATGACTGTCATCAGTATCTTTTTCTTGAATTTTTGTCCATCTCATGCAGCAAAATCTTACTGAGTTACTCCCCTCTGCTAACAATTTATTCAGTGAAACTTCACCAAGAACAATACTGAATATCCAAGAAAGCATATTAGCCATCTTTGATTTTTTTTTTATTTTTTGGCGTTTTACAGTGAGTGGTATTTAGTAGTATTGGCGTTTGTTTTTTTTGGTTTGATCAAATGGAAGTTGCTGAGATTAAAGGAAAAGCTCTCGAATTCCCCGGTATTGACATTACCGGATGGAACAGATGATTTGGTAGTGTATACTGATGCCTCCCACCAAGGTTTAGGTTGTGTGTTAATGCAAAGGGGTAAAGTCGTTGCTTATGCTTCAAGACAACTCAAGCAGCATGAAAACAACTATCCAACTCATGATGTAGAGTTGGCGGCAGTCGTATTCGCCTTGAAGATATGGAGACACTACTTATATGGGGTGAAATGTACGATCTACTCGGATCACAAAAGCCTCAAGTATTTTTTCGAACAGAAAGATCTTAATATGAGGCAACGAAGATGGTTAGAGCTCATCAAGGACTACGATTGCGATATTCATTATCACCCCGGGAAGGCTAATGTAGTGGCGGATGCTCTAAGCCGAAAAGAGTACCCGCCTCCGATTCAGGAACAATCGATGAGGATGGTAGTTACTTCTAAACTCCTTGAAGAAATACGGGAAGCTCAAATTAAATCCATGAATGCCGATGACTCAAAGAAGGAAAGAACGAAGGGATTTATTCACGACTTAAGACAAAATGTGAATGGTATGAAAACGAGGTATGACCGAATCTGGATACCTCGGGAATGTGATGTGAAGGAATTACTTTTGAATGAGGCGCACAAGTCTCGATACTCGGTACATCCGGGAGCTACAAAGATGTATCGAGACTTGAGGATGAATTATTGGTGACCGGGAATGAAAAGATACATTGTCAAGTACGTTGCTAAATGTTTGACGTGTTCTCAAGTAAAAGCCGAACACCAAAAGCCGTATAGAAAGTTGCAACCGTTGGAGATACCAGTGTGGAAGTGGGAGCATGTAACGATGGATTTAGTGACTAAACTTCCTAAGATAAGGAAGGGGCACGATGCTATTTGGGTAGTCGTTGATCGACTAACCAAAAGTGCACATTTCTTACCCATTCGGGAAACTTATAATTCAGAAAAGATGGCGGAAGTTTATATGAATGAAATTATATCTCGACATGGGACACCCGTTTCACGTCTCGTTATTGGAGGAAGTTTCATAAAGAATTGGGGACCCAGTTACATATAAGCACCGCCTATCATCCATAAACCGATGGTCAGTCAGAACGAACTATCCAAACATTGGTTGATATGCTAAGGGCGTGTGTTATGGATTTTGGCGGGAACTGGGATGATCACCTACCTTTGGTAGAATTTTGATATAACAATAGTTATCATAACAGTATAAAAATGGACCCCTACGAAATGCTCTATGGAAGGAAATGTAGAGCCCCGGTTTGTTGGGGGGAAGTGGGTCAGCGAGAACTCGCGTCAAAAGATGTAGTAGCTGAAACGAATGAAAAGATTGACATAGTTAGATCAAGGATAAAAGCGGCGCAAGACAGACAAAAGTCTTATGCGGATCGGCGAAGGCGACCAATTGAGTTTCAAGTGGGTGATTACGTATTGCTAAAGGTCTCACCATGGAAAGGGATAATTCGTTTTCGTAAGCGCGGGAAGTTAGGTCCTCGATACATTGGACCATTCAAGATACTCGCTCGGGTCGTGACGGTAGCGTACCAGTTAGAATTACCACCCGCATTGGATGGAATTCATAACACTTTTCATGTGTCGCAACTGCGAAAGTGCCTCGCGGATGAGACGGCATACGTGCCTTTGGATGATATTGAAGTGGATGAAAAGTTAAATTATGTCGAAAAGCCCGTCGCAATAAAAGATTTTAAAGTGAAGCAACTCCGCAACAAATCCGTTCGACAAGTGTTGGTCCAATGGCAACATCGAAAGGGATCGGATCTTACGTGGGAAGCGGAGGATGACATGCGAAAGCACTACCCGGAATTATTTGGTACGTAATTAGGTTTCGGGGACGAAACCTCCTTTAAGGGGGGTAGACTTGTAACACCCCAAAATTTTTATGTGCTATTTAATAAAAGTTAATGATGAATAAGTAAGAATAAATTATAAGCCATTAATTATATAAACACCAAACTTGAGGGACCAAATGGGAAAAGTAGGAAAGTTATAATATCAAAACTAAAATTAACACACACACTTTAGGAAGTGTGTGTGTGTGTGTTCGATCTGGGCAAAAGAAGAAGGGGGAAAACCCTCAAACATCTCAATTCCTCAAAATTAAAGTGATATTTGGCTAAATGTTACTGCATGGGTTAAGAAATTCGACCACCTAAGTGTTCTCATCAACAAGTAAGTCGAATTTTATGATTTAATGGTTTTGATGAAATAGGTTATGTGTAATCCGTGAATGTTTATTGAAATTGAGTAGGAATTCTAGATGATATGAACATATAGAAGTTATAAAATGCTTAATTTCGATTATGTTGATGTTTTGGGGAAAAACCCGTTTGTAGTAATAGTAGAATGAAGATGATGATGATTACATGTGTTATGTTTTATAGAATTTTGATGGATGAAGTTAGATGTTGTAGGATGTCTTGAATGAACCTAATTAGAATGAAAGTTATGTGATATTTGTTGCATCAATGATTTTGATATGAAATAGTAAGCTTATGCACAAGATAATTGTACTTTATGCTTTGAAAATAGTACGCACACAACATGTTCGATGAAATGCCTAGGCTGATTAAGTTATCCTTTGAGCATGAAATTCTTGTTGAATTTATGAATTTAGTATGAAAGATGAGATTTGTATGCGGATAATTAACGTTAGAATAAATAATTGAAAAGTGCGTATGAAATGAATTATTATGAATGCTAAAGGTAAGATGTGGTAACATATAGGTGCCAAGAAGGAAGAAAGCTCAAGTCATAACAAAGCGCAAGCAACGCAAGACCACGGTAAGTTCACATGAACTTAAATTCTCCTTTTAAGTAGTTCTACGGATGTTAGTTTAGTCAATTGAATCTTAGTGTTGAGTTGTATGTTCGCTTATGGTAGAATTATGATATGTTGTATGTTGGAAAATGGATAAGTAAATTAATAGTATTGGATATGTAATGACCACTCAAGTGGGTCATGAATCGTTTGGAAAGTAGAATGGAAAGCAACTAGAAAATGACTCGTTGATAACGGGTCAAGATAATGAATGTGACAACTGGCACCAAACCGGTAATTTCCGTACACTTTAATCATTATTTAATGACTGCAATTATGTGCTTAATTGTCAGCAATGTCTGAACACATACTAAACAAGTGAATTCATGCATGTTGTATACTACCAAAATATTGCTTTATGCATAAACGAGAGTGTTGCGTCAAAAATACGAGTAAACTCACCGGTAAGACACACTGTGTCAACAGAACTGCAGAAAGCAGTCAGACAATAAAAGTGGAGCCTAGGTGTAGGTCCAACGACAAGAATACATTAAAACCCAAGAGTACATACGAGGGTTTAATATATATACTCTCCGGAAGCAAAAATAAGCACTAAAAAGCACTCGAAACGCACTTTAGGTGCAGAATTTTCTGTAATTCAGCTATAATCAGCATTTTGGCACTGAAATATTATGCAGAAATTACGTTTTGTTATCCAGAATGCTTCCCAAAGTGTCAGGAATTCAGTGTGTCACTAAGACAAATATTAACGACACTTTAAATGCTTATTTAGCACTTTAACGGATTGATATCCAACCGAACAACCGGACTTAACCCGGGACACAAAAATATTGACAATAACATTGTTTTTCTTTTTCTGAGCCAGTTAGGGTCCCCGAATACCCTAACACCCGCTATAATTACTACACACATAATACTCTAATTTAATTCCTAACTAAACTAAATAGCACTAACCATTTAGTTCCAATCAAACCAAACCCCACCCCCCCATTGAATCCGATCGGTTCCTTCCAAGGGAACACACATTTTCCTTCTTGATTATTATATTGTCTTTGTCAAATATCTAAATGACACTTTATCCCATGGTTAATTGAGTTTGGTGGTTATTAAAGAGGTTTAGAAGTCCACCACTATCATTCATTCAACAAAACACTTAACAAATTTCTTTCACTCTCTTCCCTTGATACTCACGGCCGAGAGCCAAGCCACACACCCACTATTATTTTTTTCAAATTTCCATATTGCATTCTACATACATTCAAGGGTGAAGGATCTCATACAAGGAGACCCGGTGCTTACGGATTGCCAAGGACCTCTCCACAACGCTATTAACCACCCGTTTTTTTTCGTCTAGTTTCTTCCCTAGCCACGAGCTAGTAGTAAGTGACTCTAAATACCCTATTGTTCATATCTAAAGTGGTTAATAAGAAATTTGTCGGATAAAAAAAAATATGAACACTAGAGATCAAAGTTTAAAGTCTTGTTAGAATGATGAATATGGTGGTTAATGAGTAAATATTAGTGTAAAACTTATGGGACTTGTTTTGTTATGATTATTTATTATTGTTGGATGCTAGTAGGGGAACGGATCGTCATCTAACCACGCTAGGTCATGTTCATGGAACATGAACTAGCACTATGTTTAGTGTAAAAATAACTAGATGACGAACCCTTTCACTCACAAACATGAACTTGTGTAAAAAAAACGATTTTTCTTATGAAATGGAGTTCTAAACTAGTAGATCTACGGATCTACAAGTGGTATTTTTGAAGAACCAAGTGTATGATGGAATCATGTTTAAAAAGCCGGATCTTTCTCAAAATAAAGACATTTTTGAGAACCAAAAAGTGTGTAGACACTTGTGTAACGAAAGGATTTAACCAAGAAATATTTTCGTAAATACCGACTAGAAGTTGTAAAACTTCATATTCTTTAAAAATAAAGTTTTCGAGATAATGATTTTATTTTTAGAGATGGAAAGACTTACTAAATGTGCTAGTAAGTTACTACACATTTTTGTAAATATTCAAGTTCATGAAATGGATAAATTAGTGATTATTGTTGATGAGTATTGTTGATAATTGTTGTTGATGAATGTTGACGATTTAAAAGAAAATAAACACATGTTTTGAAAACATGGGAAACCTCCATTTTTAGGGGAAACTCTGTCAAAATTTTTATAAATTTTGACACTTAGAAAAATATAGTTTTTGAGAAACTTATTCCCTAAAAATGCATTTAAAAGTATTACCAATGTTTCCCTAATTTTTGGTGATAAGAAATGAGGATTTCTTCAAGAATAAAAATGGATATAAGTATGTATATTTTTGAGAGAAAAATATATATTATTTTATCACCAACTTTTGTGCTAAGTGTATATAGTATGTGTTATACGTGCTAGTGTATTAAGACTTAAAAATACACTAAATACTCGTGAGGAGTATAAACATAAAAATACACATACAACATACAAGATACATAATTCGGGTGCAAAGTGCAAAACACGAGATACTTATATTAATTTTAGAGAAAATAATATAATTAAGATACTTAGTTAAAAATATAAAATATTTTTAACACAAGAATATATACACCAAAGAGAGTGACTGTACTTGTGCGACGCAAGTCTAGTGACTAACGTTAAGAAAACGCGTATAGGTTACGACGTTAATTAAGCAAATCCGGTGAAGTTTACGACGCAAGGAACGCAAAGTTGTGAGTTCATGCTCCCCCTTTTCTTTTAACTGTTTTCAGTTATATAACTTCGGGGGTGAAATACATGTACAAATATTATAATGTTTATAAATGGTATGATAACAAGAAACGCACTTGGTGAGGACGAGAACCAAGTAGGATGCGTTATGAGAAATGATAACAAGAAACGCACTTGGTGAGGACGAGAACCAAGTAGGATGCGTTATGAGAAATGATACGAGAAATCGTGTCACGAATAGGGTTCAGAAGCACCATTAATCAACAATATACCTAGACCGCAGAACAAAAGGTTAGATCTAACGGGTGCCGGGCAGCCACACTCTCGGTGAGGGCGAGAATCGAGTAGTGCTTTTGTGTCTCAGAATATACCAATTAAATGCCTAAGGTTTGGTGACTTCCTATGCCGTGTCACATGTTAATGGCTTTGCAACCCATTAACAATCCTGATACTTACAGGAATACTTTACTTACATAATATTCATACCATACTAAAACTTGATTTATAACTTGAAGTACGTGGGGTACTCAAGAAAAACTTGATATATAACTTGAAGTACGTGGGGTACTCAAGAAAAACTTGATTTATAACTTGAAGTACATGGGGTACTCAAGAAAACGGGAATTATACTTGAGTACGTGGGGTACTCAAGAAAAACCTGAATTATACATAAGTACGTGGTGTACACATGAATACTTGATTTATATATGAAAACTTGATTTATACACAAACTATGTTTTCATACGAAGTATACAAACGTGAAAAACAAGAACTGCATGAATTCACACCAACATTATGTTGACGTTTTTCCAAAACTCACATGTATTTCAGGTAACTAGGATGGATGTGCGCGCGGTCTCGCTTATGCTCGTGGATGTCGCTTATGTTTAACCTTAAATAAAGTTGTAAACTTTTTAAGACAATGTTTTATGCGACTTAGCGATGTAAACGCTAACGTATGTTTTCAAATTATGGTATTTGAATGTTATTTTACGAGCATGTAGCATGTTTACTCTTCGTATGCAATGAGAACCTTTCATGATCACACATCGTGCTTCCGCCGCAGAAAGGGGTGTGACAATGAAAGCATGTTAAATGAATGGTATGTATCGAACCATTACGGATGGGTCGAATAGACTATATGTTGAACATTTCTGAAAGAAATGTTGAAGAGCATGGAGAAATTTATGCTAAAAGGAAAAAGAATGAATTGAATTTATGGTCGTTGACAAAAGGATAAGATTTTGCCAACGGGTTGAACAATGGTAGTTAAGTAAAATAATTGTTATTGCATATGTATTTGTCGAACTAATAAATGTTTGGTTTTATGAATGATATGTAAATTTCATGCTTGATTGCGGCGCGCTCGGATCGAACACACCACATCGCCCTTTATACGCTTCCGATTAATGTTGTCTTTTGTAAAAAGGGTCAAAGTAGTTTTTGTTAAGTAAATGTAAAGCTTATGTCTAGGATGTTCGTAAACTAGTTTGGTTTTTAAACCTTTTGGGTAGTTTGGATAAATACTTACGATGAACCTTGTTTGGTCATAACTTTGATATATTTTGAAAGGTGTCGTAGGACTTAATTTGAATGATGTTGTTAAAAACAGGGGGAAAGTTCTTATTATAAACGGGTCATGCCAAAATTTTGTAAAATTGTATGAAGTTCATGTTATTTATTGAATGTCGAAAATTGGGCGTTTCATTTCAAGTGTAGTTAGTTTACTTAGTTGGAAATTAGGAGGTTTAGTTAGGTGTTCATATGTATTAGGGATTTTGAGGTGTAATAGGGTGTTTAATTATAATAACTAGTTTTATAACAGTAAAACAATGTTTCTAGTTAATTTTTGGTGTTTTGGTAGTGTCTGGATAATTGTTCGGTTGTCGGTTCGTTAAGATGCTAACTTGTGTAATTTATACGGTATGATGTATCTTTTGTGTCATGATTTCATTCTTAACACTTTTCAAGTAATTCTGGATGTTTGAATATGATTTCTGAATCTATTACAAATAATTAAATGCTGAATTTTGCTGAAAAATGCTGAAATGGTTATTTATAGTTCGTTTCGGACAGTTTTTGGTGCTTGTTTAAGTTTACGAAAAGTGTTATCATAAACCCCTGTTCTCCCACTTGGGATTTAATATGTTTTTGATGTCGGACCTACATCTAAATTCTAAATCTATCGTTTAGCTGAGTACTGAGGCTGTGCTGACACAGCCCGTCTAACCGGTGAGTTTATTAATTGTTTCGACGTAACGCTTAAATTGTTTCATAATGCGATAAATGAAATATTAAACATGCATGATTTAAATGTATGACATGCAAGCATATAATGTTGACGTTAAAACACATAATTGCAGGCAATAAATAATTATTAAAATAGTACGGAAGTTACCGGTTTTGTGTCGTTTGTCACAGAAAAGACATAATCACGCATGTTGAAAACCATAACATGCTTCATTACCTAATTATAACATGCTTCATTACATACGTGTAACATGCGTGATTATGGTTTTTCAAAATGCGTGATTAGGGTTTTGAATTTTACAACATGCGTAATTTCACAGCGTACGCTCGTACGTTAAGCAATATTGTATTTTACACTTTCACTATATATATATATATATATATGTATATATGTATATATATGTATATGTATATATGTATATGTATATGTATATATATGTATGTATATATACTATATATATACATATGTATAGATAGAGGTTCCTGTAAAAAGGGGTTTTTTTTGTGAGAAAGGTAAGAAAGAATCTACACCATTAGATATTTGATCTAATGGTTGAGATCATAATGGCAAAATTGTAAATAATGTTTACTATTAAACATATTAATTTTCTGGATTAAGGGTATACAGGTAAATTTAACATTTTTAAATTAAGAAACTAAAATTAATGCACATGCAACTTCCCCCCGTCTTTTTTAAACGTCAATAACTTTCTATATGTAACTTTTTTTTTAAATTACACCATAATAACGAGCGTTTTTTTATCTTTAATATGAGTACCATATTGTTATACTTATATAGAGAAAAAAATATGTTTCGATCAGATGTTTAGTCCATGATGTTTTGTCTATGTTCATACAGTGGTGTTTTAATTGTATTGTGATTCAAAGCGTGGTGTTTTAAACACATACTGGAAAGCGTGGTGTTTTTTATCTACTGGAATGAAGATTTTAAAACACCATGGTGTTTTAACATATGGAATCTGGAACATCTACTAGCATGCAGATGTAAAACACCATGCATGCAGGTTTAAAACACCATGTACAATAACCATACTATGAACATTATACTAAGAACACATTCTGGAAATGGAGGTAGTGTCTTTAATAGTGTTATATACTTATTGAATGGTGTTATATAATTATTGAATTGTGCTATATATGTGCTGAATGGTGATTTTGCAGTGTTATTCGTAGTGTTTTTATAGAGATCTTTAAAATGGTGTTATATACTTATTGAATGGTGTTATATACGTGCTGAATGGTGGTTGCAGTGTTATTCGTAGTGTTTTTTATAAAGATCTTTTAAAAAAATCATGTTTCTATAAATAAGTTAGCGGTTATGAAAGGTTTTGAATTAATTGAATCAATGATAAAATTACTTGTTTACCATTTTGAATTAATTTAGATTGAGGACACATGTCATCTCCACAATATTTCTCACACTTCTCACACTTTTAACCTTTTTTACAATAATCTTACCCCATATGTATATATATATAGTGAAAGTGTAAAATACAATATTGCTTAACATACGAGCGTACGCTGTGAAATTACGCATGTTGTAAAATTCAAAACCCTAATCACGCATTTTGAAAAACCATAATCACTTTTACTATATATATATAGAGGAAGATTAACGTACATCACGGCTTAACGTACATCACGTACGACAGGTAATTACGCACGTTCATTTTAAAATCACGCACGTTATAACTCAAAAATCCAAAATCACGCATGTTGAAACACAATAATCACGCATATTGAAAACATTAATCACGCATGTTATAGAACAAATCATGCACGTTGTTGTACGTGAAGTACGTTAAGCCGTAATGTACGATATACTTTTTCTCTATATATATATGGTAACCCCATTCAAAAATCCATGAACCAAATTCCACTTCAGTTGGATTAAAATTTCATTTTTGTCGGTCCAATTCAAATAATGAACATCCTAGTTGCCAACGAATTAACTATGGCACGTTAAATTAATAAATCTATTTGGAAGTATGTTAGTGATTAGGAAGAATGACCCCAGACGTTACATGACTTATGGATCTATTGATAAACTTGAATAACATGTATGAGCGTTTAGATGTCACTTTTATCTACGTATTTTGATTAAAAAAATCAAAATCGGGTTGTAAGGACTTTTGGACATGTTACGACTACATTCTTTGGGTTTCTATTCCCATTTATACATTAGTGTTAATGACGTATAATTTATTCGTGTAACAATGAAAATCTTGAATAAACATTGTGCAGACAATATTTTATGTTTTCTTTTGAAAGTACATTTCTTGACCTATTAGGGGACACGGGGTGGTTCACTAGTGATAAAATCTATCACTCACAAGCACCAATCAAGTTCCGTCATGTCATCAACCATTTTTTCATCACTCACAACCTTTTTTAGGCGGGGTGGTCATCACTCACCACCACACCCAACAATTTCCCCCCAACCAACAAATACCCTCACAAAATAAAACAAAACGGCGTGATAAAAATAACGAAAATTTGATTTCGTTAATGTATAACGCGTTGAAGTTTATGCCGGCGGTGGAAATAACGCGTGATGGACGGTGGCCGTGATACTTTAACGCACCGCCCCGTCGACCCTTAGGCCAGCCCGTTAGTGTAAATGGGCTAGGCGACGGTTTAGGGCCTCCGAAAAATAGGGCATCCAAAATAAAAAAAAAATCTATATTTATAAAAAAAAGAATATTATATTTACAGTGATATTTGTTAACATTAATACAAGTGTAGTCTGGTGGTAAGAACAAGATTTGGTTTTTGTAGAGGGTTGGGTTCGAATCCTACCTGCTACCCATTTTCAAAATTATTAAGCACCTCACTCATTCTTTTAACAAGCTAAATATTTTGTCCACACAATTTTTAACATGATACGTCCATGTAAAATTTAAAAAAATCGTTTCTAACTAATAACAATAGTATCCTTAAAATAAGTAGCATGTTTTAATTCCTTTCACACATAATGTAAGTTGTTATTTGTTAGGTTAAACTCTTTTGACCAACTTAGATTTAATTTATGTATTATATCCCAACATTATTTGATTAGGGAAATCATCTAAGTTATATAATGGTTAAATGTTTTATAAGTTTCTTCCTAAAATATTTCATGTCAGATACAAACCGAAATTACGAGCCTGAAAAAAATTAAAAAGGGCCTCAAACTTTTAATTCGCTTTGGGCCCCCAAAATTCTAGGACCGGCCCTGGACCTACTTGCTATTTTCGTTGCGATTATGACATTTTTTAGAATCCATGAGTTTTTTGTTAGTACAAATGAACATGGTTTGCAAATTCGAATACATACTCATGGTTCGTTAAATTAACGTGAAAACACAACTTTTTTGTAATATCTATAGAGGCAAAAGTTGATGTAACCTAAACAATGACATGATTTATATGTTACAACAAAAGGACAATAGTACTAATAGACCATTCGTGGGGTGTCTTGCTTTAGGAAGTTCATCTATCAAACAAGACTTTATCAAAGTTATATGAAGATGCAAATCAACAAAGTTAAAGGAATTAAATATATATATTGGTTGTTATAGAAAGCAGTTGAATCTGATTCATTTGGGCCCTTTTGAGTAGGTCTTGTCCCCTTTTTGTTATTTAAAGTGTGTACATTTTTTTGGCAAACAGTGAAATAATCATACAATAATTGAATAAGTAGAAGTTCCAATTTCAATTACTATTGAATGAATTGAATAACCTCCATGCAAAACGTGTCCGTGGTCCAATTTTACAATCGACCCGGTACTTTATGAACTATATGGTTCGTATTAACAGTATGTCTCGGTGACAAAAACAAAAGTCTTTAACTTTTAATTGGGTGTGAATACGTGAAATGCAAAACTATGCACAATATCTACAACACGTCTTGATCATGGGTGATTATGAACGACAAGGTTGGTACTTGAAAATGCATGTGACCAAACGGGCAGATGAAATCTACATCAGGTAGTGTAAATGTGTAATACGTTAAAATTAGATAAATTGTTAAGAGGGGTGATGACATGCAAACGTGTTTGGGGACCAATTTTACAATGACCCAGTACTTTATGGACTATATGGTTTGTATTAACAACCTGTGTCGTTGACGAAAACAAAAGTCTTTAACTTTTAATTGTGTGTGAATAACGTGAAATGCAAAACTATGCACAATATCTACAACACGTCTAATGAACTTGATCATGGGTGATTGTGAACGACAAGGTTGGTACTTGAAAATGTATGTGAGCAAACGGACAGATGAAATCTTCATCGGATAGTGTAAATGTATAATACGTTAAAATTAGATAAATCGTTAAGAGGGGTGATGACATGCAAACATGTTTGGGGACCAATTTTACAATGACCCAATACTTTAGGGACTATATGGTTTGTATTAACATGTGTCGGTGACGAAAACAAAAGTCTTTAACTTTTAATTGTGTGTGAATACGTGAAATGCAAAACTATGCACAATATCTACAACACGTCTAATGAACTTGATCATGGGTGATTGTGAATGACGAGGTTGGTACTTGAAAATGTATGTGAGCAAACGGGCAGATGAAATCTTCATCGGATAGTGTAAATGTATAATACGTTAAAATTAGATAAATCGTTAAGAGGGGTGATGACATGCAAACGTGTTTGGGGACCAATTTTACAATGACCCAGTACTTTATGGACTATATGGTTTGTATTAACAACCTGTGTCGTTGACGAAAACAAAAGTCTTTAACTTTTAATTGTGTGTGAATACGTGAAATGCAAAACTATGCACAATATCTACAACACGTCTAATGAACTTGATCATGGGTGATTGTGAATGACGAGGTTGGTACTTGAAAATGTATGTGAGCAAACGGGCAGATGAAATCTTCATCGGATAGTGTAAATGTATAATACGTTAAAATTAGATAAATCGTTAGGAGGGGTGATGACATGCAAACGTGTTTGGGGACCAATTTTACAATGACCCAGTACTTTATGGACTATATGGTTTGTATTAACAACCTGTGTCGTTGACGAAAACAAAAGTCTTTAACTTTTAATTGTGTGTGAATACGTGAAATGCAAAACTATGCACAATATCTACAACACGTCTAATGAACTTGATCATGGGTGATTGTGAATGACGAGGTTGGTACTTGAAAATGTATGTGAGCAAACGGGCAGATGAAATCTTCATCGGATAGTGTAAATGTATAATACGTTAAAATTAGATAAATCGTTAGGAGGGGTGATGACATGCAAACGTGTTTGGGGACCAATTTTACAATGACCCAGTACTTTATGGACTATATGGTTTGTATTAACAACCTGTGTCGTTGACGAAAACAAAAGTCTTTAACTTTTAATTGTGTGTGAATACGTGAAATGCAAAACTATGCACAATATCTACAACACGTCTAATGAACTTGATCATGGGTGATTGAGAATGACGAGGTTGGTACTTGAAAATGTATGTGAGCAAACGGGCAGATGAAATCTTCATCGGATAGTGTAAATGTATAATACGTTAAAATTAGATAAATCGTTAAGAGGGGTGATGACATGCAAACGTGTTTGGGGACCAATTTTACAATGACCCAGTACTTTATGGACTATATGGTTTGTATTAACAACCTGTGTATCAGCTACAACTCATCACTTCAGTTTTTATATGCCAAAGTTCTAGCTAAACATTTAAGACAACAATTAACACCCTTAACTTTATAACATGATGAAACTCTTCACATCAAGTCATTTTCACAAAGTTCAAACCAAATTGTTTAACTAATACCAAAGTTAAAATGATAATTTTAAAACATTTGTATATTTTAAAAACCATGGTAAAAGTTTAATATACTTTTGTCAACATGAAAAAATACTTATGATAAAAACACACACTTGTTTAATAATAATAATAATAATTTAGCACGTTTAACTTGATACATTTAACTTTCAAAAGAGTGGGTACAAGTTGTTGCACAATTTAAAATTTTCTATCTTGTTTTTGGGGTGCAAATGAGCCCAGCTACTCGAGCTCGGCTCGAAAAAATGCTCGAACGAGCCGAGCTTAAACGGGCTCGAGCTTAAAAACAACCTCGTTTAGTAAACGAGTCCGAGCCCAAGCTTCACATATCGAGCTCGAGCCGGCTTGCGAGCCTAAACGAGCCTTCTGTTTATATATTTTTTATTAATATATTAAATATATATTTAGATATTATTAATAAAATTATGAAATAATAACTAAATTATATATAAAATAATAATTATAATTAATAAATATTAAGAGTTAAATGTCGTTTTCGTCCCTGTGGTTAGGGTCATTTTGTCAGTTTAGTCCAAAGGTTTCATTTTTCGTCTGTGGGTCCAAAAAGGTTTCACCATTGCCATTTTAGTCCACTGAGTTAACTTCATCCATTTTTTCTGTTAACGATAAGGGCAATTCGGTCATTTTATATGTAATTATGTGAACTAGAAGGGCAATTCGGCCATATAAAATAACTGAATTGTCCTTCTCGTTAACAGAAATAAGGGATGAAGTTAACACAGTGGACTAAAATGGCTACGGTGAAACCTTTTTGGACCCACAGGCAAAAAATGAAACATTTGTACTAAACTGACAAAATACCCAAACCACAGGGACTAAAATGGCATTTAACTCTAAATATTAATTTGTAAATAACAAACAAGCCGAGCTCAAGCTTTCATAAGTTAAAGGAACTCGAGCTCGAGCCTAGTCGAGCTCGGGCTCGACTCGTTTCCACCCCAATGTTTTTCTTTGATTTTATATTTGGAAAAAATAAGTCTATAATCATTAATCAGAATATGAGACATGAGTTAACCAAATATGTACCCATCGGCCCACCTTGCCATTTGGTATTTTCGTAATAGAGCCATAGAGGCCTGGACCCGGCTTTATTATATCTAACAAAACCCAACACCCTAGGCAGATTGGGACCATACTATTGGGTCAATTTACTGGACCGGGGGTTTTTGTTTTCTATATACTCATCTACATTTAACATTCATAATCATCATTGATCAATCGTCGATTATTCAAAGAAAATTCAAATGTATAGAAAGGAAAATTCAAAATCATACTAAAGGACGAAAGGTACAATAAGTTTTCAAAATAAAGGATTATGACTGTAATTATTGAAGTTAAAGACTATCCATTGCAATTCGATACAAACATAAAGGACGAAAAATGTAATTTACCCTAGAGTTAAATGCATCTAATCTAATCTAATCTAAATCTAATCTAATCTTCTAAATTATAATAAAAGACTCCAATTAATGCCACGTGGCATTTTCTCCTTCAATCTTAAAATTTTTAATTATGCTTTATTATTTATCATTAATAATTCTTATCTTAATTCAAATAAATAATTTTAAATAACGTTTTGATGAAATTTAGTTTAAAAAATCATTATCATCTATATCTCCTTTTTATCCCTACTTAATTTTTCAAATTTCAAATAAAAATTATAATATATTAATATCATATATTATATTATATTATATTATATTATATTATATTATATAATATACACGTTACATATTATATAGTAACAATCCCAGTTTACTTTATTTTAACTAAAATAATAATTATTTACATAAATTGATTTGATAACAAAAATCAATGTTTATTTTTTTTTCTAAATGAATTTAGTGAATTTCTACAAATTACTAAACACTTGAATATAATTGGTCCTTAGATATTTTAATCAAATTGAAGGTTAAATTTCAAATAAATATGATAATATTTTAATATCTATACTATACTATGCTATGCTATGTTATACTATAGTTAATTTAGTTTACGTTATTTTAATTAGAGTAAATTGCCAAAATCGTCTCTGAGGTTTGGGCATGTTTGTCATTTTCATTCAAAACAACTTTTTTGTATCATATAGTCCTTCACTTTTGAGATTTTTTATCATTTTCATTCAAACGTCTGACTTTTTTGTCAAAATCATACTTGAGATTTGGGATTTTTTGCCATTGATAACAAAAATCAATGTTTATTTTTTTTTCAAAATTAATTTAGTGAATCTTCCCTCTATAATTTCACAAAAAAAGTTTTGTGAGTTAAAACTACTATTTAATTTTGTATAAGTTATAATAGCAATGTGTACAACTAACTAATTCACAATTCATTTTTCTTTTTGGTTTATTGGTCCATCCAACCATTAGTTCATATCTTCCCGTTTTTACCAATTTTTGGTTTGTAACTAAGAGGTATAATTCAACATTTTACACTTTTCTGACCTATATCTTTTTGTCTTTTTTAATTTTGTCACAACTTTTTTTTATCCAATACTTTTTTCATTTTCAACATTGTTCACTTTTCATCTTTTACAAATTCGCCGTTTTACTTTTTGGTCTAAATTTTACAGGTTAACACCCCCAACGCGCGTGCGTGGTACAAAGTTTTTACTTTATTTTGTTTTGCAGTTTAACGGCTCTATCGCAATGCACGGGGTGCTATGTCAACTTAGGTTTTCTTTTCTATGTTTTATGTTTCAGTTTAATTTTTGCAAGTTAATACGCTAGAACGCGCGTGTATGGTTCAACGTTTTTACGTCTACAATTTGTTCCGTTTAACAACCCCGCCGCAAAGCTATGACCATACTTTAGGGACTACGTGAATACGTGAAATGCAAAACTATGCACAATAATATCTACAATACGTCTAATGAACTTGATCATGGATGATTGTGAACGACAAGGTTGGTACTTGAAAATGTATGTGACCAAACGGGCAGATGAAATCTTCATCAGGTAGTGTAAATGTGTAATACGTTAAAATTAGACAAATTGTTAAGAGGGGTGATGACATGCAAACGTGTTTGGGGTCCAATTTTACAATGACCATACTTTAGGGACTATATGGTTTGTATTAATGTAACACCCGTCTTGAATTTATAAGAATTTAATGTAAATACGTGGTTACTACTTGAAATTAACAATAACTCATAAGATTTTATATAAAAGATGTCCCACTTATAACATGATTTCCATATATAAAGTTCATAAGTAACAACACATTAGTCAACTAACGACTAATGCAAACATTCATAAGTTGTTTAGTAAATAGTCTACATTTTCAAAAAAAAAACATTGTCTATTAGAGTTAGATAACGCGGAAGCTTCAAAAGTTCGTGTTCGGTTCTTCAAAACATGCTTGATCACCATCCGTAATCCTTGAATACCTAGAAACTGAAATGTTTACATTAAACATTAGTATTAGAGTACTTAGAAATATTACATAATCGAAACTACGCTTAAAACGGATTCGATTTAACGAAGATATGTAAAATTCAACATAAATACCAAGGCTCTACCGTAACTTACGGTAGTTACCGTAAGTTACGGTAGCTCCTGGGAAATTTTGGTTCCACCGTAACACATGAGGAATCCACCGTAACATTTTGGTCCCTACCGTAAATTACGATATATACCGTAATTTACGGTAGACTCTGGAATGTTATGTTTTGTTTGATTTGTTCGTTTACTTGAGCCAAATTCTCGGATTTCATTCCTACACACCAACATGTTAAATCCTCATATTTCTAATGTGTCATTTGTCAATGATAATGAAGACCAATCAATTATATCACGAAGCATTTGCCATGCCTTAGTCGATTATTCGACCCGTTTGGTTCATCTACGGAATCCTCCATTATGATGACTACCAACGAGTTTAAACCAATCCTGGTCTTATAAATCAATATAGCGATCATATCGCTTCAAATTAAGACAACCTTTATTCTACAATTCACTATACTTATGCAAATTATCAAATTTACCCAATGTAACGAGTCAAGTTACATACCTTCAAAGTAAGCCTTTCAAACGCGATTCGCCACCCGCTTGTCCACTTGACGCTCCTGCGTCCTTTCCTATAGAGTTCATTTATAACATGTTTAGAACTCCCTTTAAGCCATATATCACGTAGTAAACCGAAACATCAAAATTATGTGTTTCAACTTTGAATTTCAGTTTTAAGCCTTCTTTGAGGCATTTTCACAAACACTTTAAGGGCAGATTTTCACATGATTATATAGCAAGTCCCTAACTTATCATTTAGCCCGAATTTCACATCAATCAACCCATTTTACATAATTGTTAGCTTCTAAAATCCTGAAGTCACTTCACAATTGTCAAATTACACTAGATCAACATCCAATTTCCTAGTTTTTATCAAATTCTACATAACCCACTAATCACCTACAAGGGTGTTCATGGATTCTACTAAAATTACACATGATTTCAACTTGTATTTGTCTAGGGTTTACTCCTAGACACTATAATGCTCTTAATCCATCTATATATCACACATGCATGACCATATTTCAGATTCTCTATGTTTATGAGAATTTCAAGTAGAGGATTTTTACAAAATTTTACATACCTTATAACCCTCTTGCGATAAGGATCACAAATCTCAGCTCGGATTACGTTTTGGACTTGATTTAAACCTTCAATTTCTGAGATTTGTGGAGTTTTAGGGTTTGAAGAACCCTGGTCGCCTGGTTCGATCTCAAACACACGCCCACATGTGTTTTTGAGTTTTAGTTTTTATATTTTAATTATATTAGTTTCAATTTGTGCACTTTCAGCCCCTTAACTATTATTTGGTTCTAACTTCTAGTGTTTTAACCCATTGTAAGTCACTACAAGGCTTTTACCTAACTAGGTTATTTTAATCCTAGTTAGTTCACTGGTTTATTTAGCAGCATTATATTTAAAATAAATGATTTGAAATTTTCGGGGTGTTACAAGTCCACCCTCCTTAAAAAGGGTTTCGTCCCCGAAACCGAAGTACATACCGAATAGTGTGGGGTAGAGACGTCGCATCTCTTCTTCGGACTCCCATGTAGTATCCGAGCCTTTCCTATGCTCCCACTTGATCGATTTGTTTATTTCGCAAGTGCTTAGTTTTTCGATCTAGAACTTCTACGGGTCTTACAATATAATTCAAGCAATCATCCACTTCGATATCATCATAGTGAATATAAGTTGTCTCATCCGCTAGACACTTACGAAGATGTGACACATGAAATGTGCTATGAATTCTACTTAGTTCCTCCGGTAGTTCAAGGCGGTAAGCTACCTTTCCTACCCGTTCAATAATCGCAAACGGCCCGATAAACCTCGGGCTTAATTTCCCCCTTTTTCTAAACCTGATAACCCCCTTCCATGGAGATACTTTGAGCATAACTTTGTCGCCAACCTGGAATTCGATTGGCCTCTTCCTTTTGTCAGCATACGCCTTTTGTCTATCTTGAGCCGCTTTCAAGTGTGCCCAAACCACATCAATCTTTTCATTAGTGGCTCGTACTATATCTTGGTGGGCGAGTTCACGTGGACCCACTTCACCCCAACATACCGAGGTTCGGCATTTCCTACCATAGAGCATTTCGTACGGTGCCATCTTAATACTAGCATGGTAACTGTTGTTATACGAAAACTCAACCAATGGTAGGTAAACATCCCAACTTCCTCCAAAGTCGATTATACACGCCCGTAGCATGTCCTCCAATGTTTGTATTGTTCTTTCACTCTGTCCATCTGTCTGAGGATGGTACGCAGTGCTGATGAACAATTTGGTTCCCATTTGCTCTTGGAAATCTCGCCAGAAATTTGAAGTGAATCGGGTATCCCTATCAGACACGATGGATACCGGTACTCCATGACGTGCTATTATCTCATTAGTGTAAACTTCTGACATCTTTTCTGACGTATAAGTCTCACGAATCGGAATGAAGTGAGCACTTTTCGTCAATCTATCCACCACTACCCATATGGCATCAAAACCGCGATTCGTCTTTGGTAGCTTGGTTAATAGGTCCATCGTAATATGTTCCCATTTCCAAACCGGAATTTCTAACGGTTGAAGTTTACCGTATGGTTTTTGGTGCTCCGCCTTGACTTGTAGACATGTCAAACATTTTTCCACGTACTTCACCACATCTCTTTTCATTCCAGGCCACCAATAGTTTTGCTTTAAGTCGTTATACATTTTGGTCGCTCCCGGATGGATGGAATAACGGGACTTATGAGCTTCATCGAGTAGAAGCTTTTTAACTCCACATGTGTTAGGAACCCAAATTCTATTGAAACGTGTTTTCAAACCGTGGTTGCCTACTTCGAGATCTTTAACTTGGCCCACAATCCTTTCCTTTCTCCAGTTTTCTGTCTTTACTGCTTCATCTTGTGCCTCTCGAATTCGTTCAAGTAAGCCCGAGGTCACAATGAGCTGAAATGATCGTACTCGTATCGGGACATAATCTGCTTTTCTGCTTAGGGCATCCGCCACCACGTTTGCCCTTCCAGGGTGATAATGTATTTCACAATCGAAATCTTTCACCATTTCTAACCATCGCCTTTGTTGCATATTTAACTCCTTCTGATCGAAGAAGTATTTTAAGCTCTTGTGGTCGATGAATATGGTGCACTTTACCCCATATAAATAGTGCCTCCATATTTTTAACGCAAATACCACCGCAGCCAACTCGAGATCGTGCGTGGGATATTTCTTCTCGTGTACCTTCAATTGCCTCGAGGCATAAGCTATGACTTTGCCCCGTTGCATCAAAACGCATCCGAGCCCCGATAGTGAAGCATCCGAATAAACCACCAAGTCTTCGACCCCGTCTGGCAATGTTAGTACCGGAGCTTGAGTTAACTTCTCTTTTAGCGTTTGAAACGCTCCTTCTTGTTCAACACCCCAAATAAACTTTTCTTCCTTCCGGGTTAGTTTTGTTAGCGGTGACGCAATCTTGGAGAAATCTTGAATGAATCTCCTATAGTATCCCGCAAGCCCCAAAAAGCTTCTAATTTCTGAAGGGTTCTTCGGGGGATTCCATTTTGACACGGCCTCGATCTTTGACGGATCTACCAATACTCCATCGGCACTTATAATGTGGCCAAGAAATTGCACTTCTCGTAACCAAAAGGCACATTTAGAGAATTTCGCATACAACCTCTCTCGTCTAAGTGTCTCTAACACCTCTTGTAAGTGGTGTGCATGTTCGGCTTTGTTTTTTGAATACACCAAAATATCATCGATAAACACGATGACTGACTTATCCAACATGGGTTTGCAAACCCGGTTCATGAGGTCCATGAAAGCCGCGGGTGCATTTGTTAGCCCAAATGACATCACGAGGAATTCGTAATGTCCGTATCTCGTGCGAAAAGCCGTCTTCGGCACATCTTCCTCCTTGACCTTTAATTGGTGATACCCCGATCTAAGGTCAATTTTCGAAAACCAGTTCGCACCTTGTAGTTGGTCGAATAAATCATCTATCCTCGGAAGTGGGTATCGGTTCCTTACCGTGAGTTTGTTTAACTCCCGATAATCGATACACATGCGCATACTTTCGTCTTTCTTTTTCACGAACAGTACAGGTGCGCCCCAAGGAGACACACTCGGCCTTATGAATCCTTTGTCAAGCAGGTCTTGAATCTGGGACATCAAATCTTGCAATTCCGACGGTGCGAGTCGGTATGGTGCTTTAGCTACGGGTTTTGCGCCCGGAATCAATTCGATTCCGAACTCTACCTCCCGCTCGGGCGGCATTCCCGGTAAATCATCCGGAAAAACATCTTCAAAGTCACGTACTACTGGCACATCTCCAATCTTCGGTAATTCTTTCTCGGGCTCGTTCGCATATATCATAAATGCCTTGCATCCTTGCTTCATAAGCTTACGAGCTTTCAACATCGAGCACATTATGGGGTTGCCTCATTTTTCTCCATAAATAGTGACGCGTTTCCCGCTCGGAGATATTAGCTTTATCTCCTTGAGAAAACACACGACTTTCGCGTGGTGCTGAGATAGCCAATCCATCCCAACGACTACTTGAAATTCTCCCATTGACATCGGAATTAGATCTATCAGGTATTCTTCATCATCGATGCTTAATTTGCAGCCTCGACAAATATCACAAACTATAAAACTTTTGTTGTCCCCTATTTCAACTTCTAAGGGCATAGATAATTTTGTCAATACAAATGAAGGATGTCGAATAAATCCATGCAAAATGAAGGATTTATTCGCACCCGTATCAAACAATACACGTGCTGGAATTGAGTTAATTGTGAATATACCTGAGACCACATCGGGTTCTGTCTTTGCTTCAGCCGCGGTAAGTTGGAAGGACCTAGCCTTCGCTTTGGGAACTTCTGCTGGAGATTCTTTAACGTCTCTCTTTCCGACTAAGTCCGGGCATTCGGACTTTTTGTGGCCGGGTTGATAACATTTATAGCAAACTGAGACTTTACCCGGGCATAGCGACGCCGTGTGCCCCGTCTTACTACATATGGGGCATGGTTTGTCTTTGAACCGACATTCTCCCTTGTGCCCTTTTCCACACACTTTACAACTTGGCGACCCACCTTTAGCATCAACCTTCTTTCCCGATTCTCCAGTTCGAGCTTTCTTTGTAGGGCTTGGATTCACATCTTGCGCCCTTCGCTCACCCCTTTCAACTTGTTTCTTCAACTCGATTTCTCGTTCCCGAGCAACATTTATGATTTCAGTAAGGGTCTCATATTTTGAAGGAGTCATAAACTCCTTATATTCAGCGCTCAACATGTTATAGTAGTAGTATATCTTCTGTTCTTCGTTCGTCACCAATTCACTACTAAACTTCATCTTATCCATAAACATCGCCGTAATCTTGTCTATGGTCTCGCCTTTGTGCCTAAGTTGCATGAACTCTTCCTTGATTTTATTGATGACCGCCTTGGGACTATGATGTTTAAGAAACGGTGTCTTAAACTCTTCCCATGTCATGGTTCTTGCCGCTTCGGCTCCTATTTCATTCTTTTTGTTGTCCCACCAATCTTTGGCTTGACCTCTCAGCTGGCCCGTTCCGTAAGCAACAAAATCACTTTCATCACAATGGGTTCTTTCAAACACCCCTTTAATGTCGCCCAACCATCTTTGGCAAATTATTGGGTCAACCTCCCCGTTGTAGATCGGCGGTTTACACGCCAAAAATTCTTTGTATGAACACCCTTTACGTTCTCCCGATTTCTCCTTCATAAGGTTGACACTATCCTCCAACCTTTTGACTCGCTCTTCGACAAGTGACAACACCGTGCTTTGAATTTTGTCTATAACCCCGGATAGACTTCCTTCAATTGCCTTTCCTACCTCTTCGGAAATTATCTCTTTCATTTGTTCGGTGCTTGTCTGCACCGGATCATCATCGTTTCTTTCCGACATCTTGAAACTGAAATGTTTACATTAAACGTTAAACATTTCATTTATAACGTTGCTTCATTTGTTTCGGCTTAGCCAAGTTCCTAACTTGCTTTAACCGTTCGCATTTGGTGCATTTTCCGGGTTTGAGTGAATTAACACACTATTCCCATGCACGTTAATTCACTTCTCGTTTGTTACATAAGATATAATCTATTAAAATAATAAGTTAATTCTTACCGGACGATCGATCAAGCTTGAACCGAACACTTTGTTGACAACCTTAAGCTCTGATTACCAACTTGTAACACCCGTCTTGAATTTATAAGAATTTAATGTAAATACGTGGTTACTACTTGAAATTAACAATAACTCATAAGATTTTATATAAAAGATGTCCCACTTATAACATGATTTCCATATATAAAGTTCATAAGTAACAACACATTAGTCAACTAACGACTAATGCAAACATTCATAAGTTGTTTAGTAAATAGTCTACATTTTCAAAAAAAAAACATTGTCTATTAGAGTTAGATAACGCGGAAGCTTCAAAAGTTCGTGTTCGGTTCTTCAAAACATGCTTGATCACCATCCGTAATCCTTGAATACCTAGAAACTGAAATGTTTACATTAAACATTAGTATTAGAGTACTTAGAAATATTACATAATCGAAACTACGCTTAAAACGGATTCGATTTAAAGAAGATATGTAAAATTCAACATAAATACCAAGGCTCTACCGTAACTTACGGTAGCTCCTGGGAAATTTTGGTTCCACCGTAACACATGAGGAATCCACCATAACATTTTGGTCCCTACCGTAAATTACGATATATACCGTAATTTACGGTAGACTCTGGAATGTTATGTTTTGTTTGATTTGTTCGTTTACTTGAGCCAAATTCTCGGATTTCATTCCTACACACCAACATGTTAAATCCTCATATTTCTAATGTGTCATTTGTCAATGATAATGAAGACCAATCAATTATATCACGAAGCATTTGCCATGCCTTAGTCGATTATTCGACCCGTTTGGTTCATCTACGGAATCCTCCATTATGATGACTACCAACGAGTTTAAACCAATCCTGGTCTTATAAATCAATATAGCGATCATATCGCTTCAAATTAAGACAACCTTTATTCTACAATTCACTATACTTATGCAAATTATCAAATTTACCCAATGTAACGAGTCAAGTTACATACCTTCAAAGTAAGCCTTTCAAACGCGATTCGCCACCCGCTTGTCCACTTAACACTCCTGCGTCCTTTCCTATAGAGTTCATTTATAACATGTTTAGAACTCCCTTTAAACCATATATCACGTAGTAAACCGAAACATTAAAATTATGTGTTTCAACTTTGAATTTCAGTTTTAAGCCTTCTTTGAGGCATTTTCACAAACACTTTAAGGGCAGATTTTCACATGATTATATAGCAAGTCCCTAACTTATCATTTAGCCCGAATTTCACATTAATCAACCCATTTTACATAATTGTTAGCTTCTAAAATCCTGAAGTCACTTCACAATTGTCAAATTACACTAGATCAACATCCAATTTCCTAGTGTTTATCAAATTCTACATAACCCACTAATCACCTACAAGGGTGTTCATGGATTCTACTAAAATTACACATGATTTCAACTTGTATTTGTCTAGGGTTTACTCCTAGACACTATAATGCTCTTAATCCATCTATATATCACACATACATGACCATATTTCAGATTCTCTATGTTCATGAGAATTTCAAGGAGAGGATTTTTACCAAATTTTACATACCTTATAACCCTCTTGCGATGAGGATCACAAATCTCAGCTCGGATTACGTTTTGGACTTGATTTAAACCTTCAATTTCTGAGATTTGTGGAGTTTTAGGGTTTGAAGAACCCTGGTCGCCTGGTTCGATCTCAAACACACGCCCACATGTGTTTTTGAGTTTTAGTTTTTATGTTTTAATTATATTAGTTTCAATTTGTGCACTTTCAGCCCCTCAACTATCATTTGGTTCTAACTTCTAGTGTTTTAACCCATTGTAAGTCACTACAAGGCTTTTACCTAACTAGGTTATTTTAATCCTAGTTAGTTCACTGGTTTATTTAGCAGCATTATATTTAAAATAAATGATTTGAAATTTTCGGGGTGTTACAATTAACAATATGTGTCGGTGACAAAAACAAAAGTCTTACCTTCTAATTGTGTGTGAATACGTGAAATGCAAAACTACGCAAAATATCTACAACATGTCTAATAAACTTGATCATGGGTGATTGTGAACGACAAGGTTGGTACTTGGGCAGATGAAATCTTCATCAGGTAGTGTAAATGTGCAATACGTTAAAATTAGACAAATTGTTAAGAGGGGTGATGACATGCAAACGTGTTTAGGGTCCAATTTTACAATGACCAAATACTTTAGGGACTATATGGTTTGTATTAACAATATGTGTCGGTGACAAAAACAAAAGTCTTACCTTTTAATTGTGTGTGAATACGTGTAATGCAAAACTATGTACAATATCTACAACACGTCTAATGAACTTGATCATGGGTGATTGTGAACGACAAGGTTGGTACTTGAAAATGTATGTGACCAAACGGGCAGATGAAATCTTCATCGGATAGTGTAAATGTATAATACGTTAAAATTAGATAAATCGTTAAGAGGGGTGATGACATGCAAACGTGTTTGGGGACCAATTTTACAATGACCCAGTACTTTATGGACTATATGGTTTGTATTAACAACCTGTGTTGTTGACGAAAACAAAAGTCTTTAACTTTTAATTGTGTGGGAATACATGAAATGCAAAACTATGCACAATATCTACAACATGTCTAATGAACTTGATCATGGGTAAGTACAGATTTATTAGCTGAGTATGACATGCTTGCTTGCAAACCATTTAATTATCCTATTGATCAAAGTCATGTTTTGCCTGCACTAGTTGAAAGTAATACCAAATGTACTAGTTATCAAAACTTAATAGCTAAACTGGTCTATTTAGCTCAGACACAACCAGATATATCTTATTTTGTACATTTCCTTAGTTAACATATGCATAGTCCAATTGAGGGACATTTGAAAATAGCTTTTATATGCCAAAGTTCTAGCTAGACATTTAAGACAAGAAATTAATCCCCCTGAACTCTCTTGATACAATAATTAACACCCTTAACTTTATAACATGAAACTCTTCACATCAAGTCATTTACAAGATCTTCACAAAGTTCAAACCAAATTGTTTAACTAATACCAATGTTAAAATGATAATCTTAAAACATTTGTATATTTTAAAAACCATCTAAAAGTTTAATAGATTCCGTATTCAAAATACTTTTGTCAACATGAAAAAAATACTTATGATAAAAAACACACACTTGTTTAATTGTCAACATGAAAAAATACTTATGATAAAAAACACACACTTGTTTAATAATAATAATTTAACACGTTTAACTTGATACATTTAACTTTCAAAAGAGTGGGTACAAGTTGTTGCACAATTTAAAATTTTCATCTTGTTTTTGGGGTGCAAATGAGCCCAGCTACTCGAGCTCGACTCGAAAAAAATGCTCGAACGAGCCGAGATTAAACGGGCTCGAGCTTAAAAACAAGCTCGTTTAGTAAACGAGTCCGAGCCCAAGCTTCACATATCGAGCTCGAGCCGGCTCGCGAGCCTAAACGAGCCTTCTGTTTATATATTTTTTATTAATATATTAAATATATATTTAGATATTATTAATAAAATTATGAAATAATAACTAAATTATATATAAAATAATAATTGTAATTAATAAATATTAAGAGTTAAATGTCGTTTTCGTCCCTGTGGTTTGGGTCATTTTGTCAGTTTAGTCCAAAGGTTTCCTTTTTCGTCTGTGGGTCCAAAAAGGTTTCACCATTGCCATTTTAGTCCACTGAGTTAACTTCATCCATTTTTTCTGTTAACGATAAGGGCAATTCGGTCATTTTATATGTAATTATGTGAACTAGAAAGACAATTCGGCCATATAAAATGACTGAATTGTCCTTCTCGTTAACAGAAATAAGGGATGAAGTTAACAAAGTGGACTAAAATGGCAACGGTGAAACATTTTTGGACCCACAGGCAAAAAATGAAACATTTGGACTAAACTGACAAAATACCCAAACCACAGGGACTAAAATGGCATTTAACTCTAAATATTAATTTGCAAATAACAAACAAGCCTAGCTCGAGCTTTCATAAGTTAAAGGAACTCGAGCTCGGGCTCGACTCGACTCGTTTCCACCCCCAATGTTTTTCTTTGATTTTATATTTGGAAAAAAAATAAGTCTATCTTGCCATTTGGTATTTTCGTAATAGAGCCATAGAGGCCTGGACCCGGCTTTATTATATCTAACAAAACCCAACACCCAAGGCAGATTGGGACCATACTGTTGGGTCAATTTACTGGACCGGGGGTTTTTGTTTTCTATATACTCGTCTACATTTAACATTCATAATCATCATTGATCAATCGTCAATTATTCAAAGAAAATTCAAATGTATAGAAAGGAATGTATTAACATTTTAACCTAGTTAGTACTAAAGGACGAAAGGTACAATAAGTTTTCTAAATAAAGGATTATGACTGTAATTATTGAAGTTAAAGGCTATCCATTGCAATTCGATACAAACATAAAGGACGAAAAATGTAATTTACCCTAGAGTTAAATGCATCTAATCTAATCTAAATTATAATAAAAGACTCCAATTAATGCCACGTGGCATTTTCTCCTTCAATCTTAAAATTTTTAATTATGCTTTATTATTTATCATTAATCATTAATAATTCTTATCTTTATTCAAATAAATAATTTTAAATAACGTTTTGATGAAATTTAGTTTAAAAAATCATTATCATCTATATCTCCTATTTATCCCTACTTAATTTTTCAAATTTCAAATAAAAATTGTATCAACAAAGTAATCAACACTAGAAACCCAACCCAAAGAACTTTATTATCTTGGAAGTTTGATGATTACAACAAAAATTGTGAACGAACAGAACAAAAATCACTCACAAACTCTCAACTCTCACACACTAAGATTATCAACACGATAATCTTGTACACCGAATCTCACACAGAAATCCCAGATTCAAGACAAATCTAAGATATGAAACCCTAAGTATTTTAGAGAGAGAAACAAAGAGATGAATGATCTACTGAGAAATGAAAATATGATCGATTATTTTAAAAAAGACCCTAAGTCTTACTGATGTCCACTGATCGAAGCCCAAAGTCTAGCTGCAGTCTCTTTATCAAGCCCAGCTGCAGCCCACTTGTTATACTTGTACAGCCCATCATTTAGCCCATCAGCGACCATTACATGAAATAAAGAAAACAAAAAACAAACCAATAAGTTACAAATATTAAACTGGGAATAATAGGGATCACATGGATTACATGGATTATATATTATATACGTATTTTAACACCCCCGTCAGTTTAATATTTAAACGCATCAAACATGTTAATACCTGCACAAAGATGATTATGCTGCTGTATTAACACCCCTTTCGTAAACAAGTCTGCTAATTGATCTTTAGAATCAATTCCCAAAGGTTTTAACTCATTCTTCGAAATCAATTCTCTTAAAAAGAACAAATCAAGTTCAAAATGCTTAGTCCTATCATGAAAGACAGGATTAGCAGCTATTGACAACGATGCTGAATTGTCACAAAATAAGTTGACTGGCAACTTAACTTCAAAACCCAGTTCCGACAACATATTTTTTAACCACACCAACTCGCAAGCCGCAGCACACATGGATCGATACTCAGCCTTTGCTGAGGACCGAGATACCGTAGATTGCTTCTTACTTTTCCAAGAAACTAAAGAATTCCCTAGAAACACACAAAATCCAGTAATGGACTTTCTTGTTTCTAGACACTTCGCCCAATCAGAGTCTGCATATCCAACTAAATCAAATGCATGCCCTTTACTGAACAACACACCCTTACCAGGCGACTGTTTTAGATAACGTAATAATCTAAATGCAATCTTTAGATGACCTTGAGTAGGAGAATGCATATACTGACTCAAGTAGTGAACTGTGTATGAAATGTCGGGTCTGGTATGAGCAAGATAGATTAACTTGCCAACCAATTTTTGATAACCGGATACGTTATCAAGAACATTGCAATTTTCTTTACACAAATTTACAATAACATGATTTTGCTCTATAGGGTTGTTAACCGGTTTGCATCATGTCATGCCATACTCAGATAACAACTCTAAGCAATACTTCCTTTGTGATAAACAAATACCTTCTTTCACATTTAAAACTTCTATTCCTAAGAAGTATTTTAATTCTCCCAAGTCCTTTATTAGGAATCTGGACTTGAGATTAGCTTTAACGGATTCTATTTCATTAATATTGTTACCAGTTATCACAATATCGTCAACATAAACAAGCAAATAAACAAACACAGTTTTAGTTACTTTATAGAACAACGAATAGTCACATTTGCTTTGACTGAAACCCATATCAAATAAAACATGGACTAATTTTTCGTTCCACATTCTAGGCGCCTGCTTCAGCCCATACAAAGACTTTTTTAGTTTACACACTCTTTTTTCCTCTTTGGAAAAATAACCATCAGGTAGTGACATGTAAACATCTTCATTTAAACTACCATATAAGAATGCATTATTGACATCAAGCTGATATAAACTCCAGCCACGTTCTACAGCTAATGCAATAACACACCTAACGGTAACAAGTTTCACCACAGGTGAAAAGGTTTCGTCAAAATCAACCCCTTGTTGTTGACTATAGCCTTTGGCAACAAGCCTGGCTTTAAACCTCTCAACCTCACCAGTGGATTTAAACTTTATTTTATAAATCCACTTACACCCAACAACACTCCGACCCGGAGGCAACTCCACCAGTTCCCATGTATCATTCCTATCTTAGGTTCTACGATCTTATCTAACACAGAAATAAAACACTTGTGGTCGGCAGCTAAATTAGCATAACTCACAGCCCTTTCCAAACCGTACTTGACCTTTCCCTCAACTATTTATTTTAGTTTTGTAGCCCTAATTTTGGTTGCAATCCTAACTCAGTATTCTTGATTTTGTAGCCCTAATTCGACATTGAACCTGAAATTGAAGAACACATAACTCGAAATCAGCCTTATTCAGCCATATATTGCTATTGTCATATGAATTCAAGAACCATAAAGCCAAAATCAGAGTTGGTGATTTGTCTGATCTTGATAAAGCCCAGCAACTCAGCCCAATCCAGCTTAGAACTTAATAGCCTCACAAAACAACATAAAACATAATATAAGCAAAATACTAGTACAATAGAAAACATATAAAAGTGATGTTTCAACACCCCCCTCACTTTTATAACCAAAACCCAACAACCATGTTTACTCCATTAGCCAAAGAGGTTAAGGGAAACTTACAGTGCATTTTCTTTTTACCAAGACCGATGAAGAAAGTAAACTGTCACCTAGGGTCTATATATAAAAAAAATACAATGAGCGAATTTTTATCTGGTAAAACTCCTCACAGGCGATAGACAACTACAACTTCCCAGCAGTGGAAATTTATTCAAGATCTTCAATAATACACCAAGATTCACAAGAACCCCTAACTGGAGCAAAATCTGTATGATGACGCGATCAGAACTCCATGCAAAGAACTCTTCAAAGTTTAGTGTTCACAATAATCAGAGCATCCTGCACATTCTTTTTAACCAACATTTTTCAAGAAGACTCAAAACCCCAAAAACAAACATATCAAATTTCATGGAACAAAAACTTTAACAATTTATTAATGCAAAGATTACACAAAACCTTACAAGAACAGACACAATCAAACAGATCTACACGACTACACTCAATCTCACGCATACAGATCATCAACATGACGATCTGCTTTAACTCTCAACAAGACTTAACGGACACCACAACCCTGAACAAACAAGATCAAGATACGCCCTAAATCTCAGTTTCAATATGAAACTCTAGAGAGAAACAATGCAATGAGAGAAAAGATAGACCTAAGTCAAGAAAGTATCTGCCATTCTGAAGTATAATTGTTTTAAACTATATAGTTAAGTCAAATCCTTTGCTAATAGAGATGCAAATTTCTGGATGGATCTTAACATTTATATTTCGTTCAATAAAAACGGTTCAAGGACATATATTCATTTTATATAAAAACAAGCCACCTATAATAAAAGACTCCAATTAATGTCACGTGGCATTTTCTCCTTCAATCTTAAAATTTTTAATTATGCTTTATTATTTATCATTAATAATTCTTATCTTTATTCAAATAAATAATTTTAAATAACGTTTTGATGAAATTTAGTTTAAAAAATCATTATCATCTATATCTCCTATTTATCCCTACTTAATTTTTCAAATTTCAAATAAAAATTATAATATACTAATATCATATATTATATTATATTATATAATATACATGTTACATATTATATAGTAACAATCCCAGTTTACTTTATTTTAACTAAAATAATAATTATTTACATAAATTAATTTGATAACAAAAATCAATGTTTATTTTTTTTCTAAATGAATTTAGTGAATTTCTACAAATTACTAAACACTTGAATATAATTGGTCCTCAGATATTTTAATCAAATTGAAAATTAAATTTCAAATAAATATGATAATATTTTAATATCTATACTATACTATGCTATGCTATGTTATGCTATAGTTTAGTTTAGTTTACGTTATTTTAATTAGAGTAAATTGCCAAAATCGTCTCTGAGGTTTGGGCATGTTTGCCATTTTCATTCAAAACAACTTTTTTGTATCGTATAGTCCTTCACTTTTGAGATTTTTTGTCATTTTCATTCAAACGTCTGACTTTTTTGTCAAAATCGTACTTGAGATTTGGGATTTTTTGCCATTGATAACAAAAATCAATGTTTATTTTTTTTTCAAAATTAATTTAGTGAATCTTCCCTCTATAATTTCACAAAAAAACTTTTGTGAGTTAAAACTACTATTTAATTTTGTATAAGTTATAATAGCAACTAGTTGTACACCCGTGTGAACACACGGGTTTGTTTTAATAACGATCGGAATCAAATACTAAAAAACATATTATAATATATTATTTAAATTCTGTGTTTAGTTACATATCTTTATAAAACAATGTTAAAGACAATTTGTTTTAGTGTACATGTTTGATATAGAAATAAGGTAAGTAATTGATAATATTTTGTCGAAAATGAAAGCATGACCTAATTTTATGTTGTCTAATAACTTCTTATATATGACCTTAATTTTTTTTGACACATTGTTAATGTAAAATTCAGTAAAGGTCCATTGTTATTGTATAATTCAATAAAAGGCCTATTCAATTTAGGATATAAATAATCCAATTCGGTAAAACTAAAATTGAACAATAACACAATTCAATAATTGGGCTAAATGTTATTGATCCAATTAACTTTCAGAATTGGCTTGTGGGTTGAAGCCCATTAGAACTGTTCTTTCAAATATAGCCCCTTAATAGATAGTATAGATTACACGTATACAAATTTAAAAATTCAACCTGAGTCATATGACAATGCAGCTAAAGACAATGGTAGTAAAAAATCTTTGACCAAGCTAGTGTATGTTATAAGGAACCAAAAACATATTACAAAACATGAAAACCAAAAGAAAACCATGTAAGGATGAGTCACATGATGTCTAAAATGAACAAAGATAGAAGCTTTACCAACATTATTTCTGAATATGACAATGATAATATTCTCAAATCATTCTTTCTTCTTTTCTTTGACAACTTTGCCTTTGTATGGAGCAACACTATATGCATACATTTGAAATATAGAGAAAAATATCATCTCTAAAGCCACCGGTATGTTTTGAAGTGCTTGCTGAACATGTTTTGTCTAGCCAATAATGTTCAGGCATGAGTATATCCATTGCCGCCAGAATACTTAGCAACACTCCCTGCAAAATCCAAACGATTGCTCGTTATGATTTATGACTTTTTACGAATCGACATAGCCTAGAAAATTCATGACGTAAAATTCATGATGACATAGCCTAGAAAATTCTTGCTTATAGATATATCCAACTTCAGTGTAAATGATCGACATAGCCTAGAAAATTCATGACGTAAAATTCTAGACCGGTGTAAGCTACGCTGAACCTGGAGCGAGCTTTTCAAGCCAGCTTTCTGTTTGACTATTCATTGCCTGTTACTTTATTTTGCCTAATCATTTCCTTATCATAACTCATTTAAGACCTGAATGTGAGTTTAAAACATCTCAAAGCCAAGCAATCATAACTACCCAGCTATTTTTATTTTAAATTTATTTTATGATCTTATCATATCAAGATATTAGACCTTCTAAAGGATTTAACATATATAAAATTTTAACCTACTTAATAAATCGATCGAATATGTAATGAATCGTTATAATAAAAAATGTATGACATTAAAATGCTAATTATTGAAAATGCTCTTGTGAGAATTGATGTTTCATCAATCTTAGCTGCACTATTATAAACTAACTAGTAGAAAACCCGCGCGATGCGGCGGGGGCGACAATTACAACGCGATACTCGTTATTTGTTAGTTTATCAATCCTTCGGTGGGTTCATCCGTGAATTGTGGCAGACAAACCAATTTCTAATATAATTTAAATAGAAAGAAAAAACGCAACGGTACCTACAACTAAAACATTAAAAGAGGTACTTAGAAGTAAACTATTTTACATGGTTGACGAAAACAAAATATCAATATGAGAATTTATGGTACTGGCTCTTTTAACCAAAATTGTCAAACACTTGGATGATAAGGATTCAAATTGAGGTATATTGCAATTATAAATTTGTACGTAAAAAGAATCAAAACCGGCGTATTCAAAGTAGACGCAACATAAGGCTAAATCTTAGTTCTAATGTTCAACCCAAACCCGTTACATTAATTCTTGAAAACGGAATGCGAATACGTAATACAACTAACCACACTGAGTCGTGCGTGTCAAAAGAACAATTTATGTAGTCTTTGAGCACTTGCCCACTTGCATAGTGATGTCTACGTATTGGCATGTATACATCTGCACCAGCAATCAGTTCTCTCTCAATTTCACCTGTCTTCCTTAACGTAAAAAACGGGCTTTCCACACAGCTCACGTCTTGCCTATAGCTTAGTTATAGACTCTGCAACTGGTATCGTATCAAGCACTCCAAAGCTCCTTCTGCAAACCACACATATAATATTCAATCATCAAATAACAATATATTATGTGGTTGTGACGAAACTTTTACATAAAAATTCAAAGGTTTGGCATGGTCACATGTAAATGGGTCTATTTGAACAACGGATTTATTTTCATGCCATCGCTAAATTATATAATAATTTCTGTTGTTTTACCTTGTTTACTGATGTTTGGTATGCTCAAATGTTCCCTGGTTTTTGCACCTCTGACGGCTTACGATAAACCCAACCCTGTCTAGGATGTCCTAAACCAAAAAAAAAAAAAAATTACATGTTTTGTAATCATATACCTTTGTTTTTAGCATCAGTATCGAACTTGATTTTTCTTGATTCCGTGAAGTTGTTGACTTTTGTAATCATAATTAATAAACTAATTATATATTTAAAATCCTAGAAAGGAGGAAGAGAAGTAGTCCAAGGTCAAAGCGTTTGGACCAGTATTAAAAAGGACATGCCTGACCCGTAACAATTTTGACTTGTTACCAACCAGCCTGACCCGCACATATTTGACCCGTCACCCAGCCACCCATTATGCCAATAAGAGGAAATTTCACTTTTTAATCAGTTAATGATTAATCCCTTTTAAAATATGTAAAAAAACCAAAAGGGTATTCACCATCTATGTAATCTATATCAGTGAAACAAAAAGGGAAGAAAAGTTACCATCAGAAAGGGAAGAAAATTTACCATCAGAGAGGGGTCTGTAGACAAGGGAGTTTGCAATATGTTACTACTCGGTTATGGAAGGAACATGTAAATCAGAATAAGACACTCACGCATATTATTCTTAATAATTGTTATATAAAAGGCATATTCTATTATAACTATGGTAAAGAATTAAAAAAAGCGATACAACAGGCCACACTGGAATTAATGACCCGATTTAAATAATAAGATTAGAAGGCTGTATGCATAAAAATATACTTTGAAGAACTTTCAACCTGTCCCCTTTCAGCTAGATATCTTGATTTGACCCATTTGGGATCAAATACAACCCAAACTGACCAATTCATAAGTGTATATATACATACGAAAAACAGAATAAAAAGAAAATATCAACATTGAAACTTCATAAATCTACCTGGAGCCATTGTCACCAAGACCATGCAACCAAACAACCGCTGCTAGGTGCTTCCCTTTTGGCCTCACAACATAAGTCCTTCCGAGACAGCATTACTGCACTTTCTGAGGTTGCATGTATTCACTATGTCATCATCCTATAATTGTTAAAGAAATGAATTAATTTAACAATATTTAATGTGAATGAACGATTTAAGAAGTTTTATGCATATAAAAAAAATTACATGTCATCAAAGTTTCATAGCCACATATCACGACTGGTAATGGAAAATGCCCAATGAACAAAAGAATTTACCATATAAGATATTTCTGTTTATTACTTGATCCATATTCAAGATGCACCAGCTTGAAAATCATACATCGATCTCATCAAAGGATGATTTCGGTTAAATTTCTTAGCTAATGTCAGCATTGAATTCGGAACAACATTACCCGTAGGCCGTACCAGCTCAAAAATCATCCATCAATCTCATCAAAATATACCTACAAACAATCCATCTAAAAGGTTAAATATAAGGAGTTGTAGTTTAATTTTCACTGAAGATAAACAATATTTCCAGTTAAGAAAAACCTTAAACTTACAAAACCAAATTCAAGTCCATGAATATGATTATAGATCAACAAACAGATGGCCTCAATTTAGTAAGTCATGTGCAGAGCAATTACCTCATAGGCTCGTATCTGATGTGAGAAGCTGAAATAAGCTAATCAATGAATGTAAGCATATTCAAATCAGATGGCCTCAATATATCATTTTCCTTAAACATATACAATCCAAATCAAACAAAAAACATCACACTACAACACTTCAAATCAACTTATCAAACAAACCTTTGAGACCAAGAAATTACATGCCTCTCTTTCGGCTTCTGAGCTTCAGCTGTATGATTACAACTACCAGTACTATCTTAAGCTTCCTTCTTCATATTGGAATCTTTCACCGACAAAAATTGTTCCTCCACTACCGCTGTCCCATATGAAGATCCTAATCGGTTCATCATCACTGAAATTATAATTTAAACAAAACGCTCTAAATCAGACACAACTTAAAACAAAATTGAGACTAAATTTCTCATTTTCAACAACAATACCATGAATATTGCACGAAACTATATAGGTCAGACCATAATTTCTTACAATCAAACCCTAGGAATCGAAAGTCTTGGTTTTTCTTCAAATCAAAACAACAAAACACTAAAATTTCAATAAAATTTCACTGGAAATTGATTAAAAGCACCAAAATCATTTAATGGGGAGGATTTGATTGACATTTAAGGATTAGATAATCAAAAGAATCAGAAACCATGAACTGCTGTTGTAACAATGGAAACAAATTTACCTTAATGGAAGGGGAGCATGGTGGCATCTCGCACACATTACCTGTCGGTCTCTAATGAAGATAGCCCTAATTGCTACTTTGTGGATCCTGGCTCCGAATAACTCAAGAGAAACAACTGTTTTTGACGGTGAAGATGATAATCAAAGGAAAGATGCAAGAGATCATAAGTGGTGGTTGAATCCATGGAGTATAGAGGAGAGGGGCGGATTTGTGGAAAAACCGGTAGATTTTTGGGGAATCTGGTAGATTATTCAGGATCTGAAAATACCTAGGGTTGTTTGAAATTTGAAATCACGCCCAAAAGATTTTAGGCGGTGTTTGAAATCTGTAATTGAAAGTTGTGCTTTAAAGCATTGTACATAATGGGTTAAAACTTGTACCTTAAAAAAAGCCTAGTTTTTGTATCGCATTAATCATTTGTACACTAAGGCATTATTATCTATTTGTACCTTTTAATCCGTGCGTCGATATTGAACAAGACAACTACCGAAATGTTGGCTTTAATCAATTGTACATTTACGCATCGGTTATTTGTACTTTATGAACGCACGGCGAAACTAAAAAAGACAACTATCGAAACGTTTAAAAAAATGTGCCGATCGTCATGGTACCTTCGGATTTTTTTAAAACATTACAGGTTGTAAGATATCGTAGGAATACGTTAATGAATTAAAGAGGGGGGGAAGTGTAACTAATTACCCATAATTATGTTAAATGTCAAGTATTTAAATGTAATAGATTGAGGGACTAAAAAATAATTATGGTTTAAAAGACCACTTTACCTTCATTTTAGGGGTTTATTTATAAATAAGGGGGAAGAAGTTCTTAACTTTTGGGAATCCTTCTCTCCTGCATTATAATATAGTATAGATTAGCTCATTCTCATCAAAAGAAAACACAAATCCATTAATCGTGTCCAAAATTATAAGAAATATTTCTCTATAAACATGAATTCAAGTAACAAAAATAAATTCTTAGACTAAATAACTTTGAAATAAAATAACCGCTAAATAATTAATAAAC
Organism: Helianthus tuberosus; assembly: GCA_030545235.1. Taxonomy (NCBI): domain Eukaryota; kingdom Viridiplantae; phylum Streptophyta; class Magnoliopsida; order Asterales; family Asteraceae; genus Helianthus; species Helianthus tuberosus. The sequence goes on from CM060371.1 coordinate 203,078,482, forward strand.
TAGGTAAAGAAAAACTGGTAACATAACTCAAGCCATCATAGACATGTAGATCGATATAGTCTTACCAAAGAGAAAGAAATCTAAACTCTTGTTGGGCATGTACTCATAAATTATACAGACACAGGTCGTATGAAAACATATAAATACCTTATAAACAGGTCCAAAACCACCGTGTCCAAGCTTATTTACGTCTGACAATTCATTTGTGGTTGTTAGTAGGGTAGCAAAGCTGAACACTACCACGTCACCTCCTTTTCTACCGCCCCTTTTGGTATCATTTGAACCTATCAGTTCAAGCAAATGTCACTCCTCTACAATAAAAACCACGACTTAGAATGTGAAATGGATATAAGCTTTAAAAGTAGACCAATATAATGTTAATATCAATATCTATACCTTCCCGTTTACGCTTTCTGTTCTTACAATACCAAAATAAAATGAAGCAAAAGATATCTTTATATAACATAATACCTGACCATGAACGATTCTAACCAACATATGTATTGTCACCACTTTCTCGTCTTTGATAGATCTGATGCTACTCATCTATCGTTGTTAGATCATCGCCATCCACCGAACCCTACCCGTTACTTGTTGTTAGACCATCCTCGTTCTTAGACCATACAAACCGTAGCCATTGCTGAAGCACCAAGAACTTTTTAGGTCATCACGAACGAACTGAAACAAAGAGAAACAGATGTAGATTTCTTTAGATTGCTCCTATTTCTTGATATTCGAAACATCAATAAATCCTTCGTATTAATATTGATACTGTTGAAATTTTATTGAGAATTTCAAATAATGAATTATTATATAACCTTTTGGATCCAGATGCGGAAAAACAAACCTTTGGACGAAAGTCGCAAAAGTGGCCAAACCTCAGGGACGAAAATGGCATTTTACTTTTAAATTTATTTTGGTATTTTAACCCACAAAGTATAAAAAATAGCCGTAAGATTTTAAAAAAATATCATTCATTCAAGGAAACTAATGCAAATGAGTGGTTTTAACGTAATCACCTTACTCTTAAATTTATTTTGGTATTTTAACCCACAAAATATAAAAAATAGCCGTAAGATTTTAAAAAAACATCATTCATTCAAGGAAACTAATGCAAATGAGTGGTTTTAACGTAATCACCTTTCCTGTGTAACCAGCTTGAGCAATGGCTGTCTTGAGCAACTCGAGGCCCTCTTTGTTTTCCTAAATTTCAAAACGACAATATTGTGTTAAACGACGATCAAGAAACCGAAACTAAATGGCACAATGATATATGACAAATTAAAACCATAATTACCTGAATATTAGGGGCAAAACCACCTTCATCACCAACGTTGGTTGCATCCTGGCCATATTTCTTCTTAATAACAGACTGCAAACGCGTGCGAAAGATTAACAATCACAAACAAAGGTACAGATTTAAAGATTTCAAGAAATATGCATAAACCCACCTTTAAATTATGATATACTTCAACGCCCATCTTCATAGCTTCCATAAAAGTCGAAGCACCAGTAGGATTGTAGGAAGAATCATGAATTCCTAAAAAAACGCAACTCAATATCAAGAAACGTTAAGTATATTGAAAAGTGCGTATGTAATAAAGACTTATACCTGCATAGCAAGCTTGTTTCCAACATGTGATCTAAAATTTATTTTGGTATTTTAACCCCCAAAGTAAAAAATAGCTGTAAGATTTTAAAAAAATATCGTTCATCCAAGGAAACTAATGCAAATGAGTGGTTTTAACGTAATCACTGTTTTGGTCAAAAATCAGACGAGGATGATGCAACCAAACTCTTTGTTACGGGGTATGATGCTTGAATTGGTAAACAACAATGAGGATCACTAAGAAATGAATTGCACAGGAGACACAAAGATTTATACGAGGAAAAAGCCCTTGATCAATGTATGATCTCCGGCATAAAAAACCTCGGGTGATGGAAACTACCGATCACCAACTCAAATTAAACAATAATCCTTTTACAACTTCGGATGATAGCGAGCTAAGTACAAGGATCACTATAGTGTATCGTGTAGAAATGTATGAAGAATGCTAAGTGTTTTGCCGAGAGCTGGTGAGTGCAGTTGTACGAGTGTGTGTAGCCAAAAATAGCCAAGTGTTCTAAAAAATAGCTCGCTACCCCCTTAAAATTAGAAAATATCTAGCCTAACTAACTGTCCGCAATTCGTGCCTTCTCCCCACGTTCTCCATAACGTTCACAATGGTCAAGCACGTGCAGAATTGAAGGGAATATGCTCCAGGAATATCGCCATGACCAAGTCCAAGCCGGTATTCCTGCAAAACAATACTGAATTCAAAGTGAACAATCATTAGTATAAGGATCCTTAGGATGATCCATGATCCTGATCCTGAAGTACTTCTGAGGATCACTAATTGTAACAGAAGTAAGGATCACCAAACAGGATAACACTTGAGGATCACATGTCAGTAAGAAATCCTCCCCTAACAATTGCCCCCAAAATATAAGGAGTAATATTGTAAATAAACGAGTTGTATTTTGTCGATCTTATCCGCAACAAACTAACGGATATATAGCCGTTAAGATTGAACTAGCCGTTGGAACCCTGACGTCACTGAGGTGACTTATCCTGCAAAATCATCATTATAAATAGGAGTTAGAGATAGGGATCATTTCACATTTAAATTCAAGAGAGAGACTCCCTTTAAATTTACGTCCGCAGATCAAACAGGTAATCCTCTTCCTCTTCTTCCTTTACATTTTCTTTCTTTGCTCCCTCTTTCTTTACCTTCTTCACAGTCATGATGATGCTACGATCCTCACCGGCTAAGGATCACAAGAAGAACAGTCCTCTTAAAAACCAGGGGATCATCAAAGATTCACCGAAAGAAAGATGCTGCTTCAATGATGCACAGATAGACAGAATTCGCCACTGTTTTCCGGCAAATACCGTTATCATGCCATTTGACCCCACCGTTCTAAGTGATTTCATCTCGGAAACATGGGTAGCTTTTCCGGTAACTCCATTCACCATAGGATACACCTATCCTTTTCCAGCCTTTACCCAATCCTTTTTCTCCCTTACCGGCATCTCCTACATCCAAGCTATGCCGATGATCTGGAGGGTCTTATATACCCTAGAAAGGATCATCGAACAGGAAGGGATTGATTTAGGAATGTCGGAACTGGCAGAGATGTATGATCTCATGACGTTTGGATCCCACCGATATCTGTTTAAGCGAAAACCCAGTGAAGAACATCCCATTTTTAAAGCCACCAAGAACGATACGAACTGGAAACGACGTTTTTTCTTTGTCAGAAGGGATTCTATTCCAAACGGAAAGGATCTACCAAAGAAGTGGTCCACCCATGGTAGGACAGAGGATCCTGAGAAGGATCACCAGATAGTCTCGTTCTTGTGATAGGATCACTAACCCCCTTTTGTTTTATGTTATGCAGCTGTCACTGTTTCACACCTCATACCGTCTCCTGATACTAAGGAAAGGCTTGCTGCTTTTAGAAGGCTCGGTCCTGAAACAAGATCATTCAAGACAATCACCCAGGATTCTCAAGAGGTATCCTCAGGCTCAGTCACCATGTCAAGTAAGTATCCTGTTTTTTGTATAGTTAAAGATTTAAATAAATAGTTAAATAGAAATAGGATAAGGATACTTATCTTGCTTTGAATGTGCAGGTGCTGGAAAATCATCAAGATCTGCTTCCAAATTTAATGTCACTGAGCTTGACACCGTACGATCCTCCAAGAAGAAGCTTCCTGCCAGCCCAACTGCTTCGATCCCCAAGGCACCCGTTAAAGGAAGGGGTGGCAAGAAAAGAAAAGCCTCTGAAGCTGAGGATCTGCAAGGTCTACCCCTGATCTGCCACCAGTTCCTCGAATACTTCAACGATGTAAGGATCCTTGTCCCTGCTTTAGGTATCCAGCTTATTTGAGGATCACCTGTTCCTGAACTGTTCTTTATCTTCTTTTCAGAAATTTGCTGAGATTGAAGACTACGTTGGGCATGTCGAGGAGCAGGACAAGAAGATTGCTGACCTCCAACAAGTCGCATTGCTCAAGGATCTTAAGATTGCTGATCTCCAAAAGGATCTCAAAGATGCCAAAGCTGAAACGGCCAAGGTTCTGATCAATGTTGATTACGAGAAGCATGAGATCACCCAGGATGCTAAAGTCTCTGTTGCCTTAGCGATGTACAAGACCAAATTGCAGATGGCCTTGGAAGCTCAGGATCCTGACTTCGACAGGAGCAACTGGGATGTGGAAGGCTGGAAGGCAAGGCTGGCTGAGCTGGATGACGAGGAGGAGGCTGAGGAGATCCTGACGATCGAGGCTGGAGGCAGTGGCAAGGATCATGGTGGTGAAGCTAGTGGAGCTGGAGATGGTGATGCAGCGAAGGTGTAGGCTGCAGCAATGGGCAATGATGGACACTTCTAGACATAGCCGGAGCCCATTTTTTTAGGTTTGGTGGTAGTTTTTTTTTTATGATGTTTTGGTAAACAATGGTTGGTCTGTACTTGAACAATAGTAATTAGGGTTGAGGATCATGGATGATCCTTTGAACAATAGGTAGGATTACAAATGGTGGAGGGGTCCTCTGTTTGAGGGATGAAGCCATTGTGATCCTGCCGCCTTTGATTTCCTGCACTTGCTATAACCGCATAAACAATGGACACCCATTGCCAACCCATGTGGACGGGCCACGTTTTGCTGGTAGAAACGTGGGTTGGCAATTTTGACAACCTTCGACGGTTAAACTTTTGTTAATAAAATAACTCTAATCTTTTTTGGCTTATCTTGTGTTGTTATCCTTGTTTGTCCTTTTAATTTTCAATTGTTTTGATGTACACTTGTCTGAATAAGAAAAGTTGAACAAATTAGATAAAAAATATTTAGGATATGATCCAGGATCAAATATCCTATAGTTGAAAAATTCCAAAAAGTGGTATATTTTAAGGATCATGAGTTCAGTTGTCAAAGTACAAGGGTTATTCAAATAAACAATGAATAAAATCAAAATAGTTAAGGATCATACCTGGGGATCCAAGTTAGGATCTTAACCCTTAACACTATAACCAGGATAACCATAAGACAAACCTTAGTAAGAAGTAAGGATCAAGGATCCTGGGTTGTTTAACTTCAAAGACCTGAAATAGAACATAACTTGGGACTAAGCCAATATAAGATAAAAGTTAGCAACTGGGGACAAGCCCATGGATAACTGGGGACAAGCCCAAGGATCGTATGTAAACTGGAGTATGGCCCTCACTGGCGACTATCCAAACTTAGTGGCATGAAAATGCCAAACCCTTAGCTAACGTGAAAACGTTAGAAACCTTAAGAACGGATGTATGGTACGTCTACCATTATACGTAGGATCCTAGGTATAGCCAGTACAATGGAATTATCAGCCCCTAAAACGAGTACTGGTCCCACTGCCTTGAACTATACCAGGATCATCGTGCGCTACTGGCGGAACTGGGGTCAAGCCCAAATAACTGGGGTCAAACCCAAGTAACTGGTTGCTTTTGTGAATAACCATCCTTTTGCTAAGAGTAGCTGAACCTTCAAAACTCAGAATCACGTGAAAAGGGGGATAAAGGATGCAGGATCCTTATCCTTATGTGAGAAAGTAAGGAAATGAAATAGTTTGAGATTAGAATGTTACCAAAATGAGGATCATCTGTGCTCTAAGGATCCTTCAAGGATACTTATCATGTGAGAATCATATGTCCTTATCATATGAAGTATTTCTTCAAATGGACAGCATTCCAGGCCCTGTGTATCAAATCACCTTCCATTGTTAGCAATCGATATGCCCCCTTTCCTGCCTCAGCTTCAATCAAGTAAGGGCCTTCCCATTTTGGTGCCAACTTTCCATCAGCAGGATTGGTGGTATTTTGAAATGCTTTCCTCAACACCATGTCACCAATTTGGAACTTCCTGATCCTGACATTTTTGTTGTAAGCACCAGCCATCCTTTGCTGATAACTGGCCATCCTTATCCTTGCCAAATCCCTGATTTCTTCTATAGTATCCAGGTCTTCAATCAAGTTCTCATCATTTGCCTCAGGATCACGAATACTTGTTCTAGCAGTTAGAACCACCATTTCTGTAGGGATCACTGATTCTGCCCCAAATACCAAAGAGAATGGAGTTTGGCCTGTAGCATTCTTAGGAGTTGTCCTATCAGCCCAAAGTACATAAGGTAGTTCTTCTGCCCATTTCCCTTTCTTGGATCCTAGCTTCTTCTTCAAATTGTTGATGATGATCTTATTGGATGACTCTGCCTGACCATTAGCTTGTGGGTGGACTGGTGTTGATGTTATCATCTTAATCCCCCAGCTGTCACAAAAGTTAGTAGTTCTGCCCCCAATAAATTGGGAACCATTATCACATATAATTTCAGAGGGAATACCAAATCTAGTTATAATATTTCTTTTAATGAAGGATATAACTTCCTTTTCTCTGACTTGGGCAAAAGCTTCAGCCTCTATCCACTTGGAGAAGTAATCAGTCATAGCAAGCATGAACACTTTTCCACCAGGTGCCTTAGGAAGCTTACCAACTATATCCATACCCCATCTCATAAATGGCCAAGAGGAGGATATAGGATGCAAAAATTCAGCTGGTTGATGAAGGATATTGCTGTGTCTCTGACAAGGATCACATTTCTTAGCATACTCCACAGCATCTCTCTTCATAGTTGGCCAATAGTATCCTGTCCTCAGGATCCTTGAGAATAATGCCCTGCCCCCAGTGTGGTTTCCACAATCTCCTTCATGGAAGTCTTTTAAAACTTCTTGGATTTTAGGATCCTCAATGCATCTTAAATATGGTCCTGCAAGAGATCGTTTATACAACATATTATTTAAAATTGTGAATTTAGATACCTTAATTTTGAAAGCCCTAGGGTTTTCTCCTGTAGGAATCTCTCCATGTTGTAAGTATCTCATGATTGGGAGGATCCATGATCCTGAATTAGATTGAGTATCCTCACTAGGGATAATTGTAGAATCCTCTCCTATTTCCATAGCCACATGAACCTCGATGGCAGGAGCCAGGATATGGATAATGGGGATACTTATATCCTCCGGGATCTTCAAAGATGATCCTAGATTAGCCAATGCATCAGCTTCTGCATTTTCTTCCCTTGGTACCTGTGTCAAACTAAAGGAAACAAAAGAGAGTGCCAATTCTTTGACTATCTCCAAATATTTGGTTAGCTTTTCACCTTTAACAGCATAGGATCCATTAAAGTGATTAGTGATTAACAAAGAATCTACATGTACCTCAAGATACCTGATCCTCATATGCTTAACAATTTGCAATCCGGCTACCAAGGCTTCATATTCAGCCTCATTGTTAGTAGTTTGGAACTCACAAGCTATAGAGTGGGGTATTATGTCCCCTGTGGCGATTTTAGTAGTATTCCAAGCCATGTTCCTTTGACATTTGAGGATCCATCAGTATAGAGTATCCAAGGATCCTTGGTCTCCTCTAGCTGATGGACTTCTAATTCAGCTTCCTTTTGCAAATCACTACTGAAATCTGCCACAAAGTCAGCTAATGCTTGGGATTTAATGGCTGTCATGGGCTCATATCTTATATCATATGCACTAAGCTTCACTGCCCACTTAGCCATCCTTCCTGACATTTCAGGTTTCCTGAGGACATTCTTAATTGGAAAATTAGTTTTGACAATAATGGCATGAGTTTCAAAATAATGTCTCAATTTAGTAGATGCCATAATTAATGCAAGGATAAGTTTTTCTAAGTGTGAATACCTGGATTCAGCATCAAGTAAACTCTTACTTACATAATAGACAGGATGTTGTGTACCTTCGTGATCCTTAACAAGGATAGCACTTACTGCTTTTGAGGATACCGCAAGATATAAGGATAACACATCTCCTTTTTCTGGTTTCATCAAGGCTGGGGCCGAGGATAGGTAATCCTTAAGAGCTCTTAGGGCACTTTCATGCTTCTCAGTCCACTCGAATTTCTTGTTCTTCCTTAGGATATCATAGAATTCCTTGCACTTTTCTGAGGATTTGGATATGAATCTGTTTAAAGCTGCAATCCTGCCTGTTAACCTCTGAACATCCTTAGCATTGACAGGGGACTTGATGTTCACTATAGCTTTGATTTGTTCTGGATTGGCTTCAATGCCTCTTTTTATCACCATATATCCTAAGAATTTACCTGCTTTAACACCAAAGTGACATTTTGAAGGATTAAGTTTCATGTTATATTTGTCAAGGATATTGAATGCTTCCTCCAAGTCCCTTAGGTGATCCTCAGCCTTTTTGGATTTTACGACCATATCGTCTATGTAAACCTCCATAGTTTGTCCAATCTGATCCTTGAACATCATATTCACTAGCCTTTGATAAGTTGCACCTGCATTTCTTAGTCCAAATGGCATAGCAATATAACAGTATATACCAGTTGGAGTCATAAAGGCTGTATCCTCTTGATCGGATGGTTCCATCTGAATTTGTTGAAATCCAGATGAAGCATCCATAAAAGTTAACAGTTCATGACCCGCAGTTGCATCCACCATGGAGTCAATGTGGGGTAATGGGAAAGGATCCTTGGGACATGCCTTATTTAAATCAGTGAAATCGACACATACCCTCCACTTTCCGTTTTTCTTTTGAACAACAACCACATTGGCCAACCATCTTGGATACTTGACCTCTCTAATCATACCTGCTCGGAGTAATTTCTCTACCTCCTCCTGGATAATGGCATTTCTTTCTGGTGCAAATTTCCTCCTCTTTTGATGGATTGGTTTGAAGGACCTATCAATGCCAAGTTTGTGAGTGATTATATCTTTAGATATACCTGTCATGTCTTCGTGTTTCCATGCAAAGGTAGTCTTTCTCCTTTTGAGGAAGGATATGAGGTCTTCCTTCATTTTGCCAAGGATCCCTGATCCTATATAAACTTTAGATTCAGGATCATCAGGATCCATAAGGATTTCTACTACATCCTGTTCTCTTGCCTCCAAGACATCCCTTGGAGGATGCTTTAATTGCTATTGCTCCCTTGACTTTGAGGCTGGTTTCATTGATGAGGTGTAGCAGTTCTTAGCTTCTTGCTGATCACTATCAATCTTCACTATTCCCCAAGGACTAGGAAGCTTCACACATTGATGATAAGTGGATGGGACTGCCTTCATGTCATGTATCCAAGGCCTGCCAAGGATAACATTACAACAAGATAAACAGTCAATTACACAAAATTTTTGATAAGAATGTAAGCCTTCGATATAGATTGGGAGTTTAATGCCCCCAGAGTATTCTTAGTCTCGCCACTGAATCCCACGAGTACAGAGGATCTTGGTATGATGTCGGATTCAGGAATATTCATCTTCTTAAGGACATCAAGCTGGATAATGTTCACAGAGCTTCCTCCATCTATAAGGATCCTGCGAACAAAATGGTTAGAAATAAAAAGAGTAATAACCAAACCATCATGATGAGGATCCTGAATGTCAACACGATCATCCTCATCAAAAGTTATGATTTTTCCTTCGGAGACACTGGATGTTCGAATGGGTCTATCTCCATTATCCATCTTGGTTTCCTTCGCATGTCTTTTAGCTGCAGAGAAGGATGTTCCACAAATGTCTGATCCTCCGGAAATGAAGTTTATAACTTGTGCATCTGCTGGAGGGGCTGGAGCTTTCTCTGGGATCCTTTCAGGATCCTGAGTCCTTGACTTCTTTCTCCCCAATAATTCTTTCAAGTGCCCCTTGCTCAACAAGTATCCAATTTCTTTTCTCAGTGCGATGCATTCTTCTGTGAGATGCCCAAAATCTTCATGATATGCACACCACTTTGACTTATCTTTGGTCGCAGCTGGTCTGTCATTTTTCCTGGGCCATCTAGCTTTATCACCTAAATTCTGCATCGCAAGGATTAGTTCATTGTTATCAACAGAAAAACAATATTCAGAAATTGGAGGATAATCCTCATCATCCTCTTCTTGTTCAACAGCATGCACATTCTGGTTATCAGATTTGTTATAGGATCTGAACTTGTTGTTCTTGAATGAGGATCCTAGCTACTCTTGCTTTGAGGATCCTGCTAACCTCTCCTGGATCCTTTTGTCATCCTCTAGCCGGATGAACCTAAGGGCCCGGGTTCTTACTGTTAGGGGAGGATTTTCTAACAATTAGTGATCCTTACTCGTTATCCTAATTAATGATCCTTTCTTCTGTGACAGATAGTGATCCTCAGAAGAGCTTCAGGATCAGGATCATGGATCACTTTAAGGATCCTCGTACTGACGATTGTTTGTTTGTGTTTTGTATTGCTTCGCAGGAGTTACGAGCTTGACTTGGTCTTGGCAACGTTACTATGGAATATTCCACGGGTATTTCGCACACGTTTGACTGGAAATGGACGTTGTGGAGAACGTGGAAGCTTGGCACAAAAGTCGGATAGTTAGTTATTGTAGTTAACTTCTATTTTTATAGGGGTGACGAGCTAGAATTAGAAGACTTAGTCATTTTTTCAGCTACACACACTCTCATACAACCGCACACTTGAAGCTCTCGATGAACACATATTAGTTTTCACTCACTTTTACACATTTCATATTAGTGATCCTTGTACCTAGCTCGTCATTATCCGAAGTTGTAAACATTTATTGATTTATTTGAGCTTGGTGATCGGTAGTTTCCATCACCCGGGGTTTTTTGTGCCGGAGATCAACTCTTGATCAAGGGCTTTTTCCCCGTATAAATCCTTGTGTCGTTTGTGCAATTTACCTTGAAGTGATCCTTATCATTGTTCGACATTTCAAGCATCATACCCCGTAACAGAGAGTTTGGTTGCATTATCCTCATCAGATTTTTTGACCAAAACAGTTTGGCGCCCACCGTGGGGCAATTGGTGCTTCATTCTTAGAAAAATTCGTATTTCTGTGCTCATTTCAATTCACTACAACCGAGTAAATGGCTTCCTCAGCGAAGAATGCTTCAAATTTGATGCCCTCATTCAGTTCTTCACAAGGCGTTCCTCCTTTGCCTCCACCACCTTCTGGACCCCAGAAGAATGCTGCGAAGAAACCAACTCCTATTTTCTCAAAACCACCTACTTCTTCTGTTTCAACTAATCCTACTACTAATGATCTCTATGCCTTGATTTTGCAGATGAGGAATCATGCACAAGAGCAGGATAAGACCAACGAAAGGATCCTCCAGGAGATTGACGAAATCAAGAAACAGAAGAAAACGGCAGAGGATCGTTCCCCACTGATACCAGATCTTTGAATTTTGATACTCCGGTGATTACTTCTCAGCCATCAGTGGTTCCGGATGTTCAATATGTGGGTGGACCAAAAGGAGTGCACTACGGAACAACAACAGTGACCCAGGCATTAGGTCCATACTTCCAGCCGGCAGGGTCCTATCCTCAGCATATGGGATCCTTCATGACTTCAGGAGGATATTCAGGAGCGCAGCAGATTCAAGGATCCTCCTTTGTTCCAGGATCATCCCAGGTTCAAGGATCCTCCTTTGTTCCAGGATCATCCCAGGTTCAAGGATCCTCCTTTGTTCCAGGATCATCCCAGGTTCAAGGATCCTCCTTTGTTCCAGGATCATCCCAGGTTCAAGGATCCTCCTTTGTTCCAGGATCACCCCAGGTTCAAGGATCCTCCTTTGTTCCAGGATCATCCCAGGTTCAAGGATCCTCCTTTGTTCCAGGATCATCCCAGGTTCAAGGATCCTCCTTTGTTCCAGGATCGTCCCAGTTTCAGGGATCCTTCCAGATGCCAGGATCCTTGAGGAGTTTGCAAACAGGAAGTTCAGATGTCCATCAGGGAGATTTTATTCCAATGCAGACCAATGCTTCTACTGGTCCCTCGATCATTCCAGAGCCCCAACAATATGGATTAACATCCATTCTTCCTAACTTGAATCCAATGGGAGGTAACACTTTTAATAATTCTTATACTACTAACCATGGTCTTATGCAGGATCCAGGTATCAATCATGCCATGGCCAGAGAATTGCAAAAGCTAAAGGATGTGATATCAAGTGTTCCGGGAGTGGTCAAACCTATCCCAGAGATTGCAGATGGGAGCCACAAGATATCTCGTTTTGCACCACCAATCTGTGATGCTAAGATACCCAAGAGGTTCCATGTGCCAACAATGAAGCTGTATGATGGTTCGACGGATCCTGAAGAACACATAGCACAATACAGGGAGAGGATGGAGATCAATCCAATCCCAGAAAGGTTAAAGGAAGCATGCCTATGCAAGGGATTCGGATCCACTCTTACTGGATCAGCTCTCAAATGGCTGCTAAGTCTTCCCCCCTACTCTATTACCTCATTTGCTAATCTAGTTAACTTGTTTAATAATCAGTTTTCTTGTAGTAGAAAATTTGAACGATTAACTAGTGATCTGTATAGGATAACCCAGGGTCATAATGAATCATTAAGGGATTACATTACCAAATTCAGTAAAGAATCCTTAGACATTCCCAACTTAGATATAGCCACGGCTGTTGAGGCCTTTAAAATGGGATTGCTTAGGGATTCGTTGTTCTATGATGATCTTGTTATGACACCATGCAGGAACTTAGATGAGGTAAGAACCCGGGCACTTAGGTTCATTCGGCTAGAGGATGACAAGAGGATCCAGGAGAGGTTAGCAGGATCCTCAAAGCAAGATAAGCAAGGATCCTCATTCAGGAACAACAAGTTCAGATCCTACAACAGATCTGATAACCAGAACGTGCATGCTTTTGATCAAGAAGAGGATGATGAGGATTATCCTCCAATTTCTGAATATCGTTTTTCTGTTGATAACAATGAACTAATCCTTGCGATGCAGAATCTAGGTGATAAAGCTAGATGGCCCAGAAAGAATGATAGGCCAGCTGCAACTAAGGATAAGTCAAAGTGGTGTGCATACCATGAAGATTTTGGGCATCTCACAGAAGAATGCATTGCACTAAGAAAGGAAATTGGATACTTGTTGAGCAAGGGGCATCTAAAAGAGTTGTTGGGAAGAAAAAAGTCAAGGACTCAGGATCCTGAAAGGATCCCTGAGAAGGCTCCAGCCCCTCCATCAGATGCACAAGTAATAAACTTTATTTCTGGAGGATCAGACATTTGTGGCACATCCTTCTCAGCAGCTAAAAGGCATGCAAAGGAAACTAAAATGGATAATGGAGAAAGAGCCGTTCGAACATCATGTGTCTCCGAAGGAAAAGTCATAACCTTTGACGAGGATGATCGTGTTGATATCCAGGATCCTCATCACGATGGTTTAGTTATTACTCTTTTCATTTCTAACCATTTTGTCCGCAGGATCCTTATAGACGGAGGAAGTTCAGTGAACATTATCCAGCTTGATGTTCTAAAGAAGATGGGTATCCCTGAATCAGATATCATACCAAGATCCTCCGTGCTCGTAGGATTTAGTGGCGAAACTAAGAATACTCTGGGGGACATTAAACTCCCAATATACATCGAAGGCCTACACTCTTATCAAAAATTTTGTGTTATTGACTGTTTATCTTGTTGTAATGTTATCCTTGGCAGGCCCTGGATACACGATATGAAGGCAGTCCCATCTACCTACCATCAATGTGTGAAGCTCCCTAGTCCTTGGGGAATAGTGAAGATTGATAGTGATCAGCAGGAGGCTAAGAATTGCTATACTTCATCGATGAAACCAGCCTCGAAGTCAAGGGAGCAATAGCAATCAAAGTATCCTCCAAGGGATGTCTTGGAGGCAAGAGAGCAGGATGTGGTAGAAATCCTCATGGGTCCTGATGATCCTGAATCCAAAATCTATATCGGATCAGGGATCCTTGGCGGTATGAAGGAAGACCTCATATCCTTCCTCAAAAGGAGAAAGACTACCTTTGCATGGAAATATGAAGACATGACCGGTATATCTAAAGATGTGATCACTCACAAACTTGGCATTGATAGGTCCTTCAAACCTATCCATCAAAGGAGAAGAAAGTTTGCACCGGAAAGAAATGCCATTATCCAGGAAGAGGTAGAGAAATTGCTCCGGGCAGGTATGATTAGAGATGTCAAATATCCAAGATGGTTGGCCAATGTGGTTGTTGTTCAAAAGAAAAACGGAAAGTGGAAAGTGGAGGGTATGTGTCGATTTTACCGATTTAAATAAGGCATGTCCCAAGGATCCTTTCCCATTACCCCACATTGACTCCATGGTGGATGCAACTGCGGGTCATGAACTGTTAACTTTTATGGATGCTTCATCTGGATTTCAACAAATCCAAATGGAACCATCCGATCAAGAGGATACAGCATTCATGACTCCAACTGGTATATACTGCTATATTGCTATGCCGTTCGGACTAAGAAATGCAGGTGCAACGTATCAAAGGCTGGTGAATATGATGTTCAAGGATCAGATTGGACAAACTATGGAGGTTTACATAGATGATATGGTGGTAAAATCCATAAAAGCTGAGGATCACCTAAGAGACTTGGAGGAAGCATTCGATATCCTTGACAAATATAACATGAAGCTTAATCCTTCAAAATGTCACTTTGGTGTTAAAGCAGGTAAATTCTTAGGATATATGGTGACGAAGAGAGGCATTGAAGCTAGCCCGAAACAAATCAAAGCAATAGTGAACATCAAATCTCTGGCCAATGCTAAGGATGTTCAAAGGCTAACAGGCAGGATAGCAGCTTTGAACAGATTTATATCCAAATCCTCATAAAAGTGCAAAGAATTCTTTGATATCCTAAGGAAGAACAAGAAATTTGAGTGGACTGAGAAGCATGAAAATGCTTTAAGAGCCCTCAAAGATTATCTATCCTCAGCCCCGGCCTTGATGAAACCAGAAAAAGGCGATGTGCTATCCTTATATCTTGCAGTATCCTCAAAAGCAGTAAGTGCGGTCCTTGTTAAGGATCATGAAGGTACACAACATCCTGTCTATTATGTAAGTAAAAGTTTACTTGATGCTGAATCCAGGTATTCACACCTTGAAAAGCTTATTCTTGCATTAATTATGGCATCTACTAAGTTGAGACACTATTTTGAAACTCATGTTATTGTTGTTAAAACTAATTTTCCAATTAAGAATGTCCTCAGGAAACCAGAGATGTCAGGAAGGATGGCTAAGTGGGCAGTGAAGCTAAGTGCATATGATATAAGATATGAGCCTAGGACAGCCATCAAATCCCAAGCATTAGCCGACTTTGTGGCTGATTTCAGTAGTGATTTACAAAAAGAAGCTGAGTTAGAAGTCCAGCAGTTAGAGGAGACTAAGGATCCTTGGATACTCTATACTGATGGATCCTCAAATGTTAATGGCACAGGGCTTGGAATACTACTAAAATCGCCACAGGGGGACATAATACCCCACTCTATAGCTTGTGAGTTCCAAACCACTAACAATGAGGCTGAATATGAAGCCTTAATTGCTGGTTTGCAAATTGCTAAGCATATGGGGATCAGGTATCTTGAGGTACATGTAGATTCATTGTTAATTACAAACCACTTTAATGGATCCTATGCTGTTAAAGGTGAAAAGCTAACCAAATATTTAGAGATAGTCAAAAGTTTGGCACTCTCTTTTGTTTCCTTTATTTGACACAGGTACCAAGGGAAGAAAATACAGAAGCTGATGCATTGGCAAACTTAGGATCATCTTTGAAGATCCCGGAGGATATCAAGATCCCTATTATCCATATCCTGACCCCGGCTATCGAGGATCATGTGGCTATGGAGATAGGAAATGATTCTGCAATTATCCCTAGTGAGGATACTCAATCCCATTCAGGATCATGGATCTCACCAATTATGAGATACTTACAACATGGAGAGATTCCTACAGGAGAAAACCCTAGGGCTTTCAAATCTAAGGTATCTCAATTCACAATTTTAAATAATATGTTGTATAGACGATCTCTTGCAGGACCATACTTGAGATGCATTGAGGACCCTGAAATCCAAGAAGTTTTAAAAGACTTCCATGAAGGAGATTGTGGAAACCACACTGGGGGCAGGGCATTATTCTCAAGGATCCTGAGGACAGGATACTACTGGCCAACCATGAAGAGAGATGCTGTGGAATATGCTAAGAGATGTGATCCTTGTCAGAGACACAGCAATATCCTTCATCAACCAGCTGAATTATTGCATCCTATATCCTCCTCTTGGCCATTTATGAGATGGGGTATGGATATAGTTGGCAAGCTCCCTAAGGCACCTGGTGGAAAAGTGTTCATGCTAGCTATGACTGATTACTTCTCCAAGTGGATAGAGGCTGAAGCTTTTGCCCAAGTCAGAGAAAAGGAAGTTATATCCTTCATTAAAAGAAATATTATAACTAGATTTGGAATTCCTTCTGAAATTATATGTGATAATGGTTCCCAATTTATTGGGGGCAGAACCACTAACTTTTGTGACAGCTGGGGGATTAAGATGATAACATCAACACCAGTCCACCCACAAGCTAATGGTCAGGCAGAATCATCCAACAAGATCATCATCAACAATTTGAAGAAGAAGCTTGGATCCAAGAAAGGGAAATGGGCAGAAGAACTACCTTATGTGCTTTGGGCTGATAGGACAACCCCTAAGAATGCAACTGGTCAAACACCATTCTCTTTGGTATTTGGGGCAGAATCAGTGATCCCAACAGAAATGGTGGTTCCAACTGCTAGAACAAGTACTCGTGATCCTGAGGAAAATGATGAGAACTTGGCTCAAGACCTGGATACTATTGAAGAAATCAGGGATCTGGCTAGGATAAGGATGGCCAGTTATCAACAAAGAATGGCTGGTGCTTATAACAAAAATGTCAGGATCAGGAAGTTTCAAGTTGGAGATATGGTATTAAGGAAAGCATTTCAGAATACCACCAATCCTGCCGATGGAAAATTGGCTCCAAAATGGGAAGGCCCTTATTTGATTGAAGCTGAAGCAGGAAAGGGGGCATATAGATTGCTAACCATGGAAGGTGATTTGCTACCAAGAGCTTGGAATGTTGTCCACTTGAAGAAATATTTCATGTGAGTAGGATCCTCTTGGCACAGATGATCCTTATGTTAGGAGTATCCTCGAAGGATCCTTAAAGTATCAGTGATCCCTACTTCGGTAATGTCCTAACCTTGAACTATTTCATTTCTTTATTTTCTCATATAAGGATAAGGATCATGTGTCCTTTATCCATCTCTCACGTGATCTCAAGTGTTGAAAGTTCAGGTATCCTTAGCATAACATTGGTTATCTGCAGAAGCAATCCGTTCCTTGGATTTGACCCCAGTTATTTGGGCTTGACCCCAGTTCCGCCTGTAGCGCATGATGATCCTGGTATAGTTCAAGGCAGTGGGACCAGTACTCGCTTTAGGGGCTGATAATTCCATTGTACTGGCTATGCCTAGGATCCTACGTATAATGGTAGACGTACCATACATCCGTTCCTAAGGTTTCTAACGTTTTCACGTTAGCTAAGGTTTCTAACGTTTTCACGTTAGCTAAGGTTTTGGCATTTTCATGTCACTAAGTTTGGATAGTCGCCAGTTAGGGCCATACTCCAGTTCACATACGATCCTTGGGCTTGTCCCCAGTTATCCTTGGGCTTGTCCCCAGTTATCCTTGGGCTTGTCCCCAGTTATCCTTGGGCTTGTCCCCAGTTGCTAACTCTTTTCTTATATTGGCTTAGTCCCAAGTTATGCTCTATTTCAGGTCCTTGAAGATAAGCAACTAGGGATCCTTGATCCTTACTTCTTTCTAAGGTTTATTTTGTAGTTATCCTGATTATGGTTAGGATCCTAACTTGGATCCTCGGGTATGATCCTTAACTGTTTTGATTTTATTCATTATTCATTTGAATAACCCTTATACTTGACAACTGAACTTGGAATTCTTAAACTATACCACTTTTTAGAACTTATCAGTTATGGGATATGTGGTCCGTGATCATATCCTAAACTTTTTGGATATCTTTTTTAATTTTTCAAGGCTTGATAAGTATAAACGGAATAAACATTACAACAGTTGGAAAGTAAGATATTAAAAAGGATAACAACACAAGATAAGCGACGAAAGGTTAAGATTTTATTTATTAACAAAAGGCTAACCCTTAAAAGGTTGTCAAAATTACCTGCCCCGAGCTTCTACCAGCAAAACGTGGACCGTCCGCTGGGGTAGGTAAAGGGTGTCCATGATAATAAGTTCAAAAGGTAGTGCAGGAATATAAAGGCGGCAGGATCACAATGGCTTCATCCCCTAAACAGATGATCCCTCCACCAATTGCAATCCTGCCTATTGTCCAAAGGATCATACATGATCCTTAATCCTAACGACTATTGTTCAAGTACAAACCATTAATTTGTTTAACATCACAACCACAAAAAACTACTACCAAATTTAAAAATTGGGCTCCGGCTGCGTCTAGGAATGTCCATCATCGCCCAATTGTGCAGCCTACACCTTTGCTGCATCCTCTTCCCCTCCAGCTGCGGTATCCTTCATCAGATCCTTCCCACTACCTCCAGCCTCGATCGCCAAAACTTCCTCAGCTTCCTCATCGTCTTCAAGATCAGCTAACCTTGCTTTCCAGCCCTCAACATCCCAGCTGCTTTTGTCAAAGTTAGGATCTTGAGCTTCCTGGGCCATCTTCAATTTAGTTTGATACATTGTGATGGCAGCAGAGACCTTAGCATTTTCTATGAGATCATGCTTCTCATAGTCAAGGTCAATCAGAAGTTTAGCCGTCTTAGTCTTGGCATCTTGGAGTTCCTTCTGAAGATCAGCAATTGCAAGGTCCTTAAGCACTGCAACCTGTTGCAAATCAGCAATCTTCTTGTCCTGATCCCCGACATTCCCCACATAGTCCTCAATCTCAGTGAATTTCTGCAAAAGAGATAAAGGATAAGGTCAGGACCGAGTGATCCTCAAATCAGCAGGATATATTAGCAGGATATATCAGCAGGATATGCCAGCAGGATATACAGGCAGATACGGTGATCCTTACATCATTGAAGTACTCGAGGAATTGGTGACGGATCAGAGGCAGACCCTGCAAATTCTCACCCTCGGAGGTCTTTCTCTTTTTGCCACCCTTTCCTTTAATGGGTGCCTTGGGAATGGAGATGCTAGGACTGGTAGTGGCCCTCTTCTTCCTGGATCGAACAACATCAAGGTCAGCTGTGTTGAACTGGGATACAGGCTTGGCAGATTTTCCGGCACCTACACATTCAAAGCAAGATAAGTATCCTTATCCTATTTCAATTTACTTATTTATTTTAATATTCAAACTATGCAAAAGGCAGGATACTTACTCGACATGGTGATGGAACCTGAGGATACTTCTTGTGAGTCTTGGGTGTCTATCTTGAATGTCCTTGTTTCAGGATCAAGCTTCCAAAAAGCAGCAAGCCTATCCTTGGTTGCAGGTGTCGTGATGATGTGTGAAACAGAAATAGCTGCGTAACACAAGACAAAAAGGGGTTAGTGATCTTCATACAAAAACAAGACTACCTGGTGATCCTTCTCAGGATCCTCTGGCCTACCATGGGTGGACCATGTCTTTGGTAGATCCTTTCCATTTGGAATGGTATCCCTCTTGACAAAGAAGAAGCGACGTTTCCAATTTGTGTCATTCTTGGTGACTTTAAGAAGGGGGTGTTCTCCGCCGGGTTTTCGTTTGAACAAATAACGATGAGAATCAAAAGTAGTGAGATCATACATCTGTGTCAGCTCTGACATTCCTAAATCAATGCCTTCCTGCTCGATGATCCTCTCCAGGGTATACAAAACCCTCCAAATCATCGGCATAGCTTGGATGTAAAAGATGCCGGTAAGGGAAAAGAAGGATTGTGTAAATTCTGGGAAAGGATAGGTGTATCCTATGGCGAATGGAGTAACTGGAAAGGCAACCCATGTTTCTGAAACATAGTCGCTCAGAATAGTAGGATCGAAGGGTTTGAAAAAGGCACTCGCCGGAAAGCAGTGACGAATCTTATCTATTTGAGCATCGTTAAAGTAGCACCTCTCATGTGTGGAGTCTTTGATGATCTTTTGACTCTTCAAGGGACTATCCTTCTGGTGATCCTTGGCGGGGGAGGACCGGAGCATCATTCTTGAAGAGACGATAATAAAATAAGAAAAACAGAGCAAGAGAAGGAAGAAGATGAAGAGAGGATACCTGTTTATCTTCGGAATTCAGTTATAAAGGGAGTCTTTCTGAAATTTTAAATGCATTTGATCCTATCTCTATCTCCTATTTATAATCATGATCGTGCAGGGTTGTCACTTCTGTGACGTCATGGTTGCAACGGCTAGTTCAACAATAACGGCTATATTTACGATAGTTAGTTACGGATAAGATCAGGAAAACATAACTCGCTCATTTTACATATTACTCCTTATATTTTGGGGGCAATTGTTAGGGGAGGATTTTCTAACAATTAGTGATCCTTACTCGTTATCCTAATTAATGATCCTTTCTTCTGTGACAGATAGTGATCCTCAGAAGAGCTTCAGGATCAGGATCATGGATCACTTTAAGGATCCTCGTACTGACGATTGTTTGTTTGTGTTTTGTATTGCTTCGCAGGAGTTACGAGCTTGACTTGGTCTTGGCAACGTTACTATGGAATATTCCACGGGTATTTCGCACACGTTTGACTGGAAATGGACGTTGTGGAGAACGTGGAAGCTTGGCACAAAAGTCGGATAGTTAGTTATTGTAGTTAACTTCTATTTTTATAGGGGTGACGAGCTAGAATTAGAAGACTTAGTCATTTTTTCAGCTACACACACTCTCATACAACCGCACACTTGAAGCTCTCGACGAACACATATTAGTTTTCACTCACTTTTACACATTTCATATTAGTGATCCTTGTACCTAGCTCGTCATTATCCGAAGTTGTAAACATTTATTGATTTATTTGAGCTTGGTGATCGGTAGTTTCCATCACCCGGGGTTTTTTGTGCCGGAGATCAACTCTTGATCAAGGGCTTTTTCCCCGTATAAATCCTTGTGTCGTTTGTGCAATTTACCTTGAAGTGATCCTTATCATTGTTCGACATTTCAAGCATCATACCCCGTAACAGAGAGTTTGGTTGCATTATCCTCATCAGATTTTTTGACCAAAACACTTACCTCATCTAGATTCCTGCATGGTGTCATAACAAGATCATCATAGAATAATGAATCCCTAAGCAATCCCATTTTAAAGGCTTCAACAGCCGTAGCTATATCCAGGTTAGGAATATCTAAGGATTCTTTACTAAATTTAGTGATATAATCCCTTAATGATTCATTATGACCTTGGGTTATCCTATACAGATCACTAGTTAAACGCTCAAATTTTCTACTACAAGAAAACTGGTTATTAAATAGGTTAACTAGATTAGCAAACGAGGTAATAGAGTAAGGGGGAAGACTTAGCAGCCATTTAAGAGCCGATCCAGTAAGAGTGGATCCAAATCCCTTGCACAGACATGCTTCCTTTAACCTTTCTGGGATGGGATTGATCTCCATCATTTCCCTGTACTGTGCTATGTGTTCTTCAGGATCTGTTGAACCGTCATACAACTTCATGGTAGGCACATGGAACCTCTTGGGTATCTCAGCATCACAGATTGGTGGTGCAAAACGAGATATCTTGTGGCTCCCATCTGCAATCTCCGGGATAGGCTTGACCACTCCTGGGACACTTGATATCATATCCTTTAACTTTTGCAATTCTCTGGCCATAGCATGATTGATACCTGTATCCTGCATAAGGCCATGGTTAGTGGTATAAGAATTATTGAAAGTGTTACCTCCCACTGGGTTCAAATTAGGAAGAGTGGATGTGACTCCATATTGTTGGGGCTCTGGAATGACCGATGGACCAGTAGAAGCAATGGTCTGCATTGGAATAAAATCTCCCTGATGGATATCGGAACTCCCTGATTGCAAACTCCTTAAGGATCCCGAAATCTGGAAGGATCCATGAAACTGAGAGGATCCTTGAACCTGCGAGGATCCTGGGACGTAGGAAGATCCTTGAACCTGAGAGGATCCTGAAACATAGGAGGATCCTTGAACCTGGGAGGATCCTTGGAACTGAGAGGATCCTTGAACCTGGGAGAATCCTGGAACATAGGAGGATCCTTGAACCTGGGAGGATCCTTGTAACGGCCAAAACCCTTGAATCTGCTGCGCTCCTGAGTATCTTCCTGAGCTTACGAAGGATCCTATATGCTGAGGATGGGATCCTGCTGGTTGGAAGTGTGACCCTGAAGCCTGAGTCATTGCTGATGATCCGTAATGCACTCCTTTTGGTCCTCCCACATATTGAATGTCTGGAACCACTGAAGGCTGAGAAGTTATAACCGGAGTATCGAAATTCAAAGATCTGGGCATCAGTGGGGAATGATCCTCTGCCGATCTCTTCTGTTTCTTGATGTCTCCAATTTCTCTAAGAATCCTTTCATTGGTCTTATCCTGCTGCTGTATATGCTCCTTCATCTGCAAAATCAGAGTAAACAAGTCACTAGTACTGGGAGTATAAGAAGCAGAAGAAGTTGGAGGTTTTGAGAAAATGGGAGTTGGTTTCTTCTCGGCATTTTTCTGAGGTCCAGAAGGTGGTGGAGGCAAAGGTGGAATGCCCTGGGATGAATTGACTGCAGACATCGCACTGGAGGTGTTCTTTGACGATGAAGCCATCTGCTTGGATGTAACGAACCGAAATGATCACAAAAATGAGAATTTCTTAGGAATGAAGCACCAATTGCCCCATGGTGGGCGCCAAACTGTTTTGGTCAAAAATCAGACGAGGATGATGCAACCAAACTCTTTGTTACGGGGTATGATGCTTGAATTGGTAAACAACAATGAGGATCACTAAGAAATGAATTGCACAGGAGACACAAAGATTTATACGAGGAAAAAGCCATTGATCAATGTATGATCTCCGGCATAAAAAACCTCGGGTGATGGAAACTACCGATCACCAACTCAAATTAAACAATAATCATTTTACAACTTCGGATGATAGCGAGCTAAGTACAAGGATCACTATAGTGTATCGTGTAGAAATGTATGAAGAATGCTAAGTGTTTTGCCGAGAGCTGGTGAGTGCAGTTGTACGAGTGTGTGTAGCCAAAAATAGCCAAGTGTTCTAAAAAATAGCTCGCTACCCCCTTAAAATTAGAAAATATCTAGCCTAACTAACTGTCCGCAATTCGTGCCTTCTCCCCACGTTCTCCATAACGTTCACAATGGTCAAGCACGTGCAGAATTGAAGGGAATATGCTCCAGGAATATCACCATGACCAAGTCCAAGCCGGTATTCCTGCAAAACAATACTGAATTCAAAGTGAACAATCATTAGTATAAGGATCCTTAGGATGATCCATGATCCTGATCCTGAAGTACTTCTGAGGATCACTAATTGTAACAGAAGTAAGGATCACCAAACAGGATAACACTTGAGGATCACAGGTCAGTAAGAAATCCTCCCCTAACAATCACCTTTCCTGTGTAACCAGCTTGAGCAATGGCTGACTTGAGCAACTCGAGGCCCTCTTTGTTTTCCTAAATTTCAAGACGACAATATTGTGTTAAACGACAATCAAGAAACCAAAACTAAATGGCACAATGATATATGACAAATTAAAACCATAACTACCTGAATATTAGGGGCGAAACCACCTTCATCGCCAATGTTGGTTGCATCCTGACCATATTTCTTCTTAATAACAGACTGCAAACGCGTGCGAAAGATTAACAATCACAAACAAAGGTGCAGATTTAAAAATTTCAAGAAATATGCTTCAACCCACCTTTAAATTGTGATATACTTCAACGCCCATCTTCATAGCTTCCATAAAAGTCGAAGCACCAGTAGGAAGAATCATGAATTCCTAAAAAAACGCAACTCAATATCAAGAAACGTTAAGTATATAAAAAAGTGCGTATGTAATAAAGACTTATACCTGCATAGCAAGCTTGTTTCTAGCATGTGATCCACCATTAATAAAGTTGAATGCGGGTACTTGTAATACTAACTTCTTGTTGCCCGCCAAGTTTGCAACATGCTGCACAAAGTTTCCAAACCAAACACATCAATATATATAAACATATATATATGAAAAAATTCAAGTATCCAATTGGGTGTACATTCAAGCAAATAACAATCACATTAATGAAAAAAAAAAACCTAAACAATCACATTAATGAAAAAAAAAACATAAACCAAAACAATACAAACCTAAACAATCACAAAAAAACCTAACTGTATGGTCCTTCTATAACACATACACGTACTTTTACATATAGATAAAACGTTTGTTGTTACCATACAGTTGGTAGTTAACAGGAGAATTGCCATCATACAGTTGGTTGGGTACATATTTAAGTGTAGTAAGCAAAAAACGGATCGTCTATATTTTCACATCTTGTGTATGCTGGCCAAAAAAATATGCGTCAAAAAGACTACCGAACGATGCTTCGATTGAGATTGGTGTGGGCCTACAGCTTTTGCTATATGTCAAAACAGAAGCAGAAACTTATAAGCTATGAACGCAAATAAGACAACGCATATGCCTCTTTTTTTGATGCAACTGAATCTCAATCCGAAAGCAAAACGACGAAAAACAGGGCCTGAAAACAAAAGGGAAGCATTTAAGATAAAATCACAATAAATACTTTGACCGCACTTCCAAACACTCCCTAATACAATAAATTATACGGGAAGATAGTGCAATAATCAAATACTCAAAGTTAATTGTAGATGATGAACCACATAAGCTTACCATTGTCTTCATTTCATAGTAATGATCCAAAGCCCACTAATATTTCGATTGCCAAACCAAGGCCCCGTGGAATCATCCAAACTTGAATGTGCTGCCATATGAATATGAATTTAGTCAAACATAAAATTAAAACAATTTCAAACTTCAATTAGTGGTATACTTTTGAACAGATATAAAAACTGTTTCAAATAAAAATTATAATATATTAATATCATATATTATATTATATTATATAATATACACGTTACATATTATATAGTAACAATCCCAGTTTACTTTATTTTAACTAAAATAACAATTATTTACATAAATTAATTTGATAACAAAAATCAATGTTTATTTTTTTTCTAAATGAATTTAGTGAATTTCTACAAATTACTAAACACTTGAATATAATTGGTCCTCAGATATTTTAATCAAACTGAAAATTAAATTTCAAATAAATATGATAATATTTTAATATCTATACTATACTATGCTATGTTATGCTATAGTTTAGTTTAGTTTACGTTATTTTAATTAGAGTAAATTGCCAAAATCGTCTCTGAGGTTTGGGCATGTTTGCCATTTTCATTCAAAACAACTTTTTTGTATCATATAGTCCTTAACTTTTGAGATTTTTTGTCATTTTCATTCAAACGTCTGACTTTTTTGTCAAAATCGTACTTGAGATTTGGGCTCTTTTGCCATTGATAACAAAAATCAATGTTTATTTTTTTTTCAAAATTAATTTAGTGAATCTTCCCTCTATAATTTCACAAAAAAAACTTTTGTGAGTTAAAACTACTATTTAATTTTGTACAAGTTATAATAGCAATGTGTACAACTAACTAATGCACAATTCATTTTTCTTTTTGGTTTATTGGTCCATCCAACCATTAGTTCATATCTTCCCGTTTTTACCAATTTTTGGTTTGTAACTAAGAGGTGTAATTCAACATTTTACACTTTTCTGACCTATACCTTTTTGTCTTTTTTAATTTTGTCACAACTTTTTTTTATCCAATACTTTTTCATTTTCAACTTTGTTCACTTTTCATCTTTTACAAATTCGCCGTTTTACTTTTTGGCAGTGTTGCAAAAGTCGGATTCCTCGGCCGAGTACTCGGCGAGTACTCGGTCCTCGGACCTCCACCTTGGCGACTTCCTCCTAGGCGGTCTCAACTAGTCGGCCTCAGGAGTACTCGGTCCTAGTCGGCCTAGTCGGAGCCTAGTCGGCCTAGTCGGTCTAGGCGGTCAACGTGGTTTGTTGACTTTTAATTGGTCAAACTCGGTCAAAATCGGCCTACTCGGCCTTGTACTCGGACTACTCGGCCTTGTACTCGGACTACTCGGCCTTGTACTCAGACTAGTCGGACTTGTATTCAGAATATTTGAACTTTAAACATGTTTCATTTTAAATTATACCCAGTTGACATGAATTATGCTTATTTTAACACATAAATAATATATAACAATTAATTTTCTTTATATTTACCATGTCCGCGTACTCCCCGAGTACTCTCCGAGTACTCCGATTACTCCCAACTCCCCAGTCGGCCGACTAGGGACCGCCTAGCGACTTTTACAACACTGCTTTTTGGTCTAAATTTTACAGGTTAACACCCCCAACGCGCGTGCGTGGTACAAAGTTTTTACGTTATTTTGTTTTGCAGTTTAACGGTTATATCGCAATGCACGGGGTGCTATGTCAACTTAGGTTTTCTTTTCTATGTTTTATGTTTCAGTTTAATTTTTGCAAGTTAATACGCTAGAACGCGCGTGTATGGTTCAACGTTTTTACGTCTACTATTTGTTCCGTTTAACAATCCCGCCGCAAAGCGCGGGTCGTAAATACTAGTTGTTGTAATAATAGTGCATCCATTGTTTTTTTTAATCCCTTCAAAAGAATTGTAGAAAGGCTAAGGACCTAAGGTTAAATTAAAAACAACATTACTCTTGATTTTATGGTACAGCTTATTAATTACAATATTATCACTTCATAATCTGAATCATTAAACTGATTTGATTAATGAACTAAAACCTTTTATGAACTTTAAAAAATATTTTTATGCACTATTCGAGAAGGGGACAACATTTTATTTTAGGTGGCAATCTTAACATACAATTAGGCTATAAGATGTGGCGATAGTCCTAATCACCATAATTACTCTCCATACATAGGCGAAGCTTTTAAGGGGCAGGAGGGGCAGTGGCGGACCCAGGAATTTTTCCATAGGGGTGCGGATCATTTTTAAAAATTTTAGGCCCCTAGGTATATAAGTAAAAAAATCGGTTCGTATCGGGTCGGGTCATGTAAAACAAACGAACATCAAACTAAATTTATATAATCTTAAAAAACATGTCAAACCTTGTTACAAACATAATTAAAACGTCGACGCCCTACGGGTTTTCATTTTTTGAAATCTATCCAAAACATCATCTAAAGCTAATTTCTTAAGCAATTCTTTCTCTATATAACATAAGTTCATCGCTCCATAACATAATGTTTCAATTTTATTTTTCAACTATTCAAGCCCTAGAAATCATAACGTAAGTTGTAATCACCCTAAAAATATATAAACAACATAATCACCCTAAAAATCATCTAAACAACCATAAACAACGTCAAAACACACAAAATTTCAAACCTATTTAACAACTTTATTACCATTTTTCTCCTATAATATCAACCGAAATCATCAAAATAACAAAGAAACTTACCCGTGTTCGGATTCCGGTTAGATTTGGTGTCGAACGACGGTGGTATGGTGGCTGATTACGGTGGTCGCCGGCTGCTGGACTGTTGTCTCTAGGTGATGTTCGTCGGCAGTGCAGGGACGCAAGAGAGAGAGAGCGGGAGAGAATTTCTAAAGGTTTTGGGCTTTAATTATTTTATTATAGTTTGAAATATTGTTGGGTTTGGTTAATGGGTTAAGACTTAGTGGGCTAGCTAGTTAGGAATTATAAGTGGGTAAAGGTATGGGTATTTGGGTTTAGTTAGTTAGGTATTAAAAGTTATATAATTTAGGTAGTATTTTTTTTTTAAATAAGAGTTTACTAAAAAAATTTAAAATATAAATTGATAACACTTTTTACCTAAGGGGTGCGGACGAAAAATTTCAAGGGGTGCGGTCGAAAAATTTCAAGGGGTGCGGACGGGATTTTCGACGGAACTTAGCACTAATTTTTTTTTTCTCCGGGGGTGCGCCCGCCCACCTTGGGCTGGGCTTAGGCCCGCCCCTGGGGAGGTGCAGCCGAACCCCCAAACTTTTCGCTAAGTAGTGGAGAGTTTGTAGTTTTCGTATAGAACTTTTTTGGGTATATACTTTTTCGACCCCCGGTTTTATAGAAATTTTTAGGTCCGGTGACTTCCTCCTCTCGGTCGGAAATCTCAAACTTCGCCACTATCTCCATATCATCGCCACATCATTCCTTCTCCATCACCATCCTCCATCACCAACCTATATAATGTGGTGATAGTCCTTTTTTTTTGTTAAACAATTAAATTGTATTACTCTCATATGAGTTGTATTTAAATCCATATATTTAGGAAACCTTAACAAGCCCCTTAGCCCACTTCCTTTTAGTCCAAACCTTATATTTTTAATTGATTTATCAAATTTTATATTTTTATTGATTCGAGTTGTTCACAAAGATTAGCTATTAATAATTCAATTGAATGTTTCCAAAAGATGTAAGCACGTAAAAGAAAATTGTAATATAAAATTTAATGACCCTAATTGTTTATTTTTTATTAAATTTTATTTTACATATGTTTTAATCCGCCTCGTGAGTAAATTTATCGTTTCCGTTCCGTGTCATATCCATATGTAGTTGTCTTCATCATCCTCATGAACTCTTCTAAGTTTACTTCTCCATCATCTAACCAATAAATTTCTAATTAGTAAATCAAATTAAAACCACAAATTAATTTGTACTTTAACATGAAGTAAATAGATCAACTCAGGTTATATTTTATATCAAACTAGTATTCAACTCAGGTTATATTTTATATCAAACTAGTATATATTCAAGTCCGGCGCATTGCGGCGGGACCATTAAATCAAGCGAAAAGTAGACGTAAAAACGTTGAATCACGCACGCCCGTTGAGGCGTGTTGACGTACAAAAATTAGACCGAAATGTAAAACATATAAAATAACAAATAAATAGACCTACGACCCCTGCGTTGCAACGGGGTTATTCAACGGGAAAAAATAGACGTATAAACGTTGAACCCGAGCTAAAGCTAGGTCGACTCGAGCATACCCTAGATAAAAGCATATTCCAATTAAAATTATCCACTTTTCATAAGTATAATATTGTTTCAAATATCCAGGGGTGCAAACGAGCTGAGCGACTTGAGATCAGCTCAAGAAAAAAACTCGAAACAATCCGAGCCTTTTTGAGCCTGAGTCGAGCCGA
Source organism: Helianthus tuberosus (assembly GCA_030545235.1). Classification (NCBI taxonomy): domain Eukaryota; kingdom Viridiplantae; phylum Streptophyta; class Magnoliopsida; order Asterales; family Asteraceae; genus Helianthus; species Helianthus tuberosus. The sequence continues at coordinate 203,107,672 of CM060371.1, forward strand.
ATTTGTGCCTAAAATAAAGCTCGTTTATTTATTGAGCTTGAGTTCGAGCCTGACATGGCTCGTCGAGGCTTATCGAGCCTAAGTGTAAACGAGCCGAGCCGAGCTTATTTAAACTTGTTTATGAGCTGAGTTCGAACCTAAAAATAAGCTAAGTGTAAACGAGCCCGAGCTTCACTTATCGAGAGCTCACGAGCCTAAAAAAGTTTATTATTTATATTATTTTTATTTAATATATTAATTAATAAATAGTAAACAAGCCGAGCTCAAGCTTGAGAAAAAACCCAATGAGCCGAGCTCTCATAAGTTAATCGAACTCGAGCCTAGTCGAGTTTGGGCTCGGCTCGACTCGACTCGTTTGAACCCCTACTTGAAATATCTACCACTCCTACTCATAACATGCTTTGAGAAAAAATGAAGAAACTCACCATCTCTATCAGCTTCTTCCACCATTGATTGGATCTCTACATCTGTTAAATGCTCACCCAACTCCCTAGCAATGTTCTTTATGTCTAAAATTGATATATTCCCCTATTTTCATCATCAAACAAGCACACATGCATTGGTTTGTAACTTAGTATAATTCTAATTATATAAATAAATTGATTTAATTTATACAAAAATGTTACATTTTTATCATGATCAATGATGTTAAAAGCTTTTGTAAGCTCCTGTTTGTTGTTCCTCTCACAAATTTTGCTAGTCATCATGTACACAAATTCATCAAAATCAATTGCACCACTCTCATCTTTGTCTACTTCTACCATCATTTCATCAATTTGCTGAAAAGTTTATAAATATTATGGAATTAAATCTTTTAGTAACATCAAGACATGCAAATTAATGGGCTGATGAATCTTACCTGTTTGGTCATTTCAAAACCAAGCGCCCTGAAACGAAACATAATCAAGTAAATAATCGTTATGTATAATTTCACATAAGGTTTCACTATACAAACGCTACTAACACACCATCCAAACACCACTACTGTGTCATGCAGGTTGTAGGATAGCCTGATAGTGGTGAAATGTGGTTAAACGGGTCGTGTGACAATGTGAAAAATAGTCATATGGTCGTATGAGAGCCGAATCATACGGTCAGTTATCTGAAAAAGTAATAAATGATGTGATCAACAGTAAAGTCACGCGGACCCGTATGACCTTTTTTAGTCCTATCATACGACTCGTATGATATGACAAGTGACGTGATGTACACTTTTAGGGATGGCGTCTCTTTAACAACAACCTCTCATATCATAAGATTTAAATCAAGTTCATACCTCGTTGCAGTACTTAATTCCTTGGCATCAATGATACCTATATTTGTAACATAACATACAAAAAAAAGTGAATTTTAGTTATATTTGTTGAAATATATTTTCATGGGTTCACAGTAGAGTGTTTATAATATGGTTCTAAGTTAAACCCTAAGTCAAACAATTAGTTACAGTTTTTTGTTATGATAAAATTAAAACAAATTAACACTGAAAATTAAAACCATAATAAACTGTTAGTAACAATTTGCCCCCTATTTGATATTTCAATCTGGACTTATTAGCCTTCATAAAAAAATAAAAAATAAAAGAAAAAACCATAAGAGAAGTGATTATGTTCCATTAGTTAAAACTTTAAAGAATGTTTTTTATATTGTTTTGTTAAGCAAAAGACTATTCGTGAACTTAGAATAATTAAAGAGACAAATAAAAAATAAGCAATGTTTTCAGAACCGGACCGGACATTGAACCGGTCTTCTTACCGGTTCAATGGTCCGACCGGACATAAAAACGGAAGGTATCATAGTTATTATAAAAATTAATAGGGTTAAATTTGAAAAAATATATAAAAAACCGGTCCAGCCCTTCAAAAAACCGGTCCTTCAAAAAACCGGTCCGACCTACAACAAACCGTTTGACAAAATTTTGAAAACTCCTAAACCTACATAATGAAGTTTTGGAAATCCCAGTAACAAAACAAAATCGATTACGGTTTCAAACAGAACCATGAACACCTCTACGCTATACCAACATACCATTGCCATCGGCATCAAATAGGTCAAAAGCTTCTCTCAACTCGTGTTTCATCTGTGTCATTAATCTATGACGACTTCCGCCAGGGTTATTTCTCCTTGATGATCCATAAAACTCCTGATAAGTGATAACCCAATTGTAAACATGAAACAGAATTATGAAAAGTGAATGCCAAAACAATATTATTTAACATGAAGACGCACCATTGTATCGGAATGTTAAGGTAGAAAACAACTTTTATAATTTTTCTGTGTTAACTACAGGAATGAATTCCCTCCAGTCAAAATCATATAATTTATATATTGGTTTCGGGATGGGGTATATTTAGATGTTTTAAATTTTGTTAAAGATCTTTATTTGAATATATATTGTTTGTTGCATAATAAGATCACCTTGGTTTCTCAATTATATATTTTATAATTTTGTTAGAGATCTCATTTACATACACGCATATAGCTTACATGATATAAAACTCATACTAGGTTTTCTTATTTGATAGCCTCTGAATGGTCATTAAGAGGCTACCTCTTAATGGAACCATTAAGAATTTTACCAATGAGAAGATAGAAGAATGTGACATGTGATGATTTACCATTCAGAGGTTACCTCTTAACCATTCAGACTTGAGGTTACCTCTTATTCATTTAGAGGTTTTAAACTATTAAGAGGTAGCATCTGAATGATCATTAAGAGGCTACCATACAGCCCCTTAGATATCTACATTTACTTAAATATAATTTATTGAATAATAAAACAAAATAAATTTATATGACATGTAACGATGTATATAGTCTGGTTTGTGTAGAAAATGGTTTTACATGTGAGATACATGAAGCGTTGTTCAGGTTGCGACACGTGTATTTTATGGTGAGATTATATGCACGTTTTAAATTAAATATGGTTTAGATGCAGGGTTGTAATGTTTTGAAAAGGTCATTATATTAGTATAGTCTGTTCATGTGTTACACATAGACAACTTGAACAAACAGTTATAATCAACAATGTGTTAACATTTAAAAACATTATTTTTTTATAAAATATCTTAATAGCATACTCAAATAAAAGATAATAAAATCCTTGGTTTTATGATATAGCTTTCTTTTACATATAAACTAAATTTATATTGTAAAATACTAGTTTCTTTATAAAGAACTTATATTATATTATATATTATATTATATTGTAAAATCATAGTTTTCTTTTTTCTTTTTAAATTCATGCTTATGCAATCATGTTAACCATTTTATTGTAAAATGCTAGATCTGCATATACACCTAATGAATTATCCGTAATATTTTAACCATTTTATTTTAAAATTATTTTGCACTTTATATAGATAAAAAAACATGAATTATAAATTAAAAGCTTACAATATAAATTAAAGGTGAACTCACTGTATTATTACATTATTATTCGTTAATGTTTTTAAATGCAATATATTTGTAAATTTAATTGGAAAATTAAATGGGGAATCTTTGGTTTAAAATCATAAATTATTTTATTATTATTCTGCACGTTATATGTAATTTTTATTTTTATTTAAAATTAAATGGGGAATATTTGGTGATGAATTGAAACCAACACTAAACAACCTGTGTGGAAGATAATAAACGACTATTGTTGCCATTTCTGATATTTTCACATTTTTTTAAATTTCTCATTTTCAAAATAAAAAAAATATGGGAATTTTTTAACAGTTTTGCACTTTTTTTTAAAAAAAAATTGCACTTCTTTAATCAATGTTAGCATTTTTAAGCCATGTCCTCATGTTATAATTAAATAAAAATTATATAAATGTCATGTATAATTGATGACCTGACAGGAACGTAAATTTTTTATAAGTGGCTTAATTGGAACACTCATAAAACAGAATTACTATTATGTGGTATATTCTTTTGTGTTTGTATCATGGCCGACCACAGGGGGAGGGCGAGGCAAACTCCCAAACGGGGTCCGTTTTTCCCAAAGACTTATTGGGCCATCTTTTCAAGCATTAAAGTCTGTAACTAATTAGTTAGGCACAAATAAAAATGACCGGTACATTAACTAAATACATAATAATAAGAATAACAACAACAACAACATTAAACGTAATTAATTTTTAAAAGCAACAAATGCGACGACAACAACAGACACAACCTAGGGCCTGCCCACCAGCCACCACTACTAACCGTCGTCCACCACCATCCACCCACCACCATGAACCTTCGTCGACCACCACGAACCTCACACTATGTTTTTTTGTTCCACTTCTTTGATTCCTATGATTTAGTCCTAAATGATAATTATTAATTGATAGAACTAAGTGTTTTTGTTAAGTCTTAAGCTGGGTGTTTTGTTGAGTGATGAGCCCTGAGTTGTGTTTTTTTTTTTTAATGTCGAGCCCTAATTTATTAACTATAATTTGTTAATTGTTAGACAGGTGTGTTTTCTTGAGTAGTGTGAATTGTTAGAATTGAGTAATTGTTAATGGTTTTGGCTTTTGAACTTGGATTTGATTTTCATAAATTATGCTTCCTAAATAACTATTCGGTGCCAAAAAAAACGTAAAAAGAGAAAAAGAGATCAAGAAATGAGAGCTTCACGAATTACCGGTTAGTTATTACGGTATGTCATTCTAATACTATGATTTTGCTATGTTTATTGTTATAACGTTGATCGCCGTTTAAAAAAAAAATAGTTTATATAATTCGTTAGGGGCTAACATTCTTTTTTTTTCAACTTGAATCATCTGGACCAACCGAATCTGATTGATATCCCGATTTTAGTTCATGTATATCATGTTGTGCGAGGTATTTTTTTCGATTACAAAGTTAACTCCATTTATTACACGAACCGATCTTTCACTCATCTAATATCTAAAAAATGTGTTTTTCGTAAACATATATGCAGTATTTTTTATGTTTATTTGGAAATTTAGATATTTTTCTCATAATGTACCGCATTTTGGTTTTAATGTTTATACTAAAAATGTAAATATTTACATTGTTTTTTAACGGTAAATTTGGATCACTGACGGACCACTGCAGTATCATCGTGACACGAGCGAAACCAACCAATCGTATACATCTCTACTATACACCAATTCAGGAGAAAACCCCTCTTTGTGAAAATCGAACCCATAACCTATTGATCCCAAAGCCTTATCCAACCCCTAAGGTGCCACTAAGCTATAAAGTTTTACATTGTTTAATATGTTATAAACCATTACTTAAGGCATATAAGCAAATGTGAAAGGGGAGATCGAGATGGAGAGGGATTGGGAATCCAAAACCATTTCGTGTACACTTAAATGTTATAAACCATTACTTAAGGCATATAAACAAATAAGTTTTTACTAGGTTGTAATCATTGTGAGCAATGTTAAAACCCTGTTTGACCGAAGTCAAGCTACTTATGTTAAAAGCTAATTATAATAGATAAAACACTGTTTGAGGAATGTTAAAACGTTGTTTGACCAAAGTCTGTTTGACCAAAGTCAAATTACTTTTGTTAAAAGCACAACCGTCAGTATTTCTTCATCATCATTACACATCAAACATCTATCATCTCTTTTTTCAAAAATCACTTCTCCCCAGTCGTTTTCTAGGGTTTCAATTTTCTTTTCCTCCATCTTCTACACTTCAATCACCTGAGGTTTTATTATTTTTTCTTCAGCAACTGGTATGTACATTCCTATTGATGAACTTTATATTGTTTAATCTATGTTAATTTAAATCCTATCTTGCTACTAATACGATTTTAAATGTTTATTGCTATACATTCAATAAGGGTTTACTTATGTGTTTGAATTATCTGTTGAGAACATGTTAAAATAATTATTATTTGCATAAATTTTTTAACTCATACCTTGTTTCTATTAGAAAACTCATCATGACAATTGCTTTCAAATCAGATCAGCAAACTACTGCCCATAGCCAAGAAAGTATAACTTAGCAGATATTTCCTTTGGCAAACATATACCATAGCAGTGGTTTTGAAATTGCCGGTAATTTCAAATTCAAAATGCCTTGGGATATATACTTTGCAATTAATGCACGTTAAGCAATCACTTCTCTCTTATGCTAAAGGCGTCTTATAGGTAAATGAATAGGTTAATTGTAATTATAATAACGTGTTTAATTTTATATTTTTCCCGTGTAAATGCATTAAAAGCCTAATAAGTGTCGCATGATATTCTTTCGTCTGACGATGTATTTAGTCATAGCCTTCTTCATTGGGTATATAAAATAGATTTGGCTGAGGTTTTGATCATTACCATTTTCATCTATCTACTCAATCATCTTCAAAAATTTTGTTGACGAGATTTTCACAAGGCTCTTTGCAGGATGGAAAAATTTGGGTTTCAAGTGATTGTTGACGAGATTTTCACAAGGCTTTCTGCAGAAGATATTTGCCGTTTCAAGTGTCTTTCCAAGAATTTTTATAGGGAATTGTCAAGTCATGCATTTCAGATGATGCATGCTCTCCGAAGTGGAGATTCAGTACAAAAGAAACTATTATCCTTTAAAGACACGTCAATTGTCATTGACAACGTAGTTGGTGGTAAGTTGGATGTTGTTTGTAACAATTCTCATCAAAAGTCTTAATTATTATTTTAATTTAGTCAATAGGAAACCCTAATTGAGAAACCCAAGTGATTCTGAACAAACCCTAAAATTTTCAGAATTTTCAGAATCAGGATTAGGGCCCCTAAAACTCAGGGGGGGTAAAACCTATTCGGTAATATCCTTACAGTTTGCTGTCAAAAATATAAAATAACGTAAAACCAACTCACCCAAGCTACTGGGACACGAACACACCCTATACTAGACTAGGGTCTCTCGCGCCACGCGACGCGCACAAGAGATCCTTTCGCGTGGCGCGAGGGGGGACATTTTCTGGGTATAAATACAGGGCCTTGGGACTTGAACTTTGTCTTTGGAACGACGTAAAATCGAGTTTCGTAGACTGAGTTATCACAGAAACAGTCCACTAAACACACACAATCACTAATTGCTGCCACAATCAGGGTAATAACTCGATCGCTATTACGAATCAACGTCCGATCGATTATAACTATCCAACGATTAATTAAGTGCCGCTCAAATTGAGTTTATACTTTGTTAATTCATCGTGATTTCGACTTGAATGTTTGAGTACTGCTCGAATTCGGACTATACTCTGTCATTCGTTGTGAATCCGCTGAATTGTTAAGTATTGCACTAATAAATCGTTGTGAGGGTTTAATCTCGTGAATTGTCGTAACTGCTGTATTAGTTACTAACCTGTTTGTGTGTGCATTGTTATTTAAATTAGGTTAATCACGGCTAATCAGTAGGCTTATATTCTGCTCGTTAAATCTGCAATGTGAGTCATTCTCTTTTTATCAAATTGCTTTATAAATTTTTAAAATATTTTCAAAGTTATAATTACAGTGATTAAGTTTATGTAATCACCAAATTACAGCCGGTATGTGGGGTATTGTGCACAGTATTGCAGTTTTATCACTTTAGGTGGGCGAACCTAAATTTAGTGATAACCGTCATTCATTGGGGCAGCCAATGGTGATATGACCACAGTCACAGAAAAGAGTCGAGTGACAAATACTGTGGGTAGTTGGTTTGATATCAGAAACATTGTAAATTCTTAATACTGTGAATTATAACAAACGAGTCGTTTTAGTAAAACTGAATGATTCACTCAGTATTTCCATGCTGACAAAACCTTTTTCAAACATGTTTCAGGTGATCTGTTGTGAGCAAAGAAAAGGTGCCGTGGAGCACTACAAGCTTAGAAAGTGGCTCAATGTAAATAAATAAAGAAACATGTTTTAAGAAATAAAGGATTTCCCAGTGAAATCACGTATTTGTAAATTATGGGATTTATCCCTATATTATATATAAACGAGCAGTTTTAATATTAATCGATCCTGTTTAAAAAGACTTCCGCTGTCACTAAATTAGACACCATCATATTTCCTGCCTCGCGCCTCTGGACCGGGTCAAACCGGGGCCACGGGCCGTGACAGGAAAAGGTGGTATCAGAGCCACTGATTTAAGCTTACTATTGATTTTAGCCTATTAAAATTTATTGAAAAATACTTAGGAAATTTAATTGCTATTCTGTGAAAATATGTTTTATTAACTGATTAATTGTTGAGTTACAGTATGGGTAAAAACAAGATTTCTGCTATCTACCACAAATTAGATACTGCACCCAAAGAAAAAGGAACCTCTTCCTCCAAACACCCAGCAGATCTAGATGAGGGGATTTTTGTCCGTAAAGCAAATTATGAAAATCCTCTCACCCAAGATAAAAGAAATTCGATTATTAGAAAGGGACAGGAGAAAATAAAGAAACCTCAAGTCAAGAAAGTGAGGTTTAATCCAGAAATCCAGGAATTAGGCAATAGGTCTCCTTGGGAAGACACATTAGATGAAAAATGGGCAAACCTTTATATGCTAGCTACCGTAGCAGAAAATGCAAATCTCTAAAAATAATAAGCCTGGTCTAGTAGAAAATTTATCTCCAGTAAATAAATAAAGTATAGTGTGTTCTCTTTCCTGTAGTCTTTTGTACAAATCAGTATGCAATAAACTTTAATGTTTATTTGTAAAACTTTGTTCCAAAGTTTTAACATTAACATTTTTGTGCATTTTGCATATATGCTATCCAGCATGACTGAGATATCGGAAGCATTTCAGAATCTCAACCTCTACCCAGTACCAATTGAAGTCTCCCACGACTTTACTGGTTATATTGCTGACATAGAGGAACCCCTGGAATTCCAAGCTCCACCGCTGGAAAAAGCAAAACTTAAAAAGAAAAGAAGATATGTAGGATGGAGGAAAGTGCGCAGGAGAAAGCCAGCTACTAGGAAACTCCCTAAAATAGAAAACCCTATAGACAAAGGAAAAGGAATCGAAATCGGAGAAAGTTCTAATCCAGCAGAAATAGAAATCAGGAAAGATTATAAACAAAAAGGAATAGAAATTGGAGAGAATTCTAGACAAGCTGAAGAAATCACATTTCAAGACGAAATCGACCGTCTACTGGCAAATTGTGATGTCATTAGCCCTATCCATAATAATCTATATCCTTACCTAGAAACCCAACTCCCTGTCAATCTGGAACTAACTATTCCAGACCCACTAATCCACACTCGACCCTTAGGTCAAATGGAAGAATGGTGGACAAATGACTGGCAATTCGAAAATATCGTCAACAGTCCTTATTCTTTTCTTCCACAGTGGGATCCAGAACCTATCCCCAATCCTCCAATGAGTAACGAAAACTTAGCCGAACTCCGTCAGTACGGTGAAGAACTGATAAGTACAGGGAATAGAATCCGGAAAATGGGGGAACAAATTTCCTGGAAGTACGACGAAAGGGAGCGTCGCTACTAAACTGCTAGTTGACCAAAGAACAGTGGGGTTGGGAAGAATGTTTGTATAATAATAATAATAATAATAATAATAATAATAATAGTTAAATATAAATCTGTAAAATGGGAAATAAAACATTGTAAGATAAATAGTGTGTATGGATGCCTATATAATATATAAAGCAAAATAGAAGTCGAAACATCGACGATTTTGGATATATATCTGTGTTGCCAGATTTTATGTGCTTCTATGTAATTGTTTTATTTACAATCATTTGATACTAATAGTTATATTTTTAATAATTATCAGATGGAAAACGCTAATAATAAACCAGTTAATGAAGGGAATCAATCTGAACAAAATCAGGAAAACCAGTATATGACTAGACAGGATATAGAAAATATTGTTGCGCAAGGGATAGCCAATGCTATTCCAGCATTCGTTGCTGCTATTAAAAATCCAATAGAACCGCAACAAATCGTTCCTAGTAAACGTACTCAGGAAGATAATTTTAGTCATAGTGTAAATGGAGGCGGCAATCATGACGATAATAATCCACTACAGGCTCCACCTCCTAAGTAAATGAAAGCCGCAACACCTGGTTGCACTTTCAAAGAATTTCTTGCTTGCAAACCTGCTGAATTTGCAGGTAATTAAGGAGCAACTACAGTACTGCGTTGGTTAGAGAAAACCAAAGCAGTAATTGCAATAAGTAAGTGTTCCGAAGAAGATCAGGTGATGTATGCGTCAAACTTGTTCAAAGAAGGGGCGCTAGAATGGTGGAACACGGTGCTACAAACAAAAGGAAGAAGGATGGCTTATGCTATGAACTGGGGAGAATTTAAAATTCTTGTAGAAAGAAAATATTGTCCTGAATATGAAAAGGAACAAATGGCAAATAAGTTCCTAAACCATCGTATGGTAGGCGTAGAGTGTCGCGGTTATACTTCGACATTCTTTGAATATGCTAGAGTGGTACCAACACTGGCTTCGCCAGAACCGGTACTCATTTCTCGCTACATTTGGGGATTAATTAGTGAAATCCGCAATATTGTTAAAGCTGCGAGACCTCGCACTATTGACGATGCTGTGGAACTAGCTAATACCCTAACGGATGAATTAGTACGCACAAGAGAAGAAGATCGAAAGAAGGATTTGGTTCAAAAGATTACCCAAGGATTTCGTGTGGTTAATGATAATAATAGGTTCAAGAAAAGAGGAAGGAGACAATCTGCACAACCGCCTTTTTGCAGCAATTGCAAAAAGAATCATTTTGGAAAATGCAATGTAAATTGCAACTTCTGCAAAATGGCAGGACATCGTGAAGAAAATTGCAAAAAGAAAACAATAGTCTGCTATAACTGTAGAGAAACCGGACATTACAAAACAGAATGTCCTAAATTGATTAAAGCCGCAGACAATAAAGGCAAACCAACTGATGGAACAACAAAGAAGAATGTCCGAGCATTCCAGCTAACCACTCAGGAAGCCGAACTAATCCCTGACGTCATAGCTGGTACGTTCTTGGTCCACGACGTTTATGCAAAAGTATTATTTGACTCTGGTGCAAACCAAAGTTTTATCAATACTTCATTTTGCCAAGCTCTTAATTTACCCTTAACTACCCTTAGGCAAATTTTTACAGTCGAAACGGCAGACGGGAATTCTGTTAATATAAATAAGGTTTTGCAAGAAGGAAAGATAGAATTGTTAGGCCATAAGTTTTCTGCAAAACTATTACCTATGAAGTTAGCCGGATTCGATGTAGTGTTAGGAATGGATTGGTTAATAGCCAACCATGCTCGAATTCTCTGTGATAAAAACTCTATAGAAATTCAGGCACCCACCGGAGAAGTAATTGTGATTACAGGAGATCAACCACGTAAGCCTATGAAGTTCATATCAGTAATGAAAGTTGCTAATTATGAACGAAAACAAGGAATAGTATATATGATTTCAGTAATCATTAGTACTAAGGGTAAAGAACTTAAGGAAATACCAATAGTCTCAGAATACCCAGATGTATTTCCAGAAGAATTTCCTGGGTTACCACCTGATAGAGAAGTAGAGTTTAGGATTCATATAATTCCAGGAACTACACCGATAGCCAAGGCACCTTATCGATTAGCACCCACCGAAATGCTAGAATTGAAAAAGCAGTTAGATGAATTACTAAGTAAAGGTTTCATACAACCTAGTTCATCCCCTTGGGGAGCGCCAGTGTTGTTTGTGAAAAAGAAAGATGGATCAATGAGAATGTGTATCGATTATAGAGAACTGAATAAGGTTACAATTAAGAATCGATACCCATTACCTAGGATTGATGATCTATTTGATCAACTTCAAGGTGCTAGGTATTTTTCTAAGATAGACTTAAGATCTGGATATCACCAGTTGAAAGTACAAGAAGAAGACATACCTAAAACTGCTTTTAGAACTAGGTATGGCCATTATGAGTTTACAGTCATGCCCTTTGGATTAACAAATGCCCCAGCCGCATTTATGGACATGATGAATCGGATCTGTAAACCATACTTGGATAAATTTGTAATCGTATTCATCGACGATATACTTATTTATTCCAAAAGTCAGGAAGAACATTGCGAACACTTGCATGCACTCTTAACTTTGTTAAGAAAAGAAAAGCTTTATGCAAAATTCTCAAAGTGTGAATTTTGGTTAAAGGAAGTGCAATTCCTAGGACATATGGTGAATCACGAAGGAATTCACGTAGACCCTGCTAAAATAGAAGCAATCATTAAATGGAAGGTCCCACAAACAGCTATGGAAATTAGAAGTTTTCTAGGCTTAGCCGGATATTATAGACGATTTATTAAAGATTTCTCTAAGATAGCTGTACCTTTGACTAAGTTAACCTGTAAAGCCACTAAGTTTGAATGCGGACATAGGCAAGAAGAAGCTTTTAAGATTTTAAAACACCGTTTGACGAATGCTCCAATTTTAGCATTACCCGAAAGAACAGAAGATTTTGAAGTATATTGTGATGCTTCAAAATTAGGATTCGGATGTGTGTTGATGCAACGCAAAAAGGTAATTGCGTATGCCTCCCGGCAGTTGAAAAAGAACGAGGAAAATTATACAACTCATGACTTAGAATTAGGAGCCATAATTTTTGCCTTGAAAATTTGGAGACATTATCTGTACGGAAGTAAGTTTACTATCTATACCGATCATAAAAGTTTAAGATATATATTTGGGCAGAAAGAATTAAACATGAGGCAAAGAAGATGGATGGAAGTTCTAAGCTATTACGACTGTGATATTCAATATCACGAAGGAAAGGCAAACGTAGTTGCAGATGCCTTAAGTCGTAAGTATCATGAAAAACAAAAGCGAGTACGTGCTCTTAGATTAAATCTACAAGTAGATTTAATAGAACAATTAAAGAAAGTTCAGGAAACAGCAATCAAGGACGATGCTGAAAGAATGAAAGGTTATATAAAGGAACTAGAGCAAGGAAATGATGGAATTTGGAAATTCCATAAGAAACGAATTTGGGTACCTAAGCAAGGAGAATTAAGAAATAAGATTTTAGAAGAAGCCCATAAATCTAGGTATACTATGCATCCAGGAAACAATAAGATGTACCAAGATTTAAGAAAGAACTTCTGGTGGATAGGAATGAAGAAAGATATAGCAAGATATGTTTCTAAGTGTCTTACTTGTTCACAAGTAAAGGCAGAACACTAGAAACCTTCAGGACTACTACAACAATTGGAAATGCCGGTGTGGAAATGGGAACTTATAACAATGGATTTTGTTACTAAGTTGCCTAAAACAAGAAAAGGTAATGATGCGATTTGGGTAATTGTGGATTGATTAACCAAATCAGCTCATTTTCTACCAATGAAGGAAACATTTAGCATGGAAAGGTTAGCTAAGTTGTACGTAGACGAAGTAGTATCTTTACATGGAGTTCCACTCTCCATTGTATCAGATAGAGATAGTCGTTTCACTTCTCATTTTTGGAAAAGTTTCCAGCAAGCTATGGGAACTCAACTAAATCTGAGTACGGCATATCATCCACAAACAGACGGACAAAGTGAAAGAACCATCCAAACTCTAGAAGACATGCTCCGAGCATGTGTAATAGATTTTGGTGGAAACTGGGATGATCATTTACCATTGATCGAATTCTCCTATAATAATAGTTATCATTCAAGTATTGAAACTGCTCCATTCGAGGCACTATATGGAAGAAAGTGCAGAACTCCAGTTTGTTGGGCAGAAATAGGAGAAAGTCAATTGTCAGGTCCTGAGATAGTGCAAGAGACGACCGACAAAATTTCTCAAATCAAGGAAAGGTTGAGGACTGCTCGAGATCGCCAGAAAAGTTATGCAGATAATCGCCGCAAGCCGTTAGAATTTCAAGTCGGAGATAAAGTACTTTTGAAAGTTTCTCCTTGGAAAGGAGTAGTTAGATTCGGAAAGAAAGGAAAACTAAGTCCAAGGTACGTAGGACCATTTTCAGTGATCCAGCGTATAGGACTAGTTGCTTTTCGTTTACAACTACCAGAAGAGTTAGCTGGAGTACATGATGTATTTCATGTATCCAATCTCAATAAATGTCTAACAGACGAATCACTGGTAGTACCTCTTCAAGATATTGAGGTAAACGAAAAGCTGAAATTTGTTGAGAAACCTCTTCAAATTGAGGATCGAAAGATCAAGTTTCTCAAACATAAACGACTAGTTTTAGTCAAGGTCAGATGGGATTCAAAGAGAGGACCTGAATACACTTGGGAGCTGGAATCAGAAATGAAGAAAAAGTATCCTCATTTATTCCAGTAAATCTCGAGGACGAGATTTTTATTAAGGTAGGGAGAATGTAACAATTCTCATCAAAAGTCTTAATTATTATTTTAATTTAGCCAATAGGAAACCCTAATTGAGAAACCCAAGTGATTCTGAACAAACCCTAAAATTTTCAGAATTTTCAGAATCAGGATTAGGGCCCCTAAAACTCAGGGAGGGTAAAACCTATTCGGTAATATCCTTACAGTTTGCTGTCAAAAATATAAAATAACGTAAAACCAACTCACCCAAGCTACTGGGACACGAACACACCCTATACTAAACTAGGGTCTCTCGCGCCACGCGACGCGCACAAGAGATCCTTTCGCGTGGCGCGAGGGGGGACATTTTCTGGGTATAAATACAGGGCCTTGGGACTTGAATTTTGTCTTTGGAACGACGTAAAATCGAGTTTCGTAGACTGAGTTATCACAGAAACAGTCCACTAAACACACACAATCACTAATTGCTGCCACAATCAGGGTAATAACTCGATCGCTATTACGAATCAACGTCCGATCGATTATAACTATCCAACGATTAATTAAGTGCCGCTCAAATTGAGTTTATACTTTGTTAATTCATCGTGATTTCGACTTGAATGTTTGAGTACTGCTCGAATTCGGACTATACTCTGTCGTTCGTTGTGAATCCGCTGAATTGTTAAGTATTGCACTAATAAATCGTTGTGAGGGTTTAATCTCGTGAATTGTCGTAACTGCTGTATTAGTTACTAACCTGTTTGTGTGTGCATTGTTATTTAAATTAGGTTAATCACGGCTAATCAGTAGGCTTATATTCTGCTCGTTAAATCTGCAATGTGAGTCATTCTCTTTTTATCAAATTGCTTTATAAATTTTTAAAATATTTTCAAAGTTATAATTACAGTGATTAAGTTTATGTAATCACCAAATTACAGCCGGTATGTGGGGTATTGTGCACAGTATTGCAGTTTTATCACTTTAGGTGGGCGAACCTAAATTTAGTGATAACCGTCATTCATTGGGGCAGCCAATGGTGATATGACCACAGTCACAGAAAAGAGTCGAGTGACAAATACTGTGGGTAGTTGGTTTGATATCAGAAACATTGTAAATTCTTAATACTGTGAATTATAACAAACGAGTCGTTTTAGTAAAACTGAATGATTCACTCAGTATTTCCCTGCTGACAAAACCTTTTTCAAACATGTTTCAGGTGATCTGTTGTGAGCAAAGAAAAGGTGCCATGGAGCACTACAAGCTTAGAAAGTGGCTCAATGTAAATAAATAAAGAAACATGTTTTAAGAAATAAAGGATTTCCCAGTGAAATCACGTATTTGTAAATTATGGGATTTATCCCTATATTATATATAAACGAGCAGTTTTAATATTAATCGATCCTGTTTAAAAAGACTTCCGCTGTCACTAAATTAGACACCATCATATTTCCTGCCTCGCGCCTCTGGACCGGGTCAAACCGGGGCCACGGGCCGTGACATTGTTAGTAGTAAAACCTTAAGTTTTCCTAACAATGTCCACTCTAGCTTCTTACGTATTCTATCTTCATTTAATGGGTTGTTGTTAGTTTCGAATGAAGGGATTTGCTGTTAGTTGATTCTTTGGAATCCAACTATCAGGCAGTATAAGGTTTTGTGTGATGACTACTTTAATTATAATCATCATCGAAACTCTGATACCGGTGGAATTTATTTTGATCAGTTCAATGATCTCAAAGTGCTGAACATCAGATGTTACCGTAATGTAACTGCTGCTCGTGTTTACTCACGACGTCGTGAGTCATGGACAACAATAAATTTCAGTATCGTAAACAATTGTAGTTCAAGTCGTTATTCATGGTCTACAGGAGTTTATGCTGATAAAACCATATATTTTATGGTTTCAAATTATTGGTATCCACTAGGTGAGAGGAACATCGTTTGTTTTGATGTTGTTAGTGAGACTTTCAGAATGCTTCACTTTCCTGAGAGTATTGTAGTCAATCATTGCCAAGGGCATTTTTTGACCATTGCAAAGAGATTGCATTTGATTGTTATTGGAAAGTCTGCTGAGCTAACTGCTGATTTGCTCAGATATGAAGAAGAAGGCTGGAAAAAGATGTTTGTTTTCAATAATCCTCGTGTAGTTGGTTACGTAGATGCACGCCAAAGTACTAATATTATTGAAGACAACAAGTGGTTGATAACAAGCATCTGGGGGGATATGATTGAAGTTGATCTCACCAACGAACTTCTGAAATACCTCCAACATGTTGACAACTACAATGGTCCGAAATGAGCTTTACTTATCGAAACTACTGTTTCACCAATAGATTAGGAATTAGAATCCTGTATTTTATTCAATGCTATTATCTGTTTTGACAATTGTATCTTTTATATAATTAGTTGTGTTAAAATTATTAATAATGTTTGTTATTAAAATTAAGTAAATGAATATCGATGTTTGAGAGTGTAAATTCTTGTAATATTGGCAAAGGTCGGTTTAAATGATCAAAGCTTTGTTATTGAGAACAGGTGTTTCAAAATTAAACAGTGGTTGATACATCTGTTGAATTGGGTCAACAGATGGATGAACTTTGTATGCTGTTTAACGCTTGTACTTTTTATAAATATTTAGGTTTGAGAGTGATATTGGCAAATGTATGTTTAAATGATCAAAGCTCTGTTATTGGGAACAGATGTTTGAAAATAAAACAGTGGTTGATAAATCTGTTGACTTTGGTCAACAGATTGATGTCCACAGATGTTTGGAACTACTGTTCAGAAAACTGTGGTCGAAACCGCTGTTTGGTTAAAATGGTGGTTTAAAACCACTGTTGGGTTAAAACTGTTTGGTCTTTTAAGGCTTAAACTGTTTTGCCTTAAACAGATGTTAACAAGTTAAACATATGTTAAGGCTTAAACAGATGTTTGGCCTTTTGTATCAGATGTTTCGACTTAAACAGTTGTTTGATCTTAAACACATGTTTGACCTTAAACAGATGTTTTGCCTTAAACAGATGTTCTTATTCTATATCAGATATTTGGACTTAAACAGATGTTTGAACTTAAACAGATGTTTGGCCATAAATAGATGTTTGGCCTTAAACCAAACATCTGTTTAAGCTCAACATCTGTTTGACTATTTGTCAATATCTTATTGACTTTTGGTTAACATCTGTTTCAAATTTGGTCAACATCTTATTTTGTAAAAGTGGTACAAAAACAAAGATTTTTTTGAAAATCCCAAATCACCCTATCATGTAAGTGCATTGATGTAAAAGTGGAAATTATATTATTCATATGGTCCTGTTGTGGTTTTGTTTGTCCTCTAATACGAGTTCATGATCTAATCCGGTGATTTGAAGTCGTTGTTGAATTGAATGAGATGGTTGATGTAATGTGGTCGTATTACAAACAAATAGTAATTAATTAATCTAAATAACTTTCCCGAGCCCGGGAAGCAATCCCGGGTAAAAACCTAGTACTATATAATAAAAGAAACCAATAGGAGGACACATGGCATTCATTAAAGCCATCTATTTTTTATAGATAATTAATATCAATTAGAAGATAACTATAAAATTAAATTTAATATAAATTTAAACAATTCGTATAGGAGATAATATAATACTTTAAAATATTATGTAAATGATTTATTTATTTTATTAAACTAAAGTAGTTAAGGGTAGAAGCTATTTGAAAAATAGCTATAAGCGGTAAACAAAAATATTAATCAATGTTTATTCGTTCTATACTTTTATTTTCGTGTTCAACTCTCAACTCAAATACGGTAATCACTATGTTTACGTGACATTTATAAGAACCATATAATACGGTAATCGTGTATCGAGTATATCCGTTAGTTTTTTATAAAGATATAAATTTTTATTAGATTCATTTAACCCGTGTAATAAACGAGGTTTTTTTATAGATATAACATATTTATTCTTTACTATACAAAATTACATTTATGCAACTCGTGTAATACACTCGGTTTTTTAAAAATATAACTTTTTAAAATATAACTTTTTTTATTATGTAGTATATAAAACTAGTTTATTCAATCCATATAATACATAGGGTTTATAAAGATACGACTTTTTATTGTTTGATATATAATATTGCATGCGCTCAACCCGTATAACACATGAGGTTCTTAAAAATGTAACTTTTTTCATTATTTACTATATAAAATTAAATTTACTTAACTCGTACAATACACGGGGTTCTTAAAAATACAATTTTTTTTATTATTTAATATATAAAATTAAATTTATTCAACCATGTAATAAACAAGAGTTTTAAATGTATATTGTTTTATTATTTGGTATATAAAATTACATTTATTCAACCCGTCTAATAAACCAGATTTTTAAAGATATATTTTTTTTATTATTTGGTATATAAAATTACATTTATTCAACCCGTGTAATACACGGGGTTCTAACCTAGTAAATTAATAATTATTAAAATGAAAGTGCATTTAACTTAAAGGGTAGAGGGTTGAGTCCAATTGTCAAAATTAGGGTTGTAAATGAACTGAATGTTTAGCAAACAATTTGTGAATTGTTCGGTGGGAAGTTCGTTCACGTTCGTTCATTTAAGAAATGAACAACATGAACAAGAAATTTTGTTCGATTAGTTAAATGAACGAACATGAACATATGTCTCGTTTGTTCAGTTGTGTTCGTGAACGTTTGATAACATGTTCGTGAGCATTCGTTCATCTTCGTTTGTTAGTGTTGTTCATGAGAGTTTTGTACTTTTATTTATTTTATCTAAACTTTTCATATTCTTTAACTTTTATTCATTTTATTATCCTAAAATTTATAAAAGAAGCCATATTCCATTTCCCACCGTGTTTATGCATTGTTCCCTTTTCATTCCTCAATATTCTCTCATTGACGAACGCTATCCTTTGTTCCGTGATTGTCTTCAAGTTCCAATTGCTCCCTCAGCCATCCACCTCTAGCCTCCGTTGCTTTCGCCGATTTTATTTGTGTTCGTGAACCATTTGTGAACACTTTCATTTCCTTAACAAACGGACACGATATAAAATCTTGTTCGATACATGTTCATAAACCGTTCGTAAACACCTTTATTTCTTTACGAATAAACACGAACAAAGTCTTCTTGTTCTTTTTGTTCACTTCATTTACATCGCTAGTCAGGTGTTGGTACTTGGTATAATGTTACTTTCGTTAAAGTAAAGAGTTCAAATTTGTGACGTTGGCAAACCATTAATTTGGGTTCATGTATCTAGTGACGTGGCATAAACACATGCACAGTAGTTATTTATTTACTTATCGAGTTCTAACAGTGAGGAGGCGCACATAGAGTCCCATCCCTTGTTCTAAAATTTGATAATGGTCACATGTCAAATCACTGTCAAAGGAGTATGGTTATGTTACCCTACGGCCTACACCTCCTTTGTACAAGTGTACACCATTTAGATTTAGAGGGCATGGAGAGCTTCATCCCCAAGGGAATAGGTCGTCACGTCACCGCCACATAAGCGGGAGCCTAAAGAGGATAGACCTAGGGGGTAGGGGATGAACCCCTTTAGACCATTGGGTATGGAGAGGATAGTCTCCAAAGGGACTAACTATCCTCCACATAAACGCCACGTAAGCATAGGAGGAGGACCCTCCCCTTGAAGACTATCCAAGGGTGTTGTGGATGCTCCTCCTCTATTTTTTTATTATTATTTATTTGATTTAATTAATTAATTAATGAAAACAAAGTAAATAAAAATAAAAAAGTTACATTTAAATAAAACCTAAAAAAACAACAACCTAAAGTTACATTTAAATAAAAAAAACCTAAAGTTACATTTAAATAAAAAAAAACACACTTAAAAAAATCTTAAAGTTACATTTAAAAAAAACTACACTCCCTCACTCCATTTTTTCCTAATTTTTTCTTCATCATTTGTAAAATGGGACGGTCTTCCGGTTGATAGGAGCTAAGGTCGGTGGTCATTATTTTCCATTCCTCCAAATCCTGCGCTTCTTCTTGCTTCTTTAGCTTCTCCTCGGCTAGTTTTTTTTCATCTTTACCTTCTCGGTTTACGTGTCGTTAAAGATTTCCTTGAATGATTTCAACTCGGCCATCACACCTTCCAACCTCGAACCACCACCACTTCCTGATGCGGCTTGTTTCCTTTTTTCAGCCGCTATTTTTTTACTTTTGTCCCTTCCTGGGGGACGTTCTCCATCTTCAATCGGCTCCTCCTCATAGTCGGGCTCGTCGTTGATATTTATTTGGCAACGACCGGTGGAGCCTCCAACGCTATAACTTCCTGACTCGGAAGTTTTAGACCGTTTCGTTGCTCGTTTCACGTGTGCAACCTCATTTTGACATCCCTTCCATTTTGGTTGATCTTTTACAACTAGCCAAGCACGGACATGTGGGAAAGGAGATTTGCTCTCATTTTCGTATAAACGCACCGCTTCATTGAAAACATTTTCGTGGTTCCACCCACTCGGTTTGTTGGCGAGCGTTGTGTTATAAAACCCACAAAAGCGTTGGATCAACGTATTCATCTTGCGCAACTTCGAGCTAATAGAATCAATGGTTCTGTACTCGCCTTGTTCCATAAGCCAGTGGAATATATCAAGGGCTTCTTGCCAAAACGAATCACTTAGTTGATTGTGATGCGTGCGAAGTGTTACTATTATTAGGTGTATATTTTAAGCCCTTTTTAACACTTATTTTAGCCAAGTTTTAAATTTATAAAACACGATATTTCACTAACACTAAACACACATATGGGCAAGTGCACCCATCGTTGAGTGTAGCATAGCGTTGGTAAGATAGCGAGGTCGTCCAAGGACACAAGAGCTTTTAGTACCGGTTTATCCTCAACGTCTAACCAAAATAAAAGTTTAGAAAAATGTTTTAAACTAAGAAAAATAAACTAACTAAAATGCTGAAAATAAAAATAAAAATAAAAACAGATAGACAAGATGAATCACTTGGTTCCGACTCGTATCTAGTATAACCTTTGATTATTTCCGCACTTTTGCACATAATTAAGAGATTATCTTAGTTATTGTAGTAGGCCCCTCTTTTGAAGGTGACGTTACCCTCACCCCAGTAGTTTGAGTCAGCAGGGATACAATCCTAAAGGGGTGGATTATTGGAAGATAATGAATTAAGTTATTAATGCAGTATTGTGGTAGGCCCCGCTTTTGGCGGTGACGTTACCCTCGGCTAAGTAGTCTGAGTCAGCAGGGATACAGTCCTAAATAGCCGGGTTATAGTATTAATAGTAGTTAACTTATGAGGGGATCAAAGAGTTTGGACCCCCGCCATCCAATACCGCGAAGTATTGAAGGAGGTCCTACTAAATTTGACCCAGGTCCATTGCAGGACCTCTAAACGCTGAACAATGGCAAGACCTTTACCAAACCGTTCCCTTAACCCCCTACCAGGTAGCCAACATATCTCCATATAGACCGTGGAGATATGAATGGTGAAAATCCTTTATTTTATATAGACAGTAAAATAATGCCAAGACACCACGGACAAACGATAAGGAAAGATCACCTTCAACATAAGTAACTAGTTATTAAAGTCATTAATACAAAACCAAATAAAAAGTGCAAAAGATTAGAAATAAAAAGTATTATACTAGACACTTTGTCTTCACCAAGTGATGTAAGAGACTTAGGCAAACATGGCCTTGATTGTCAAGAACTCTTACGATCAATCTTGGATCCCGAGACGACTCACACACTCTACGATGGACAATGGATGATGGTGGTGGATGATGGTGTTGTGATGGTGGTGGGTGGTGGATGAAGTGTGAGAGAGGTGGTGTGCCAAGGGATGAGATGAAATGAATCCAAGCACTCCTATTTATAGGCTGAACAGAGAGCTGGACACGGCCCCGTGTCCGCTGGGCACGGCCCCGTGTCCGTCTGACACTCTCTCTCCTCATTAATTGTAATTCGCAATTACAATAAATGCGCCTGCTGTACTTTCGACACGCCCCCGTGTCCGCTGAGCACGGCCCCGTGATGGGCAATAGAAGCTTCTATGGATTTGTCTTTTCTGCTGCTTCTTGGGCACGGCCCCGTGCTGGCTGAGCACGGGGCGTGTTCAGCCTTCTGTTTTCTCTATTTTGCTTTGGAAGGTGCCGTTGAGGGTTCGGGCAGTCCACTAATGTTCCTTTTCTTGTATTTATGTTGGATTTAGCTGTCTTTTTGCTTCTTTTGCGTTTTTGAGCT
The DNA here is from genome assembly GCA_030545235.1 of Helianthus tuberosus. Classification (NCBI taxonomy): domain Eukaryota; kingdom Viridiplantae; phylum Streptophyta; class Magnoliopsida; order Asterales; family Asteraceae; genus Helianthus; species Helianthus tuberosus. The sequence continues at coordinate 203,130,092 of CM060371.1, forward strand.
CATTTAATCCTGAAAATACAAAAGGAAGACAAAAACACTCTTTTTCCAATATTAGTACTAAAAAAGGGTTAGTTTTATGCCTCATTTGATGTAATTTATATGTTGCATTTTATATACATCAAATACCCCCACATTTGAACTTTTGCTTGTCCTCAAGCAAAACTCTTTAATATGTGGCTTACACTCCCAAATGGAATAGGTAGAAGAGAAGGTTTTGGGCTTGTCGTAGAGTGTCGGGATTTCCAAGATCTTTTTGGGTTTTATTTTTATTTATTTACACTCCTATTCGTAATGATTTATTTAGAACTGTTCATAAAAGAAATTACTTATTTGGGCATAACATTCCTTTTTAAAATTCTATTTATATACAAGTTCACATACCTCGCGGGGAAATCACTCACACTCGGCCGAAGGTGTATTTTTAGTGAATCACTCGAGAGCGGCACGGAACTTATTCCTACCATAGGCTTGCCAAGAAATCAATCCTCTTCCTTTTTAACTTTTATACCTTTGTAGATATCAAGAGGACTTTGTGGGTTAAGGGTTGGCTAGGGTTAAAGGTAGGTGGTTGGGTTAGTGGTTAGTAGAAAAAGGGCTAAAAGCGTAACAAGTGTCGGTTTTCGTATTTTTGCAACTTTTTATTTTGATGAAGCTTTTATTCAAACAAAGTTATTTTTGATTACTTTGTTTGTTTATTTTTTTATTTTTATTTTATTATTATTTTTTTTTTGCTTCATCATTATCACAAAATTTTTTTTTTTTCACGAAGAACCGAACTTGTTACTAAAATAAAGGGTTAGAAATGAAAAAGGTTTTGGTGGGTGAAAGGGTTTTTGTTTGGGTGATGAAACGAAAAGGTTTAGGCTCAAAGGGGCTAACCAGGGGGATTTTTGGGTAGGTGGTAAAAGAAAAAGAAAAATAATGGTGTAGAAAAAAATGTTAGTCCTAATGCCTCCATCATTTACTTACTCGGGTTTAAGTTGATAAGGACCGGGAATGTATTGTCATGGCAAGTTCTAGAGTTGTAAGAACCAAGCGACTATTCACACAAGAAACGAAAAATGAGCATTTAGTCAAATGATATGTAATTGTGTGCTCAATAAAGGCTCAAAACTCACTTTTGTGGGAATGAGTTTTTATGTGATCAAGTATATATAATCAAATTTTAAATAAGTTTGTCATGCATTTTCATAATTTTCTTATGTTGGTTCTTTTTATCACTACGCTATCGGCTGTAAATTTGTAAAAATATAACCTTTTTGAGGACTTGAATTTCCCGATTTAAACCTAGACAAGTAAAAAAAAATGAAATTTTTGAAAAAATTTGGGGTGATTAGCGGTTCCAATAGAGTTTTGTGTAAGGCTTGTATTTAGGACTTGCAAAATTCAAGGTTTTAGCATCCCCCCCACACTTAAATTACACATTGTCCTCAATGTGTCCCAAAAATAAAATTTTAGGTTGATTAGATGTGTAAAATAGTGTTTAAAAAGCAAAAATTTTTGTTACTGGGCACTGAACACGGCCCCGTGTTATCCGGGCACGGCCCCGTGCTCAAGTGCCAGTAACAAAATTGAAGTAAGAGAAACAGAAGTCTGGACACGGGGGCGTGTTGGGTGAACACGGCCCGTGTCCAGGTACCTGTACTGGGCGTTTTCTGCAGGTGGTTAGACACGGGGCCGTGTTGGTTGGGCACGACCCGTGTTGAACCTTCTGAAATGGAGAAAATTGTCGGGTTGCCTCGTTCTTGTGCATGGGATCATTTTTCTCGTTCCCCATTTTCATCCTTTACCACCATGAGTGTGTTTTATTCCTGAAAATTAAACTAACTAGAAAACATAAAAACTAATCTAGATTAAACTAAGGATAGTTCCGTGGAATGCCTCCATGGTGCGCCACGTTTATAAGGGTCCTTGGCTAGACCCAAAGCCTGGTCATATGTTACCCAAGTGGGATGTGTTGCATCCCATGTTACACCGTCGGAGAGCGTCATCCAAGCTTGAGTCTATGACCTTCATGTAGTTGACCGGATCTTCTTCCTCTACTCGCTTTCCACATTCAAATTTCACTTCCTCATCCCCAAACTTCAATGTTAGAGTTCCGTCATTCATATCCACCAATGCTTGAGCGGTGGCTAGGAATGGCCTCCCGAGGATGAGAGGGACCTCGGTGTCTTCTTCCATGTCTAGGATGACAAAGTCGGTTGGAAAGACGAATTTGTCGACCTTGACTAGCAGATTTTCGGCGACACCATGTGGGAATTTGACGGACCTGTCGGCGAGTTGTATGCTCATCTTTTTAGGGCTTGTTGTTCCTAGGCCGAGTCGCTTGAACATTGAGGTGGGCATGAGGTTGATGCTAGCCCCAAGATCGGCTAAAGCATTTCGGACGGGGGACTTCCCAATCGAACAAGGGATTGTGAAGCTCCCGGGGTCGATTTTCTTTTGTGGGAGTTTGTTGAGTACTAGAGCTGAGCATTCTTCGCCTAAGTTAACTAATTGCAATGATTCAATTTTCCTTTTGTGAGTGAGGAAATCCCTCATGAATTTTGCATATTTAGGCATTTGGGTTAGGACCTCAATAAAAGGAATATTAACATGCAATTGTTTTAGTAAACTTTCGAACTTTGCGAATTGCTCATCGGTCTTTTGACGATTTAACCTACCGGGGTACGGGATTGGAGGAGTCTTGGTGGGCTCTTGATTTGGTGTAGAAGCCTTTTTTGGCGCAGGAGGAGTCACAGGCTGGCTAGAATGGATTCTTTCATTTGGCGGCAATGGAGCATCCTCGGGACCCACGGTTCGATTCCTTAATGTGATGAGATGGACTTGTGCCTTTGGGTTCGGTTCGGTATTACTGGGTAATGCGCCTTGTGGTCTCTCGGAGAAATTTTGAGCTAGTTGATTTAATTGTTTTTCAACGTTTTGAATGCTAGCTTGTTGATTTCTGAAATTCGATTCCAATTGTTGAAATCGATCCGAGTTCTTCTTTTCAGTGTCAGAGATGAGGCGAGATACAGTATCTTCAAGCCTTTCTCTTCCACCTTGTTGTTGAGGAAAATTTTGCGGTTGTTGAAAATTAGTTCGTTGGTTTTGTTGGTTACTACTATTTCCGGGATCTCTCCAACCAAGATTTGGGTGGTTACGCCATCCTTGGTTGTAGGTACCCGTTGGAGGACCCGACGGCCTAGGTCTATTATCCATGTAGTTTACCGTTTCAGTTTGTTCATCTAATTCTTTCATACAACTCCAATTTTCATGTGACCCACCACACCCTTCACAAGCCATAACCGAGGCCGTTTTTGTCATTTCTAGCCTTTTGATTTTTGAAGAGAGGGCCTCGATTTGGGCTTGTAAAGAGGTGCTTTCATCAACCTTATGGGCGCCCGGGGCAATAGATTTATTACCTCGGGGAGTGTGCCATTGAAAATTGGTTTGAGCAATTTCCTCAATTTGGTTATATATTTCATTTGGGCGACGATTACCTAAGAGTCCCCCGGAGCTTGAATCAAGTGTTTGTCTTGTGTGTGGCAACAATCCATTGTAGAAAGTGGATACTTGTTGCCATACCGCTAGACCATGGTGAGGACACTTTCTTAGAAGCTCCTTGAACCTTTCCCAAGTTTCATATAAGGATTCCCCATCCTCTTGTGAGTATGTATTAATTTCAGTCATTAATTTAGCCGTTTTAGCAGGAGGGAAATACTTATACAAAAACTTTTGGGCGAGTTCATCCCAGGTGTTTACCGATCCAGCTGGGAGGGTGTTAAGCCAAGCCTTAGCTCGGTCTTTTAGTGAAAAAGGAAACATTCGAAGGCGGATGGCGTCATTTGATGCTCCATTGATCCGAAAAGTATCACATATTTCTAAGAAGTTAGTAATATGTAGATGGGGATCCTCGTCCGCAAGCCCGTGGAAGGTTGCGGAGTTTTGGAGCATTTGTATCAAATGCGGCCGAAGTTCGAAGTTGTTGGCCTCGACATTCGGGGCATTGATAGCGGCGCCAAGATTGCCTACGGTAGGCCGTAGGTAATCCATGAGGGTGCGTTGGTCCGCCATTGGAAGTGGGTCCCCCGAAGCTTTCTCTTGGTTTTTAGCTTTTAGTCTTTTTCTGAGAAAGCGCTCGGGTTCTTCTAGGGGTTCTTTTATGTCTCTGCTAGAACTGGAGCTCATGCACTACGTAGGAGGTTCAAATGTGGCGCCTGGGTTCCAAGTCCTGCAACAAAACAGAAAAGAACGCTGGTCAGAATGTTCACCACGGCCCCGTGCTCAATGAACACGGCCCGTGTTCAGAGGCACAGTAATTGATTTCTGGATCCCTGTTACTGGGAGTTGGACACGACCCCGTGTTGCACCGACACGGCCCCGTGTTCAGCTCTCTGTAACTCAGAAAATAAAAACTGCCAGTGATGATTGCTGGGCACGGCCCGTGTCTGACCGGGCACGGCCCGTGCTGAGAGCTGCAGAAGCTAAAAAACTAAGAAAATCCTAAAAAAATAAAAAGAAAAATAAAAGATGATTAGGCCGTTGATTCCTAACTTTCTTAAAATCCTTGTGTCCCCGGCAGCGGCGCCAAAAACTTGATGCGTGCGAAGTGTTACTATTATTAGGTGTATATTTTAAGCCCTTTTTAACACTTATTTTAGCCAAGTTTTAAATTTATAAAACACGATATTTCACTAACACTAAACACACATATGGGCAAGTGCACCCATCGTTGAGTGTAGCATAGCGTTGGTAAGATACCGAGGTCGTCCAAGGACACAAGAGCTTTTAGTACCGGTTTATCCTCAACGTCTAACCAAAATAAAAGTTTAGAAAAATGTTTTAAACTAAGAAAAATAAACTAACTAAAATGCTGAAAATAAAAATAAAAATAAAAACAGATAGACAAGATGAATCACTTGGTTCCGACTCGTATCTAGTATAACCTTTGATTATTTCCGCACTTTTGCACATAATTAAGAGATTATCTTAGTTATTGTAGTAGGCCCCTCTTTTGAAGGTGACGTTACCCTCACCCCAGTAGTTTGAGTCAGCAGGGATACAATCCTAAAGGGGTGGATTATTGGAAGATAATGAATTAAGTTATTAATGCAGTATTGTGGTAGGCCCCGCTTTTGGCGGTGACGTTACCCTCGGCTAAGTAGTCTGAGTCAGCAGGGATACAGTCCTAAATAGCCGGGTTATAGTATTAATAGTAGTTAACTTATGAGGGGATCAAAGAGTTTGGACCCCCGCCATCCAATACCGCGAAGTATTGAAGGAGGTCCTACTAAATTTGACCCAGGTCCATTGCAGGACCTCTAAACGCTGAACAATGGCAAGACCTTTACCAAACCGTTCCCTTAACCCCCTACCAGGTAGCCAACATATCTCCATATAGACCGTGGAGATATGAATGGTGAAAATCCTTTATTTTATATAGACAGTAAAATAATGCCAAGACACCACGGACAAACGATAAGGAAAGATCACCTTCAACATAAGTAACTAGTTATTAAAGTCATTAATACAAAACCAAATAAAAAGTGCAAAAGATTAGAAATAAAAAGTATTATACTAGACACTTTGTCTTCACCAAGTGATGTAAGAGACTTAGGCAAACATGGCCTTGATTGTCAAGAACTCTTACGATCAATCTTGGATCCCGAGACGACTCACACACTCTACGATGGACAATGGATGATGGTGGTGGATGATGGTGTTGTGATGGTGGTGGGTGGTGGATGAAGTGTGAGAGAGGTGGTGTGCCAAGGGATGAGATGAAATGAATCCAAGCACTCCTATTTATAGGCTGAACAGAGAGCTGGACACGGCCCCGTGTCCGCTGGGCACGGCCCCGTGTCCGTCTGACACTCTCTCTCCTCATTAATTGTAATTCGCAATTACAATAAATGCGCCTGCTGTACTTTCGACACGCCCCCGTGTCCGCTGAGCACGGCCCCGTGATGGGCAATAGAAGCTTCTATGGATTTGTCTTTTCTGCTGCTTCTTGGGCACGGCCCCGTGCTGGCTGAGCACGGGGCGTGTTCAGCCTTCTGTTTTCTCTATTTTGCTTTGGAAGGTGCCGTTGAGGGTTCGGGCAGTCCACTAATGTTCCTTTTCTTGTATTTATGTTGGATTTAGCTGTCTTTTTGCTTCTTTTGCGTTTTTGAGCTCATTTAATCCTGAAAATACAAAAGGAAGACAAAAACACTCTTTTTCCAATATTAGTACTAAAAAGGGTTAGTTTTATGCCTCATTTGATGTAATTTATATGTTGCATTTTATATACATCAGATTGTTACCTACAAGTTAGTAACAATAATAATAATATTTTGTAAGAAAAATATAGTGTACAAATAAATATTTAATAACAACAATAATAATATAATGTAAAAATAAAATTTAATAACAATAATAATATAACAATAATAATATTTTACCGATTATAGGAGACTTTGAAGAGTTAATATATGCTTTCGCCAAAGCCTCTTCCTCAATTTTTGTCCATTGTTGCATTTGTTTGGACGCTGTGTCTTCCTTTTTACCCTGTCCCTTTTTATTTTTCTTTTTTGAAGGTTCAGGTTGCGTTTCTAGCACAACCTCTACCTCATCATCTTGTTCCTCGATTTGTGTTCGAGGTGCTTGTGGCATGTTGGGTTGTTGCATTTGATATGGGTTGAACGGCATGTTGGGTTGTTGCATTTGCATTGGGTTGAACGGGTATTGGTTGAAAGCATTTGGCATTTGTTGGTAACCCGCAAAAGCGTTGTCCATTACGGGTGTGTAGCCGGATGACGAAAACGGGTGTGAACTTGACTTGGGATTATTTGGGTTGTAGGGATCCATAATTTTTTAAGGTTGGGAGAGGTTTTTTTTATAAAAATGGGAGAAAAGTGGAAGTATTTTGGTAAAAAAGTGGGGTGAAAAGTGGTTTAATTTATAGTGGTGGGGTGATTTTTTTTTTAAGTATGCAGGTTACCGTTTAGGGGGCCCACCCCATTCAAATTTCTTGGCCCGTCTCCATCGTCACAATTGTGACGGAAGTGACTCGACGCCCCTAAGGGGGCCGGTGTGCGACGTGGCTAAAGGGGGGGGGGGGGGACGACCCTTTGCCGAAGCCCATACCCAATGGTCTTATATATATATATATATATATATATATGTATGTATGTATGTATGTATAGCTGTGTGTGGGAGTGAGTGTCACACCCCCAAAATACCATTTGCGGAAACACCGCGGGGCGTATGACGTACCAGGATCTAGCCACCAATCACATTGAACTCATAAAATATATTTAAATACAACTTTCATTCATTGACATATAGTGTTACAAAACGTTACATATAATTCATTGTATACAGCGGAAGCATAACTCAGTTGTTAAGTGTCTCATAAATCACATGTACAAAAACCATTAGACTTGTATTGTGATACCATGTATCTCAACCCATGACCACTCCAGCCTTCCAGACAGCAAGTTCCATGATATAACCCTACAGACCTGCAAACATGCAGACAAGTGTGTCAGACGACGCTGGTGAGTTCAAAGTTTTGTTAAGCGTTTAGTTACCAGTTTCCAGTTTAAAACATTTCAATGATTCGTTGTTAATCACACGCTTACCGCCGATGGCTCCAGATTATTTGCCCTGGTCTCCATTGCCTTTATCATAACAATGGTCAAGATTGGGGTCATTGGTTCACTCTCGTCCTCCCCGGTACGGTGTGAGGGTGCCAAACCTAAATAGCGCTATTAACTAATACCCGGTTGCCTCCCCGGCAACAATCGGTAGAAGGGACTTGAGTGATAGATATACGTGTATTAACCAACAACCCAGGTTTAACATTCCAGTCAAACCCATTTACCCGACATTCCTCCCCGGAATGATTACCAGATGTCCCTCCCTGGGACGCATGCTTGGAAAAAAAGCAGTGAACTCACCTTTGATTTGCTCGGTTTTTATGTTACATTACCCGTTCCATGTTGGTCAACCAAACCATACCGTGGTTACCAAAGATAATCAGTTTCGTAATCATATATCCAAATCACGTATTCAGCATACACGTTATACAAGTAGTATACAAGTAAGACACACGTCCTTATACAAGTCGTAACTGCTAATCATGCAATCTATTGATCTATAGTGTTTATCGTAAAGTCACATAACAAGTGTATGGGTTTCATATGCCAGTCGATCACATAGTAGTACACGTATTCCCACAGATTGCATTTATCGCAAAGATGTATAACACCTAGCAGGTACATAGTTCTCATGTAAATCCACATTCCATGTGCAAGTCTCACAACAACGCATAGCAGACGAGTGTTCTACTTACGCAAGTCAAAAGAGATTTCTCATTCCTAATCAGTACGGTTATCATGCCACAACTAGTATTTTATAAACACAAGTATCACCTTCGCATACATTTTAAGTTGTTACTGTTTACGCTACTAACGCAATAATAATATGAAATTATGATAACTGCATATCATATATTATAATTTGGTGTTCGTTTGTATTTAAAACTGTCACACCCCAACCGATGGCGGAATCATCGGGGCGCGGCACTAGGCGAATCAGATTGCTCAAGAGAATCCATAACAACTATATTGCGATAATATTTAATACATTCGTTATCCCATACTAACAAATAATACAATCACATAAGTTATCACAGATTTCTTGTCCTCTCGAACAATACAAATCCGACAACCTAGATTTTTGTTGAGTTTCTAGACTTCCTAGCTTGATTCGATATAGCCTGCGATCTAACCTGCAACATACGTTAAAATATTTGTCAATACAAAAGTATTGGCGAGTATACAGGTTTGATATGTATAGCGTAATAGATAAAAAGTGTAGCGAATTTCCATATGCATAAACGTAACACACGACATATATACTCACAAAGCTGATACTACCAACTAAGTCCTCGATGCTCGAATATGCGATGGCAAACTAGACCCCGTCGGGCGCAATAGTACTATACTAGTCATGGTGGGACGTCGCGAGTATAAGCCCTAGCACATATGCAACTAGCATCACGTATATCTACGCATAACAGTTATTCGCAAGTGATAATTCGATTGATTGAATAAATCGTTTGATAAGTTTGATTTGCTAGAAACGTATGTTTGTTAATGCACTTTGGGTGATAAGTGCATGCCTTCCAATTTGTAGGGTCTTTATTGTACATGTATTGAAACTTAGTCCTAGTTTTATCCTTGGACATTTTGTCCAAGTTTTAGGCTAGCCTTTTGTCTGAGTTTTGTTTAGGACAAAAGTCTGAGTTTTGTGTAGTTGTTTGTCCAGGCTTTCTAGTTTGTCTTGAAAGTCTGGGGTTTGCCTTGTATATATACCTTTATGTGGAATAGACAAAGTGGCGATTCTGTGTGAAATTCTGTGCACCTAACCCTAATCATTGTGTGTGTGTTTTGTCTGGCGGCTACTGTGTGTGAGTGACGTCATTCATCTTCCTCATCAAGAATACTCAGTGTATTCTTGATTTCTCTCACAAATATTTGCATTCTAGTGTTTCATCTACAGTGGTTAATCATCAGGCGGATTCCGCACACCTGTTGGTGGCTTTAGCTGAGTGAGATCTTGGATTGGGAGGCCTTACAAGTGGTATCAGTGCAATGTGCTCATACTACTGTAGGTGTTTCTTAGTTTGAAGGTTTTTGTGAGAAAAGTTCAAACTTTGATAGGGATTAGTGAGTTTTTGTGCTTTATTCATGATTCTTCATTCATTTCTAGTGATTTGGTGATGGATTTTGAGTAGTTTAGTGATTTTTAGTGTTGATCTTCATTTGGGTTTTTACAGGGGTTTTGGTTCTTGTTCATACAGTGTTGAAGGTTGAAAAAGATTCCTAAGTTTGATCTTTGGAAGATTTGTCCGTGGTTTAAATTCTGTGTTTGTGTTTCCGGGGTATTGTTGAACCAGTGTGAAGTTACATTGGGGAGATAGTCCGGAGATTGGTTACTGGATCTGAGTTTTGAGAAACTCTTGATTGTTCTGAGTTTCACATTTCCGAGTTTTAGCTCCTCTCCGATTTTCAATCCTGTCCGAATTTTAACCTCTTTACTAGGTCCGAACTTTCAACTCCTATTAGGTCCGAGTTTTCCAAGTTTCTATTCATCACCTTGTCCGAATTTTAGATCTTATTGTCAGAAGCTCCGCGTTTTAAATCAAGATCCGTTGGTCCGAAGTTCTGTCTAACCTTTACCTAGTCCGAGTTTCACTTTGTTTTACTTGGGTCTGAGTTTTAAGTTTGTTAAGTCCGAATTTTTAAGTTTGTTAAGTCCGAATTTTCAAGTTTGTTAAGTCCGAATGTTCAAGTTTGTTAAGTCCGAATGTTCAAGTTTGTTAAGTCCGAATTTTCAAGCTTGTTAAGTCTGAATTTTCAAGCTTTCAAGCTTGTTAAGTCCGAATTTTCAAGTTTGTTAAGTCCGAATTTTTAAGTGTGTTAAGTCCGAATTTTCAAGTTTATTAAGTCCGAGTTTTCAATACATTTCTTTGTCCGATTTTTAGATATTATTATCAGAAAGTCCTAGTTTCCATAATCCGAGTTTCCTTCGTTTTCGTGTCCGAATTTTAATTTTATTTTGGTCCGAGTATTTAAAATTCGGTGTCTGAGACCGAGTTTAATTCTCTTAGTGTTATCTTAGTGTTGATCCGAGTTTAGTGTGTTTATTCAATCCTGCTTGTCCGATCTTTAAAACTCTAAGTGTGTGTCCGAGGTTTGGGATTTATTTCAGGTTCTGATCCGGGTGTTACTTTCTGATTAAAGCCTCAGACATTTCACTCCGTGTTTTCTCTCCGAGTTTGAACTTAGAAAACCTTTTCAGTGACATAGTTCTTGCTTGGAAACCTACTGTTGTTTTCTGAAATGGCAAACAACAATCTGACTGCAATGGTGCAAAACCTCAAGCACAATGTTGAGGTAGGGAGTAACGACAAACCTCCGTTGTTGATAAACGAGCTTGATTTTCCTGAGTGGAAGGAGCGCTTCGAAAGGTATGTACGAGCAAAAGACATCAAAATCTGGTTGTGTATCGTTAAAGGATGTGGAGCTACTCCAGTACGTACGTTGACGATTGATACGTATTTGGCACTTACTGACGACCAGAAGAAATTTTATGATTGTGAAGAGAAAGCTATGTCAATGATTACGATGGCTATGACACAATCTATACTTCATACGTTCCGTAAGAGAAGTAGCTCGAAGGAGTTGTGGGATAGTATGATCGAGCGCTATGAAGGAAATGCAATGTACAAGAGACGACGTGTTACAGTTTCGGATCTTCAGTCTTCGAGTCCGATGGTTGCTTCGGTCACGGTTACTTCAAGCTCTGCTCCATCAAACTCCAGAGGTCTTCTGAATTTGGAGTTATCTGTAGCTCTCCCGTCTCTGCCTTCTTCACTTCCATTCACTTCCTTTGTGGAAGCTACCAGTATGATTACTTCTATTCAACCAATAACGCCGATGATGTCTTCTCTGATTCCTGCAGTGCCACTATTTGGGTCGTTGTCGTCTCAAATCGGTACGGGTAATGTGTTTGCCTTATCAGGAAGTTCCTCTTTGCCACCGCGACCTAGTGCTTTCACCGATTTACAAGCGCCAGAGACACGGCAAGCACGTCCTAAGGTTGCTTTCGGTCCGAGTCCGCCGCCAGTGCGATCGAAGAAAGGATCTCTGCGTCCTCCAGTGCTACCATCTTCAGGTCCTAGGCCATCCAGTGCACAACTCTCTGGTTCAAGACCTCCTGCTCCTAGATCTTCTATTGTTTCTGCTTCGAGACCATCAAGTTCAGGTCAAGGGCAGAATTTTCAGGAGTTTGTTCGTGGTAAATTTCAGGATGCAGCCAAGGTCATGGTACAACATAAGAATCAGATCTCTAGGCAGCAGAAAGAAATTGCTTTCTTGAAGAAAAGGGATGCAGTTCGAGACCAGCAGATGGCACAGCTTTTTCGTCTAACCAAAGATCAGAGTGTTCAGTTGGGAAAGTTCATAACACAAGATGCCTCAACTTCTGCCCGACAACAGACTTTGGTTAGTACTACGGATCGGCTTCTCGGGATTGTGACAGATCTCGTGTCACTCCTTGCTGCTCAGGGGGAGACTTCGGATTTTCAGGTTCAGGCTAAATGTAAGATGGATGAACTAAAGAAAACCAGAGACGATCTTGACAAGGACAAGGATCCCAACGCAGCGAAGCAGGGGAAGCAGTCAAGGAGCGCACGTGCTCCTGAAGCTGTAACCTCGGCTCATGTTGAGGGGGAGTCCTCGGGTGCAGCTGTAGGGGGAGATATAGGTCATGTAGATGCTGATACAGATGCCCTATCTGATTCTGAACTGGATCCTGCTGCTGATTTGCTTTTAGGTGCTGGTGAAGTGGTTGAGGAAATGGTAGAAGACTGGCGAACTGATGATGAACTAGCTGGTAAGTTCAATTTCATTGAGACTGCGAAAGGGAAAAGGATTGAGTACGAGTCCTTACCGGTTAACAGTGATGTTATCAGAGGCTTTGTGTTTGGTAGTGAAATGCCTGAAGAAATCTTTAACCCTATTCGAATTCCCGAAGAGGTTAGTGTGGCAGCTCACAAATGGTTTAAGAATCTTCCCGATGAAACTCAAAGGAAGAGGTATATAAACACAAAAGGTGAGTATTCGGGTCAGATTCGAAGTTGGGATTTTGATGAGCAACACAGCCTGGTAATGATCAAAAGGACCGATGGGGTACAGTACTTTAGGCCAAGGGCCAAGTACCTTCAGACTCTTCCAGCTCGTGATCTCCATCACATTGCTCAGCTCGATCTCAACAACCATACAAATGTTTGCTAGTATCAGAGGATTAATTCCTCATCTCGTTGCTAAGAGTCGAGAAAGTAAATGGAAGATGTTCAAGCCAGCAATTGGTCGAGGAGTTAAGTACTTAAACAAGTTTACTGGTAAAGAAGAATGGAAGATGGTCTATCCTCCAGCGAGATGCCTCCGTAAAATTCCTATGCGCAAGTTTGATCTCGATAAATTTGACAACATAGGTTGTTGGTATCTCAATGGCAAGACTGGGGAAGCAGTGATTACCGAGAAGATAGTGACGGTTGAGATTGCAAAAATTCTTGATCCAATTTGGCTTGTCAACCTTAGAGAAGCATATCTGAAGAAGCTTCGACGCCTGCCTCTAAAATACCTTGAAGAAGATCGTGTGCTAGCCGATCAGTTCATCAACGTAGTTCAATTCTGTGTGAAGAACAAGGTATGGGCAGGAAGCGAATACTCGAAGAAAGGATGAAGATCACAAGACCAATGAAGACCATGCACTGATCAAGGGGGAGTTTGTTAATGCACTTTGGGTGATAAGTGCATGCCTTCCAATTTGTAGGGTCTTTATTGTACATGTATTGAAACTTTGTCCTAGTTTTATCCTTGGACATTTTGTCCAAGTTTTAGGCAAGCCTTTTGTCTGAGTTTTGTTTAGGACAAAAGTCTGAGTTTTGTGTAGTTGTTTGTCCGGGCTTTCTAGTTTGTCTTGAAAGTCTGGGGTTTGCCTTGTATATATACCTTTATGTGGAATAGACAAGGTGGCGATTCTGTGTGAAATTCTGTGCACCTAACCCTAATCATTGTGTGTGTGTTTTGTCTGGCGGCTACTGTGTGTGAGTGACGTCATTCATCTTCCTCATCAAGAATACTCAGTGTATTCTTGATTTCTCTCACAAATATTTGCATTCAAGTGTTTCATCTACAGTGGTTAATCATCAGGTGGATTCCGCACACCTGTTGGTGGCTTTAGCTGAGTGAGATCTTGGATTGGGAGGCCTTACAAGAAACACCCAAAACGCGATTAAAAAGGGTTCAAGTATACTCACAGTGCGTAATTGGCAAGTAGACACAACTTGATTTGGATTGATTGAGAGTACGTCTGAGTTATCCTGGTTACAGATCGTTAAGCGATGAATAGCACGTAAATGGCGGTGAGAGAACCAAAATTGGTTCGAACATTGATGCTTGGGCTCGTCCGGTCGGCTGGACATGTGGTCCGATCGGCTACCAGGCTATCCGATCGGTTAACATGTTGTTCGATCGTTCAACATGCCGTCCGATCGGTCAGCATGTTGTTCGATCGGTTAACATGCTAGCCGATCGGTTGACATGTTGTCCGATCGGTTAACATGCTAGCCGATCGGTGAACATGTGGTCCGATCGGTTAACACATTGTCCGATCGGTCGGTTAAACTTTATCTGCTGTTCGATCGGACAGCAGTCCGATCGGACGGCAATTCGTTCCATTGTCCTGAACATGTCACACTTGATGGGTTTCGGAAAGATTTCAGGTGATTTGACTGAGGTGGTGTGTCATCGTGTTAAACCACTGAAATCCCATCGAATCCGACCCGTTCTAACGGCCGGGAACCACCCCGTTCCATCAGATCTGGCCGTTCTTGATGGTTTTTCTCATGTTTATCCCGAATTCGTACACACCTTGACTAGGTTACGTAGAGCTAGGTGAGATTTATTATAAAAACATGTGAAATTACTTAGATCCGAGCTGTTTATGGTGAAAATGAGGTCACTCTTTGAAGTTCATGTAAACTTATGATGACATCATCTTCGAAACACCTCAAATCCGTAGGAATCACACAACTTCTTGATTAGAAAACATAGATTTAGCCGAGATTTATGTAAAAACGTATGGAAATCACCCAGATCCGAGTTGTTCTTTCATGGGATGACATCACACTTGAAGTTCATAAGAACTTCATGGTGACATCACCCTAGAATGCCCAAAATCCAGAGATTTCACGGTTAAAAGTGTAGATTTAAAAGGTAGAAGGGCGTAGAATTGAATATAGATCATAGAAGTACAAGATTTAGGTCAGAAACTTACAAAAATCGAGAGAAATCGAGAGATAAAGGGGTTGGAACTTCTGGTCGAGCAGCAACAGTGACAACAAGTGTGTTTGAGGCGAATGAGGGGTATTTATAGGCAAGAAGGAAGGAAAGGAGGGCAGGTTGGCCCGTTCGATCGGTTGGCCCAGCCGTTCGGTTGGCCCGTCCGATCGGTTGGCCCAGCCGTTCGGCTGGCCCGTCCGATCGGTTGGCCCAGCCGTTCGGCTGGCCCCTCCCTACGGAGGCCTGTCGATCCTCGTTTTTGGTGCGTTGCGATAGTTTGGGCCACATTTCCATATATTTATATTATTATTTATTTATTATAATTAATCACAAAAGGGTCATATTTACGTATCCATAATGCACAGTTTCGATAATTACAGTCGGTTTACGTTTCGAGTATGCGATTATTAGCGATATTTCACGGCCATCAAGGAGGGTAGTATAGGTCCTTTCTTGATGTCATCGTGAACGTTATTATGTTTTGTGCCACAAAGACTAACGGGGTACCGTTCACTCGTATTGTCATCATCGTCACGACGACTGGAGCTACAGCACTCACCCGAGAGTCCTTGTTAGCGTTAGTTGTCTGCGTTTCGACACCTCACGGCCACCAAGGAGGGTAGAATAGGTCCTCACTCAGTGCCATCGTGAGTGTTAGTGTTTGTGATTGGTGTAGTATAGTGATAATGTATTGCGAAAATATGCGATTATCCTTCGAATAGCGATATATGCGATATAGTTACATTATGATCCGAATCTCTGGTGCTAGGCGTAACGAGTACATCGAGTAGTAACAACGCACAAAAGTGCGGGTTGTTACAGTCTCCCCTACTTTAGGAAATTTCGTCCCGAAATTAATCCAATAGGTAGACCTTTGAGAGTTGATCCTGGATAAGTAGCGATACAATGAGTTAATCGGGTGAGAGTTGACAAGCGAGAGTGCTTCGAATAAGAGAGATCGATTGCGATAGCGAGAAGCGACGTAAAGACAAAAGTAATATTCCACGAGTTGGCGTTCTGAAGTACCTCATGTCGCGGAGAATTCGTTAGTTCATTACGACTGCAATTTTAAAGAACTTGAAGGATTTCTCATGACGTGGAACTAACTGAGTCGATCGTTAACCAGCGTTACAAGAAACATTAATTTTAGATATTTAAAAGGAATTTAGGGTGGAAATCTTGAAAATTTTCCTTTTAACATAAGGTCAACTGATTCGATGTTAACCAATGTTGCAATGAAGTTTAGGTTTTAAACATTCTAAGGAATTCGAAGATGAAAACTGAGGTTACGAAAACTCTCCTATGGCATGGGTTCAAGCTGAACTCGACGTCGAACCAATGTCTTAAGAAGGATTTTGTTTGATGTTGTAAAAGCTTTTAAGGAAAACTGGACTTATGAAACTCTTCTTGAACATGGAGTTAAGCTGATTCGGTGTTATCTCCCCGTCGTGAGAGAATTTCACTTGTCCACCGGTTTTTAAATCAAAATTTTATATAAAAATAAGTTTTAATAGTACAGAAGGTAGTCAATCACCGAGCCCCAGTTGGCACTTCCCCACGAAAGTTGGTTAATATGTTTAAAACACTTATATATAGGAAGTACCAGCGGCGTATCCACCATGTTTCGTTCATATTACTTCCGTTTCGTGAGGCGGTGTCAGGTGTGCCGATATGACACGGATAGAATTTGTTCTTACTTGGTCCAGTTGATAGGAAGTCGGACCGAGTATAGGGTAGAATCGAATAGGTTGGACCGGCGAGTTGGATTGCGAATGTAGCTGTAGCAGCGTGAGCGAGTAGCCTGATGACACAAAACATTTATGTATCGTGTCTGGGTAGGCGTCGAGCGATAAGCGAATAGCGCGTTTTCGATTAGATTACACTTTGAACCCGCATGGCACGTTTCCACGAGAGTTTGCTAACATGGTGAAACACCACGTTTAACCAGGCTAGTTTTGCCTCGTGAAGCAATGTCATGCGTGTTATTACCACATAGGTTGTACCAAACGAGCGAATAAGCGGTAGACTATACACGATAAGCGATAAACGATTAGGTGATTAAACGAATAATACACCACCCTAGTAATGATGGCGGTGATAATCGAATTACGATAAGCAGCAGTTGTTGCGTTGCAAGCGATGGAGGTATGCACGAGTTATGCGGTTCGATTTCATTGGTTACCACCACGGAGTTTACTAACGTCAGACCCCGC
This sequence comes from Helianthus tuberosus, assembly GCA_030545235.1. Lineage (NCBI taxonomy): Eukaryota > Viridiplantae > Streptophyta > Magnoliopsida > Asterales > Asteraceae > Helianthus > Helianthus tuberosus. Next base: position 203,147,187 of record CM060371.1, read on the forward strand.
ATGGCCTTTTTCCACGAAAACCCACTGATATGACTAAAACACCTTGCTTTAACCATATGAGCTTCATCCCGTGAAGCGAGGTCATGCGTGCTAACTATTACAGATAACGGTATAGCGATAGATCGATACACAGCAAACGATATAGGTTCACATAATAAGCGATAGAGATTGCAAGATACACATGAGAAGCGATTTCGATTAGTCGAGGTTTGTTTCGAATAAGCTTAACGTTACGTTGCGATGCATCACGGTTATCGAGGAGGGTAGAATAGGTCCTCACTCAACAATATCGTGAGGGTTTATGTACTTGATGGGATTCGTTGCAACAGACTTACGACCAGTCTTGCGTCGATGCAATTGCCCTGCGAGGTAGACTCCCCAGAGTCCATCGATGAGGCGATTGTACTGCATTTGCAGACTTACGACAAGTCTTGCGATGATACGGTTTGTTACGCCTTGCGAGTGAGTGTAGTGTGTTGAAAATAATCACAATAGTATAATAGGTCTAGTAACGTTCAACTCCATGTGGCACTTTCTTCACGGAACTTTGGTAGTATGATAAGGCACACCTTGCTTGACCCCTACTACTTAGATCCCGTGGTTGGGTGTCATACTTCGTCGTAACGCATTATGGCACCTTAGAATTTGCTACGACCTCCGTGCACTGACCCAAATAATCCCGTGTGCACCCGTGATTAGTCGTTCCTTGCACGTTTATCGTACCTCTTTCTAAGAGTGTAGTGAGGGTAAAACACATTATTTCGTGATATAGTATATAGTATGTGTGTGAACCTAGTTTAAGTGCGACGATTTGAGAGCGAAGAGGGAACGAAAACGAGAGTTAACGTTACACATAGTGGCAACATCGAGTAATAGAGTTGGTTCAAAACTTAGAAATTAACATCGAAAATCGTATCATTACAACTTTATCCTACGCTTGCTAGATGTCTGATGCTGAAGACTTTTGCTGGAGCTGTTGTTGTTGTACTCAAGTTCACGGTTCGATGCGGCAGTTGCGGGTGAAGTGACCGTAACGGTTGCAGTTATTGCAATAGCGACAGTCAGCCCCAACTGGATGATGATAGGTACACGAGTAACACTGAGGATGAGATCCGGTGTAGGCTCGTTTTGGAAACATCGAAACTGTTCGAAGAGGTTCCGGTTGCAGAAGTTCGATTGTTGATGAACTCGGGCTTGAAGTCTTTCGTTTGTGGCTGGGTTTATCGGTGTCTTGCGAAGAGGTGTCGTCGTTGGAGGATTCGTCTGAGGACTCACTTGCAGAATCCTTGACCGAGTCATTGGAAGAATCGTCGGCAGAGTCATTAGAAGAATCTCCGGTAGATCCGTCAGAGGAATCGTTAGCAGATTCGTCCGGAGGATCGTCAGTAGATTCATCAGAAGACTCGTTGTTAGGATCCTCTAAAGGGTTAATGTCGATTGCCTGATACGCTTGCTTGACAGGATTGTTGGAGAAAAATCCTTCCATGAGTCATTTGTTGTTGATTTCTGCGGCTAAGCGGTAGGTTTCTTCGATGGTAGCAGGCCTTGCAGCTTCGACAAAATCACCCACACTTTCCAGCAAGCCATGAATGTACTTCGCGATGGCCTTCCCCGGAGTGTTGACTTGACTTGGGCAGATTATGCTAAGCTGTTTGAACCTTGCGGTGTAGCCAGCGTTATCACCTTTGACTTGCTTGATTTTCCAAAATTCGTCTTCCAATTTCTGAATCTCGTGGGGAGGACAATATTCCTTCTTCATGAGCTCTTTCAGCTCATCCCAAGAGAGAGCGTAAGCTGCGGAGATCCCACGTTTGTTACGTTCGGCGGTCCACCAGTCGAGTGCTCGCGATTGAAATACTCCGGTAGCGCAAGTAGTACGGAAACTATCGGGACACCCACTTTGACGAAGGGTAACTTTGATAGAATCGAACCACTGGAGTAGTTGAGTCACACCTCCTTCACCCGTGAATTCCATCGGGTCACAGGCTTTGAAGTGTTTGTAAAGAAAAGTAGATTGTGGCGCTTCCATCTTGGAGTCTTCCGAGGCTCGAGAGTTGCTGAGAGAGTGCACTTGAGCGGCAATTCGAGGAATAAGCTTTACCACTTCTTTGGTCATGAGTGATGCAATCCTCTTATTGGCACTTCGTTTGGCTTTCCTCCTAGTTGTTCATCTCGAGGTAGAATCGTTGGAAGGCATCTAGACAGGAAGAGGCTTGGAATGAGATTCGATCATAATGATTTTTGAGTTTTGCGGTGCGATTGAGCGCGTTCAAAACTTGATGCGATAGTGTAGTAGTAATGCGAATCACATAGGAGCCACATAGGAGACACGCAATTTCCTAAGTTCTCACACAATGACTTGTTTGTTTATACGTATATATATATATATATATATATATATTTATATAATTGTGATTTGTATTCATACACATACAGGTCGATTTAGAATAAGCGAGGACGCGTTGAGATGAGAAAACGAGAGTGAAGGCGATAGATTATGCATTAGTTTTGTTGCGAACATTCGGGTTACGTTTTAGATTGCGATGGCTGTGCGAATTGTGCGTTTATAAAGCAGGGAGTGAAAATTGTCAAATCGGGAAATCGATAAAGCATAAAATTTCTAAACGTAAATAAGTTTCAACCGTTTGTAAGATTGGCGGGTCGCATGATAGAGTGCCTTGGGTGTTTAGGCGTCGACTACCCAAGGTAGCCCAACTTTACTCAATAAGTTCGTGCGCGCGCGTTGACCTAGAAGACTTTATGCTTCCACTGGGATGCAGCTCATGGCATTCATCTTCCTAGTCATCGCAAGGCTCGAGTTATCGTGATAGTCGAGTCCTTGGTGAGAGCTTTTTGAAAACCAGTTTTATAGAGAGTGGAACGACTTATTAAGGTACGGGTTTCACCCCTGACTTAACAGTTTCGTTCCTAATTGTGGTTATGCTCTTCGAATAAATTCGTGAGTTCCACTAGATTTCGAAATGGAGACTTTCGTCGAGATGTGGATGTCACTCCTAACTCGTTGAAAGGTTCTCGTGCTAGAAATGCGCTGAGTGAGCGATCTCGTCGAGAGTTCTTGGTTTTCACGCCTGGTCTCGACTGGATCACTCGGTTTCGTTAGGCGAGTATTTTCGAAAACATGTGTATTGTGTCAGCCTTAGGAAAGGCTAAGTAGTATTCCAGCCTTAGGAAAGGCTTCTTCGTGTGAAGCTGAGGTACACGATGTTCACACAAAGTTGTACTTTTTAGCAATTTCGATCGAGAGTATCAAGTAGGCCCGATACAAACCCTACTGGTTTATACGAGTCGGCCTGTTGGTACTTAGACTATAGACTAGGTCAATTTCTAAGACGTCGACCCGGACTAGGTCGAGTCTGGCCTAATTCCCTATAGTTATGGCTATGATACCAATCTGTCACACCCCAACCGATGGCGGAATCATCGGGGCGCGGCACTAGGCGAATCAGATTGCTCAAGAGAATCCATAACAACTATATTGCGATAATATTTAATACATTCGTTATCCCATACTAACAAATAATACAATCACATAAGTTATCACAGATTTCTTGTCCTCTCGAACAATACAAATCCGACAACCTAGATTTTTGTTGAGTTTCTAGACTTCCTAGCTTGATTCGATATAGCCTGCGATCTAACCTGCAACATACGTTAAAATATTTGTCAATACAAAAGTATTGGCGAGTATACAGGTTTGATATGTATAGCGTAATAGATAAAAAGTGTAGCGAATTTCCATATGCATAAACGTAACACACGACATATATACTCACAAAGCTGATACTACCAACTAAGTCCTCGATGCTCGAATATGCGATGGCAAACTAGACCCCGTCGGGCGCAATAGTACTATACTAGTCATGGTGGGACGTCGCGAGTATAAGCCCTAGCACATATGCAACTAGCATCACGTATATCTACGCATAACAGTTATTCACAAGTGATAATTCGATTGATTGAATAAATCGTTTGATAAGTTTGATTTGCTAGAAACGTATGTTACACCCAAAACGCGATTAAAAAGGGTTCAAGTATACTCACAGTGCGTAATTGGCAAGTAGACACAACTTTATTTGGATTGATTGAGAGTACGTCTGAGTTATCCTGGTTACAGATCATTAAGCGATGAATAGCGCGTAAATGGCGGCGAGAGAACCAAAATTGGTTCGGACATTGATGCTTGGGCTCGTCCGGTCGGCTGGACATGTGGTCCGATCGGCTACCAGGCTATCCGATCGGACAGCATGTTGTTCGATCGGTTAACATGCTAGCCGATCGGTTGACATATTGTCCGATCGGTTAACATGCTAGCCGATCGGTTGACATGTTGTCCGATCGGTTAACATGCTAGCCGATCGGTTGACATGTGGTCCGATCGGTTAACATGCTAGCCGATCGGTTGACATGTGGTCCGATCGGTTAACATGCTAGCCGATCGGTTGACATGTGGTCCGATCGGTTAACATGCTAGCCGATCAGTTAACATGTGGTCCGACCGGTTAACACATTGTCCGATCGGTCGGTTAAACTTTATCTGCTGTTCGATCGGACAGCAGTCCGATCGGACGGCAATTCGTTCCATTGTCCTGATCATGTCACACTTGATGGGTTTCGGAAAGATTTCAGGTGATTTGACTGAGGTGGTGTGTCATCATGTTAAACCACTGAAATCCCATCGAATCCGACCCGTTCTAACGGCCGGGAACCACCCCGTTCCATCAGATCTGGCCGTTCTTGATGGTTTTTCTCATGTTTATCCCGAATTCGTACACACCTTGACTAGGTTACGTAGAGCTAGGTGAGATTTATTATAAAAACATGTGAAATTACTTAGATCCGAGCTGTTTATGGTGAAAATGAGGTCACTCTTTGAAGTTCATGTAAACTTATGATGACATCATCTTCGAAACACCTCAAATCCGTAGGAATCACACAACTTCTTGATTAGAAAACATAGATTTAGCCGAGATTTATGTAAAAACGTATGGAAATCACCCAGATCCGAGTTGTTCTTTCATGGGATGACATCACACTTGAAGTTCATAAGAACTTCATGGTGACATCACCCTAGAATGCCCAAAATCCAGAGATTTCACGGTTAAAAGTGTAGATTTAAAAGGTAGAAGGGTGTAGAATTGAATATAGATCATAGAAGTACAAGATTTAGGTCAGAAACTTACAAAAATCGCGAGAAATCGAGAGATAAAGGGGTTGGAACTTCTGGTCGAGCAACAACAGTGACAACAAGTGTGTTTGAGGCGAATGAGGGGTATTTATAGGCAAGGAGGAAGGAAAGGAGGGCAGGTTGGCCTGTTCGATCGGTTGGCCCAGCCGTTCGGCTGGCCCGTCCGATCGGTTGGCCCAGCCGTTCGGCTGGCCCGTCCGATCGGTTGGCCCAGCCGTTCGGCTGGCCCGTCCGATCGGTTGGCCCAGCCGTTCGGCTGGCCCGTCCGATCGGTTGGCCCAGCCGTTCGGCTGGCCCCTCCGTACGGAGGCCTGTCGATCCTCGTTTTTGGTGCGTTGCGATAGTTTGGGCCACATTTCCATATATTTATATTATTATTTATTTATTTATTTATTATAATTAATCACAAAAGGGTCGTATTTACGTATCCATAATCCACAGTTTCGATAATTACAGTCGGTTTACGTTTCGAGTATGCGATTATTAGCGACATTTCACGGCCATCAAGGAGGGTAGTATAGGTCCTTTCTTGATGTCATCGTGAACGTTATTGTGTTTTGTGCCACAAAGACTGACGGGGTACCGTTCACTCCTATTGTCATCATCGTCACGACGACTAGAGCTACAGCACTCACCCGAGAGTCCTTGTTAGCGTTAATTGTCTGCGTTTCGACACATCACGGCCACCGAGGAGGGTAGAATAGGTCCTCACTCAGTGCCATCGTGAGTGTTAGTGTTTGTGATTGGTGTAGTATAGTGATAATGTATTGCGAAAATATGCGATTATCCTTCGAATAGCGATATATGCGATATAGTTACATTATGATCCGAATCTCTGGTGCTAGGCGTAACGAGTACATCGAGTAGTAACAACGCACAAAAGTGCGGGTTGTTACAAAAACAACTTATGTCAACTTCATTTCATTCAAAGTTGGTATTTTCTTTAATAATTTCCTGTTTGATAATGCGTGATTATAGATATGGGTGAATGAGTTAATCTTAAAATGAACACGACGAAGAACTGTTCTTTGTCAAAATGGTTACGGCGAAACACCCATGTGACGAAAGTCCCTAAGTTTCGTCGAGGGGTATGTCGACGAAGGACCTTTCTTAACGAAGGGTCTTTCGTCGTCGATCCTTAACCGTCGTCGAGATCTTCTGCAACCCTAGTCATGGCGGTTTCATCTTTAACACATAATCATCAACCATAATCATTATTCAGACCCCGATCAAGTAACATGATTAACATCATATAACCCTAGTTAACATTCAACCGTTCCCTAATAATTAACATAAGATCCATTAAATCGGATCAATCATATATTATCACATAACCAAACTGTTACATCGAACCTTCATCATTAACATTGGAAATCGAACATCCAACCTCACAAGCCTTAACATTCTTACTAATAATTTAAATCAGATTCACACATAAACAAGATCAAACAATTAAGAATTAACATGAATACGAATCTACTAACCAAGGGTCGACTGAATGAGATGATGCCTCGATGGGAGGGGTCTATTGCCGTCACTTGTTTAGAGGGGTACAGGGTTTGCAATGAGTTGTATAACATGACCCATGAATTTACGTATACATAAGAAATGAGGAGATGGGCCAAGTTTGTTTAATGATGATGGCGGCCCAATAACACTTGCGACCGGGCCGAGATGGTTTAAGGATGATTACGGCCCAATTCTAACTACGTGACACAATAAAAGCCAAATACACATTCAATCGTACTCAATAACATTTACGTTTAACAAGTTTATCAGTGTCACGAGCGTTTAATAAATTCACTTAAAGCAACGAGCGTGAAAGAGAAATAACGAGGAATCGGAATCACAAGACTGAAAGACACTAACCTTGAAAGTTCGGGTTGTTACATCATCCCCAACTTGAAAGAAATTTCGTCTCGAAATTTGACAAGTAATCCAAAACTGCAAAATGTTAGATCAGGATGACTGTGGATTTTCCTCGGGTACCACAGTGAGGGGCGTCGGGTCCGTCTTCCAGCGGCCGGAGACGATGGGCCTGGCCTGGCGCCGGAGCAGGGGGATGGGGAAGACGGGGCGGCGAGCACAAGCCGGGCATGAGGACGACCCCCATACCCACTAGTCTTATTATAATCAAGAACTAAAATTTATAATCTTTTGGTTCTTTAACATCTTCGACATGTTATCCTCATCGCCATAGGGATAAGATTGGTATTATATATGTACTCATATCAGTATTGAAAATATTGGTATCAAATTTGAACAAAATTGGGTTACAAATGCCAAACCGAATATATTGGTATGATACGGGTATGAGCATTTCGGTATGGTACGCGTTTTGTTACCATTTTGTTTTTATTTTATTTTATTTTTTGAGCATGCGTACAAGTATAAAATAGTTAAAAACGACATGAGTACTAATGCAATACGAGTACTAAATAGGTAAAATTGGTACGGGTACCAATACGATACGGTTACCAAATAAGTAGAATCGATATGAATACTATAAATACCATGAAATAAAATATAATATATTATAAAAAAATTAAGTTCTATATAAAATTCAGTAGTAGTACCCGTTTTTACATGTACCTGTACAGATAATGAAAGTACCGAATATTGAAATCAATAAAACTGAGTATCGATACATGTACCGAATACCTAAAATCAGTACGAGTGTATAGGTACAAGTATTTGGGAAAAAAATCTCAGCCCTACATGAGCCTCATCTCATTCTTGTTTTTTTTTTGGAAAGTTTCACATTATGTCTCTGTAATCAACCTAAAAACTAAAAAAAAGCTAGCTTTTACATTAGAATGTATTATGAATGTATAATCATAGGAAGGACGAGTATACTTTGAGGGCTAGGAGTTGGATAGAAAGTTCAAATTTACTAAAAAGTGTAAAATATCATATAACATCAAAATGTCAATCATAAAACATGCGCGAAACCCAAAAATAACAAATAAAGATTACGAAAACATCGTATGTATAGGTTGTGTTTTGGATCATAAGGCTCTAATTATCGAATGACAAACATTATTGTGTTTTATGTCAATTAGCATGTTGTGTTTTATGTTCATAGTTTTACGATTATGTGTTTGAAGTTTTTATGGACTATTATGGTTTGAATTTAGTGTTTTAGTAATATTCACTCTGTTATTTGTGGGTTTTCGGGTGTGTTTTATGACTTTTTACACTTTTTAGTAAATGGACTTTGTAGCCGAACCCCACCCTACTTTGACTCATGAAAATCCTTAAGAAACTTTGCTACCTTTCGTGATGTTAAGTATTTTTCTTCGAAAGTACAATGCATGATATATTTTTGTATTTTTCTTTAAGTTGGCAGACATGAGAAAAAAAAGGACGAGGAAGATTGGTAAAATGTTTTATGTTTGATCGGTCGACCCCCTCAATGGTTTGGTTCGCTTGAGATGAACCATCGCTGGTTGGACATGGCGTTTTTGGTGAGTGGCGGTTCAACCAGTGATTGGTCTAATTTGTAAACTAGCAGCGCGGCATGACTGGTCCAGTTTTCAAAATATTTAAATTACAGAATTTTACAAGTTTCTTTTATTTGAAAATAAGAATATATTCGGTATTTATCAGCTGTTAAAATAAACTATTAAATACATTTGTTAATTAAAAGTTATTTTTGTCCTTAAAAGAACATTACGGTGTACTTTACAACTACTTTGATATAAAACTGGGAAAAGCGGGTTTGTGATTTAAATCCAATTTATTTTTTTTATAGATTTAATACAACATTTCATTCATTTCAAAAAATTATTTATAGACGTACACATGATAATTAATATGAAATGTAGTCGTTAATTAATTTTTATAAGATATTATTTATCTTAATATTCGAACAAACCTGTAATAAAGTATTTACGTATTAAAGTATAAATTTTTTGTTGTTTAGCCACCCGTGTATTACACGGGGACTTAGACTAGTAACTTAATAAATAAAGCTTTTACAATTAACTAAGATGATATTCTTCTTCTTTATCAACGTTTATTATAACTTGATTTACTATGCAGTTTAAATGTTATTAACTCGTGTAAAACCTACATATACAATATTTGGTTACAAGTAAATTAGTTTTTAAATTTAATAGCCAAACTGTTATCTATTATTCTAGTTCTAGTTATTACATAAATGTAAAACAAAAACATTGAATTAGGATTGGAGGTGACATATTGTTGGCTTTACTTTCCCTTGGCCCCTTAACTTTATAATTGAGTTAACTGTGATAAAAATATTATATTTTTTATTTATATGCTAAGGAGACCAAGTGACCCTATCCATGTGATGTGAGTGTCACACGACTATCTAATCGGTTAATTGTTGATTATCATATATTGACATATGTGAGATACATACGTCTCAAATGTTACAATGTATATAACACGTATATCGCATTAGTTCTTTCAAACGTAATGACGTTTCTTCCTTTGTCTTCTCTCTCCTTGTGTGTGTTTTTGTAAACATTTCTCTTGTATAGTCTAACACGCTTATACTATTACTTTTCCACTAGAGACACCCTATCGTTTAATAGAAGGTTTTGTCAAGCATCAAGTTTCGTGAAGTAAACTTTATATCAATTTAGAAAAAAAAAGATATTTTGTAACTGATAAAAACAACATAAGAATAAAAGTTATAATCAGTGGTGGACCTATGATTTATTTTCTGAGGGTGTGATCAGAGGATTTTACCATAATTTTAAAGGCTGCGATGCGATTGAGATTTTTTCCTAAATAATACACTAATTTTTTTCAAGGTGGACACCTGCCACCTCACGAAGCATAGTAGGTGGTAATAATATTAATTAATTCATGGTGTCATAATACTAAATCCTCATGTTTTCTACTCTTCCGATATTTTTCATCGTATTACTTCTTATCCGACTAGCTTAGATGCTTAAAGCCAACGTTTTGAACACAGGAGAGACTAGTTCAGCTACGAGCTAATGGTCTAACACAAATAAACCGAACAATTTTCATCAAACCAAACAGAACAAATGAAACCAAAGCAATGCTAGCAGAAAACCGTTAATGTTCTCTGTTACTAATACTACTTTACCCTTAAACCGCAATCGCAACACATCTACTACCTCTTTAATAGCCACAAATCCACAATAGTTTTCAGTTTTCACACAAAGACAACCACCCTCAACACATGATAGTCATTTATAAAACAAATAAAATATAAAAAAAGGAAAAGTTTTTGAAAATTTAAACTGAATAAAATATTAATAAAAGACAGATAAAAAGGTTCCAAAATTTTAAAAGAAAGTAGAATCAAGGCCGCATGCAAAACCATCATCATGATGTCTTCTTTCCTATCTTTCTCCTATTTTCATGAACCTCTCCTACTTCCCGCCTTATCTTGATCTTTTACCCCTCTTTTTCAACTTATTTACATCACCTGCCACCCATCTCTTAACCCCCTTTCACCACCCAAATCACCAAAATGGCATTTCTGTAAATTTAGCAAAAACCAAGGGCTATAAACAACAGGTATGGAGCCTGGAGGGTATGGTAAACACTAAACAAACCAAAGAAAGACCCATAAAGATTCAAACTTTATTATATTCTTGACATCATAGATATTGATACAGTAGCTAGCAACTGTTTTGAGCTTTGACATTGATGGAAAACAGCTAAAGCAAACAAATTACAAAACAGCAAATGAGGTAACAACAAATCCAAACAGTCTTTAAAGACTCTTTACCCTACTCTCACTTTCCTCTTTTTTAGAACCCTAAAAACTTCATAGCACATCATGTTCTGTTGCAAGATGCAATCTTTATTTGCTAGCAAGAAAAAGATTCAAGAAATCCATTGGGTTCAGAGGTTAGGGTTGTTTGGAGCCACCTAGGTTGAGATGCAGATCTTTGTGTTTTTAGTTTTTTCTTTAGGGTTTGAAATTGTTACAGTTGAAAGCTCTGAAAAGGGTGTGTTTTGCAAGAAAAAAAGAAGGGTTTGGTGAAATATTTGGTCTTGATCTTGTAAACATGCTAAAAAAGTAGGTTTATTTTGTTATTTTTAGTTTAATTTCAAGTGGGTATTTGTTATAATTAGTGGGTTTTGGGTTTAATAGCTGGTTTGAGAGGTTTTAGTGAAAAAAGAGATCAAAAAGTGGAAAAAGATTGTGTTTTTAGTGTTAATTTCAAGTGGGTATGTGTTATAATTAGTGGGTTGTGGGTTTATCTGCTGTTTTGAAGGGTTTTAGTGAAAAAAGAGATAAAAAGGTGAAAAAAGATTGTGTTTTTAGTGTTTTCTAGTGTTTATCTTTTAGGGTTTGAGAGCATCAGAACAGAAAGCTAAGAAAAGGGTGTGATTTGCAAGAAAAAAAGAAGGGTTTGGTGAAATACTTGTTCTTGATCTAGTAAACATGCCAACAAAATGGTTTCAAGTTATTAGTTTTTAGCAATTTCTAGTATTATTTCAAGTGGGAACGTGTTATTATTAGTGGGTTGTGAGTTAATCAGCTGGTTTGAAAGGTTTTAGTGGAAAAAGAGATCAAAAGGTGAAAAAAGACTCTTTTTTTCCGGTTTTGAGTGATGATGGCAATGGCCTGCAAGGATGGTAAAGGGGCGATAATGGATAACGGGAAATATGTTCGCTACACGCCTGAGCAGGTTGAAGCACTCGAAAGACTTTATCATGAATGTCCGAAACCGAGTTCTCTTCGACGTCAACAGCTCATTCGAGAATGCCCGATTTTGTCGAACATCGAGCCTAAACAGATTAAAGTTTGGTTCCAGAATCGAAGGTGCGCATTGAAATCGATAAAACTATACATTGTTCTATAACTGAAAACACTAAGAATCATTATCATTTTGTTTGTTGTTGCTGGTTTTGATTGGTTCTTTTCATTGTTCTGAGAGTCAAAAGGTTTAAATATATGTGAAATGATTGTTGTGAGTTTTGATATTGCAGTTCGTTATCGGCTCGATGTTTGGTTCCTTTCATTGTTTAATTGTAGCGATGAAGAAACATTGTCATGTTTTCCGAGATGTTTGCTTGTGTTCCTCAGTTCATTGTTTTGTTGTTTTCATTGTTGTGTTGAAAAGAGTAAAAAAATGTCTTTTTTTGGGTGAAATGTTTGTTCTAATTTGTGATGTGTTGTGGGTAGTGATTGTAGTTTAATGTTAGTTCAATCTTTGGTTCTTTAAATGTGAAATGTTTTTATTTATTTATTTATTTATTTTTTATAATTATGTGATGTGGGTTTCGGTTGTAATTCCTTGTTATTCAACTTTTGTTTTTCTCAGTGTTCTATAACATAAAAGATTAAAAAAGATTTTAATTTTTGTGTACTGTTTGATATATGTTGTGGGTTTTGATTTTAGTTCTTGTTAGTTCAATCTTTGGGTTCTTTAATCGAAATATCAAAAATTATCTTTCTCTTTGTGAAATGCAGGTTTCAATCCTTCTTTCTTATCGCTATTCTGTAATCGAAAAGATATAAAAAAATCGTTATTTTGTGATGTTTGTTGTGTTCGGATACGTGTTGTGGGTTTTGATTAGTGGCTTGTTAATCAATCTTTGTTTCTGTTCACTGTTTCATAATCGAAAAGAATAAAAAAAATATGGCCTTTATCTTGAAAATTTCATTGGGCTTTTGATATATGTTGTGGGTTCTGATTGGTGTTCCTTGTTTATCTAATCTTCGCTTCTTTTTGTTCTATAATGAATCCGATTAATACCGAACGTCTTTTTGTGATATGTTTGTTGTAATCTATAAAAAGTGTTACGGGTGTTTATCTATAATGAAACCGATTAATACCGATTGTCTTTTTGGCTCTTTAGTCTTTCCTTTTTTAATATTTACAAATATATTAAAATATGGTATGTTTGTGAGTTATCATTGTATTACCTTATTTGGTCAAATTCTGTTTCTTTTACCTGTTCTATAATTTAAAGTATCAAAAAAGTTTTTTTTTGTGTGATATGTTTGTTGTAGTCTATAAAAGGTCTTATGTAATTACAAAGATGTTATAAAGATTATTTATAGATATGGTGTTATGGGTTTACATTTTTGTCTCTTGTTTGTTTAATTTTTGGTTATTTTTGTGCGGTAATTAGAAAAACTAAAATATAAGGATTGTTATTTAACTTATTTTTAATGTTTAGATGTCGAGAAAAACAGAGAAAAGAAGCTTCACGCCTTCAAACTGTGAACCGAAAGCTGTCAGCCATGAACAAGCTTTTAATGGAAGAAAACGATAGATTGCAGAAACAGGTGTCACACCTTGTTTATGAAAACGGCTACTTTCGGCAGCATACTCAAAATGTGAGTTTTTTGTTTTATTTTATTTTTCTATTTTTGTGACCGTGTTAGAATCTTAATTAACTAGTTTTGTATAATTAGTTTGATACTAGATGCACCAAAATCGATTATCTGCTAGTAGAGTAAGTTCATTTATAAATCAATGTTTTTATCCATCAACTACTTAAATAGCCGACATTTGCCAAACATTCAAACCTAGGGCTGCAAGTTAAGGAAATAAAAGTATTCACGAAGGGTTCATGAACACTTACCGAACGAGATTTCATGTTCGTGTTCATTCATTAATTATAGATTTTTAAGTAACAAACACAAACGGATGCATACAAACACAAACAAATTTTCATGAACACAGACGAACAAAAACAAGCGTTCATGAATAGAAATGAACATATATTAAATATTAGATTAAATATACGATACGCTAGTATTTATTAAATATTTTACCAGTATGAATTTTGATGTATATATGAATATTATAAAAATAAAAAAAACCTAATGAACTATCAACCATAAACGGACATGTTACCAAACGTTCTCAAATAAAAATGAACGAATGCGACCTTTGTTCATGTTCGTTCATTTATTAGACGAACAAACACAAACAAACTTCTAGCCGAACGGTTCACTAACTGTTTGCTGAAGGTTCAGTTCGTTTTCAGCCCTATTCAAAACCATCAAAAGTGATTATTAGTTAATAAAATCTCTTTTTTTTCAAAACTAGATTTGTAGAAACATATAAGAAATTGAAATAAGAAAAGTGATTCTTGTATATCTATGTTATTTGTCGCTAATGTGTTGCTGTTTTGATATTGCAGACTGCACTTTCTACTAAAGACACTAGCTGTGAATCGGCTGTGACAAATGGTCAACACCGATTGACACCTCAACACCCTCCACGGGATGCTAGTCCTGCAGGGTTAGTCATAGATTAATTCATGCTTCATTATTATTCAGCAACTGATGTTAACTTTATCATATTTATATTTATATATTTATCGTTATGTTATGCAGACTTTTGTCCATTGCAGAAGAAACTTTAGCAGAGTTTCTTTCGAAGGCAACTGGAACTGCTATTGAGTGGGTCCAAATGCCTGGAATGAAGGTAATTTTGCAACATTATATGCTTAATTCCACCATTTTAGTTAACTCATAGTGAAACCGAAAGGTCAATCTGAAACCTTATATTCTTGGTCTATACGATTTTTCAAATTGAACAATGATATTCGTTTTTGTAATATACTAGTGGGTTACCACCTGCACTCCGCAACGGGTTCGAAAAGTAGATAAAAATAAGCAAATCGCTAGAGTTAAAGTTGTTTGATGTTTTAGTTAAGGGAAGGGACTAAACATGTCATTAAAGTTGAGGGGCTAAAGTTGTTTTAATTAAGGGGCTAAACATGCTATTATTAAAGTTGAGGGGCTAAACATGTCATTATTAAAGTTGAAGGGCTAAAGTTGGTTATTATTAAAGATGAGGGGCTAAACATGTTATTATTAAAGTTGAGGGGCTAAAGTTTTTTATTAAAAAAGTAGAGGGACTAAAGTTGTTTTAGTTAAGGGGTTAAACATGTCATTACCAAATTTGAGAGGCTAAACATGTCATTATTAAAGTTGAGGGGCTAAAGTTGGTTAATGCCAAAGTTGGTTGACGGGACAAAATAGCATATTTATAATTTTGCAGTGAGTTCTAATTATTTTTTGTTGCTGTAATTTTGACTTTTTTGTTGTCTATGTTGACTTCCAGCCTGGTCCGGATTCCATTGGAATCGTTGCTATTTCTCATGGTTGCACTGGAGTGGCAGCACGTGCATGTGGTTTGGTTGCTCTCGAGCCTACACGGGTTCGTAATATCATCTCATACTTAAGTTAAGTTTACAGTTGTTAAGCAAAGATGTGGTCCTTTTGACTTTGACTTTGACTTTGGTGTCTTAGGTTGTGGAAATCCTCAAGGATCGCCCCTCGTGGTTTCGTGATTGCCGAGCTGTTGATATCCTCAACGTGCTACCTACCGCCAATGGTGGAACCATTGAGATCCTATACATGCAGGTAAAACCTTTTTAAGATTTTATCATAGATAATTAAGGCGTTAATCTTGATCCCCAAAAAATAGCAAAACTTATATTTTTTAATAACAGAAAAAAAGTAACACATGTATATCTAAATAGTCTCAGTTCAAAAATATAAGTTTTGCTAATTAATTTTCATAATCAATTTTAACACGCTAGTTATTTTCATAATCAATTTTAACACGCTAGTTATTTTTAAAAGAGTAAAATTCCATTTTCGTCCTTGAGGTTTGGCCAATCTTGCGACTTTTGTCCAAAGGTTTGTTCTTCCGCATCTGGATCCAAAAGGTTTAAAATCTTGCCATTTTCATCCGGCTCGTTAACTCCATCCTTTTTTCTTCGGGAAGTCCGGGGTATTTTCGTATTTTGTGTTAACTTAAAGGGTAACTCGGTATAAAAACTACCACACAAATTATGCTAAATGCTTGTACATAAAGTGAAAAAGACCGATTTGCCCTTTAAGTTAACATAAAAGCCGAAAATACTCCTGATTTAACCGAGAAAAATGGATGGAGTTAACGAGTCGGACGAAAATGGCAACATTTCAAAACTTTTGGATCCAGATGCGGAAAAACAAACATTTGAACGAAAGTCGCAAAACTGGCCAAACCTCGGGGACGAAAATGTCATTTTACTCTTTTTAAAATTTCCGAATCTTTCGTAAATAAAGTGTTTCGGGTCAACCCTCTTTGACTCACAAAATTATCCATCTCAACCCCTTACGGACCCAGATGTTTTTATGTTTTGTTGATCTAAACTGCTCTGTTCATTTTCTAGCTTTTTGCTCCTACAACTTTGGCTACTGCTCGTGACTTCTTGTTGTTACGTTATACTTCTGTGACGGAAGATGGCAGTTTAGTGGTACGTTTTTATTCTTTTTCGTTTGTAATTTCTAATTTTCTTCATAAGTATCTATGTAATAAATATAGGTTATATATCGGTTATCGGACCCCATGTAAATATCGGTACTGATATTATCGGCGAAACTGACTGATATAACTGACATATCACCGATATTTGACTGATATTTCCGATATAACGCTGAATTGTTGGTGTTAAATTGCTATATATATAAATTCTGCCTGATATTAAAACTACCGATATCTCACTGAGATAATCTATATCTCAGATATCGGTCCTTGACCGATATCAGATATTTTACCGCATTAACTGCATAGATAAGTATATTGTGAGGGTTTAATTTCTTGTTATGTGGTTAGGTTTGTGAAAGATCACTAAACAACACCCAAAATGGTCCAAGCATACCGTCAGTTCCAAACTTTGTACGAGCCGAAATGCTGTCTAGTGGTTACTTAATTAGACCCTGTGAAGGTGGTTCGATAATTCATATTGTGGATCATATGAATTTAGAGGTAAATTTTGTTCAATATGTATTATAACGGGTCAATTTGGGCTATCTTTTAAATATTAGTTATTTGTTTTAATATTTAGGCGTGGAGTGTGCCAGAAGTCTTGCGCCCGTTATATGAATCATCAACCATGCTTGCACAAAAAACTACAATGATGGTAATGTAACGGTTTTATACGTTTAACATTTTATGTAATACTTCATAGGGGTGTTTACTACTTTACTATTCGGATTCAGCTTGAAAAATCCTAACTTAGAACTGATTCGAATTCGAATAAGCGAAATCGAATCAGGTTGGCCCCGAACTGATACACAAACTGGTTTTTGAATTGTTGATTTTCAAACGACCAACTCGAAATCAATAATGCGTGTACGTGTGCGTTGAACAACCCTAACCGTTTGAACGAAATTCGGTTAAGATTTCGAATACGAATTCGGTTTGGTTTTCAAATGCAGCAGAAAAGTTTCGAACCCGAACAACCCGTTTAGAACAACATGATGAAACCAGATCTAGACTTGGTGAATGCACCTACAGATGCGCAAACCGGGTTTTTTAGAACCTGGAACTGGGTCCGGGTTTGGTCAACAAATAAAGAACCGGGTAGAGTAGGAACCGGTTCCGGGTACATTCGGGTTTTGGCCGGTTCGGGTTTCGGTTTTGACCGTTTGTACCCGAGTGTTGGGTCGGGTCCAGAACCGGTTTTTTTGTGCATCTTTAAATGGCCCCATATTATTTCATTTGTAACTTCATAATTTGGAGTTAATATTCTGTACTTTGATAGGCGTTACGTCAACTAAGGCAAATTGCTCTCGAACTTTCACAATCGGGTGCCCCGAATAGTTGGGGCCGAAGACCCGCAGCATTAAGGGCACTTAGCCAGAGGTTAAGCAGGGGTTTTAACGAGGCTCTAAACGGGTTTAACGATGAGGGATGGTCATTAATGGCAAACGATGGAGTTGATGATGTCACCATTCTTGTTAACTCTTCACCCGAAAAGCTTATGGGATTGAACTTACCTATTGCAAATGGGTACCCGTCTGTTAGTAATGCTGTCTTGTGCGCGAAAGCATCAATGCTTTTACAGGTTAGACATTAGAGGTGACAAAATGGGTTCAGGTCAAAACGGGTATTTTTGTTTGGTATGGGTCGAAAGAAAACGGTCCCTGTTGGGTTTAATTTATGCCTAAAGTAGAAAACAAGTTACTTTTATTGCCGGTTTTAGCAACAAATTACCATTTAATTAATTAACAGTTTAGAAATTAGGCTGACGTAGTATCTTATTATCATTTTTGTGTATATGCCACGTGGCATCCAATGTGACATTTGATGAGTAATTTTTAGTATATATCGAAAAATCCTTCTTTAAGTTTGTATTACAGCCCAGCACGAGCTCGAGCTATTTTAACTTATGAAAGCTTGAGCTCGGCTCGATTTGAGCTTTGTTTCTAAAGCTCGAGCTCGGCTCGTTTATTATTCATTAATTAATGTATTAATTATAATTATTATTTTATATATAATCTAGTTATCACTTTATAAATAATAATTATTATTAATTTAAATATATATTTCATTATTAATAAAAAAATTAATATAAACAGCAGGCTCGTTTTGGCTCGCGAGACGGCTAACGATAAGCGAAGCTCGGGCACGTTTACTAACCGAGCTTGTTTTTTAGGCTCAGGCTCGAGCTCGTTTAAGCTCGGCTTGTTCGAGCTTTTTTCGAGCCGAGCTCAGTAGCTCTTGAGTAGAATCAGTTAAAATAAGGCTGGTTGCTAAAATTGGTAATAAACCTTTCAGTAAAATCCCAACTTTTTGAAAAGATCGATTAACTGATATAGTAGGATTTGCATAAAAAAAGAATTTGGGCGCCTTTGGACCCGTTTCCCTACGAATCTATAATATGTTTTACCGCAATTTGTAAGTAAACATGTTGAAAATGATATTTGGCACTGTTATTTTTGTTTAGCTGCATTATTTTCATTTTTATGCTATTTTTTTTTTTGCTATATCTAGAATGTTCCTCCGGCTCTCTTGCTTCGGTTTTTAAGGGAACACCGTTCAGAATGGGCAGATAACAATATGGATGCTTATTCGGCTGCTGCTGTTAAACTTGGTCCATGTAGCCTACCGGGAGCGCGAATTGGTAGTTTCGGGGGTCAAGTGATTCTTCCCTTGGCCCACATGGTTGAGCATGAAGAGGCAAGTTGATATCACTGCCCATTTAATCATTTATTGATACAGTCAATATTGTTGTGTGTGTGTGTGTATATATTTAATATTGATGTTTAAGGACCTATGTTATAAGTTTATATTCAAACAAAACAAACCCTGCCACGTTTTAAGGGTTTGGTTATAAAATTACGTCGTTTCTAAAATTTGTATTTTGAAAGTATTTTCTTGAAAATAAAACTAAGCTTTCCATTTATACGCTTTCCAAAAGTATTTTAGTTACCCAAAAGTATTATCCACATTTCCTATTTATGTATACATTAATGATTGATTTTAAATTATAATGTTTGTTTAATTACGAGTCTTTTTGTGTTGTTTAGTTGTTGGAGGTTATTAAGATGGAGGGTGTTGGGCATTGTCCCGAAGAATCCTTAATACCGAGAGATATGTTTCTCCTGCAAGTATGTTTTCTTTCGTAATTTTATTTCTATAGTGGTAATTGCATAAAATGCTAATAAAATTTCATCAACCTTCCATTGGATTAGAAAAAATGTCTTTTGTTTTAATCAAATCTGGAATAGATCGACCAAAATGCCCCTGAAATGACTAGTATTATTAATGTATGGCGGTCATTCGACGTGGTTTTGGTCAAAATTGTTATAAATGAAACAAGACACTGGGGTGGCTTCCTCTAAATTATCTCATTATTTTATAGAAAAAAGTGTATTGTACAAAATGCCTTAACGTACGAGCGCACGCTATGGCAAGTTCGCACGCTATAACCCCAGAAAGGAAATCTCGCATGTTATAAAAAACCAAAGATCGCATGTTATAAAAAAAAGTTCGCATGTTAAAAAAAACCAAATTCGCATGTTAAAAAAAAATTGCATGTTGATACTGCATCTTGTACGCAACGTACGTTAAGACAATTTGTACAATAACCGGCCTCTTATTTTATAAGTTTCTTAATCCTTCTCTTTTATAACCAAGGTCATGTTTTGTGCACTTGGCACTTTTCTATGTAGTTTTATGCACATGAACAAGATCTAACACTTCTTTTGTAACTTACTTAAATAAAAGCTATGCAATGGAATGGATGAGAATGCTGTTGGCATGTGTGCCGAACTCATATTCGCCCCCATCGACGCTTCTTTCGCTGACGACGCACCTCTTTTGCCTTCTGGTTTTCGTATCATTCCTCTTGATCCAACTAAGGTTAGTATTCATGTTACCTAATGGTGGAAACTTGAGTGGGCCAGACACGTTGGGTGGCGGGTTAAAATTGTAATTTGATTGGATCCGGATGGGATGACCCGCAAATGGATTATTTGTCCATTTGTATATTTAGTTAACCTTGTTAACATTATTACAGAAATATAGCTATTTGTAATAATGTTAATTTTTATAATAAATTTGTCTAGGACAAACTAATATTACCATAAATAAGTAAATTTTCCCATGTTGCCAGGTGGCATCATGGGGAGGTTGAGTTGACCGGCAGAGTGTAGTCACATCCTTTTGTCCATTTTTATAAATAACTAAAACTTTAAATGTGATTATTGAAATTATTATCACTGTAGTAATTTAAATTTTCTTTTAGTAAAATAAGGGTGTTAATAAAGCCACACCCCAAAATCTTATTTTCACACCCTCTATACGGGTCGTATAGGGTTATTCAGCCCGTGTAGAATAATCCGACTTGACAAATACTTGGTCGTATAATGCTATACGGCTGCTATATGGCTCATACAAATGGAGAAAATATTGGGTCGTATAACAATTATACGGGTTGTATAACATTATACAAAGTTTGGATCGTATAGCATTATATGGGTCATATAACATTCTATACGGGTCGTATAATGTTATACGACCCGTATAACTCTATACGGGTCGTATAGATGGAGGGGTGTGAATAAGATTTTAGGGGTGTGGGAACAATGGGAGCTTAAAATAATTGAAGGCGTTCTTCGCATTAAAGTGCCGAAACAATTTTTTTTTCTGTGGATTAAACCATTAAAATGGACCCGGGTTGGGTTGACCCATAAATAATTAGTGGGTTTGAACATAACCCGATTCACCCTTTCATGTCACCATGTTGTCTCTTCGGTGTTGTTTTCGTTACTTATACCAACAAAATAAATTCCAAGTTCTTAGAATCTTATTTATTTTTGTAAAAACGCAGGATGGTTCGACTCCAAATCGCACCCTCGATCTCGCTTCTGCTCTTGAAATCGGTGGGTCCGGGACTAAACTTTCAAGCAACCATAATGTTCCTAGTGGCACTGCAAGATCCGTGATGACAATTGCGTTTGAATTTGCATGCGAGAGTCACATGCAAGAAACCGTTGCAACCATAGCTCGCCAATATGTCCGATCCATTATATCTTCGGTTCAAAGGGTTGCATCAGCTTTATCTCCTAACATGAACTCTAATGGTGCCCTTCATGCACCATTAGGCACCCCTGAAGCACATATTCTGGCTCGATGGATTTCCCGCAGCTACAGGTAAAAAATATCAACGGTTCCATTTTATGTAACAAATTTTTACTTTTTTTTTTTGTAATGAGTTGTCGGTTTTTATTAATTATTTTTGATATTGTTGTAGTTGTTACTTGGGTGTGGAGCTGCTTAAATCTGGAAGCGAAAACGTTTTGAAATCACTTTGGAGCCACTCAGATGCAATCATGTGCTGCTCTCTTAAGGTCAATTTTATATACAACCCGTTAAGAATTTTTTTATATAATTCTATTTTGTACCGTGAAAAGTAGGGCTTCAAACGAACTGAACGAACGTTAAGGAAATTATTGTATTAACGAACTTTTCATGAACACTTACCTAACGAGATTTTTTGTTCGTGTTCGTTCATTAAGGAAACGAACATGTTCGTGTTCGTTCGTTAATTACAGACACACACAAACGCAAAAAACGTTCATGAACACATACGAACGTATATTACAAGGCATGTAATATACAATACAGCAACATTTATTAAATATTTTATCAGTGAGAATTTTGAATTATTTTAAATACAATATATAAATTTAAAACCCTATTGAACTATCAAACACAAACGAACATAATGAACACGTCACAGAACGTTCACGAACATAAATGAACAAACACGGCCTCTGTTCATGTTTGTTCATTTAACTAAACGAATCCAATTTATTGTTCGTGCTCGTTAAGTTATTAAACGAGCGAACACAAACGAACTTCCCGCCGAACGGTTCATGAATTGCTCGTTGAACGTTCAGTTCATTTGCAGCCCTAGTGCAAAGTAAATTACTATTTAGAAAATTAATCTCGAATCGTTTATGCTCATACAATTTTTTTTGTTTTTTTGTTTTTTTGTAGGCATTGCCAGTGTTCACGTTTGCTAACCAGGCTGGGCTAGATATGCTTGAGACGACATTGGTTGCACTTCAAGACATAAGTTTGGAAAAAGTTCTCGATGAGCATGGGCGGAAAGGTCTTTTCACAGAATTTGCACAGATAATGCAACAGGTTTGCCAAACGTTTTCTTGAGTTATTTATACTTTTTAATGACTCGTACAACTAGAGGGGGCATGATGGGCGCTAGGTGGATCAGATGAGTTGAGTTATGGCTCAAAAATGGTAAACTTTTGGTGAAGTCGAAATGGGTCATGTTGTTGACCCGAAACACTTTTTCTCCAACTTTTAAACTTTTTATTAATGATTTACTAAGTTGTATGTGTTAAACCTACACTTTTTGGGGTTTTCGACTGTTTCGTCTTATTTCTATTTTACCTAATTTTTTGTTATATCCATTAGACTTGATAGAGACAAAAGATAATCCAATTCGACTCACTTTAAAACTAAATGGGTCGAAATTGTATATATCCTTAAATAATATTTATTAAATATGATCACCAAATCATTTTACTACAATAATAGTCTAGTTTTTTTAAATAGACCCATTTAGTAATTTGTATACATTAAAAATTCACTTTGGGGGATCTGTAACCTATTCTACCCGTTTCGTTTCTTGTTGGTATAAAGTATAATTACAAAATATTGTTACGATGATAAAATCTAATTCCTTGAGTAATTCGTTTCAATATTTTTTATGCATTAATAATACACATTGGTGATTTTTGACCCGTTTCATTTGTTCCCTTGTTATCAATATTCTTTTCCTAATCAATTGACCCGTTCAAAATAAAACATAACCCAAATCGACCTGTTTTCAAGCAAACGGGTCGAAACTACAACCTCTACAAAGTACAAATATCCGTGGTAAATATCTTGCATATGGTTGCAGGGTTTTGCATGCCTTCAAGGAGGAGTGTGCTCATCTAGCATGGGGCGACCCGTTTCCTATGAAAGAGCCGTGGCGTGGAAAGTACTGAACGACGAAGAAAACCCTCACTGTATTTGCTTTATGTTCATCAATTGGTCGTTTGTTTGATGAATAGTAAGTTATCTTGAATTTAAAGATTCAACTATGTTTGGATGGATTCTTGTGGTTTGATGTATAAACCCTACTGCTATTTATTACTATTATTGTATGTAGTACTTGCACCGGATCTTGTGTTGTGCCTAGTAGCTATGCTATTTATTTCGGTTGACATGCGTTTGTGGTTCGTTTAATGTTACTGTTTTGATACATCTCATATATTGCAGATTGGGTTGGATGTCCTTTTCATGTTTACTGTGTTGTGCTTAGGTGTTAGGGGTCGGTCTTAACCGACCTGAAATTGGATCGGAACAGACTAGAGCTTGGTTCTTTGTACACAGACTAGAGCTTGGTTCTTTGTACACAACACTAAAATTTTTTGCTTGGTCAAATATAAGACCGAACCGCACCAAACCGAGCATGATTCAACTGTGGTTTCTGACACGACTAGAAACACAACATGAAAATAATGAGGTTATGGATTTTGATATCTAGCTTGTGTAGTAAACAAGTTGTGTTTTGGTTAGCATGTTTGAATAAATGGGCCGTGTTCGGGCAAACTTGTTTAATTGAATAGGTCGACCTACTAACATGTTTTTGACTAGTTTAAACTGCTTTTACGAACCACCAATCCGATTAACTTGTTTACAACTTGATTATTACCCGTCAACCCGTTTAGATAAATGAGAAATGAATTGTGTTTGCGTTACATGATTTTAAGTATTTGCAGGTTAGGCTTGATGTGTTTAACATGAATAGAACTATGGGTTGTGTTTGGTTAACTTGACATGATTGACACCCTTAGTCATGATCATCATCATACCCAGTAAATCCCACCAAGAACAATGCAAAGGTAGGGTCTGAGGAGGGTAAGATGTAGACAGCATTACCTCTACCTGTAGGAATAGAGAGGCTGCTTCCAATGAGACCCTCGGCTCGATAGTAGTTTTGCATTAAGCATTGGACATAAGGCACATAACACTCAACAATCGGGACAAAGACCGATTAGTGCATGTACCCTTTAGTCTTTCAGCTATCAACGCCACCATATGATGCATGATTAACCGTCCTCAGCTTTTAACGTTATTTTCACGAAATTAGTAAAATAACGTTAAAATTAGTGCACTTTCACTTTTGCCCCCGGATGGCCCACACATATATACATTATATGCGCATACCGCAAGTGAGGCGTATCCTTAGTCATGATCTCTTACCATGAAACCCTTGGATCAAAAATCGAAAGCGACATTCTTAACTTTATCAAATACTCAAGAACAAGAATGTTCTTTTATTTTCAACTTTTTTTCTTATTTAGAATAAATTTCCGCTATTAATAATTTTATGTGTGATGTTACAATAGAGAACCACAAATATCCTGAGAACTACAAAAACCACTTTTATGCAAAAATAAATGAAATTACATAATTGTAATATATTAAATTATTTTGCTCTCTAACGAAATTCATAACAAGTTACATGCCCAAATATAGATCCGAGAATTATACGTATCTAGAGATTATGATCTAGTGGTCCAGTTGTATGGCGTTTGAGGCCAATTGATCCTCACAAAAAGTGGTGTGATATTAAGTTCTTGCAAGTGTAATGTTAGATGGTATTTATGTGTAAAAAATGTTATTAAAAATGTATCTTCACGTTTATAGATGTGTATAATATATGAATATGTATAAACGTATGTGCACGTAAGCATGCATGCATGTATATATAATCAAACAAGAAGCTCTGAAAACCTAAAGTGACTAGATAATTAAAATAGAGTCTGAGCTGGATTAGAGTTAGGTACTGTTTGTTTTTTCAGAGGTAAAAGGTCTGCAGTCTGCGGACCACATCTGCAGGCATTTGCAGGAGAAGAGGTGGACCAAATGTCTGCAGTCTGCAAGAAGAAGAGGGTTTTTTTTTTCTACAAAAACCACTTCACACACACACAACAGTTCTCTCTCTCTGCCTTGAACTCTCTCTCTCTCTCTACAAACACTCTCTCTCTCTCTCTACAATCTGTCACCACCACCACCCATAGCACCACCACCACCGCACCACCTCCGCCATCACACCACCGCCTCTCTCTCTCTCTACGGTCTCTCTCTCTCACCGATTTGGGTTTTGTTTTAATTGATGGGTTTGGTGGTGGTGGGTTTTGAGGATGGTGGTGGTGGGTTTTGAGGATGGTGGTGGTGGAGGTGGTGGCTGAGATGTGGTGGTGGAAGTGGTGGATGAGATGTGGTGGTGGAGGTGGTGGCGGAGATGTGGTGTCGGCAGGTGGAGGTGGAGGTGGTGGCGGAGGTGGTGTCGGAGGTGGAGCTTAGGGTTTTGGAGCAGATGGATGTTTTGAAGAGGGAGAAGAGGTTCGCAGAGGTTTGAAGACATGGGGAAGGATCTGCTTGGGGAAGAGGTGAGGCAGAGGTAAAAGCTCTGCAGATCTTCAAAAAAACAAACAAGCTGCAAGACTCTTATGTTTGCGCGACGCAGACATAAGTGCTCAGAAGAGCTTTTGGCCAAAAAACAAACACCACCTTAGTTTATGTCTCGTATAAATAGAGGGTCATCTATTCTTTCTACTTGACGTATAAAAGAGTCCAAGTATGTTACTTCATATCTACATGTTTTCATATATTTTCGGTTTGATCCAATTGGTTATTCCATCACTTTAAACTAGTTGGTTCATTACGATGTCGGTAACCAAACAAAAACCAAAATAATAACTCATTTTTGGTTCAAACTGATTAAAACCCAAAAATATAAACCAGTAGCTCCAATCCAAATTGTCACTTGCTCAATTTAATATGGTTTTAGTCAATTGTTTAAGCTTTGTGTTTTAATTAGGATCCATAAATATACTAATATTATTTTGCTTAGAAAATAAAAAAATGCAAACGAAGCTAGCGAACTTTTGCAAAAGAGAACGCGAAATTGTACCAGTTTGACACACACTTTTGAGTTCAACCAATCAATATGTCATCATCTTTCCATCTTTATTTCAAAAAAACCCCTAAATTCGAACCCTTTGAAAGAAACCAAACCCATTTTGATGGTGATCACGTCATGCACTTTTGAACGAAATTGATACATTGCATTCTTCTATCAACATACAAGTTTGCTACCTTGAACTTCATCTTTTTTGTCCGAGTAAATTACAAAAATCGTCCTTTATATATGTCACTTATTGCAAAACTGTGTCCTTTGTCTTCAATAATTACAGAAAACATACTCGATGTATGCAAATCCTTGCAAGTTATGTCCTTTAGCCCTAACTCAGTTAATTTTTGTGGTGAAATCTGATCAAATGGACCCCACATGAGGGTATTTTTGTGGTTAAATCTGACCAAATGGACTCCACATGAGAGTAAAATGACAAAAATACCCTCTTGTGGGGTCCATTTGGTCAGATTTAACCACAAAAATTAACTGAGTTATGGCTAAAAGACATAACTTGCAAGAGTTTGCAAACATCGAGTACGTTTTCTGTAATTATTGAAGATAAAGGACATTGTTTGCAATAAGTGATATACATAAAGGACGATTTTTTTTAATTTACACTTTTCGACGACAAGATACACACATTCTTTTGTGACAAATGACAACACTACAAGAATGGAAGGCTTTTAGCGGCGACAGCTGTCGCCGCTATTGATATAAAATGTCGCCGCATTTGCAGCCGTAAACGGACCTTTAAACGGCTGCAAACGCATCCGCAAACGGCAACGATTTCGCAGCCCTTTAACGGCGCGTTTGCAGCCGTTTAAAGGCCCGTTTACGGCTGCGATTTCGCACATGTATGGTAACGGCGCATTTGCGTGTGCTTAAATATTTGATAAAATTTTATGCATATAACTTATTTACCCGTAAGTGGTTCATGAGGGCATCCTTGTGCGATTGTGAAACGTTATCCCTTACAATTTTATTAAACGGGATGGTCCGCCACATATACAGGCCGGCCTCCCTTGAAAACAAATCTCTTGATTTACCAACGGGGGTATACATCACCTGTCTGTCAAACGTAAGCGATACGCCCCCCCCCCCCCCCCCCCCGCTTTTTCCAGACGCCCTAGTTTCTCATTTTTGGCTTTCCCCCTAACCCTCTTCGGGGGAACCGCTGCAATTAAAACAAAAATAATTAGTAACAACATTTATAATATATAAAATATAAGGACTACAAAATAATTTAGTAAAAGACTTACCGTCAGTCTCATGCGTGCCACTAAAATGACCACCAAGAGGCGGTGGATCACCAGCGCCATCACCCCCATGTCCCCATGGGGCCACATCCGCCATCAGATATGCGAATATAAGCAATATCGAAAACATAATCCCTAAAAAGTTACAAATGTTACAGCATGTGTATCTAATAGAAATTAAGGGAAAGTACAACAAGTGTAACTCAAATTCAAATAAATATTTCAAACAAGTGTTTATCAAATACAAATTAATATAAATTACAATAACTTTTCTTTTAGTCAGACTCCACATAATCGGGATCGTCCTCATCACAATCAGCCTCGACCTCATCACAATCAGTCTCGACCTCAAACACTTCATCGACGGTAGCCGTTGGGGGATCAACTTCAATTGAAGGCTCACCCGCAGTAACATGAGAAGATCCAATTTGAAAGTATTGGGTCAAGTTAATGACAAGTGGACAGTCAGATGAAGAGTTGTTGTCGACAACGTCAATATCTTCTAAGCCTTTGTCAACATTTTGAACCTTATTGACGCGGTCATCACTTAATGGCCGATCCCAAATTTTTCAATGATTAACATTTTCGACTACCCACCTATGTTTATTTTTTGGTTTCTAGACGTTTCTTGGATGAAGAACACTTGTTTGGTTTGCGAAGCAAATATGAGTTGATCGTCTTTGTCCCATTCATGTTCAGTGCTTATACTGGTGATATTATTGTCATGGTTTACACCCCTTCGAGTATCAAACCACTTGCACCGAAACAGGACAGTTGAATAATCATTTGTATAACGCAACTCAATAATTTCTTCTAATTGGCCATACAATTTTACACCGTTCTCTCCAACCACTTCCACCCCAGAGTTTTGCATTGCGCATTTTGCATCACGTTCAAGTGTCTTAAACCTAACACCATTGACTATGCAAGCAGTGTAAGTGTAAGCAGTCATTTTCGCACAAATTGAAAGAGCATACAACTCCGGGTGGAATTCTGGAGAATTTTGTGTTTTCATCAAATGGACCTAACAAATATAGAGTAACCATGTTTGTTATACATGTATTACCTAGCAAGTGTAGAGTACTGAGTGTTATATATGTATTATACCTTATGGAGAAACCATCCCGGAAATTTGGTTTTAAGATCATCTTAGGGATGTGTATGTTTGAATTCACTACATTGATCACAAATATAAGAAAGGAATGAAAAATACCAATTAACAGATTATGAAAAGTTAAATATAGAAACACTCACTTCATGTACGCCCTGACTTCTGCGCAATTTTCGAGGACAAACCATTCCATCTTGCTTTTTTTGATGAATGATAGATGTTTGTTCTTTGTTGCGCCAACAGGATGACATTTGGACTCAAACACCCATAACTTTCTTTTTTCAACAACGACATCATCGTTTCTATCTGGGCGATTGAACTTAGTCTGAACATCTTTAAGGTACATTGAACAAAATGTTAGAGCTTCTTCAAACACATAACCTTCAGCTATACAACCTTCCGGCCTTGCCGGGTTTTTGACATAGTTCTTTAGTTTTTTCACGTACCTTTCAAATGGATACATCCATCTAAAAGCTACTGGAGCTCCCGCAATCGCTTCATCAGGTAAATGCACAAGTAAATGAAATATAATGTTAAAAAACGCAGGTGGATAGATCATCTCTAACTTGCATAAGATGGTAACAATGTCCTCCTTCGCTTTCTTCATATCATCCACCAATAGTGTTCTAGAGCAAAGTTGCTTAAAGAACATACAAAGGTCTACTATTGGTGTAGATGTATCTTTGGTCAAAAGCCCTCTAACCCCAATCGGCATCAAACGTTGCATGAGGATATGACAGTCATGAGATTTCAACCCGGTAATGTTAGCAGTGTTATCTGTCACCCTCTTACTGATATTAGATCCAAACCCATCTGGTAGTTTAACATTTTTTATAAACTGACAAAAAAGTTTTCGATCATCGGACTTGAATGAGTACTTTGGGTGGGGACTTAAGAACTTGCCACCCGATTGTTTTAGCCATTGTGTCGGCCGAATGTTTAGTTTTTCCAAGTCGGACCGCGCATTTGGTGTGTCTTTGCTCTTATCGTTCATTAGAAGAGTACCGAGCAAGCTGTCGCACACATTTTTCTCTATATGCATTACATCTAAGTTATGTTTCAGCTGCAGAGAGGACCAATACTCAAGGTCAAAAAATATGCTTCTTTTGGACCAGTTCAACTCAAAATCTAACCGAGTTATCCTCCCACCTCCAAAAGCTGGATGCTTGCCTGGTAGACGATTAATTAAACGACCGAGTTGAGCTTCTATGTTAGCTGGGCTAAACTGTCTCGGAGGGTCTCGTGTCTCGGGTCTCCCGTTAAAGTCGAGACTTGTTCTCCAAGGATAGTTGGCATCTAAGAACCGGCAATGACCAACATAAGCACATTTACCAGTTACACGTATTGAAGGAGTGTCTTGGTTACAAGTTGGGCATGCCATGTAGCCTTGTCCGCTCCAACCTGATAGACTACTACGGGCTGGAAAGTCATTTATGGTCCATAACAACGCCGCCTTCATTGTGAAGTATGTGTTTGTTGCTGCGTCTTTAGTACGTACACCTGTCTGCCATAATTGCTTAATCTCATCCACTAACGGTCTAAGGAAAACGTCCATGTCTTTCCCAGGTGATTTAGGGCCAGGAATCAACAAGGTCAACATGAATGTGGACTCTCGCATGCATAGCCAGGGAGGCAGATTGTATGTGGTGAGTATAACCGGCCACGTGCTATGAGTTCAGGATCCACTACCGTTGTTAAAGGGATTAAAACCGTCAGCTGCAAGCCCTAAGCGAACATTTCGTGGCTCCATCGCGAAGTTTGGGTACTTTTTATCAAAATCTTGCCATGCAGATCCATCAACTGGATGACGCATAGTCCCATCTTCCGATCGTCCGGTACTATGCCATATCACATCTTTCGCTGTGTGCCTTGAACAATACAAACGTCGTAGTCTAGGCATCAAAGGAAAGTATCGTAACACCTTACGAGCCACCTTCATGCCTTTTGTGTCTTTATCGACCCATCGACTCTCATTACAAACGGGACAATTTTGTAAGGACTCATTTTCTTTCCAAAAGAGAGCACAATCATTTGTGCACACATCTATCATCTCATATGCCAAACCAATCTTCTTAAATGTCTTTTTAGCTACATAATACGGAAGGGGAATCTTGTTGCCTTCTGGCATTGACTCTCGCAACAACGAGAGGATATGATCTACTGCTTCATTAGTCAAATGATGCATATCCTTTATATTCATAAGCTTTGCTAAAATGTCAAGAGAAGAAAACTTGGTACAACCAGGATATAATTGTGTTTCAACTTCCTTTACTAGGTCTTCAAAATCATCATCAACACCACTACTATCTCCATTCGAGTTCTCTTGGTTAAAGTATGTATCTTCTTCCATACGCTCCCCCTAACGTCTTCAATAAGGTTTCCCATACCATCTTGTGGCGCAACATCGTTTACTTCTGCAATTGGAGTCGTGTCCCCGTGATAGGTCCACTTCGTGTATTCCTTCAAAAAACTGTTAATACGCAAATGGTATTTCATTTCTGCCATTTTTATTAAGCCGGAATTTTTACATTGGGTATACGGACATCTAACTTCATCGTGGTTTTTTATCACTCTTTCACACATCTCGATAAATGACTTGAGTCCTTGCTTGTAGTGAGGTGAATGACGTGGGGAATCAATCCAACTTTTATCGATAGGCATTATGCAACTGAAAGAAAATCTAAATTAGGATTAACAAGACAAGGGTAGGCTGCTAAACCCACTTTTTGAACACTTTATCTCATATGTGAATGTGTATTACATGATTGTTTGTTTAAGAAAAATTCGGCAGCATTTCCTCTTAGCTCCCAAGTATATATGTAATGATATATATACCCGAGGAGCAAAGAGAAAATGATAACCGAATCCTTATTAAACAAACAATCATGTAATACACATTCACATCCTAAATGAGACAAAGTATTCAAAAAGCAGTCCCAAGATAAACGGGGACAACCCGAAATTAATTTCTAAATCAATTTCGGGCGGGTATTTCTAAGCACGCTATGTTTAAAATGATTAATTCAAACACGGGCACAGTTTTTTAAGCTTGTTATGTTCTTAATGATTGTTTTAAATTTTGGGCGATACGTTATGTTTTAAATCATGATTTCAATTTCGATTGGGTATTGTTTAGCTCGTTATGTTTGAAATGATGAATTCAATATCAGGCACGATTTTTTAAACTTGTAATGATCTTCATGATGATTTCAATTTTGGCGGGTATTTTCTATGTTTGTTATGTTTTAAATGATGATTTTAATTTTAGGAGGGTATTTCCTAACTGATATATATTTGTCAAAGTTAAATATAAATGTTTTCAAACCTAAACACAAACATACTAATTATCAAACTTAAACTTTTTTTTTTCAAACCTACACATAAACAACATTCAAATTATCATATTAAATATATATTTTTTTCTCAAACCTAAACATAAACATAGAAATTATCAACTTAAACATATTTTTTTTTCAAACATGACCATAAACATAGAAATCATGAAACTTAAACACAATTTGTGCACATTATACATTTTCACAAACATTTACGTACAAACATACATGCTTACATACACCTACATACACCTACATACACAAATACATACACCTACATATACTCATTTTCACCAAATACACCTACATTATACATTTTCACAAACATTTACATACTAACATACATCCTTCCATACACATTTACATACCTAAACAAAAAATTATACAATTTCTAAACTTTGAAAAAATTCATATAAAACTAACCGTAATTTCAAGTTTTCAAGTTGATGTAGACCGCGGAGACGAGGTGGTGACCGGAGAAGTGATGGTTGTGACCGGAGAGGTGATGGTGGCGAGCCGATTTCTCTAGCATAAACTCAAAAACACACAAAAATTATAGACTATAACATGTATATAACAAAATAGAGTAGAAATTTGACAAGATACAAACTTAAACTAACCGATTTGAAGAAATTTGCCGGAATCCGTCGCTTGAGAGAAGAAGAAAAGGGGGAAAATTGAGGAAAGAGGGAAAAAAAGCCCGCTGTAAAGGGTTTATGTCGTTCGAGTATTACCGGCGACAGCTTGTCGCCGCTATTAGTTCACCGTCGCCGCTACTGGTTTGGATCGAGATAAGATATCAGTGGCTGGGGTTTGATGAGGGTCCACAGATCTTTAGTGGAGATAAGGGTCGCCGCTAATACCCTAATTCCTGTCGCCGCTATTGGTTCTTAAGTCCCCAACCGTTGGATCAGGGTAAGGATCAACGGCTGGGGATTGATGTTAGGTGGTGGGACACCGATCGACCAATAGCGGCGAAGTTTGGCCTGTCGCCGCTATTGTCGTCGCCGCTTAAGGTATACTTTTCTTGTAGTGCAAGCAATGGTGTAAACCAAAGATTCAAATTTTAGAAATGCAAATTATCACGACAACCCTAAGATAGAGATACATTCATATAAACACGTGTATTAATGTTGCCGTTCAAAAAAATATATATAAACACATGTGTACTCTTTTTGTTCAAATTAAAAAAAAATATAAACACGTGTGTATGCATATGTGTGATAGTGAGTTTATTTATTTTATTTTATGTATCGATGCATGGGACTTTCACCTTCAAAAGCATGCATACCTTCAAAAGCATGCATCGTGACAAACCTACCTTGCTAAGTAAAGTAATAGGCAAATATTATATATGGTTTTCCATGTTTGTTTCAACTGAAAATAGGATTTTATCTCTTTAAAATAATATAAATTACAGATGATCATTAGTTGTAAAGATACCAATTTAAAGTTTTACCTTTTCACATTCAATAAAAAAACAAAGGGTAAATTACACTTTTCGTACTTTATGTTTGTACCGGGTTGCAATAGATAGCCTTTAACTTCAATAATTATAGTCACAATCCTTTATTTGGAAAACACATTGCACCTTTCGTCCTTTAGCACTAACCAAGTTAAAATTTTCAGTTATGTATATCCACTTAAGGGTATTTTGGTCATTTTATGTTTTTATTAAAATGTTCATTATTAAATAAACTCCATCTTCCCCAATTCCTCAACCCTAACCCTAGAATCTCTCCTTTTCATCTCTTTCCAACCAACCTCTACCACCACCACTCCCACAGTGCCACCTCTCATTATCGCCGGACGCCACCACTAACAACAACCGTCACCACTAGATCTCTGAAAATATTACATATATGAACCCCACAGTTTACTTCAATATTGACCAACTGTAACCCAAATTGTGAATTTGAATGAAGAAACTGAGGAATTGGATATTCATAATTTTGCTGGTGATTTGCGAGCACTAATGGTAGAAGACAATGATGATGTAATCGCGTTGGATAGTGATGATGATGAAGTGATATCTGATCCAAAAGATGGAAAAGTTAGAGGTATACAAAACAATTATTTAAAGCCATGATTTAAGAATTTCATTTAAAGACCGTGGATTGTAATTATTGAAGTTAAAGGTTATCTATTGCAACCCGCTACAATTATAAAGGACGAAAAGTGTAATTTACCCAAAAACAAAACAAACCAAACCCATAATATCTATGTTATTTAGTTTTTGGTTATTACGTATCTTTTAAAATTTGGCTCGGTCTATTAGCTGAAACAAAACCATATTTAGTTGTTTATATGTTTAAAATTTGACTCGATGACCAGATAGGTAAATCCTCGCTAACTTACAAATCTAACTACCTAAAAGGGCCTTAAATGTGAGCCAGTAGACCTGGGTGGCTTGTCTTAAAAACTCAACTTCCAGGCTCGGTGCATTAGCCGAAACAAAACCATATTTCGTTGTTTATATGTTTAAAATTTGACTCGTAGGTTTTCCGATGATGACCATATGAATAGTTTTTGTGAACCTACGCCCAAAAAAATTGTTTGAATGTTTAGCCCATAAAAAAATACCCAAAATGTTGTTTGAATGTTTAGCCCATTAAAAAAATAGAAACCAGACCCAAAATGTAAAATAATGAGTCATTATTTAGTAAATGTTGGCGCTCTTATTGCACATTGCTACTGTTCAATTCTTAGTTTTTTTTCCCAATATTTTTATTTTATTTGTTTTAAACGCATGTTGTTTTTATAACTTTAAAATGTGACATTTTCTGAACTTTCGATTATGCTGTTACGACGTGCTTATTTTTATCAATAACTCGATATGAGTTTTATTGAGCCCGAGTTGTAACTTGTACTAAGTAGTAATGTACAAGTAATCGTAGCACAAAGTTACAAGTTGTCAAAGCTACTTCACTTTTTTTTTTGTTATTTTGATCATATAATGTAATGTTTTATTAAGTTATGAATATATACCGTTACAACATGCTGATTTTTATCTATGTTTCGATAAAAGTTTGTTCAAAATCAAATGGGTTAAATATAATCAATTTTTTTGTTCCTTTGAAACTCGGTAGACCCGGATATCTCATTCGTAGGATTTACTCTTTGGCACATAGTGTAACGAAAATTTCGTGCAAAAACAATGGAAACATTCACCACAAACAAGTCACAACATCCAAAAGTGTACATGCCAAAGCCAAAAACCTTAGTGTTTGAAATACGTATAAAGATAATTAGGATGCTAGTGCACAGGATGGAGGCAACCTTCAATCCGATGCCTAAGACGTTTACAAATCTCTCATATAGACCTACACTTTAAACTAATGTGCATACAAAAAGTTGAACAACCACTAGCAAGCCACAAAGAATATATGTAAACTTGACATACATTAAAGTAAAATGTAACATAACTTACAATATGACACAAGATAACATTACATAATGTAACATAACATAACAAATTGTAATATAACATAACATAACATAACAAATTGTAATATATTTACAATCATTTACACTCTGTAGTTGAACAATCACTTGCCTCGATTTCAGGCTTATAGTGTTAACTTTAGACACTTTAAGAATTTACCGTTAACTTTAAAGACGTTTGTTTTAAGAGTTAAATGCTTGGTTGGTCCCTGTGGTTTTCAAAAATTGCAGACTTGGTCCCAATGGTTTACTAATTACACGCGTGGTCCCTGTGGTTTTCAAAAATGCACTCGGTTGGTCCCCAGCCCTAACATCAGTTAAATTTCTCAGTTAACTATGTGTGAAATGACTATATTACCCTTAGAACAATTAAAAACCTAAAACTATATTACCCTCTGCAGCATCATCTTCATCACCATCATCATACCCATTTCCCTCCCTCTGCTCTCTCTCGATCTCATCACCATCATCTTCTCCGATCTCCCTCGTCTCCGTTCTCCGGTAGCACCACACCTACCTCCGACAAACCCCCAACAACCACCTGCCATCTCCCCTTGTTTCACACAAACCCTAACCTAAATTACACAAATCCTAACCTGAATCATCGCACAGTGTGGCCGGCAACGGTGGGTCTCGACCGAGTGGTGATGATGATTACTCGGACGGTGAGATACACGACAGAATAAACTCATGTCTGACCGGATTTGTTGTTTTCTGACATAATGGAAGGCGGATGGTATCGGGTGGGTTTAATTGGTGGTGACCGTGGTCGTAATGTCGTTTGGGGCTGTGAATGGTTGCGAGCAACAGACGTGCATCCACAAAGAACATCTTTCACCATTAAAGTTGTTTGCTGAACTTAGTCACGAATAGCCTTCGATTCAGCTTGAATATCATGTGCAGATGCCAGAACTATAGAAGACACCTCAGAGTTCAATTCCGAACCGGCGGTGGTTGTTGATTTGTCGCCGGAGAAGCTCCGATCAGAACAGTGCTCGGTGGTGTGTGGTGATTATTGCAGGGGTTACAGTTGTTAGCGATGATTGAAGGTGGATGATGACAAGGATTACGGGTGCTGATTTGTGTATCGCAAACAGAGAGGAGAATTTGGGGGAATGAAATTGGGGTTTTGGGATTGTTGGATGCTGTGTATCGAAGAAGAGAAAGACAAATGAAGATTGTGTTTTGAAACCAAACAATGTCTGATAATGTTCTAGTGTGTTTATTGGGTTTTATGCAAAATTGTGTCTGATAATGATGTGAATTGGTTTTTATTGGGTTGATGTGAGATCGAGAGAGAGAGAGAGAGAGAGAGAGAGCAGAGGGAAATGGGGATGAAGATGATGATGGTGATGAAGATAATGCAGGTTATGGTGGGTTTATAAATAAAGTTAATAAGCGAGGGTGTTTTGGTCATTTAACATGAACTTAACTGATGTTAGGGCTGGGGACCAACCGAGTGCATTTTTGAAAACCACAGGGACCACGCGTGTAATTAGTAAACCATTGGGACCAAGTCTGCAATTTTTGAAAACCACAGGGACCAACCAAGCATTTAACTCTTGTTTTAACTTTAAACACATTTAGTTTCCTTTAACATTAGCTACCTTTACATGTCATAGATATTTAGAAGTAGGCTTGCATACCAAACCCTGTATTTGAATTACCATGTGCCCCAAAAACAATTGAAAAAAACCCTTTATTTCCCAACAAGTTTCTCCCTTTAAATACCCCCTATACCACTTCCTTTTAACTACAATGAAACATAAAACACCATTCTCTCTCTCTATATCTCTCTCTAAAGTCTAAACATAAAATATCATACTCTCTCTCTCTATAAACATTCAAAACAAAACTAGAGAGAGAATGGAGCAAAACCCACAAATCCTT
Source organism: Helianthus tuberosus (assembly GCA_030545235.1). Lineage (NCBI taxonomy): Eukaryota > Viridiplantae > Streptophyta > Magnoliopsida > Asterales > Asteraceae > Helianthus > Helianthus tuberosus. Next base: position 203,184,690 of record CM060371.1, read on the forward strand.
GCCAAAAAAGCATGGAGCATGCTACGTATCATGTTCTTCATGCTCAAAAAAACCATTTCCAAAACAAGACTATTTGCCGATCTTAACATGATGATGAAACGAGGCAAGATCGCCGGAAAATCCCTACACAACCTTCTCTTCCACCACCACCACCACCACTGGGCTGCCACCACCTTCCACCACCACCTACCCTACCCCACCCCACCAACAAGTGATGATGAGTTCAGCTGCACCACCACCCCTCAACACCAAAACCATGTTCATAATAATAATAATATAACTATTGATCATGTTAAGACCTTGGAGATGCTGACACGTGTTGCCGCCTCCCCCGGGTACCGGAAGAGTCCGGTGGTTAAGCAGCTGAGGATAACGGACTCGCCGTTTCCGTTAGCTAACGGTGATGATGGTGGTCAGGTGGATGAAGATGCTGAGAAGTTCATATTGAGGTTCTATAATGGTTTGAAGTTGGAAAGTTAAAAAAAGTGTTTAAAGTGTAATTAGGGTTATTCTTCATGGGGTTGTGCAAGACTATTTCAAGATTTTATTTCTTGTTTTAGGTATACGTCCCTAAAATGCTTCTCTTTTTGATTGAATTATATGGAAATAAATTGTCGAGTGCACTAAGCTATTTTATTTTGTGTTTGGAACTCAAATTATAAGTATTATACTTATTGATTGGTGGTCATGTTTACTTTTACTTTTACTTTTTCATAGCTTATAATTTACTCAGGAACCTTTACCCCACCTCTCATTATCTGTTTATTCTGTCATGAAAAGGTGTTTATTAGTTGTCCGAAATATACTATGTTTTTATTGAGATTTAGGATCAAACACATGATGCTTATAAAAATAATTAGTTATAAAAATAATTAGTCGTACAAAGGGTATTAAATGGACACTGATTGACCTCATTCAAGCGGCGTTATGCGTTGAAACCGTCTCATCGAACTCTATGATGCGAGATTTAAGTTTTTAACTTTTGGATTTTTATGTTAAGATTTTAGATTTTTTGTTTATTATTATTGTGTATTTTATTTATTATTGTGTCTTTTTGCGACTAATTATGTCTTTTTTTCTTGACATTGTCTTATATTTTTCGGTATTGTGTTAAATTTAGCTCAACATTGTGTCATCTTGTGTGATCCATTGTGTCTTTGTACACTTTTTATTTTTAGAAGACTTTATAAAATAATTTAACCCTCTTTTATTGAAGTTTTATATTTTTTCTTTACAAAAAACATGTAATTAATATAAAGATAGAAAATGTGATATTGTACGTTTAGCTTTGAATAAATATATGCGTATTTTATATATAAACTGTTTAATAAATAATCAAAACTTACTAATTAAACACTAAAAGGATTAAGTATCTAAATATTGCCGTTTAAAATAATAAGTAATAACACTATGATGTTATATGGTCTGCATATTCAAACATCCCACTATGATTTGGATTGCTACCTATACATGGATTGGCTGATTTTTAGAAGAATCTTTAATGCTTTTATTTAAAGGTTATGTTAATTGGAAGCTTTAAAACATTATTGAAAATTTGAAATTGAAAAATAAACAAAAAGGTTAATACTTTAAAATTTTTTAACTTATAGACTTCGAAAAAAATGTTTAGGATACAAATATTAGTAAAAGATAGAATGTTACCCTTTATCGCTTAAACAAGTCAAATCTAACGAAGCGTCATTCCGAATATTCAAAAACGATGATAAGAATTTATATACTTAATAACACGATATACAATGGTATATAGAGTGATTAGAGAATTATAAAGTAGTGTTTAGCGTCAACAAAAGCATCTACATGATATCCATGACAACAAAAAATTATCGAGTTGCCTTTACAGATGTAACGAGTGTACTAGTAGCTTATGTTTTCTGTTAATATTTTAATATGTGTAATTAAATAAGTAAAGAGACTTTAATATATCTAAAGAAGGTTAGGACACTATTATCTATATATTAAAAATTGAAATGAATGAATAGTAACACTCAAGGGATGAGTATATAATATCGGGTATCGGTACTAGTATCATATTTACCAAACAGGTGTATTTTCGGTACCGGTTTGGCATCGGTATTCATCGGTTTTTAGCCTCAAATACCAGTGCCGTACCTGTACCGACCGTTACCGAGCCGTACCGTACCGTATCAGGTATATTCGGTACCGGTACCCACTTTTGGAGATTTCGGTAACGGTATTTTCGGTACCGGTTGGTACCGAGCTCATCAAATCATGTAGGAACGTAGCAATGCAAGTAATTGCACCATTTAGATTACTTTTCATACACATAGTAAGTAAACTATATTTCGTTTGAATGACGTTATATATACACAACAACTTATTTTGCTTTTTTTTTTGTCTTTTTCTGTAATGAATGAATTGTAGCATGTAAAATTAACTTGGATATTTAGATTATTGACGAGCAAATCGTATCAAATTCTGTAATCAAACCGGTATCGCATCGGTACCAAATTTACTATACCAAATCATTTTTTGTACCAATTTGGTACCCACATTTTGGCGTTTTCAGAATCATTACTTTCGGTTCGATACCGGTCTAGCACCATACCTGTATTTATTGATTTTTACATTCAAATACCATACCGTATTGCACCGAGCATTTTCGATGCCGGTACCTAATTTCGATGATTTTCCAGTTTATGTAAAATGTGCATTTATTTTTTCCAAGCGAATTGTGATTCGATATTCAAACTTCAAAACTAGCAATAAGGCATTCCGGTCGATATCTAGAACACATAGACATGGGTGATAAATAAAGATTATGTGGTGTTTATCCAACCATGTAACATTCGAAGGTGTTATTTTGCTTTAAAAGAGGGTCGCGAAATATGAGGATGCAATTACTATATATAGGATAAGGATCATGTGAGAAGTAGAAGGCTAATTGAGAAACTTGAGAAACATTATGTACCACACATTTTCCCTAAACAAAAAATACAAAAAAATGTAAAAAAATGCAATTTTTTTTGTGGAAAAATCGAAGCTTTTTCTTTAAGGTTTTAATTTTTTATTTTTTTTTTGGGATTTATACACATGTGTATATTGTTAATCTTTTAACTATACATATGTGTATATTGTCAAATATACATATATGTATATACATGTTTAAAATTGAAAAATAAGTGTTATTTAGGGTTTAGCATTAGGGTTAGCATTAGGGTTTAAGGTTTAGCTTTAGGGTTTAGCAATAGTATTTAGGGTTTAGCTTTTGGGTTTAGCATTAGGGTTTAGCATTAGGGTTTAGCTTTAACTTTTGGGTTTAACTTTAGCTTTAGGGTTTGCATTAGGGTTTAGCTTTAAGGGTTTAGCTTTAGGGTTTAGCATTAGGGTTTATCTTTAGGGTTTAGAATTAGAGTTTAGCTTTAGGGTTTAGCATTAAGGTTTAGCTTTAGGGTTTAGAATTAAGGTTTAGCTTTAGTGGTTAGGGTTTATAACACATATTTTTTTAATTTTAAACATGTATATACATATATGTATAATTGACAATATACATATATGTATAGTTAAAAGATTAACAATATACACATGTGTATAAATCCCCCAATTTTTTTTGAAAATAAAAATAAAAAATTAAAACCTTAAAGAAAAAGCTTCGATTTTTTAAAAAAAAAAGTTGCATTTTTTTCAATTTTTTTGGCATTTTTTGCTCAAGGAAAATGTGTGTTCCAGATTGCTTAGTTTCTCAAATAGGGTGAACTTCTCTTAGAATCGCTACCCTATATATATATATATATATATATATATGTGTGTGTGTGTTTTATCCTATTTAGTTATACTTGACAAATAGATTGCATTTATCCTACTAAACTATATTAGACCCTTGATTTACCATGTTATCTTAATGAATGTTAAACGCTCGAGAAATTTTAGATCATGCCAAAATGTCTAACTACAAGCCAATCATTACTCCTATTTACACCAACTCTAAAATTATCGCGTCTCTTAGGCGAATGTGCCTTTCATACCAAAATGAATAACTTATGAGGTGATTCAAGAATTCAAAGGAAAAAAAAAAAAAGAATCAAATGAAGCTAGCAAAGGGTACTTGTTTCAATTTATCCTCCGCCGGTGCCCTTCTATATTCCGTTCGCCGGACGCTCGACGAAGAGGAGAAACTAGGGTTAGTGTGCGAGGACGCCTTCTTCTTGGCTTGACCTTTCACCCTAACTCAAACTTCGATCCTTCCATTCGCCGTCTGGGTTCGGTTTTTCTCCTTATCGCTTTTCTGTCCGGGAAACTTCTCGCCGGTGGCTCGACGAGGTGAAGGTTCTTGGGATAGTATTTGGAGTTTGACTGGATTCACATACTGGTTGTGGAACCGACTTAACCGCTTATCCTATCTTGATAATCCCAACTTCCATTCGCTAACTGGGTGTAAGTTTTTCCAATGGTTGTAATTATGGATGAGGAAGGTCCTTGGGAGGATCCTCATCGTCAAAGGAAGAAGGGCAGGGACAATAACACTAACAAGGGTAACGTTGGTCAGGAATTAATCACGAAGTTCTACGTTACAAACCTGCCTCAAGGGTGTACCCCTTGGGAAGTTTCGGAATTTGTAAAGGTTTTTGGTGGTGTTGCTGGGGTTTACATTGCGAGAAAGAAGGACAAGTTCGGAAACAGATTCAGTTTCATCAACTTCAAGAATGTTAGAGATATTTCGGAGATGGTGAGAGCTTTAAACGGAACAAAAATGGGTAACTCTAAGCTAAGGGTGAATGTAGCAAGAGTTGCTACAGAAAACATGGGTCTGTTTAACAACCAGAAATCGGCGTCTAGTTTCAGGCAGGAGGACGATTCGGGAAGGAACAACAACCAGAACCAGATCTTTAACCAAGCTTTCATTCATAACGGAGGTGGGAAGCTTTTTAGTGATCTCTTCTCCAATAGTAACGGACCTAAATCTGGAGTTACCACTAAAAACATGGAGGATAAGGTGGTGGAAGCCCCGGAGGAAACGCTAGCGTTCCAGGAGCTTAAAGGAAAGGCATTGGTGGGTAGATGCTCGAACCTATCATCTCTTAATAACCTTCACTCGTACTTATCTATGGTTGGTTTTTCGGAGGTCAGTCTGAGTTATCTGGGGGGACTTAACATGTTGGTGAAATTTGCCAATGAGGATGATTGTAAAGATATGGTTTGCGACTATGAACTATGGCGGCAATGGTTTACATCTCTTGATGTTTGGTCTGGCCAATCTCTACCATTTGAGAGGATTGCATGGCTCAAGATTGCAGGAGTTCCGATCCACCTGGCTGTGGATAATGTTTTCGACTCGATTGCCGGAAGGTTCGGTAAGGTGATTCACTCGTCTAAGAGATCTTCGGCAGATATCGATCTATCAGTTAATTGCATCGGGGTTTTGGTCGGTGATGGTTACATGATCAATGAACAAATAACCCTTAAGGACAAGTCGTTTAAGGTCTGGGTGGAAGAGGAGTTAGCCGAATGGTTACCGGAATGTCTTACCGAGGATGAGTCATCAGAGGAAGGTGAGCAGTCGTCCCAGTTCAAATTCGACGACGATGATCTTCATACAGAAGTTAGACCGTCTGGTATTCCCGAATTTCAAGAAAAGGAGGTAGGTGATATTAATGAAGATGAGGTCAGAACTGATTCCAATGAGTTGGGGGGTCTCGAGAAGTCGCATAAGAACCAAAAGGTCCCATAGGTGGATAAGTCCAAGTTTGATTATGTTTTTGAATCCAGAGATAAGAATAATAAGCCCATTAGAAGACCTTTTATCCTCAGGCCCAAAAATAAGGATAAACAATATGGCAAACCTATCCTCAACTCTGAAGACAGGCCCAGGAAGAGGCCCAGGAAGCTGATCGAGGACTCTGCCAATTTTGACTTTATGTTACCTCAGGTATCAGGGGCTTCTGGACCTTCTTTAAAAAATAAAAATAAAAATAATGAGAAAGGACTTTCTGCTCCTTCTTTCAACAACCAGCATGATCTTGATACTCCCCGGTTTGATCTCAACACCAAAGTTTTATCTGAGGGAGTCAGCGATGGGGCGGATAACACCGTAACAGGTATCGGATAAAATAGGGATTCTGATTCTATGGTAAACAACGAAGACCAGGAGGTGGAGACGACGCTTAAGTTGGGTTCGATCATTGGGGTTCAGCTTGACAAGCACAGTGAGTTAATCGGGAACTCCATCAGAAGTGAAGGTAACAATGTGGTTTTTAAATGAATTTATTGTCTCTTAACATTAGGGGGCATAATTGTCACACCCCCAAAATACCACCCGCGGGAACCCACGCGAGGCGTGTGACGTACCAGGATTTAGCCACCAATCACATTAAACTCATAACAATATTTCAAATAAAACTTTTATTTATTAACGTAGGCGTTACAAAACAATATTTACTGTTCAGCGGAAGCACACTACAATCATTAAGAATTTCCACCCCAGAGTTTTGCATTGCGCATTTTGCATCACGTTCAAGTGTCTTAAACCTAACACCATTGACTATGCAAGCAGTGTAAGTGTAAGCAGTCATTTTCGCACAAATTGAAAGAGCATACAACTCCGGGTGGAATTCTGGAGAATTTTGTGTTTTCATCAAATGGACCTAACAAATATAGAGTAACCATGTTTGTTATACATGTATTACCTAGCAAGTGTAGAGTACTGAGTGTTATATATGTATTATACCTTATGGAGAAACCATCCCGGAAATTTGGTTTTAAGATCATCTTAGGGATGTGTATGTTTGAATTCACTACATTGATCACAAATATAAGAAAGGAATGAAAAATACCAATTAACAGATTATGAAAAGTTAAATATAGAAACACTCACTTCATGTACGCCCTGACTTCTGCGCAATTTTCGAGGACAAACCATTCCATCTTGCTTTTTTTGATGAATGATAGATGTTTGTTCTTTGTTGCGCCAACAGGATGACATTTGGACTCAAACACCCATAACTTTCTTTTTTCAACAACGACATCATCGTTTCTATCTGGGCGATTGAACTTAGTCTGAACATCTTTAAGGTACATTGAACAAAATGTTAGAGCTTCTTCAAACACATAACCTTCAGCTATACAACCTTCCGGCCTTGCCGGGTTTTTGACATAGTTCTTTAGTTTTTTCACGTACCTTTCAAATGGATACATCCATCTAAAAGCTACTGGAGCTCCCGCAATCGCTTCATCAGGTAAATGCACAAGTAAATGAAATATAATGTTAAAAAACGCAGGTGGATAGATCATCTCTAACTTGCATAAGATGGTAACAATGTCCTCCTTCGCTTTCTTCATATCATCCACCAATAGTGTTCTAGAGCAAAGTTGCTTAAAGAACATACAAAGGTCTACTATTGGTGTAGATGTATCTTTGGTCAAAAGCCCTCTAACCCCAATCGGCATCAAACGTTGCATGAGGATATGACAGTCATGAGATTTCAACCCGGTAATGTTAGCAGTGTTATCTGTCACCCTCTTACTGATATTAGATCCAAACCCATCTGGTAGTTTAACATTTTTTATAAACTGACAAAAAAGTTTTCGATCATCGGACTTGAATGAGTACTTTGGGTGGGGACTTAAGAACTTGCCACCCGATTGTTTTAGCCATTGTGTCGGCCGAATGTTTAGTTTTTCCAAGTCGGACCGCGCATTTGGTGTGTCTTTGCTCTTATCGTTCATTAGAAGAGTACCGAGCAAGCTGTCGCACACATTTTTCTCTATATGCATTACATCTAAGTTATGTTTCAGCTGCAGAGAGGACCAATACTCAAGGTCAAAAAATATGCTTCTTTTGGACCAGTTCAACTCAAAATCTAACCGAGTTATCCTCCCACCTCCAAAAGCTGGATGCTTGCCTGGTAGACGATTAATTAAACGACCGAGTTGAGCTTCTATGTTAGCTGGGCTAAACTGTCTCGGAGGGTCTCGTGTCTCGGGTCTCCCGTTAAAGTCGAGACTTGTTCTCCAAGGATAGTTGGCATCTAAGAACCGGCAATGACCAACATAAGCACATTTACCAGTTACACGTATTGAAGGAGTGTCTTGGTTACAAGTTGGGCATGCCATGTAGCCTTGTCCGCTCCAACCTGATAGACTACTACGGGCTGGAAAGTCATTTATGGTCCATAACAACGCCGCCTTCATTGTGAAGTATGTGTTTGTTGCTGCGTCTTTAGTACGTACACCTGTCTGCCATAATTGCTTAATCTCATCCACTAACGGTCTAAGGAAAACGTCCATGTCTTTCCCAGGTGATTTAGGGCCAGGAATCAACAAGGTCAACATGAATGTGGACTCTCGCATGCATAGCCAGGGAGGCAGATTGTATGTGGTGAGTATAACCGGCCACGTGCTATGAGTTCAGGATCCACTACCGTTGTTAAAGGGATTAAAACCGTCAGCTGCAAGCCCTAAGCGAACATTTCGTGGCTCCATCGCGAAGTTTGGGTACTTTTTATCAAAATCTTGCCATGCAGATCCATCAACTGGATGACGCATAGTCCCATCTTCCGATCGTCCGGTACTATGCCATATCACATCTTTCGCTGTGTGCCTTGAACAATACAAACGTCGTAGTCTAGGCATCAAAGGAAAGTATCGTAACACCTTACGAGCCACCTTCATGCCTTTTGTGTCTTTATCGACCCATCGACTCTCATTACAAACGGGACAATTTTGTAAGGACTCATTTTCTTTCCAAAAGAGAGCACAATCATTTGTGCACACATCTATCATCTCATATGCCAAACCAATCTTCTTAAATGTCTTTTTAGCTACATAATACGGAAGGGGAATCTTGTTGCCTTCTGGCATTGACTCTCGCAACAACGAGAGGATATGATCTACTGCTTCATTAGTCAAATGATGCATATCCTTTATATTCATAAGCTTTGCTAAAATGTCAAGAGAAGAAAACTTGGTACAACCAGGATATAATTGTGTTTCAACTTCCTTTACTAGGTCTTCAAAATCATCATCAACACCACTACTATCTCCATTCGAGTTCTCTTGGTTAAAGTATGTATCTTCTTCCATACGCTCCCCCTAACGTCTTCAATAACGTTTCCCATACCATCTTGTGGCGCAACATCGTTTACTTCTGCAATTGGAGTCGTGTCCCCGTGATAGGTCCACTTCGTGTATTCCTTCAAAAAACTGTTAATACGCAAATGGTATTTCATTTCTGCCATTTTTATTAAGCCGGAATTTTTACATTGGGTATACGGACATCTAACTTCATCGTGGTTTTTTATCACTCTTTCACACATCTCGATAAATGACTTGAGTCCTTGCTTGTAGTGAGGTGAATGACGTGGGGAATCAATCCAACTTTTATCGATAGGCATTATGCAACTGAAAGAAAATCTAAATTAGGATTAACAAGACAAGGGTAGGCTGCTAAACCCACTTTTTGAACACTTTATCTCATATGTGAATGTGTATTACATGATTGTTTGTTTAAGAAAAATTCGGCAGCATTTCCTCTTAGCTCCCAAGTATATATGTAATGATATATATACCCGAGGAGCAAAGAGAAAATGATAACCGAATCCTTATTAAACAAACAATCATGTAATACACATTCACATCCTAAATGAGACAAAGTATTCAAAAAGCAGTCCCAAGATAAACGGGGACAACCCGAAATTAATTTCTAAATCAATTTCGGGCGGGTATTTCTAAGCACGCTATGTTTAAAATGATTAATTCAAACACGGGCACAGTTTTTTAAGCTTGTTATGTTCTTAATGATTGTTTTAAATTTTGGGCGATACGTTATGTTTTAAATCATGATTTCAATTTCGATTGGGTATTGTTTAGCTCGTTATGTTTGAAATGATGAATTCAATATCAGGCACGATTTTTTAAACTTGTAATGATCTTCATGATGATTTCAATTTTGGCGGGTATTTTCTATGTTTGTTATGTTTTAAATGATGATTTTAATTTTAGGAGGGTATTTCCTAACTGATATATATTTGTCAAAGTTAAATATAAATGTTTTCAAACCTAAACACAAACATACTAATTATCAAACTTAAACTTTTTTTTTTCAAACCTACACATAAACAACATTCAAATTATCATATTAAATATATATTTTTTTCTCAAACCTAAACATAAACATAGAAATTATCAACTTAAACATATTTTTTTTTCAAACATGACCATAAACATAGAAATCATGAAACTTAAACACAATTTGTGCACATTATACATTTTCACAAACATTTACGTACAAACATACATGCTTACATACACCTACATACACCTACATACACAAATACATACACCTACATATACTCATTTTCACCAAATACACCTACATTATACATTTTCACAAACATTTACATACTAACATACATCCTTCCATACACATTTACATACCTAAACAAAAAATTATACAATTTCTAAACTTTGAAAAAATTCATATAAAACTAACCGTAATTTCAAGTTTTCAAGTTGATGTAGACCGCGGAGACGAGGTGGTGACCGGAGAAGTGATGGTTGTGACCGGAGAGGTGATGGTGGCGAGCCGATTTCTCTAGCATAAACTCAAAAACACACAAAAATTATAGACTATAACATGTATATAACAAAATAGAGTAGAAATTTGACAAGATACAAACTTAAACTAACCGATTTGAAGAAATTTGCCGGAATCCGTCGCTTGAGAGAAGAAGAAAAGGGGGAAAATTGAGGAAAGAGGGAAAAAAAGCCCGCTGTAAAGGGTTTATGTCATCGAACTCTATGATGCGAGATTTAAGTTTTTAACTTTTGGATTTTTATGTTAAGATTTTAGATTTTTTGTTTATTATTATTGTGTATTTTATTTATTATTGTGTCTTTTTGCGACTAATTATGTCTTTTTTTCTTGACATTGTCTTATATTTTTCGGTATTGTGTTAAATTTAGCTCAACATTGTGTCATCTTGTGTGATCCATTGTGTCTTTGTACACTTTTTATTTTTAGAAGACTTTATAAAATAATTTAACCCTCTTTTATTGAAGTTTTATATTTTTTCTTTACAAAAAACATGTAATTAATATAAAGATAGAAAATGTGATATTGTACGTTTAGCTTTGAATAAATATATGCGTATTTTATATATAAACTGTTTAATAAATAATCAAAACTTACTAATTAAACACTAAAAGGATTAAGTATCTAAATATTGCCGTTTAAAATAATAAGTAATAACACTATGATGTTATATGGTCTGCATATTCAAACATCCCACTATGATTTGGATTGCTACCTATACATGGATTGGCTGATTTTTAGAAGAATCTTTAATGCTTTTATTTAAAGGTTATGTTAATTGGAAGCTTTAAAACATTATTGAAAATTTGAAAATAAACAAAAAGGTTAATACTTTAAAATTTTTTAACTTATAGACTTCGAAAAAAATGTTTAGGATACAAATATTAGTAAAAGATAGAATGTTACCCTTTATCGCTTAAACAAGTCAAATCTAACGAAGCGTCATTCCGAATATTCAAAAACGATGATAAGAATTTATATACTTAATAACACGATATACAATGGTATATAGAGTGATTAGAGAATTATAAAGTAGTGTTTAGCGTCAACAAAAGCATCTACATGATATCCATGACAACAAAAAATTATCGAGTTGCCTTTACAGATGTAACGAGTGTACTAGTAGCTTATGTTTTCTGTTAATATTTTAATATGTGTAATTAAATAAGTAAAGAGACTTTAATATATCTAAAGAAGGTTAGGACACTATTATCTATATATTAAAAATTGAAATGAATGAATAGTAACACTCAAGGGATGAGTATATAATATCGGGTATCGGTACTAGTATCATATTTACCAAACAGGTGTATTTTCGGTACCGGTTTGGCATCGGTATTCATCGGTTTTTAGCCTCAAATACCAGTGCCGTACCTGTACCGACCGTTACCGAGCCGTACCGTACCGTATCAGGTATATTCGGTACCGGTACCCACTTTTGGAGATTTCGGTAACGGTATTTTCGGTACCGGTTGGTACCGAGCTCATCAAATCATGTAGGAACGTAGCAATGCAAGTAATTGCACCATTTAGATTACTTTTCATACACATAGTAAGTAAACTATATTTCGTTTGAATGACGTTATATATACACAACAACTTATTTTGCTTTTTTTTTTGTCTTTTTCTGTAATGAATGAATTGTAGCATGTAAAATTAACTTGGATATTTAGATTATTGACGAGCAAATCGTATCAAATTCTGTAATCAAACCGGTATCGCATCGGTACCAAATTTACTATACCAAATCATTTTTTGTACCAATTTGGTACCCACATTTTGGCGTTTTCAGAATCATTACTTTCGGTTCGATACCGGTCTAGCACCATACCTGTATTTATTGATTTTTACATTCAAATACCATACCGTATTGCACCGAGCATTTTCGATGCCGGTACCTAATTTCGATGATTTTCCAGTTTATGTAAAATGTGCATTTATTTTTTCCAAGCGAATTGTGATTCGATATTCAAACTTCAAAACTAGCAATAAGGCATTCCGGTCGATATCTAGAACACATAGACATGGGTGATAAATAAAGATTATGTGGTGTTTATCCAACCATGTAACATTCGAAGGTGTTATTTTGCTTTAAAAGAGGGTCGCGAAATATGAGGATGCAATTACTATATATAGGATAAGGATCATGTGAGAAGTAGAAGGCTAATTGAGAAACTTGAGAAACATTATGTACCACACATTTTCCCTAAACAAAAAATACAAAAAAATGTAAAAAAATGCAATTTTTTTTGTGGAAAAATCGAAGCTTTTTCTTTAAGGTTTTAATTTTTTATTTTTTTTTTGGGATTTATACACATGTGTATATTGTTAATCTTTTAACTACACATATGTGTATATTGTCAAATATACATATATGTATATACATGTTTAAAATTGAAAAATAAGTGTTATTTAGGGTTTAGCATTAGGGTTAGCATTAGGGTTTAAGGTTTAGCTTTAGGGTTTAGCAATAGTATTTAGGGTTTAGCTTTTGGGTTTAGCATTAGGGTTTAGCATTAGGGTTTAGCTTTAACTTTTGGGTTTAACTTTAGCTTTAGGGTTTGCATTAGGGTTTAGCTTTAAGGGTTTAGCTTTAGGGTTTAGCATTAGGGTTTATCTTTAGGGTTTAGAATTAGAGTTTAGCTTTAGGGTTTAGCATTAAGGTTTAGCTTTAGGGTTTAGAATTAAGGTTTAGCTTTAGTGGTTAGGGTTTATAACACATATTTTTTTAATTTTAAACATGTATATACATATATGTATAATTGACAATATACATATATGTATAGTTAAAAGATTAACAATATACACATGTGTATAAATCCCCCAATTTTTTTTGAAAATAAAAATAAAAAATTAAAACCTTAAAGAAAAAGCTTCGATTTTTAAAAAAAAAAAGTTGCATTTTTTTCAATTTTTTTGGCATTTTTTGCTCAAGGAAAATGTGTGTTCCAGATTGCTTAGTTTCTCAAATAGGGTGAACTTCTCTTAGAATCGCTACCCTATATATATATATATATATATATATGTGTGTGTGTGTGTGTGTTTTATCCTATTTAGTTATACTTGACAAATAGATTGCATTTATCCTACTAAACTATATTAGACCCTTGATTTACCATGTTATCTTAATGAATGTTAAACGCTCGAGAAATTTTAGATCATGCCAAAATGTCTAACTACAAGCCAATCATTACTCCTATTTACACCAACTCTAAAATTATCGCGTCTCTTAGGCGAATGTGCCTTTCATACCAAAATGAATAACTTATGAGGTGATTCAAGAATTCAAAGGAAAAAAAAAAAAGAATCAAATGAAGCTAGCAAAGGGTACTTGTTTCAATTTATCCTCCGCCGGTGCCCTTCTATATTCCGTTCGCCGGACGCTCGACGAAGAGGAGAAACTAGGGTTAGTGTGCGAGGACGCCTTCTTCTTGGCTTGACCTTTCACCCTAACTCAAACTTCGATCCTTCCATTCGCCGTCTGGGTTCGGTTTTTCTCCTTATCGCTTTTCTGTCCGGGAAACTTCTCGCCGGTGGCTCGACGAGGTGAAGGTTCTTGGGATAGTATTTGGAGTTTGACTGGATTCACATACTGGTTGTGGAACCGACTTAACCGCTTATCCTATCTTGATAATCCCAACTTCCATTCGCTAACTGGGTGTAAGTTTTTCCAATGGTTGTAATTATGGATGAGGAAGGTCCTTGGGAGGATCCTCATCGTCAAAGGAAGAAGGGCAGGGACAATAACACTAACAAGGGTAACGTTGGTCAGGAATTAATCACGAAGTTCTACGTTACAAACCTGCCTCAAGGGTGTACCCCTTGGGAAGTTTCGGAATTTGTAAAGGTTTTTGGTGGTGTTGCTGGGGTTTACATTGCGAGAAAGAAGGACAAGTTCGGAAACAGATTCAGTTTCATCAACTTCAAGAATGTTAGAGATATTTCGGAGATGGTGAGAGCTTTAAACGGAACAAAAATGGGTAACTCTAAGCTAAGGGTGAATGTAGCAAGAGTTGCTACAGAAAACATGGGTCTGTTTAACAACCAGAAATCGGCGTCTAGTTTCAGGCAGGAGGACGATTCGGGAAGGAACAACAACCAGAACCAGATCTTTAACCAAGCTTTCATTCATAACGGAGGTGGGAAGCTTTTTAGTGATCTCTTCTCCAATAGTAACGGACCTAAATCTGGAGTTACCACTAAAAACATGGAGGATAAGGTGGTGGAAGCCCCGGAGGAAACGCTAGCGTTCCAGGAGCTTAAAGGAAAGGCATTGGTGGGTAGATGCTCGAACCTATCATCTCTTAATAACCTTCACTCGTACTTATCTATGGTTGGTTTTTCGGAGGTCAGTCTGAGTTATCTGGGGGGACTTAACATGTTGGTGAAATTTGCCAATGAGGATGATTGTAAAGATATGGTTTGCGACTATGAACTATGGCGGCAATGGTTTACATCTCTTGATGTTTGGTCTGGCCAATCTCTACCATTTGAGAGGATTGCATGGCTCAAGATTGCAGGAGTTCCGATCCACCTGGCTGTGGATAATGTTTTCGACTCGATTGCCGGAAGGTTCGGTAAGGTGATTCACTCGTCTAAGAGATCTTCGGCAGATATCGATCTATCAGTTAATTGCATCGGGGTTTTGGTCGGTGATGGTTACATGATCAATGAACAAATAACCCTTAAGGACAAGTCGTTTAAGGTCTGGGTGGAAGAGGAGTTAGCCGAATGGTTACCGGAATGTCTTACCGAGGATGAGTCATCAGAGGAAGGTGAGCAGTCGTCCCAGTTCAAATTCGACGACGATGATCTTCATACAGAAGTTAGACCGTCTGGTATTCCCGAATTTCAAGAAAAGGAGGCAGGTGATATTAATGAAGATGAGGTCAGAACTGATTCCAATGAGTTGGGGGGTCTCGAGAAGTCGCATAAGAACCAAAAGGTCCCATAGGTGGATAAGTCCAAGTTTGATTATGTTTTTGAATCCAGAGATAAGAATAATAAGCCCATTAGAAGACCTTTTATCCTCAGGCCCAAAAATAAGGATAAACAATATGGCAAACCTATCCTCAACTCTGAAGACAGGCCCAGGAAGAGGCCCAGGAAGCTGATCGAGGACTCTGCCAATTTTGACTTTATGTTACCTCAGGTATCAGGGGCTTCTGGACCTTCTTTAAAAAATAAAAATAAAAATAATGAGAAAGGACTTTCTGCTCCTTCTTTCAACAACCAGCATGATCTTGATACTCCCCGGTTTGATCTCAACACCAAAGTTTTATCTGAGGGAGTCAGCGATGGGGCGGATAACACCGTAACAGGTATCGGATAAAATAGGGATTCTGATTCTATGGTAAACAACGAAGACCAGGAGGTGGAGACGACGCTTAAGTTGGGTTCGATCATTGGGGTTCAGCTTGACAAGCACAGTGAGTTAATCGGGAACTCCATCAGAAGTGAAGGTAACAATGTGGTTTTTAAATGAATTTATTGTCTCTTAACATTAGGGGGCATAATTGTCACACCCCCAAAATACCACCCGCGGGAACCCACGCGAGGCGTGTGACGTACCAGGATTTAGCCACCAATCACATTAAACTCATAACAATATTTCAAATAAAACTTTTATTTATTAACGTAGGCGTTACAAAACAATATTTACTGTTCAGCGGAAGCACACTACAATCATTAAGAATTTCATAACATAAGTGTGTAAAAACCATTAGACGTGTCTCATGATTCCATGCAACTCGACCCATGACCACTCCAGCATCCCAGACAGCAAGTTCCAATGACATGTACCTAAAGGCATGCAAGCATGCAGAAAAGTGTATCAGACAACGCAGGTGAGTTCAAAGTTTGTTAACACGTTTAGTTACCAGATATCAGTTTAAAACATTTCAGAGATTTGATGTTGTTAATAACTCGACTACCGCCGATGGCTCCAGATTATATGCCCTATTCCCCAATGCCTCTATCAAAGCAATGGTCAAGACTGGGGTCATTAGTTCATGCTCGTCCTCCCCGGTACGGTGTGAGGGTGCCAAACCTAAATAGCGCTATTAACTAATACCCCGTTGCCTCCCCGGCAACAAATCGGCAGAAGGGACTTAAATGATAGATATGAGTGTATTAACGAACATCCCGAGTTTAACATTCCATTCAAACCCAATAACCCGACATTCCTCCCCGGAACGTTTACCAGATGTCCCTCCCCGGGACGCATGCTTGGAAAAAGAGCAGTGAACTCACCTTGGATTTGCTCGGTATTTATCAAGTTACATGTTCCAGTTAATCAACCAACCCCACCGTGGTAAATAATATTATCAGTTTCGTAACAGAATAAATCACGTATTTCACGCAGACTGTATTCATTACCAAGTTTACCATATAACATGAATCAAGTACCCAGTTTGTATACACAGCACACATAATAGTTGGGTCTGTAGGATCATTTGCACGACCAAACGAGTCGTTCAGAAGAGTTTTTACTCAACACGAGAGACAGAAACAAACGTATCGAGTTGATTCAGCTTGAGATTCACTATAAACTGTCTTTTGATTGATATAACAACGTTTTACAGCGAGTAGACACTTCGGCAGCAGTTCGACTCTGAAACCGGAAAGTTACAAATGACAAGGCAAGACAGGTATTTATAGGTGAACCTATTTCGCACGAAACATTCCAAGCGAAATGAACTTGCTATTTCGTACGAAATAGCCATTGCTATTTCGTGCGAAATGAGCACTTTTCATTTCGTGCGAAATAGAGGTTTCCTATATTTTTCACTATTTCTCGAACTACGTGTCCTGCTCTAGTCAATCTAATACAAGACTCGATACAAGACGAAGTCGACAGACATATGCACCAACAGACTCCCCCTTGGATGTTGACGAAGTCTTCAGTGTCGAGTCTTTGAAATCTTCAATTTATCAGTCTTTTCATTCTCTCCAAAGTATCTAACAGAGTAAAGCATCCTCAATCTCTAACTCTTCTCTTGATGTCTTCAGACTCCCCTTTTCGATAAGCTGGGATCGCAGTCTGAAATAGCTCATGTTCCAAGATCGTGCCCTGGCTCTTATTCAACTCAGGTATCGAAACCTGGCTAACCTGCACATTCTTAACCCAGAAATAAATTTCACAAATTTTTAAGATATAACAAATTTAGTAAACGCAGGGCATATATCAAACAATTATCAATAATAGTTACATCAATTTCAAATTAATGACCTTGATTAACTAATCAAACAATCTATCTCAAACCACTTGTAAATTAATTTGACATTTTTTATTATCAACAAACTCTCCCAACCCAATGTCGTTCATCATGTTTAGCACTCGGAATTTTGAAAATCAGCTCTCCAACATCAGTTATCAAAAATCTTTTTGAATTTTCAAAATTTATGCTAAAACACACTGAAAATCTTTTTGGATTTTTGTTATAATGAAAACGTAGTAAAGAAATATTTACAGACAAGATTTTTGTGAGTTTGTGTAAGAGGATCATATCAGTTTATGAGACAAATCACGAACACCGTTAAGCTTTAAACATTTTAAGATCTAAACGATTTACGTAGATTGTCAGTATACTGATCCACTTAAATTTTCACACAAAGTTCAACTGTTTCGAGATACGAGATTAATATTTTAGAGACTTAAACTTATTCGCGTGTCCCACCTCAGAATATACTCCCGTATCCAGATCCCAATATTCAGTCTTACAGGTGAGTATACCTAGATGATATCTGTAAAGGGTTAAATGCGAGGGCCATGAGAGCTCAGGCTATTGCTTCCGCAAAATCAGAGAGATGATGGCTTCGACTTTAGGTGTGTTCCCTTTAGAGAATCTTTTATTCAACATCACATGATTAGCATTTTTCAATATTTCATCATTTTTTATGCTGAGGGTGGTGATATTTTTCAAGCAAGCGAAAAGTATTATACGGGGACTAGGCCATTACTTCCGCAAAATCAGAAGTCCCGGGATAATACCCCAGATATCACTAAGCATAAAGTCCTAGTATCTCAAAAAGAGGGATCTTTCAAACAAGATTTCGCGGGTTACCCATATATCCGTGAGATGTTCCCCACGAATTAAGTAAGTTTGATATTTAGGTTTATATCTCGACACAATCTACTAAATGTGCAAAAACCTACTGGCATATCATCAGTGAGATCGTTTATCACATTTTGACTTTCCAATTCTTTAGCATGCTGTGATCGTTTACTGATGTACTATCATTTCCTCTATTATACAAAACTCATTTTCATTTTATCATGTTTTTGCCTTTTTCAAATTTTCTGATGTTTTAGGATTTTCTGAAAATTTCTTACTCCCCCTAAAATTCAAAACCATTTTAAAGAAAAAATTGAAAACAAACTATACAAATAAAGTGACAATACTGTTGTGAATTGCTTCAAATCACCATCCACTAGGCATAAACAATCAGAACTCCCATTGACAACAAACTATTTTCCCATAATGATTTCAAAACACTTAAGTTTGTTTAATCAAATGGTTTTTCCGGAAAATTAGTTTTGTTGATTTTACAAATCACTTGTAGTTTAGGGGATAAACTCATCACATTGTTCTTTCAGCCATTTTGTATGAAAAGTAAATCAAGTTCAACTTAATGACCTTGATTAACCACTAGTAGGTGAAAACCCTTCTCCAACCAATTGAAGGTTCACTTACCAACCATACCATTTGCAAATTAAAATATGACAATTTTCAAGAATAATACCACTTGTAGATCGAAATATCACAAATGTGAATTTCTCAAGAAAAATGCCGATTCCTACTCCACAATTACCAACCTGGGAGTTCCGGCAAGTCAGGATTTTTACTTGTGAAATACAGACATCCAAGACTGACTATCTTTGGGTGTAACCTGTTCAGTCTCACTTGGGGTTTGAACATTTCTTTTTTCTTCATAAAAATCTTTTACCCCTTTGGCCTTACCATTGACCATTTTTCCAAAAATATGTTTTACTTTCCCATTGAAAGCCTTTTCGACATCAAATTCTTTCTTTTCAGAGTAGAATTGATTCGAAATTTCAACCTTTCCAATTTTTTGTTTAAAATTTTCAGCTCGCAATGGTGGAAAATTGACATCATCCATTGGTGGAACTGAATTATCTACTTTTGACTCGACTTGTGGCTCCTCTGACTTTGATGAATCAGATTCATCGCCAGATTTCACATCAGATTTTTTAACAACCCACTTTTGGTTGTCAAGATTTACTCTTCTCTTGTAAAACCTTTTCGAACATTCACCAACTTCATATGTTGAATTTTTAAACATTTTGAATTTTTCCGTTGGTTGTTCAGTTTTATCAACAACTTTTTCTTTGAGTTTAGAGACAACTTCCTATTTTGTGTTGGTTGCCTTTGGACAATTCCAGGCGATGTGACCAACTTCTTGACATCTATAACAGGTTCTTGTCTCATTTCTATGATGAACTCCATTCTTCTCAAACTTTTGTTTTTCTGAAAAAACTCTTTGTTTGATTGCTTCCAGAATGAGCTCTTTTCTTCTTCCTCTGAACTTGCTCCTGAAACAAATACAGTTTTTGGTTTATAAGTTTTCTCATTTTTATGATTTTTCGGTGGAATAAAACCTAATCCCTTCTTTTTGAAATTACCGTTATGGTTTGGTTTTTTTCGATAACCTGAACCAGAACTGTAACCCTTTTTCTTGTTTAATCTTTGTTGAACTCTTGAGGTGTAAGGTTTAGATTTGTCAGAAAGATTTACATCTTTTATTTCAGAAATATTAATTTCTGTTAATTTGAAAACCTTTTTTATCATTTCAGTTTTCACACCTCTTATTGGAAATTCCTCATCAGAATATAATTTGTCTGAATCATTCAAAGTATATGCCACTTTGATTGGTTCATCATTCAAATTAGATTTTGATAACATGAATTCTTTATTGTAAACCCATTTGACCGACGACTTTGGACTGTCAACTGATGAACTCGAACTCTTGGATTCGGACTTTGACTCTGACTCCTCATCTTTATCCAACACCTGATCAACCACTTTCTTTATTAACTCAGACTCATGATCAGTGTCAGACGATGTGAATGTGACGTCAATGTTTTCTGGTAACTCATCAGTTGTTTCAGACTTTAACTTTATATTGACTGCCTTTTTGACTTGCTCCTCATTTGGTTTTCTGGGAGAATAACCTTCCCAAATTGGAGGCGGACACTTGTTATAATTTGCACTTTGTTTCTTACCAGTATTCTTCTCTTCTGGCTTCTCATCTTGAAATGCTTCAAAGCCTGCAACAGTTGGATAAATTCGATCAATCAAATAATCAAAACTAGAATAACTTTGCAGTAAACGCCTGATTCTTTCATTTTCTATTTTTTCTGTCTCCAACTCCTGCTTCAACTTTGCACATTCTTCAATGTAATGATTAATAGCCTTCTGCTTAGACATCATCACTGCATTCATCATGGTTAAAGCATCTTCTCTTTCAGAATTTGTCTTTTGCAGACTATTCACCGTTCTGTTCAACACATCATATGACTCTTTCACATAATTGACATCAAACAATAATTTTTATTTCAACTTTTCAAGCTCATTATACTTCTCATCCTTTTCTTCACACTGTTTGCATGGTTCCAAACACTTTAGACAAGGTTTTGTGATCTCAACAATTTTTTCAACTTCTATTATCTTTTCAACTTCAACCACTTTCTCAACTTTAATCACCTTCTCAGCTTCAACCATCTTCTCAGCAACTTTAACTTCTTCACTTTGTTCAGACTTCTCTTTTTGAACAACACTCTCACATTTCATCTTTTTCTGTTCTTTTGCTGCTCGTCTCTCCTTCAGCTTCTCCAATCTATCTGCAAAATAAAATTCAAAACTTTAAGGAGATAATACATATTTTCCAATATTTATATGAGTTTCTTCTTCATCATCACTATCAGATGATGATTGATCAAACACTTGAGTACTTTCTGAGCTATCATCTGAACAAACAAACTCTCCATCTTGGCTCTTCTCATCATCACCAAACACTTTCATCCATTCCTTCATCAAATCTGGTTCTTGAACTATTTGTGCAATTAATGCAACTGTTTTTGAATCAGGTGGAATATATTTGTCCCAACTAAAACTTTCTGCCACTTTTTCATCATCTTGATCAATTATACCAAAATAAGCCTTCTTATTTGATTCTTCGATTGCTTTCTTGGCATGTGCAGTTTGTGGTTCTTGTTGTTGATACGGTTGATGAGCAACTTGTTGATATATGGCTTTCCGATAATAATCATTACTACCAAACGGATTTTGTGCTCCACTTGCTTCTCGATTTTTACATTCCCTCTTGAAATGTCCTTTCTCCCTGCATCGAAAACAAGTAACTTTAGATTTATCAAAACCCAAAGTAGAAACATTAGCATCCCTGAAATCATCTCTTCCTGTAATCATTTTAAAATTTTCAGCTCTCCTCAAAACACTCGCTAAGCACCATTTAATATCCATAAGCTCCATTTCTTCTGCATCGATTTGATCGTAATCCTCTTTTGTCTGCATAGGATTTCCGATCCTTCCTGCAACCAATCCTTCATATGATTCTAACACAGTAGCTAGTAATGCCATATGACCCTTAGCGACTTCTTCAGAGAAATTTTGACCATTCTGAAGATGCAACGCGATGTTGCAGTGTAACACATGACCATTACTGCTGTTTGAGCTTTGGAACTGATGACTTGAGGTTGAAGATTTAGGATTAACACTTGGATATGAAGAAAAACCACTGCTGCTGTTTGGACTTTGATTAACTGATCCAGATGAATTTTCAGCACTAAAAGCAGTTTGGACCTTCGGACTTGCTTCAACATCCTGAACAATCCCTTTGTAATACATTTTGATATCTTGTTGACCACTTGGACTGTTCATTCTAGCAATCTTTTGTTGTTCAAGATCTTGTCCTTTAATCTTTTCAATAAACTGGGAAATTGTCAATTTGTCATATTCTCTAGTGTTTTTCAAGATCATCAAATATGTACCCCATTCTTTCTGAGGTAATGCATCAGCTAATTTGTCAACCCATTCTTCTTGATCTTTTACTATTTATAACAAAGACATAGACCGCACTAAGTGACAATATCTCTCGATCAGTTTCTTTGAAGATTCACCCGGCAAACTTGTAAACAAGTCAAATTCTTTCTTTAACAATGATTTCTTACTCCTGATCATCTTCTCACTTCCCTCAAACTTAATTCGAAGAGCTTCCCAAATTGAACGTGAAGTATTGTCATGTTGAAGCAAAATGAAGATGTCTTCTTTCACAGCTTGCTGTAGTAGACTAATCATCATTTTTTCTGCTTTGTACATGTCTCGTTCTTTATCCGTCAGTTCAGAAATTGTTTTGATTACACCCAAATCCGTGTGAGGTTTAACATACTTTTTCTCAATACATTCCTAAGACCTCAAATGATTAGCTTGAACCCAATTTTCGAATCGGTCTTTCCAACCATAATACTCCTCAATGCCCATTAGTTTCGGAGGCTTTTGTAAAGTTCCTGTTTCATTTTCCATGTTCCTGCTCTGAGCAATGGTAGCCGGAGTAGTCGGGGCAGTAGCAAATGCATTATAAAATTCCTCTTCCATGATTCGGAAACAAATTTTACAAAATCAGATACTTTCAAGCGAAATCAACCTTTTCAAACGAAATACACTTATATGCGATATGATCCTTCAAGCGAAATGACCAACTGGTGCGAAATGACCTGCAAGATGACTTCAAACGAAACGATTCACACGAAATAAGAACTTTCACACGAAATGAATGATTTCGTGTAAAACGACCAAGTGAAATGATGATTTCGTGCGGAATCAACCAAATTTCACACGAAATAAACTACGATTTCAAGCGAAATGAATCACAATTGTGATTTCGTGCGAAATGAAGAATCTATTTCGTGCGAAATGCTGCTGATGTCATCATGTCGGCCATATATTTGTCAATTTGATCAGGTTTTAGTTCGAATTTTGGTCCAATTCTTTCAAGGCTTTGTTAAAACAGTGTTTCGCTTATAATGTGTGAAATTCAAACCATTTTAACCGTGAAATTTTGTTTAATTTTGAAAAGAAGATGTAGAAATCAGAATTTTGAGCTGAATCGGTAATAACTCTTCCTCCTGAGCTCTGATACCACTTGTAGGATCGTTTGCACGACCAAACGAGTTGTTCGGAAGAGTTTTTACTCAATACGAGAGGCGAAAACAAACGTATCGTGTTGATTCAGCTTGCGATTCACTACAAACTGTCTTTTGATTGATATAACAACGTTTTACAGCGAGTAGACACTTCGGCAGCAGTTCGACTCTGAAACCGGAAAGTTACAAATGACAAGGCAAGACGGGTATTTATAGGTGAACCTATTTCGCACGAAACATTCCAAGCGAAATGAACTTGCTATTTCGTACGAAATAGCCATTACTATTTCGTGCGAAATGAGCACTTTTTATTTTGTGCGAAATAGAGGTTTCCTATATTTTTCACTATTTCTCGAACTACGTGTCCTGCTCTAGTCAATCTAATACAAGACTCGATACAAGACGAAGTCGACAGACATATGCACCAACAGGGTACTCTATTCCCATGAGTGAAACCAGGTTTCTCATCACAAGTAACAAATATTTCAAATACATATTGTCATATATCAACATGTGTATCATAATGGTTCACACAAAACAGTATTACCTATAGCAGGTATTCAGTTTCCGTACAAGTCAACACATCCATGTGAATGTTACACAAGTCCAAACAAGCTCCAACATTATCATGTACTCAAATAATATGCATAAACATCAACATTCATTATCATGATCATCACAGTGGAATGCCGACGAAGAACCTTCACATCGACGAAGATCTCTCATGGCGACGGTTATACTTCGTCGTGAAACAATTCAAGTAGTTCGTCGAGGGGACTTGTCGACGAAGAATAGGAACCTTCGTCGACCTGGTCCTTCGTCGACCTGGTCCTTAACAGTTTCAAAGTTTTAGCAAACAGTTGTTCCAGTCCCAAAACAGACCAAACCGTTTAATTCAGTCCACTAACATTTGTATTCAAACAATCCCTAATCCTCAGGTCATCATCATTTAATCATTTAACAATATCTATCATTCAAAATGATCTAACAATCATTAATCTAAGTCACCAAAAGCCCACACATACAATCAGGTTATGATTTTATCAAAGAACAAATTCATCAAGCACAACTAACAACTCATCAAGACTATGAACGTATACGCACCATTGAACCCCCATCATGCAAGCCCTAGATTACGATAATATTGATGAAACCCTAGTTTCACACAAGATCACATCATCAGGAAATATAACATCCTATCAACAAAAGAATGCTAACCGTGATAATTGATTGGATGGGTTGGTTTGATCGGAAGCCGAAGTCTTCGAACCAATGGAAACAGCCGTCGGTTTGCTGAGAGAGAGAGAGAGAGCTAGGGTTTTGCCAGTTATCCCCTTACATACAAGCGAATACTAGATAAATATAACTGACTCATATATGGGCTTTACTTGGGCCGAAGGCCCATACGGCGAACAATGCTTCTGATGAAGGACTATTCTTCGTCGTAAGGTTGATGACGAAGTTCCAATGTTTCGTCGAGTTAGGGTGATGACGAAGATCCAGTGCTCGAACTCAATCGAAACGCAATCGAACTCAATCGAAGGACTATGCATGT
This sequence comes from Helianthus tuberosus, assembly GCA_030545235.1. Classification (NCBI taxonomy): domain Eukaryota; kingdom Viridiplantae; phylum Streptophyta; class Magnoliopsida; order Asterales; family Asteraceae; genus Helianthus; species Helianthus tuberosus. Next base: position 203,209,995 of record CM060371.1, read on the forward strand.
TCCTTTATGTTATGTGAGGTAATCAATCGAAACGCAATCGAAACTCGAAACGCAACTCGAACTCAATCGAAATCGAACTATGATAATTAGTGGAGAAGAGACAGTGCTCGATATGAATAGTTGGGATTAAAAGTAATTTGAATAGGAAACCCTTTCGCATTCGCGTTGCTCGCAATCGAATCGGTAAAAATCGTCACGTCGAACGCACGAACCAAGTGCCATCCGGCCGGACAGCCATCCGACCGGGCTGCCACTTGGCCATGGCGTCAAGATGCCATCCGACCGAGATGACATCCGACTGGATAGTCATTCGGGCGGGATGCCATCCGACCGACCCACTCTTTCCCTTTTTGGAATCCTACAAATACCCATGTCACTCTCAAACTTTCTACTTTTGGAAACCTCTGTCCGACCAGCACGCTCAACTCACCTTTTCTTCGATTTCTCTCAATCCCGGTAAGATCTCGTCCTAAATCTTGTACTTTCTTGACCTACACGCACTCCTACACCTTTCTATCTTTTGAATCTTAACTTTTAACCGTAAAATCACTAGATTTGAGGTGTTCTAGGATGATGTCATCGTGAGTTCTTGAAGAACTTCATGTTTTGGCTTCAATCCACCGAGAACAACTCGGATCTGACCGATTTCCACACAAATGAACAAAGATCTATACCAGATCTAAACATAAACACAGTGAAAAAGGATTGAAAGATGGTTTCTAACTTTCTTTCAACTCTTTTGCACTCAATACGCTTGAAACCGATAGAAATGGATCTAGATCTAGTCATCCACTCATTCTTAGTGTTGTGCTAGCTCGAGATCTGGACTCTACTCACGAGACCACCGATTTCGGGTTAAACAAGAACAACCGTCTTGAATCGGTTAACTGGCCGAACTAGGGTGATTCCTGTCGATCAGGTCGCTTGGGTCAAGATGGGGTTCTATTGGTTAACACGCTGTCAAAACGTCTCGATAAAAACTACAAACAATCAAAACGACCAAGTGTAGGACGAACGGAACAATCGGGACGGAATGCTGTCCGACAGGACTACCGTCCGACCAGATGACCATCCGAACGGATTGCTGTCCAAACGAATAACACCTTGGGTCCCACACCTCATCAACTCTATTTGAAGTTTGAGTATCGAACGAATTGCCATCCGATCGGACTACCATCCGACCGGATTACTCTTCGGATCATGAGATACTAGGACTTTAAAGACTTAAACAATTTTCAACATGTTCATTAACAGGGTTGCCACCCGGTTGGATGGACATCCGACCGAGTGACTCTTCTGCTATGAATTGTTCCCATAAAGTAACCTCATCACTAAGGTCGCCGTCCGACCGGACTATCGTCCGACCGGATGACAATCCAAACGAATTGTTATCTGCGCGATTGACCGTCCGATCGACCGACTTGAAGGATAGAGATACTTCAATGTTTTTAAAATGCTACAACGAAAACTTCAAAAGACAAGCCATCATACACAAACACATTCATCTCATAGGAAGAAACAATCCACTCGAATAGTCATCCGACCGGATGACCATCCGAGCGGATTGCCATCCGCACAGACAAGCCGTTCGATCGGATTACCATCCGACCAAACTGCTATCCGACCCATTCGCACTTTGTTTCATTTTACGCGTCACTTATCGTTATGCTATCAATCTATTCAGGCTAACTTTACTCGCTAAGCGCTCCCTTCAATCCATCAACCGCAGTGAGTATACTCGATCCCTTTTTGCTTTATGCACTTTTGGGTGTTACATACGTAAAACTATTCAAATCACATCAAACACACTACTCAATACTATTTGAACGCTAACCGTTAATGCATGTTATACGTGGCTTATGAATGCTTGTTTGTTATGTTTACACATGGAATGTTGTCTACCTGCCTTAGCAACGATTGTACTATAGTTTGGACTCAGCACCCGTTCACACGGGGGTTGTTATGGACAATTACTTGCATGGATTACGGTGGTAATCATGTATTGCGAACTGCCTCGGGCAGTCAACCCGCAGTCATTGGTATCGATGGATCTATGTCGATAACTACGTGCTTCATTTCACTATGTGTACGTGCTGGTTATGCGTAAACGAATTCGAACTCTATATGCTATTATCAAACTTGTTTGCTCACCTTTACATTATATGTATTGACTTTATTTTAACGTATGTGACAGGTGCTTAGGATGCACATCTGGTAGGAAATTGGAGCTAGAATAAAGCTTTAGAGCCCAACAAATAGTTGTCTGTAGTAATTGAATCAAGGGTCTCTAGAAGCAGACAAACAATTGCTCTATAAAAATCTGAGTTGTCAGAACAGAATTATTTGCCTAGTTTTTATCTGTAATAATTTGTTTACTGTTTGAGACATGGTATGGGACATGTTATTTAAATTGAATGGTAATGATAATTGTTATGGAAACTTCTAGACAATCTGTTTCGCTCAGTGCCGTACCCCGATGATTCCGCCATCGGTTGGGGTGTCACAGATTGCTATCAGAGCCATAAATATAGGGAATTAGGCAAGACACGACCTAGTCCGGGTCGATGTCTTAGATACCTAGTCTATAGTTAGGAACCAACAGACCAACTTGAGTACATCCAGTAAGGGTTAAGTACGAGCTTATTTCTCACTATTCTCGCTTATGCTACACTATCACTGCACTCGAATTTTCAATTATGAATAGGCGATAAAGTCGGGATTAGGTGTGAAAACCGCAAACTCTCGACTAAAGTTGCTCGAACAACCCATGTTTTATCTTCAAGCAAGGAGAATTATGCCAAATCAGGAGTGAAATCCGTATTTTGATGAATAATCTTCTCTATTTTATTAAAACAGGGACGAAGTTGTTAAGATAGGGGTGAAACCCTAACCTTAACTACTTGTTCCGCTCATTTTACAAAGCTCTCACCAAAGTTTCGACGGACTCCAACGACCTGAAGCCACAATATGACTAACGAGATGTGTGCCAAACGCCCAAGAATCGAGGCAAAAGCATAATCCTGAAGGTCAAATGTGCACACCAGATCCTTGTGAATAGTCGAATCACTTTGGGTAGTCGAAGTCTACTAGCCGCAGACAATCTATATCTCGAATTTTATGTGTTTCGATTCTGAGCTCGCAATTGCTGACTCTGATGATTCGTTAATTTTGTGTGATTACCTGTTTATGTGCTTAAATTTTTGGAGATTTACTCGATTTTTGCTTCCACTTCGATCGACACACACAACTCGCCTTGCTCTTCTACCTCAAAACGTTAAGAACTCGCTAAATTGTGGACGACCTTATGCTACTTATACGCTTATACTACCCGACTCGATATATTAAACGCGACCACTATATTCGAACGCTCGCGAACTGTGAATGATAGGTTTCTGTATTCTTACTGCATCTTGTGAATTCATGCTTATGTGTTCTGTGGATTATGTGCTTATGTGTTTATGTGATTCTGTGTTCTACATAGTTATGTGTTTATGTGTTCTACATGATTATGCGTGTTCCTGAGCTTTAGTAAGAAGTCGACGTGTGGGGTGAGATTCGAATACAATGTGTTGAGTCTTGTGACGATGTCTGTTGCAGACAATGTCATCTGGATCCCGTCATCCCTTACTTTCTCATCAAGAAAAGAGAGACGAACGCCTTGCTGCCATCATCGCTAAAAGTGTAGCAAAGGCCGTGAGTGATGTTTACGAGAATGTCAGCAAATCATCTGAGGAATCAAGGACCGAAGCTCCTAAAGCTACCACCAAGGCCTTCAATTTCAAGCAATTCAAGTCGTGTGGGCCAAAAGAATTCACTGGGGAGGGAGGTCCTACTACACCATTCCAATGGTTTGATTCCATTGAGGTCACTCTACGACAGAGTGGTTGCCCCGATGACCTCCGAACTCTGAATGCTACCGGCGTTTTCCAGTCCCGTGCACTAGACTGGTGGACGGCCGAGAGGAACAAGCGAGGGAACGATGCAGCCTACGGTGTGTCATGGGACGAGCTCAAGGAAGTCATGCTGGAAGAATTCTGCCCTCCTCATGAACGTCAGAAGCTAGAGGATGAATTTTGGCACATACAGCAAAAGGATGGTGAAAATGCTGCGCTCACTGCTCGCTTCAAACAACTCAGCATCATTTGTCCCGATCAGGTCAAGACTCCAGACATGGCAATCAAGAAGTATATCCGAGCCCTGCCTAACTGTGTTGCTGATTTCGTTCAAGCGGCTAAGACTACGACGATCGAAGAAACTTATCTACTGGCTGCTGAAATCAATGACAAGCGGGTCAAGGCCGGTGTCTGGGATAAAACTTCAAAGCACCTGCATCAAGCTACCACCGCCGCACCAACTGCTGAAACCACCACCTCATCGAGCAACAAGAGGAAGAACAAGAGAAAGAACAGCTCCAGCAACAAGAACTGTGCGATCACTGCTGCACCGGTTCAAGCGGTACCAGCCCAACAACGTCAAGTAGCGGAGCCTGTGGCAAATGCACCGCCTGCAAAGCGTGCATACACTGGGCCACACCCGCTCTGTCCTACTTGTACCTACCACCACCCGACTGCCATTGTATGTCGTTTTTGTGCTCATTGCAATATGTACGGCCATTTTACTACCAACTGTCGTGCTCGACAAACTCCTGCTCATCAAGCTCTGCTCACCGCCCCTCAGGGTCAACAAGCTCCTCCGGCACCCGCGGTCAACGCCAGAGCCTGCTTCGCATGTGGCGATCCTAACCATTTCGCCAACATGTGCCCAAACAGGGTTGTGAAACAAGAGCCCCAGCAGCAACAGCCTCAGCAGCAGCAACACCAGCAACAACAGCAGCAGCAGCAACAACAACAGGTCGCACGCGCCAGAACTTTCAACATCAACGTGCGTCAAGCCCAAGCCGACAACAACGTAGTTAATGGTACGTTCCTTGTGAATGGTATTTATGCTTCGTGTTTGTTTGATACTGGAGCCGATAATTGCTTTGTGTCGTTCGAATTCGAGAAACTCCTTAGTCGTAAACGCTCCCAGCTCTCCTCGACGTTCAATGTTGAAGTCGCTACCGGAAGAACTGTCGCCGTTAATTCTGTTCTTCGTGATTGCACTCTTGAGCTCAACAATCACATCTTCCCAATCGACCTTATTTCGATGCAACTCGGAAGTTTTGACGTCATAGTAGGCATGGACTTTCTTCGCGAAAACCATGCTGAAGTGGTGTGCTTTGACAAGATGATCCGATTCTCGCTTGTGAATGGTGATTTATTGTGTGTTTACGGTGATACTACTTCGAAAGGTCTCAAGCTCATGTCATGCGTTCAAGTTAGCAAGTATCTCCGCAAGGAATACATGGCTTTCTTGGCTAACGTTGTGGTAGCGGAGAAGGAAAAGAAAGAGAAGAAGGAAGTGAAGGATGTTCCAGTGGTTCGAGAATTTCCTAATGTTTTTCCAGAGGATCTTCCCGGACTACCGCCAAGTCGTGATATCGACTTTCGTATCGACCTCATTCTTGGAGCCAACCCTATTGCCAAAGCTCCCTACCGACTCGCGCCATCTGAAATGCGCGAACTCTCAAACCAACTCTAGGAATTACTTGAGAAAGGCTTCATTCGCCCGAGCACCTCTCCTTGGGGCGCGCCGGTCCTTTTCATCAAAAAGAAGGATGGGTCGTTCAGGATGTGCATCGACTATAGGGAATTGAATAAGCTAACTATCAAGAACCGCTATCCCCTACCCTGCATCGATGATTTGTTTGATCAACTACAAGGTGCTACGTGCTTCTCGAAGATCGATCTACGCTCAGGATATCACCAACTACGTATTCCAGAGGAGGATATACCCAAAACCGCGTTTCGCACTCGATACGGCCACTACGAATTTGTTGTTATGCCTTTTGGTTTAACCAACGCACCTACGGTTTTCATGGACCTGATGAATCGCGTGTGTAATCCATATCTCGACCGTTTCGTCATCGTATTCATCGACGATGTCTTGATCTATTCCAAATCGAAAACCGAACACGCGCAACATCTACGTTTGGTTCTCGAGCTACTCCAGGGGAATCAACTCTACGCCAAGTTCTCCAAGTGTGAATTCTGGTTGGAGGAGGTTCAGTTTCTGGGTCACATCGTAAATAATCAAGGTATTCACGTCGATCCCGCGAAGATCGAAGCTGTTAAGAGTTGGATTACACCTAAGAACCCGTCTGAAGTCCGTTCTTTTCTCGGACTAGCGGGCTATTATCGACGATTTATCGAAGGATTCTCAAAGATAGCTGTGCCGCTTACCGCTCTCACGCATAAAGACAAACCTTTTGTTTAGGGAACCAAACAGGAGTCTGCTTTCAAAACCCTTAAGCACATGCCTTGCAATGCTCCTGTTCTCACATTACCCGACGAAAACAATGATTTCATTATCTACTTTGATGCTTCCAACCTTGGTCTTGGTTGTGTCCTCATGCAACGGGACAAGGTTATAGCTTACGCATCTCGTCAGCTTAAAACCCACGAGAAGAACTATACAACCCATGATCTCGAGCTAGGCGCGGTTGTTTTTGCGTTAAAGATTTGGCGACACTACCTGTATGGTACCAAGTGTACGATCTTCACCGATCATAGGAGCCTACAACATATCTTTAATCAGAAGGAACTTAATATGCGTCAACGCCGATGGGTAGAACTTCTCAACGATTACGACTGTGAGATTCGTTATCACCCAGGCAAGACAAATGTTGTTGCCGACGCACTCAGCAGACGGAGCTATCTGCTTAGCACTCGTAATGTTCAAACCCAATACGACCTCGAGACCCTCATCCGTGAAGCTCAGCATGTGTGTTTTAACGAACGCACCGTGAAGAAGGAAATAATCTACCACGATGGAGCCCAGCTTGTGAGCAAGTCGAATGGGATATTCCACTTTCTGGACCGAATTTGGATCCCCAAACGGACCAATTTGCGACAGATCTTGATGGACGAAGCCCACAAATCCCGGTATTCTATTCATCCCTGTGCCGACAAAATGTACCAGGACCTTCGCTATAAGTACTGATGGCCGGGCATGAAGAGGGATATTGCTCTCTATGTTGGAAAATGCCTAACTTGTGCAAGAGTCAAGGCTGAGCATCAAAGGCCCTCTGGCTTACTCGAGCAACCCCCGATCCCCATGTGGAAGTGGGAGAGTATAGCTATGGACTTTATAACAAAGCTACTGCACACGTCATCAGGTCACGACAGCATCTGGGTTGTGGTTGACCGATTGACTAAATTAGCTCACTTTTTACCAATACGGGAAGACTACAAGGTAGAACGATTAGCCCGAATCTACACCGACGAGATCATTTGTAATCATGGGACGCCTCGTGATATCATCTCTGATCGTGACGCTCGGTTTACCTCGCGACTGTGGGAAACATTTCAAATGGCACTCGGTACATCGCTAAATCTAAGTACCGCTTTCCACCCTCAAACCGACGGTCAGACTGAAATAACGATTCGTACTCTTGAAGACATGCTCCGTTTGTGTGTCATAGACTTCAGTGGTAATTGGGATAAATACCTGCCGTTAGTTGAATTCTCGTACAACAACAGCTATCATGTAAGCATTCAAATGGCACCATTCGAGGCTTTATACGGAAGAAGATGTCGATCGCCTATTGTATTGCACGAGATCGGGCATTCGCAATTAACCGGTCCTGAGCTATTACAAGAAACGACAGGCAAGATTTTCCAAATTCGAGACAACCTGGTAAAACCTCGGAATCGACAGAAAAGTTATGCCTATAGACGACGCAAGCCCCTTGAATTTGACGTTGGTGACTACGTACTCCTAAAGGTATCACCTTGGAAGGGTGTGGTCCGATTCGGCAAGAAAGGAAAGCTCGCGCCTCGATATGTTGGACCTTTTAAGATTCTGGAAAGGATCGGAAATGTCGCCTACAGACTCGAACTACCAGAGGAACTTAGTAACGTCCACCCGACTTTCCACGTTTCGAACCTCCGAAAGTGTCTGGCTGAGCATGATCTAAGTGTACCTCTCGATGACCTGCAAGTGAACGAAACATTACACTTCGTGGAAAAGCCTGTCGAAATCATGGACCACCAAACCAAGCAACTCAGACGCTCTCGCATTCCTATTGTGAAAGTCTGATGGGAAGGCAAACGAGGCGCCGAGTTCACTTGGGAACTCGAAAGCGACATGAAGGCGAAGTACCCGCAGTTATTTAAGGAGAAAGTCAAGAAAGAGAAAGTTCTCCAAGGTAATTCACGGTGTTGTATAACTTCCAGCCTAATTTCAAGACGAAATTCCCTAAACAAGGTGTGGCTGTAACACCCCGTGTTTTCGAGAAGTCAAAGTCAAAGTCAACGACCGATTTCGCGCAACTTGACTTGTATTGAATTTCTTTTATGTGTTTAATTTAGTTGTATTATGTGGAGTAAGTGTCAATAATTACAATAATCGACGTGTGTTATTCGCAATCTAATCGACTTACGACTGTGAACTGTAGGAAGTAACAATGCGATAAAGTTAACGAAACGATAATCAAACTATGCTAATCAAATCAACTTCGAATCGAATCGTAACTCGAGCTATGCATTTAGTTATTGTTATACGTGTATGTGTGTGCCTTATGTGTTACTTGTGCATGTTCCTTTATGTTATGTGAGGTAATCAATCGAAACGCAATCGAAACTCGAAACGCAACTGGAACTCAATCGAAATCGAACTATGATAATTAGTGGAGAAGAGACAGTGCTCGATATGAATAGTTGGGATTAAAAGTAATTTGAATAGGAAACCCTATCGCATTCGCGTCGCTCGCAATCGAAATCGAATCGGTAAAAATCGTCACGTCGAACGCACGAACCAAGTGCCATCCGGCCGGATAGCCATCCGACCGGGCTGCCACTTGGCCATGGCGTCAAGATGCCATCCGACCGAGATGACATCCGACTGGATAGTCATTCGGGCGGGATGCCATCCGACCGACCCACCCTTTCCCTTTTTGGAATCCTATAAATACCCATGTCACTCTCAAACTTTCTACTTTTGGAAACCTCTGTCCGACCAGCACGCTCAACTCATCTTTTCTTCGATTTCTCTCAATCCCGGTAAGATCTCGTCCTAAATCTTGTACTTTCTTGACCTACACGCACTCCTACACCTTTCTATCTTTTGAATCTTAACTTTTAACCGTAAAATCGCTAGATTTGAGGAGTTCTAGGATGATGTCATCGTGAGTTCTTGAAGAACTTCATGTTTTGGCTTCAATCCACCGAGAACAACTCGGATCTGACCGATTTCCACACAAATGAACAAAGATCTATACCAGATCTAAACATAAACACAGTGAAAAAGGATTGAAAGATGGTTTCTAACTTTCTTTCAACTCTTTTGCACTCAATACGCTTGAAACCGATAGAAACGGATCTAGATCTAGTCCTCCACTCATTCTTAGTGTTGTGCTAGCTCGAGATCTGGACTCTACTCACGAGACCACCGATTTCGGGTTAAACAAGAACAACCATCTTGAATCGGTTAACTGGCCGAACTAGGGTGATTCCTATCGATCAGGTCGCTTGGGTCAAGATGGGGTTCTATTGGTTAACACGATGTCAAAACGTCTCGATAAAAACTACAAACTATCAAAACGACCAAGTGTAGGACGAACGGAACAATCGGGACGGAATGCTTTCCGACCGGACTACCGTCCGACCAGATGACCATCCGAACGGATTGCTGTCCGAACGAATAACACCTTGGGTCCCACACCTCATCAACTCTATCTGAAGTTTGAGTATCGAACGAATTGCCATCCGATCAGACTACCATCCGACCGGATTACTCTTCGGATCATGAGATACTAGGACTTTAAAGACTTAAACAATTTTCAACATGTTCATTAACAGGGTTGCCACCCGGTCGGATGGACATCCGACCGAGTGACTCTTCTGCTATGAATTGTTCCCATAATGTAACCTCATCACTAAGGTCACCGTCCGACTGGACTACCGTCCGACCTGATGACAATCCAAACGAATTGTTATCCACGCGATTGACCGTCCGATCGACCGACTTGAAGGATAGAGATACTTCAATGTTTTTAAAATGCTACAACGAAAACTTCAAAAGACAAGCCATCATACACAAACACATTTATCTCATAGGAAGAAACAATCCACTCGAATAGTCATCCGACCGGACTGCCGTCCGACCGGATGACCATCCGAACGGAGTGCCATCCGCAGAGACAAGCCGTCCGATCGGATTACCATCCGACCGAACTGCTATCCGACCCATTCACACTTTGTTTCGTTTTACGCGTCACTTATCGCTATGCTATCAATCCATTCAGGCTAACTTTACTCGCTAAGCGCTCCCTTCAATCCATCAACCGCAGTGAGTATACTCGATCCCTTTTTGCTTTATGCACTTTTGGGTGTTACATACGTAACAACTATTCAAATCACATCAAACACACTACTAAATACTATTTGAACGCTAACCGTTAATGCATGTTATACGTGGCTTATGAATGCTTGTTTGTTATGTTTACACATGGAATGCTGTCTACCTGCCTTAGCAACGATAGTACTATAGTTTGGACTCAGCACCCGTTCACACGGGGGTTGTTAAGGACAATTACTTGCATGGATTATGGTGGTAATCATGTATTGCGAACTGCCTCGGGCAGTCAACCCGCAGTCATTGGTATCGATGGATCTATGTCGATAACTAACGTGCTTCATTTCACTATGTGTACGTGCCGGTTATGCGTACACGAATTCGAACTCTATATGCTATTATCAAACTTGTATGCTCACCTTTACATTATATGTATTGACTTTATTTTAACGTATGTGATAGGTGCTTAGGATGCACATCTGGTAGGAAATTGGAGCTAGAATAAAGCTTTAGAGCCCAACAAATAGTTGTCTGTAGTAATTGAATCAAGGGTCTCTAGAAGCAGATAAACAATTGCTCTATTTAAATCTGAGTTGTCGGAACAGAATTATTTGCCTAGTTTTTATCTGTAATAATTTGTTTACTGTTTGAGACATGGTATGGGACATGTTATTTAAATTGAATGGTAATGATAATTGTTATGGAAACTTCTGGACAATCTGTTTCGCTCAGTGCCATGCCCCGATGATTCCGCCATCGGTTGGGGTGTGACATCCACCTTGACTTTTGCACAAGTCAAACATTATTCACATACATTGCTAGGTGGGCCTTCATGCCCGATCATCAATACGAGATTTATAGATCCTAATATCTCTCATCAAAACCCAGACAACTAGGATATCAAGGCCGGTGGGCTTTGCTCAACACAAGACCCCTACGGTTGCCGTATACTGAGACCCGCATTCTCTCCATGAGGTAGCAAATATCGTCCGTCCTACCAAAGGTTGCTTCTCCATGCCCCGCATGGGTTTAACTTGAAAATTTTATGCCTTCAGTTCTACAGTTTGGACAGAGCGAGGCTAATCAGGTGGGTTAGAGTCGATAGTGAGCTGCAAAGCTTGTGCACGTTCAGGTTTTCACAGTCGTAATCATTTAAAAGTTCCATCCAGCGATGCAATTACATGTTCTATCTCTTTCGGAACAGAGGTACACGGGAGGCCCCTGCGATCGGTCTAGGTGATGCATTTGGTACCGTCTAAGTAATGCCTCTAACTTAAATCCAAGGCCATAGTTTCCACCCCAGGTTGTGACTCGTGCAATTCTTCTTGTAAATCCACTACGTAAGCCAATCACCTTCTCGTGTTGCATCGGTGTGTAACCGGGATTCGGATTCAAACCATCATTGTATACCACTAGTTCACCCGTACCCTCGAATAAAAACGATGCTAAGTGCATTGCAGAGTTGGGTTTCAAAAGATGAAAAGACGTTCTCCTGTTTATCTCCCATGAATTCACAGCACCCCGCGGTGCTAAAGAAGTTAAGGCTATGCGATCTTCGAAAAGCCTGTGATGAATCTGCGATCGTATCTAGCTAAACCAAGAAATTACTGTATCCCTGGAGGAATCTTTGGTGTCGGTTCGTTTCTAACAAAATGGGTCTTAGCGAGATCCACGTGTATCCCCACTTCGTTGATTACACGACCAAAATGTATCTCTCGAATCCAGAAGTTGCATTTGACAAGACTTCGCGTGGAGTGGCTCCTCCCTCAGGAGCTCTAAGATAAGATACAAACACCACCCATGATGTTCCTTTCTCCTGGGAGTGATTCCAAGTGTCATCAATAAACACGGTTGATAGTTTGACGAGATGAGGTTTACACATACGATTCATGTGGTCCATAAAGCTGCTGGTGTATGGAATGACTTGAATGACATACACATAAAATCGTAATAGCCGTACTGCGTTTGAAATGCCGTCTTGGGAACATCCTCCTCCTGGACTTCTATCTGATGATTTCCCGATCTCAAGTCGGTTTCCGAGTAGATGATTTGACCCTTGCAGCGGGCCAAGCAGGTCGTCAATTGTGAGGTAATGGGTGACAGTTCCTGACTTGCACCTTGCTGACTTTACGGTAGCCGATACATGAATAAAAGGACCCGTCCTTCTTTTCACAAGTAGAGCTCGGGCTCCCCAAGGCAAGGAGCTAAATCAGTTAAGACCCCTGTCCAGCGGTTCCTGAAGTTGATTAGGCAGTTCCTGCAACCTTCCTGATGTGAGACAATAAGGGGTACTAGTAATAAGGGCTACTTCTGACATGATACCAATATGATATTCCACCTGATAGTTCTTCTGGTAGCACATTGGGAGAAATCACGAACAATTGGTGGATCCTTAATCCTCTTTTCCTTAGCCTTAACATCAGTAACGAGTGCTAACAGAGCGGGGTAATCCTTCCGTGGACACTTCTGGCCTTCATTGCTGAAATGATGCTAACCTCTGCACCACTCGGATACTTTATGTCAAACGACGATTCTCCACTAGGGAGAGGGATGCGCAGAATTTTCTTCTCACCGGGTATATCTGAGCGATATCTGGATAACCAATCCACACTAACTACTGCATCAAAACCATCAAGGATAGTAGAAGGAAGGTCGATGTCGAACACTTGTCCCACAAGGTCGAGCTTGCATCCCAACGAACATATGAGGTTTCAATGGACTTGCCATCAGCCGATTCCACAACAGGTTTGGTTTCAAGAAGTATCAGGGTTAAACAGAGCAGAGACGAAGCGATTAGTTACCAAGAACGTGCAGGCCACTATGTTGCTATATTCCTGGCTTCGCCTACGCCAATCCTAAAAGTCCTTCCATGAGCATCATTTCCAGTGTTGTTGTTTTCGTTACAAGGATTTCCAGTACCGCCGTCGTTCCCTTGGTTGTTGTCATCTTGATTTAACAGCGGTCAATCCATGTCATAGGCGCCTGCATTTCCATACTGTAGGCTACGATTTACGAGTACCTTGATATTGTCGTGACTGTTGCCTCTAATATCGTTGCTTGAAACGGAGTCCTACGACCTTTCACCAACATGGTCCATCTTTTCACATTCCGTGTTACGTCCTAAGGCACTACCCACTGTGTGGGCACTTACACATTCCACTCTATAGTCAATTGTCATCGTTTATGTCCCGATTGATTCGTAAGAGTTGACTCCCATAAGTCGCTGATTAGGGTTAAGGATTCGATTGAAGTCAATTTTGCTGGTGCTCGATGCCTGTAGTCAGGGTCGTCCTAATACTGAGGTCGGTACGGTACTACGCTCATCCTCTTTTCCATCGATCTTGCCAGTTTATTGAGGAATACACAGTATGTTGCGAGAGTGTTGCAGAAGTGATCACATTTCAGGATCTATGGCGTCAACACATTGAGTTCTGGCAAACGGAGAGAAGTGAGAAAGGTATGAACCAATCATTTGACACTGCGACATCCAACTCAGGGACGTTCGCACAAGCACCTAGCATTCTACACAGTTCGCTAGACGTTCAGATGAGTGCTCAGGTAATACTCGATAGCATTGAGATTCGTAGGGATCCAGAGAGGAGTGAAAAGATATGTTCGAGTAGAAAACAGTCACTGCTATGACTCCTATAGATTTGTTATGTTTCTCATTGATCGAATAACGGAACAGAACCCCTTTTTCACTTGTTAAGCCTCAATGGGACTCAAATGCACCCCACATTATTATTATGTGTGCACCCTGTAAGTCCCGTGAAACCGGATCTTTCAATGATATCAAACAATCACCAAGTTTGTGCGGAATCCAAACTTGGTGAGATTCAAGAAAAACAGAAAGTATGAAAACGAAGAACAATACCGAATAACTTTTCAACACTTGCACACGATTCTATTACTATGAAAGCAAAACCGTCTGGTACAAGTGTCCTTCACAATCTATCGCCTCCCTCTCTAGCTCTCTAGAATATTGTAACAATAAGGTTCCTAAAGGTTCAAAAACCTAAAACAAGTTAATAACTTGTTTATATACTAACTCAAGCCCACTTCCCTACATGGGCTCCCCTTGGGCCTGCTTGGCCCACATGGCCTAAAGCTTGGCCCAAGTGACCTATAAAGGTCCACATCCTAATATAAACTAACCCGGTAGTTCGTAACTATAGCTCGTTGTGTTAATTTGATGTGTCAGTCTCACATTTTAGGGCCTAACACACCCACAATAATATTGTGATTTGCATGCTCATCTCAGTTCCTCCTAACTCGTGTCAAATAGTTCTCAGATGTCAAATGGAGGTTATCAAAATGATAAGATCATAGAAATCCAAAGACTATGACAAACTATCAACGCATCATATTGTAAGCAAGCAATTCATGTGATCATGTTATAGTGACGAGTGTGTGTTCGTACGCTACATCATAAACAAATGTGTTCTAGCCATGTAATGTATACAATAGTTAAGAAGACGAACCTTGCAATTTGGAGTTGAGTGTCATGGTCGTCTTCACGTATTCAGGACTGTTCGGTTATAGTCTGGTTTTATAAAAACATTTTTAAAACCAAGTTCACTATAACCCGTGGCTCTGATACCAAAGTGTCACACCCCCAAAATACCACCCGCGGGAACCCACGCGAGGCGTATGACGTACCAGGATTTAGCCACCAATCACATTGAACTCATAACAATATTTCAAATAAAACTTTCATTTATTAACGTAAGCGTTACAAAACAATATTTACTGTTCAGCGGAAGCACACTACAATCATTAAGAATTTCATAACACAAGTGTGTAAAAACCATTAGACATGTCTCATGATTCCATGCAACTCGACCCATGACCACTCCAGCATCCCAGACAGCAAGTTCCAATGACATGTACCTAAAGGCATGCAAGCATGCAGAAAAGTGTATCAGACAACGCTGGTGAGTTCAAAGTTTGTTAACACATTTAGTTACCAGATATCAGTTTAAAACATTTCAGAGATTTGATGTTGTTAATAACTCGATTACCGCCGATGGCTCCAGATTATTTGCCCTATTCCCCAATGCCGCTATCAAAGCAATGGTCAAGATTGGGGTCATTAGTTCACGCCCGTCCTCCCCGGTACGGTGTGAGGGTGCCAAACCTAAATAGAGCTATTAACTAATACCCCGTTGCCTCCCCGGCAACAAATCGGTTGAAGGGACTTAAATGATAGATATGAGTGTATTAACCAACATCCCGAGTTTAACATTCCAGTCAAACCCAATAACCCGACATTCCTCCCCGGAACGTTTACCAGATGTCCCTCCCCGGGACGCATGCTTGGAAAAAGAGCAGTGAACTCACCACGGATTTGCTCGGTATTTATCAAATTACCCGTTCCAGTTAATCAACCAACCCTACCGTGGTAAATAATATTATCAGTTTCGTAACAGATTAAATCACGCATTTCACGCAGACTGTATTCATCACCAAGTTTACCATATAACATGAATTAAGTACCCAGTTTGTATACACAACACGCATAATAGTTGGGTCCTCTATTCCCATGAGTGAAACCAGGTTTCTCATCACAAGTAACAAATATTTCTAATACATATTGTCATCTATCAACATATGTATCATAATGGTTCACACAAAACAGTATTACCTATAGCAGGTATTTAATTTCCGTACAAGTCAACACATCCATGTGAATGTTACACAAGTCCAAACAAGCTCCAACATTATCATGTACTCAAATAATATGCATAAACATCAACATTCATTATCATGATCATCACAGTGGAATGCCGACGAAGAACCTTCACATCGACGAAGATCCCTCATGGCGAAGGTTATACTTCGTCGTGAAACAATTCAGATAATTCGTCGAGGGGACTTGTCGACGAAGAATAGGAACCTTCGTCGACCTGGTCCTTAACAGTTTCAAAGTTTTAGCAAACAGTTGTTCCAGTCCCAAAACAGACCAAACCGTTTAATTCAGTCCACTAACATTTGTATTCAAACAATCCCTAATCCTCAGTTCATCATAATTTAATCATTTAACAATATCTATCATTCAAACTGATCTAACAATCATTAATCTAAGTCACCAAAAGCCCACACATACAATCAGGTTATGATTTTATCAAAGAACAAATTCATCAAGCACAACTAACAACTCATCAAGACTATGAACGTATACGCACCATTGAACCCCCATCATGCAAGCCCTAGATTACGATAATATTGATGAAACCCTAGTTTCACACAAGATCACATCGTCAGGAAATATAACATCCAATCAACAAAAGAATGCTAACCGTGATAATTGATTGGATGGGTTGGTTTGATCGGAAGCCGAAGTCTTTGAACCAATGGAAACAACCGTCGGTTTGCTGAGAGAGAGGGAGAGCTAGGGTTTTGCCAGTTATCCCCTTACATACAAGCGAATACTAGATAAATATAACCGACTCGTATCTGGGCTTTACTTGGGCCGAAGGCCCATATGGCGAACAATGCTTCTGATGAAGGACTATTCTTCGTCGTAAGGTTGATGACGAAGTTCCAATGTTTCGTCGAGTTAGGGTGATGATGAAGATCCAGTTCTTCGTCGTGTACGGGTGATGACAAAGATCCAATACTTCGTCAAATGTGGGTATGCATAGGCTAAGTCTAGAACCTTAAACAGTTCACAAGCTTCCAATAACTAGCCAACATAAAAATTCATTTAACATTTACCAATCATGTTCAAGTTACAATACAGAGCAACGTATGAAAACAGAATTGCAAGCAAGTAACGCGTAAAGGAAGACCTTGAAATCTCAGGTTGTCACATTAATGGTGGGGAGAAAGCTAGATGGGTCAAGGATTTGAGACAGAAAAATTTATTAGTGCTATTGCTTTGCAAGAGACTAAAAAGGATCTGTTGTCGGTCTCGTTTGTCTCAAACTTTTGGGGGAATGCTGATTTCCAAATGGAGTTTGTTAGTTCGATAGGTCAGTCTGGAGGTTTATTGTGGATTTGGGATCCGTCGGTTCTTAAAGTGGAAGGTTGTATCAAGGAGAGGAACTTTATGATTTTAAAAGGCAAACTCGGGGGTTTTGGGGAAAAAGTTATCCTTATCAATATCTATGCCCCTCAAGGGACGGTTGATAAGCGTCAGCTTTGGAATGATATCGCTGTCCACATGGAAGGTTTGGAGGGTATGAGGGTGCTAGCTGGTGACTTTAATGCAGTTCGATCGGCGGATGAACGGAAAGGTTCGACATTCAAAGCGGATTGTGCTAGGAACTTCAACGACTTTATTTATGACCAGGGTCTTGCGGAATATCCATTACAGGGCAGAAAATTTACTTGTAGTAGAGAGAATGGAAGAAAGATTAGTAAATTAGATCGGTTCTTAGTCTGTGAGAATTTTTTCAATAAATGGCCGGAAGCCTGTGTGAGAGTGTTTCCTGGTTTATTCTCGGATCACAACCCCATTATTCTTTCAGTGGTGGATGCTAAGTATGGGCCTCGCCCTTTCAGAGTGTACAGTTCGTGGATCAGTAGACAGGGTTTTGAAGAAGTTGTGCTCAAAGCGGTTGAAGGTTCCTCGCCAGCCGATCCCCCTGATGTGGTTTTATATAAAAAGTTTGCTCGCATTCGGAAGGCTCTCAAGTCTTGGAGGGACGATTTCTTGATAAAGGAGAATGAGCAAATTACTGTTGTGGTTTCGGAACTAGAAAAACTCGAAGAAGAACTGGAGAATAGAGAGCTAAACAAAGAGGAGGAATGGATCCTGGCGGAAAACAAGAAACAGTTAAAGGAGATTGAAACTAGAAGGAATGAAGATCTTAAACAATGATCTAGGATCAAGTTGAAACTAGAAGGAATGAAGATCTTAAACAAAGATCTAGGATTAAGTGGGCCCTAGATGGGGACGAGAACAACAGGTTTTTTCATTCGGTGATTAATAAACGGAAAGCATCGAATAGGATCCATGGCATTAACATCGAAGGTGATTGGTGCTCAAAACCTTCTAAAGTGAAAAAACACATTTTTTCTTTTTTCAGGGACAAATTCGGAGACCCTCTTTCCAATCGGCCGGAGCTATTTTGCGATAATTTTAAACAACTCCCAGATGAGGATAAGGAATTTCTTATTTCGCCATTCTCCGGTTATGAAATTAAAGAAGCTGTTTTTGGTTGTTGTGACGACAAGGCCCCGGGTCCAGACGGTTTAAACTTTAAATTTATTAAGACGTTTTGGTCTTTATTCGAAGAGGACTTCCGGAACCTCTTTTTTCGTTTTCACAGCGACGGTGTTTTCAATAATGGGAGTGGTTCTTCCTTTATCACGTTTGTCCCTAAGATTAAAGATCCGATAACTCTTGGCAACTTCCGTCCTATAAACTTGGTGGGAATCATCAGTAAGGTGGTCTCCAAAGCTTTGGCAAACATGATGAGGTCGGTTCTCAATAAGGTTATCTCTGACTCTCAATCTGCTTTTATTAGTGGTAAGTGCATTCTGGATGGTCCACTTATTATTAGTGAAATTATGGCTTGGCTGAAAAAGTCCAATCGAAAGCGTTTTTCTTCAAAACTGGATTTGAAAAGGCGTACGATAATGTAAATTGGAGGTTTGTGGACTCTATTCTTCGGCAAATGGGGTTCCCCGACCGGTGGTGCTTGTGTAACACCCTTCTAATTTTACTTGAATTTAATAATAGTTAATACCATTTTAAAAAAATGATGCTTAATTAACATAGATTTCATAAAAGAAGTTCATACGTAGCATAAACCTTAGTCAACCAACGACTAAGTTAAAACATTCCAAAAGTTGTTTAACAATTGTTTACAACCCATAAACATAGTCTATTAAAGATTTAAAACGTTGCGGAAGCTTGTAAGTAGTGTTCGGTTCTTCAAAAATCTAGCTCGATCATCTTCCGGTACTTTCCAACATCACCTAAGATCAAAACCATAATAAATGTTAGTTTTGATCAAGTTACAATGGATACAAACAAGTTCCAAGGGTTAACAACACAAAAAAATAAAAAAAATTCAGAAGGGGGGCGTCGCGTGACGCCAAGGACCCTCGCGTCACGCCAAGCCCCCAATTTCACAGAATGTTCACTTTGTTGTTGCTGCAGATTTCCAGTTCCAAGTTTAATCAAGTTCTAACTTAAAATGGCCATAACTTTTGACTCGTAAGTCCGTTTTAGGTGATTCTTTTTCCTATGCGTCTGTAAATTCATTACCGACATGCCTATTACAAGTTTCATACCGAACAATTTGTTTACGGACCGAAATATTATATGTCCATTTGCAATTATTCAACCCATTCTAACTTAACCATTTTACTACCATTTTACTAGTAAACCTAAGGCGTTTATTACCCAAACTCCGGGGCTTATTATCACTGGCACTTCATTACCAACTTATGGCTTCGTGCTCTTGTGACCATTTCCGCCAATTCCTTCTACTTACAATATTAATACTACAAAGTATCATTATTCGACCCGTTTGGTTCATCTACGGAAATCCTCCATTTTTGATGACTACCAAACGACTACAACCCAATTCTTAACCTACGGATTTAAGTAACGTACATGATCGCTACAACCAACATAATTTTTATCAACAACGCATAGTTTAACAACAATTCATCGAATGTAACGGATCAAGTTACATACCTTCAAAGTAGGCATTTCAAACGTGGTTCGCCACCCGCTTGTCCACTTGACGCTCCTGTGCTCTTTCCTATAGAGTTCATTTAAGACATGTTTAGAACTCTCTTTAAACCTTATATCGCATAATACACCATAACATCATAATTATGCGTTTAAACTTTGAATTTCAATTTTAAGCCTTCTTAGAGGCATTTTCACAAACACTTTGAGGGCAGATTTTACATGATTAAATATCAAGTCTCTAGCTTATCATTTAGCCCTAATTTCACATCATTAAACCATTTTACACAATTGTTAGCTTCTATAATTCTGAAGTTACCTCACAATTGTCAAATTACACTAGAATAACACCCAATCTCCTAGTGATTATCAAATTCTACATAACCCACTAATCACCTACAATGGTGCTCATGGATTTTACTAAAATTTCACATGATTTCAACTTGTATTTGTCTAGGGTTTGTCCCTAGACACTATAGTTGTTCCTAAATCATCATAGGACACACATGCAACCATAATTTTAGATTTTCCCAATTTCACGAGAATTTCAAGTTGAAAGTTTTCATCAAATTTTACAAACCTTGTAATCCTCTTGTGATGAGGATCAATAATCTATGCTCGGATTTTGATTTTGACTTGATTTGAACCTCAATTTGTGAGTTTTAGTGATGAACTAGGGTTTGGAGCATGGGGGTCGACCTGCTCTTTCTTCTGATCGACCAGACACCTCTTTTGGGGTGTTTGGTTTATTTTTTTTATTTGTTTTATCAAATTAAGTTTCAATTTTAACAACTTAGGCCCCTCCACTTTGTTCAACACAAAGTTTGGTAGCTTTTAACCCTATTCTAAGTTATTTCTAGACTTGTAACCAACTAGGTTAAAATTCCTAGTTAGTAAATTCCCGTTTATTTATACTTTATAATTCTAATATAAAGTTTTATATTTTCGGGGTGTTACAAGTCCACCCCCCTTAAAAGGGTTTCGTCCCCAAAACCGAATTACGTACCAAATAAAGTAGGGTAGAGTCGTCGCATCTCCTCCTTGGACTCCCACGTAGTGTCCGAGCCTTTTCTATGCTCCCATTTAACCTTCACTTGGTTAATCACTTTGTTTCTCAAGCTCTTCTCTTTACGATCTAAAATCGCAATTGGTTTTACGGAATAGTTGAGACTGTTATCCACCTCGATATCATCGTAGTGGATACGAGCAGTTTCGTCTGCTAAACATTTTCGGAGATGTGACACGTGGAATGTGCTATGAATCCCACTCAACTCCTCGGGTAATTCGAGACGATATGCCACCTTACCAACCCGTTCGGTGATTCTGAATGGTCCAATAAACCTCGGGCTTAGCTTCCCCCTTTTTCTGAATCTAATAACGCCCTTCCATGGGGAAACTTTTAGCATAACCATGTCGCCAACCTGGAATTCGATTGGCCTATTCCTTTTATCAGCATACGCCTTTTGCCTGTCTTGAGCCGCTTTCATGTGTGCCCGAACCACATCAATCTTTTTATTAGTGGCTTGTACTATATCTTGGTGGGCGAGTTCACGTGGACCCACTTCACCCCAACATACTGGGGTTCGGCATTTCCTACCATAGAGCATTTCGTACGGCGCCATCTTAATACTAGCGTGGTAGCTGTTGTTATACGAAAACTCGACTAATGGTAGGTAAACATCCCAACTTCCTCCAAAGTCGATTATACACGCTCGTAGCATATCCTCCAATGTTTGTATTGTTCTTTCACTCTGTCCATCTGTTTGAGGATGATAGGCAGTGCTAATGAACAATTTGGTTCCCATTTGCTCTTGGAAATCTCGCCAGAAATTTGAAGTGAACCGGGTATCCCTATCAGACACGATGGATACCGGTACTCCATGACGTGCTATTATCTCATTAGTATAAACTTTCGACATCTTTTCTGACGTATAAGTCTCACGAATCGGAATGAAGTGAGCACTTTTCGTCAATCTATCCACCACTACCCATATGGCATCGAAACCGTGGTTTGTCTTTGGTAGTTTGGTTAATAGGTCCATCGTAATATTTTCCCATTTCCAAACCGGAATTTCCAATGGTTGAAGTTTACCGTATGGTTTTTGGTGTTCCGCCTTGACTTGTAAACATGTCAAGCATTTTTCCACGTACTTCGCCACATCTCTTTTCATTCCGGGCCACCAATAGTTTTGCTTTAAGTCATTATACATTTTGGTTGCTCCCGGATGGATGGAATAACGAGATTTATGAGCTTCATCAAGTAGAAGCTTTTTAACTCCACAGGTGTTAGGAACCCAAATTCTATTGAAACGCGTTTTCAAATCGTGGTTTCCTACTTCGAGATCCTTAACTTGGCCAACAATCCTTTTCTTTCTCCAGTTTTCCGTCTTTACTGTTTCATCTTGTGCCTCTCAAATTCGTTCAAGTAAGCCCGAGGTCACAATGAGTTGCAATGATCGTACTCGTATCGGAACATAATCTGTTTTTCTGCTTAGGGCATCCGCCACCACGTTTGCCCTTCCAGGGTGATAGTGTATTTCACAGTCGAAATCTTTCACTGTTTCTAGCCATCGCCTTTGTCGCATATTTAACTCCTTCTGATCGAAGAAGTATTTCAAGCTCTTGTGATCGGTGAATATGGTGCACTTTACTCCATATAAGTAGTGCCTCCATATTTTTAAGGCAAATACCACCGCAGCCAACTCGAGATCGTGCGTGGGATATTTCTTCTCGTGTATCTTTAATTGCCTCGAGGCATAAGCTATAACTTTGCCTCGTTGTATCAAAACGCATCCGAGCCCCGGTAGTGAAGCATCCGAATAAACCACCAAATCTTCAACCCCGTCTGGCAATGTCAGTACCGGAGCTTGTGTTAACTTCTCTTTTAGCGTTTGAAACGCTCTTTCTTGGTCGACACCCCAAATGAACTTTTCTTCCTTCCTGGTTAGCTTTGTTAGCGGTGACGCAATCTTAGAGAAATCTTGAATGAATCTCCTATAGTATCCCGCAAGCCCCAAAAAGCTTCTAATTTCCGAAGGGTTCTTCGGGGGATTCCATTTTGATACGGCCTCGATCTTTGACGGATCCACCAATACTCCGTCAGCACTTATGATGTGGCCAAGAAATTGTACCTCTCTTAACCAAAAGGCACACTTAGAGAATTTTGCATACAACCTTTCTCGTCTAAGTGTCTCTAACACTTCTTGTAAGTGGTGTGCGTGTTCAGCGTCGCTTTTCGAATACACCAAAATATCATCGATAAACACGATGACCGACTTATCCAACATTGGCTTGCAAACCCGATTCATGAGGTCCATGAAGGCCGCGGGTGCATTTGTTAGCCGAAATGACATCACGAGGAATTCGTAATGTCCGTATCTCGTGCGGAAAGCCGTCTTTGGCACATCTTCTTACTTGACCTTTAGTTGGTGATACCCAGATCTAAGGTCAATTTTTGAAAACCAGTTCGCACCTTGTAATTGGTCGAATAAATCATCTATCCTCGAAAGAGGGTATCGGTTCTTTACCGTGAGTTTGTTTAACTCCCGGTAATCGATACACATGCGCATGCTTCCGTCTTTCTTTCTCACGAACAATACCGGTGCGCCCCAAGGAGACACACTCGGCCTTATGAATCCCTTGTTAAGCAGGTCTTGAATTTGGGACATCAACTCTTGTAATTCCGACGGTGTGAGTCGGTATGGGGATTTTGCTACGGGTTTTGCGCCCGGAATCAATTCGATTCCGAACTCTACTTCCTGTTCAGGCGGTATCCCCGATAAATCCTCCGGAAACACATCTTCGTAGTCTCGTACTACCGGTACATCTTCAATCTTCCGTGATTCTTTCTCGGGCTCATTTGCGATATCATGAATGCCTTGCATCCTCGCTTCATAAGATTATGAGTTTCAACATTGAGCATACTATCGGGTTGCCTCCTTTTTCGCCATAGATAGTGACGTGTTTCCCGCTCGGAGATGTTAGTTTTATCTCTTTACGAAAACACACGACCTTTGCATGGTGCTGAGATAGCCAATCCATCCCAACGACTACTTGAAATTCCCCCATTGACATCGGGATTAGGTCCATCAAGTATTCCTCATCGTCGATGCTTAATTTGCAGCCTCGACAAACATTACAAACTATAAAACTTTTGTTGTCCCCTATTTCAACTTCTAAGGGCACAGATAATTTCGTCAATACAAATGAAGGATGTCGAATAAATCCATGCGAAATGAAGGGTTTATTCGCACCCGTATCAAACAATACACGTGCTGGAATTGAGTTAATTGTGAATATACCTGAAACCACATCGGGTTCTGTTTTCGCTTCAGCCGCGGTAAGTTGGAAGGATCTAGCCTTCACTTTGGGAGCTTCTGTTGGAGACTCTTTTGTGTCTCTCTTTCCCACCAACTCGGGGCATTCAGACTTCTTGTGACCGGGTTGATAACATTTGTAACAAACAGAAACTTTTCCGGGACAAAGTGATGCAGTGTGCCCCGTCTTCCCACATACCGGGCACGGCTTGTCTTTGAAGCGGCACTCACCTTTGTGCCCCTTTCCACATACTTTGGAACTTGGCGACCCGCCTTTAGCATCCACTTTCTTTCCTGATTAAGCAGTTCTAGCTTTCTTTGTAGGGCTTGGATTCACATCTTGTGCCCTTCGTTCACCTCTTTCAACTTGTTTCTTTAACTCGATTTCCCGCTCCCGGGCGGTGTTGATAGTCTCCGTGAGGGTTTCGTATTTTGACGGAGTCATAAACTCCCGGTACTCGGCACTCAGCACGTTGTAATAGTAGTATATCTTTTGCTCTTCAGTGGTGACTAACTCGTCACAAAATCTCAGCTTATCCATGAAGATGTCCGTGATCTTATCAATTGTTTCACCCTTTTGTCTTAGCTGGATGAATTCTTCTTTGATCCTGTTAATAACCGCTTTGGGACTGTGGTGTTTAAGTAATGGTACCTTAAACTCGTCCCAAGTCATAACCCTCGCCACTTCGGCTCCCATTTCCTTCTTTTTGTTATCCCACCAATCCATGGCTTGATTTATCAATTGGCCCGTTCCGAAAGCAACTAAGTCGCCTACATCACAATGGGTCCGTTCAAACACCCCTTCGACATCACTTATCCATCTTTGGCAAATTATCGGGTCAACCTCCCCGTTATAGATTGGCGGTTTACACGCCATGAATTCCTTGTATGAACATCCTTTACGTTCTCCCGTCTTCTCCTTCATAAGGTTGACACTTTCCTCCAACCTTTTAACTCGCTCTTCTACAAGCGATAACACCGTGCTTTGAATTTCGTCTATAAACCCGGATAGACTTCCTTCAATTGCCTTCCCTACCTCTTCGGCAATTATCTCTTTCATTTGTTCGGTGCTTGTTTGCACCGGATTATCATCATTCCCATCAGACATCTTGAAACTGAAATGTTTACATTTAAACGTTAAACATTTCATTTATAGCATTGCTTCATTTGTTTTGGTTTAGCCAAGTTCCTAACTTGCTTTAACCATTCACATCTAATGCACTTTCTGGGTTTAAGTGTGTTAATACACTCTTCCCATGCATCTCTATTCGTTTCTTATTTTCTTACGCAAGGCATAATCTACTAACATAATAAGTTAATTCTTACCGGACGATTGATCGAGCTTGAACCGAACACTTTGTTGACAACCTTAAGCTCTGATTACCAACTTGTAACACCCTTCTAATTTTACTTGAATTTAATAATAGTTAATACCATTTAAAAAAAATGATGCTTAATTAATATAGATTTCATAAAAGAAGTTCATATGTAGCATAAAACTTAGTCAACCAACGACTAAGTTAAAACATTCCAAAAGTTGTTTAACAATTGTTTACAACCCATAAACATAGTCTATTAAAGATTTAAAACGTTGCGGAAGCTTGTAAGTAGTGTTCGGTTCTTCAAAAATCTAGCTCGATCATCTTCCGGTACTTTCCAACATCACCTAAGATCAAAACCATAACAAATGTTAGTTTTGATCAAGTTACAATGGATACAAACAAGTTCCAAGGGTTAACAACACAAAAAAATAAAAATTTTACGGAAGGGGGGCGTCGCGTGACGCCAGGGACCCTCGCGTCACGCCAAGCCCCCAATTTCACAGAATGTTCACTTTGTTGTTGCTGCAGATTTCCAGTTCCAAGTTTAATCAAGTTCTAACTTAAAATGGCCATAACTTTTGACTCGTAAGTCTGTTTTAGGTGATTCTTTTTCATATGCGTCTGTAAATTCATTACCGACATGCCTATTACAAGTTTCATACCGAACAATTTGTTTACGGACCGAAATATTATATGTCCATTTGCAATTATTCAACCCATTCTAACTTAACCATTTTACTAGTAAACCTAAGGCGTTTATTACCCAAACTCCGGGGCTTATTATCACTGGCACTTCATTACCAACTTATGGCTTTGTGCTCTTGTGACCATTTCCGCCAATTCCTTCTACTTACAATATTAATACTACAAAGTATCATTATTCGACCCGTTTGGTTCATCTACGGAAATCCTCCATTTTTGATGACTACCAAACGACTACAACCCAATTCTTAACCTACGGATTTAAGTAACGTACATGATCGCTACAACCAACATAATTTTTATCAACAACGCATAGTTTAACAACAATTCATCGAATGTAACGGATCAAGTTACATACCTTCAAAGTAGGCCTTTCAAACGTGGTTCGCCACCCGCTTGTCCGCTTGACGCTCCTGCGCTCTTTCCTATAGAGTTCATTTAAGACATGTTTAGAACTCTCTTTAAACCTTATATCGCATAATACACCGTAACATCATAATTATGCGTTTAAACTTTGAATTTCAGTTTTAAGCCTTCTTAGAGGCATTTTCACAAACACTTTGAGGGCAGATTTTACATGATTAAATATCAAGTCTCTAGCTTATCATTTAGCCCTAATTTCACATCATTCAACCATTTTACACAATTGTTAGCTTCTATAATTCTGAAGTTACCTCACAATTGTCAAATTACACTAGAAGAACACCCAATCTCCTAGTGATTATCAAATTCTACATAACCCACTAATCACCTACAATGGTGCTCATGGATTTTACTAAAATTTCACATGATTTCAACTTGTATTTGTCTAGGGTTTGTCCCTAGACACTATAGTTGTTCCAAAATCATCATAAGACACACATGCAACCATAATTTCAGATTTTCCCAATTTCATGAGAATTTCAAGTTGAAAGTTTTCATCAAATTTTACATACCTTGTAATCCTCTTGTGATGAGGATCAATAATCTATGCTCGGATTTTGATTTTGACTTGATTTGAACCTCCATTTGTGAGTTTTAGTGATGAACTAGGGTTTGGAGCATGGGGGTCGACCTACTCTTTCTTCTGATCGACCAGACACCTCTTTTGGGGTGTTTGTTTTATTTTTTTTTATTTGTTTTATCAAATTAAGTTTCAATTTTAACAACTTAGGCCCCTCCACTTTGTTCAACACAAAGTTTGGTAGCTTTTAACCCTATTATAAGTTATTTCTAGACTTGTAACCAACTAGGTTAAAATTCCTAGTTAGTAAATTCCCGTTTATTTATACTTTATAATTCTAATATAAAGTTTTATATTTTAGGGGTGTTACAAGTCCACCCCCCTTAAAAGGGTTTCGTCCCCGAAACCGAATTACGTACTAAATAAAGTAGGGTAGAGTCGTCGCATCTCCTCCTCGGACTCCCACGTAGTGTCCGAGCCTTTTCTATGCTCCCATTTAACCTTCACTTGGTTAATCACTTTGTTTCTCAAGCTCTTCTCTTTACGATCTTAAATCGCAATTGGTTTTACGGCATAGTTGAGACTGTTATCCACCTCGATATCATTGTAGTGGATACGAGCAGTTTCGTCTGCTAAACATTTTCGAAGATGTGACACGTGGAATGTGCTCTGAATCCCACTCAACTCCTCGGGTAATTCGAGACGATATGCCACCTTACCAACCCGTTCGGTGATTCTGAATGGTCCAATAAACCTCGGGCTTAGCTTCCCCCTTTTTCTGAATCTAATAACGCCCTTCCATGGGGAAACTTTTAGCATAACCATGTCGCCAACCTAGAATTCGATTGGCCTATTCCTTTTATCAGCATACGCCTTTTTCCTGTCTTGAGCCGCTTTCAAGTGTGCCCGAACCACATCAATCTTTTCATTAGTGGCTTGTACTATATCTTGGTGGGCGAGTTCACGTGGACCTACTTCACCCCAACATACCGGGGTTCGGCATTTCCTACCATAGAGCATTTCGTACGGCGCCATCTTAATACTAGCGTGGTAGCTGTTGTTATACGAAAACTCGACTAACGGTAGGTAAACATCCCAACTTCCTCCAAAGTCGATTATACACGCTCGTAGCATATCCTCCAATGTTTGTATTGTTCTTTCACTCTGTCCATCTGTTTGAGGATGGTACGCAGTGCTAATGAACAATTTGGTTCCCATTTGCTCTTGGAAATCTCGCAAGAAATTTGAAGTGAACCGGGTATCCCTATCAGACACGATGGATACCGGTACTCCATGACGTGCTATTATCTCATTAGTATAAACTTCCGACATCTTTTCGGACGTATAAGTCTCACGAATCAGAATGAAGTGAGCACTTTTCGTCAATCTATCCACCACTACCCATATGGCATCGAAACCGCGGTTTGTCTTTGGTAGTTTGGTTAATAGGTCCATCGTAATATGTTCCCATTTCCAAACCGGAATTTCCAACGGTTGAAGTTTACCGTATGGTTTTTGGTGTTCCGCCTTGACTTGTAAACATGTCAAGCATTTTTCCACGTACTTCGCCACATCTCTTTTCATTCCGGGCCCCCAATAGTTTTGCTTTAAGTCATTATACATTTTGGTTACTCCCGGATGGATGGAATAACGAGATTTATGAGCTTCATCAAGTAGAAGCTTTTTAACTCCACAGGTGTTAGGAACCCAAATTCTATTGAAACGCGTTTTCAAATCGTGGTTTCCTACTTCGAGATCCTTAACTTGGCCAAGAATCCTTTCCTTTCTCCAGTTTTCCGTCTTTACTGCTTCATCTTGTGCCTCTCGGATTCGTTCAAGTAAGCCCAAGGTCACAATGAGTTGCAATGACCGTACTCGTATCGGAACATAATCTGTTTTTCTGCTTAGAGCATCCGCCACCACGTTTGCCCTTCCAGGGTGATAGTGTATTTCACAGTCGAAATCTTTCACCGTTTCTAGCCATCGCCTTTGCCGCATATTTAACCCCTTCTGATCGAAGAAGTATTTCAAGCTATTGTGATCGGTGAATATGGTGTACTTTACTCCATATAAGTAGTGCCTCCATATTTTTAAGGCAAATACCACTGCAGCCAACTCGAGATCGTGCGTGGGATATTTCTTCTCGTGTATCTTTAATTGCCTCGAGGCATAAGCTATAACTTTGCCCCGTTGCATCAAAATGCATCCGAGCCCCGATAGTGAAGCATCCGAATAAACCACCAAATCTTCAACCCCGTCTGGCAATGTCAGTACCGGAGCTTGTTTTAACTTCTCTTTTAGCGTTTGAAACGCTCTTTCTTGGTCGACACCCCAAATGAACTTTTCTTCCTTACGGGTTAGCTTTGTTAGCGGTGACGCAATCTTAGAGAAATCTTGAATGAATCTCCTATAGTATCCCGCAAGCCCCAAAAAGCTTCTAATTTCCGAAGGGTTCTTCGGGAGATTCCATTTTGATACGGCCTCGATCTTTGACAGATCCACCAATACTCCATCAGCACTTATGATGTGGCCAAGAAATTGGACCTCTTTTAACCAAAATGCACAGTTAGAGAATTTTGCATACAACCTTTCTCGTCTAAGTGTCTCTAACACTTCTTGTAAGTGGTGTGCGTGTTCAGCTTCGCTTTTCGAATACACCAAAATATCATCGATAAACACGATGACCGACTTATCCAACATTGGCTTGCAAACCCGATTAATGAGGTCCATGAAGGCCGCGGGTGCATTTGTTAGCCCAAATGACATCACGAGGAATTCGTAATGTCCGTATCTCGTGCGGAAAGCCGTCTTTGGCACATCTTCTTCCTTGACCTTTAGTTGGTGATACCCAGATCTAAGGTCAATTTTTGAAAACCAGTTCGCACCTTGTAATTGGTCGAATAAATCATCTATCCTCGAAAGCGGGTATCGGTTCTTTACCGTGAGTTTGTTTAACTCCCGGTAATCGATACACATGCGCTTGCTTCCGTCTTTCTTTCTCACGAACAATACCGGTGCGCCCCAAGGAGACACACTCGGCCTTATGAATCCCTTGTCAAGCAGGTCTTGAATTTGGGTCATCAACTCTTGTAATTCCGACGGTGCGAGTCGGTACGGGGCTTTTGCTACGGGTTTTGCGCCCGGAATTAATTCGATTCCGAACTCTACTTCCCGTTCAGGCGGTATCCCTGGTAAATCCTCCGGAAACACATCTTCATAGTCTCGTACTTCCGGTACATCTTCAATCTTCCGTGATTCTTTCTCGGGCCCATTTGCGTATATCATGAATGCCTTGCATGCTCGCTTCATAAGATTATGAGCTTTCAACATTGAGCATACTATAGGGTTGTCTCCTTTTTCGCCATAGATAGTGACGTGTTTCCCGCTCGGAGATGTTAGTTTAATCTCTTTACGAAAACACACGACCTTTGCATGGTGCTGAGATAGCCAATCCATCCCAACGACTACTTGAAATTCCCCCATTGACATCGGGATTAGGTCCATCAAGTATTCCTCATCGTCGATGCTTAATTTGCAGCCTCGACAAACATCACAAACTATAAAACTTTTGTTGTCCCCTATTTCAACTTCTAAGGGCACATATAATTTCGTCAATACAAATGAAGGATGTCGAATAAATCCATGCGAAATGAAGGATTTATTCGCACCCGTATCAAACAATACACGTGCTGGAATTGAGTTAATTGTGAATATACCTGAAACCACATCGGGTTCTGTTTTCGCTTCAGCCGCGGTAAGTTGGAAGGATCTAGCCTTCACTTTGGGAGCTTCTGTTGGAGACTCTTTTGTGTCTCTCTTAACTCGGGGCATTCAGACATCTTGTGACAGGGTTGATAACATTTGTAACAAACAGAAACTTTTCCGGGACAAAGTGATGCGGTGTGCCCCGTCTTCCCACATACCGGGCACGGCTTGTCTTTGAAGCGGCACTCACCTTTGTGCCCCTTTCCACATACTTTGCAACTTGGCGACCCGCCTTTAACATCCACTTTCTTTCCTGATTCAGCAGTTCTAGCTTTCTTTGTAGGGCTTGGATTCACATCCTATGCCCTTCGTTCACCTCTTTCAACTTGTTTCTTTAACTCGATTTCCCGCTCCCAGGCGGTGTTGATAATCTCCGTGAGGGTTTCGTATTTTGACGGAGTCATAAACTCCCGGTACTCGGCACTCAGCATGTTGTAATAGTAGTATATCTTTTGCTCTTCAGTGGTGACTAACTCGTCACAAAATCTTAGCTTATCCATGAAGATGCCCGTGATCTTATCAATTGTTTCACCCTTTTGTCTTAGCTGGATGAATTCTTCTTTGATCCTGTTAATAACCGCTTTGGGACTGTGGTGTTTAAGGAATGGTACCTTAAACTCGTCCCAAGTCATAACCCTCGCCGCTTCGGCTCCCATTTCCTTCTTTTTGTTATCCCACCAATCCTTGGCTTGATTTCTCAATTGGCCCGTTCCGTAAGCAACAAAGTCGCCTACATCACAATTGGGCCGTTCAAACACCCCTTCGACATCACTTATCCATCTTTGGCAAATTATCAGGTCAACCTCCCCGTTATAGATTGACGGTTTACACGCCATGAATTCCTTATATGAACATCCTTTACGTTCTCCCGTCTTCTCCTTCACAAGGTTGACACTTTCCTCCAACCTTTTAACTCGCTCTTCTACAAGCGATAACACCGTGCTTTGAATTTTGTCTATAAACCCGGATAGACTTCCTTCAATTGCCTTCCCTACCTCTTCGGAAATTATCTCTTTCATTTGTTCGGTGCTTGTTTGCACCGGATTATCATCATTCCCATCAGACATCTTGAAACTGAAATGTTTACATTTAAACGTTAAACATTTCATTTATAGCATTGCTTCATTTGTTTTGGTTTAGCCAAGTTCCTAACTTGCTTTAACCATTCACATCTAATGCACTTTCCGGGTTTAAGTGTGTTAATACACTCTTCCCATGCATCTCTATTCGTTTCTTATTTTCTTACGCAAGGTATAATCTACTAACATAATAAGTTAATTCTTACCGGACGATTGATCGAGCTTGAACCGAACACTTTGTTGACAACCTTAAGCTCTGATTACCAACTTGTAACACCCTTCTAATTTTACTTGAATTTAATAATAGTTAATACCATTTTAAAAAAATGATGCTTAATTAACATAGATTTCATAAAAGAAGTTCATACGTAGCATAAAACTTAGTCAACCAACGACTAAGTTAAAACATTCCAAAAGTTGTTTAACAATTGTTTACAACCCATAAACATAGTCTATTAAAGATTTAAAACGTTGCGGAAGCTTGTAAGTAGTGTTCGGTTCTTCAAAAATCTAGCTCGATCATCTTCCGGTACTTTCCAACATCACCTAAGATCAAAACCATAACAAATGTTAGTTTTGATCAAGTTACAATGGATACAAACAAGTTCCAAGGGTTAACAACACAAAAAAATAAAAATTTTATGGAAGGGGGGCGTCGCGTGACGCCAGGGACCCTCGCGTCACGCCAAGCCCCCAATTTCACAGAATGTTCACTTTGTTGTTGCTGCAGATTTCCAGTTCCAAGTTTAATCAAGTTCTAACTTAAAATGGCCATAACTTTTGACTCGTAAGTCCGTTTTTGGTGATTCTTTTTCCTATGCGTCTGTAAATTCATTACCGACATGCCTATTACAAGTTTCATACCGAACAATTTGTTTACGGACCGAAATATTATTTGTCCATTTGCAATTATTCAACCCATTCTAACTTAACCATTTTACTACCATTTTACTAGTAAACCTAAGGCGTTTATTACCCAAACTCCAGGGCTTATTATCACTGGCACTTCATTACCAACTTATGGCTTCGTGCTCTTGTGACCATTTCCGCCAATTCCTTCTACTTACAATATTAATACTACAAAGTATCATTATTCGACCCGTTTGGTTCATCTACGGAAATCCTCCTTTTTTGATGACTACCAAACGACTACAACCCAATTCTTAACCTACGGATTTAAGTAACGTACATGATCGCTACAACCAACATAATTTTTATCAACAACGCATAGTTTAACAACAATTCATCGAATGTAACGGATCAAGTTACATACCTTCAAAGTAGGCCTTTCAAACGTGGTTCGCCACCCGCTTGTCCGCTTGACGCTCCTGCGCTCTTTCCTATAGAGTTCATTTAAGACATGTTTAGAACTCTCTTTAAACCTTATATCGCATAATACACCGTAACATCATAATTATGCGTTTAAACTTTGAATTTTAGTTTTAAGCCTTCTTAGAGGCATTTTCACAAACACTTTGAGGGCAGATTTTACATGATTAAATATCAAGTCTCTAGCTTATCATTTAGCCCTAATTTCACATCATTAAACCATTTTACACAATTGTTAGCTTCTATAATTCTGAAGTTACCTCACAATTGTCAAATTACACTAGAATAACACCCAATCTCCTAGTGATTATCAAATTCTACATAACCCACTAATCACCTACAATGGTGCTCATGGATTTTACTAAAATTTCACATGATTTCAACTTGTATTTGTCTAGGGTTTGTACCTAGACACTATAGTTGTTCCTAAATCATCATAAGACACACATGCAACCATAATTTCAGATTTTCCCAATTTCATGAGAATTTCAAGTTGAAAGTTTTCATCAAATTTTACATACCTTGTAATCCTCTTGTGATGAGGATCAATAATCTATGCTCGGATTTTGATTTTGACTTGATTTGAACCTCAATTTGTGAGTTTTAGTGATGAACTAGGGTTTGGAGCATGGGGGTCGACCTGCTCTTTCTTCTGATCGACAGACACCTCTTTTGGGGTGTTTGGTTTATTTTTTTTTATTTGTTTTATCAAATTAAGTTTCAATTTTAACAACTTAGGCCCCTCCACTTTGTTCATCACAAAGTTTGGTAGCTTTTAACCCTATTATAAGTTATTTCTAGACTTGTAACCAACTAGGTTAAAATTCATAGTTAGTAAATTCCCGTTTATTTATACTTTATAATTCTAATATAAAGTTTTATATTTTCGGGGTGTTACAGCTTGTGGGTTAAAGGAATTTTGGAAACTGCGAGATCGTCGGTCCTGGTCAATGGGTCCCCTACCTTTCAGTTTCATTGTAAGAAATGGATGAGACAAGGCGACCCCCTATCCCCCTTTCTTTTCATAACGGTTATGGAGGCCTTTTCTTGCATGATCGATAAAGCCATCTCAACGGAAAGGTTGAAGGGGATTAAGCTCCCTAATGGTGGCCCGGTGATTT
Organism: Helianthus tuberosus; assembly: GCA_030545235.1. Taxonomy (NCBI): domain Eukaryota; kingdom Viridiplantae; phylum Streptophyta; class Magnoliopsida; order Asterales; family Asteraceae; genus Helianthus; species Helianthus tuberosus. The sequence continues at coordinate 203,244,619 of CM060371.1, forward strand.
CTCATTTATTGTATGCCGATGATGCCTTAATTCTTGGTGATTGATCAAAGGATAAAATCGCTAATGTGTTGCGGATCCTTAGATGTTTTCATATATGTTCAGGCCTCAAGATAAACATTGATAAATCGAACCTGTATGGATGAGGTGGGTAACATGGCGGCTGATTTGGGGTGTATTCCGGACTGCACTCCTTTCAAATATCTTGGTCTCATGGTTGGGGCTAATATGAACAGGGTGAATAACTGGCTTCCGGTCTATGAAGTGTTTCAGAGACGGTTGGCCTTGTGGAAATCCAACACTCTCTCGATTGGTGGTAGAGTCACTTTTATCAAAGCCGTCCTGGAAAGTCTACCTTCGTATTATTTCTCTTTATACATGGCCCCGAAGAAAGTCACTAAGGATTTGGAAAGGATGATGAAAAATTTTTTGTGGGAAGGCTCGAGTGAAGTAAAAAAAATGCACTGGGTAGCTTGGGATAAAGTTACTTCGGAAAAAAAAAATTTGGTGGCCTAGGTTTAAGTAAGTTGTCGGTTTTGAATGTGGCTTTATTAGCTAAATGGGGTTGGAGACTAAAAACGGAAGGAGAATCCTTATGGAAAAAGGCTATTGAAGCTATTCACTATAATAGGGTGGGTTGGGAAACCTTTCCTTTCAAAAACTCGGTTAGTGGGGCTTGGAAGAATATTGCTAAGATTTTCACCAAGGTGAAGGCAAATAACGAGCCGCTGCGTAATTTCTTCAAAGGTGCTATTGGGAATGGAGACAGTATTGCTTTTTGGCTTGACCCATGGATCATCAATGAGCCTTTAAAAAATAAATATCGTGCTCTTTTCAAGCTGGAAGCCTCTAAAAAATGTAAGGTCAGTGATCGCATCAAGCAAGGTAATGGTCAGCAACTGTTTTGGAACTGGAAAGTGCATCCGGCTTCACCTGAATTAGTTGCTGATTTTAATCAGCTTTGTGATTTGATTGCTGAAGCTTCTCGCAGTATCGATCTTGATAGGTTGGAAGTGGTTAGGTGGCGGCTCGGACGTTTTCACGGTCAAAGATATGAGAAGGCTCCTGGTATGCGGCTCGAACTATTCAGGTGCGTCTATTAATAAATGGTGTAAATGGATCCCGAAAAAAGTTTCTATTTTTGCTTGGCGCTCGGAGTTGAATAGTATCCCCACTGGTACGGCCTTAAGACGAAGGAACATCCCTATTCAGGATGTTTCTTGCCCGCTTTGCCATTTCGGAGACGAAACTGTCGATCACTTGTTTACAGCATGCTGGGTGGCTAACTCGGTTTGGCAATTCGTCGCTACGTGGTGCAAAATCCCAGGTATTATCGCTTTTTCCTTCAAAGATCTTCTGGAGTTTCACGTCACAGCCGGTGTTTTCGAACAATGGAGAGATGCGATCCAAGGCATTTTGATTATAGGGTGTTGGAGCATATGGAAGGCGAGGAATGATTTGAAGTTCTCTTGTAAGCCGATCAAGGTTGAGAAGATTACCAGCGAGATCAAGGCTTTAGGTTTTCTATGGTTTTGTAATAGGTCGAGGTATAGAAACGTTTCGTGGAAAAATTGGTGTAAATTTGTATAATGTAGTGTCGTTGTAGTGTTTGCTGGCCTGGTTTTTGGCCGGTTGTGTTTTCTAATGAAGTTCCCCTTTCAAAAAAAATGAAGCTAGCATAACTTTAAAAAAAAGAGAACAAAGTAGTACCGGACGTATTCTTTTGCTTTGGACCAATATTAATTATGTGATGTTTATATGAACCTTTTCTTTCATACTAGAAAGCTGACTACCAATTCCTATTAGCATAATCAAACAACCCATTTTAGTAATGATTACGAATTGTACTTTGAAAGATTGAAATCCTTTTTAATATAAAGTTGAGTCGCAAACAGCTAGATTGATGATGTTATAAAAGTACAAAAAAGTTAACAAGTCTTATAAAATATATTTGAATGCTTATAGAATTTTTTTAAATTGTATTATTCAAATATTTTTGTTTATTTATAGTATTGTTTTTGTTATCACATCTCATACATTAATTACTCAAAGAGTTAATGCAACGGGTCAGTGAGTTACATGACGATGGGGATAATTTATACATGACACCATTAATCGCTACTATACGTTCGTGTGCTACCAAACTTGGGTTAACGTACTACCACCCGATCATACACAGTCAGATCTCTTAACAACTACAACTTAGTTATTATGACGGACTGGTCCATATTACTCTTAATATAACACGGGCTTTAAAAAAAATTAGTTTAAATGTGTTTTGAAGTGCAAAAATTAGATGTTAGTCCCGACTTTTTTTTCTATTTTTAATCACTATAAGAAATCGGGTCTACGACGATGAATCCTATACCGACGACATGTCATTGCCAGAGGGTTCCTCAAATTTTAGAGTCTTGCACACATATCATGACGACATGCCGTCTCAATAGTTTAAGCGAGTGTGGGAAAAACTGATGCACCACTTAGGACATTTATCCCGACGACTTATCGTCGCTAAACTTAAAAATGCTTTTTTTTTCTTTAACTCTCGCAACAACCTTCTACCCAATACATGTTATCGCAACAGAGTCCCCTATACTGAGGACATCTACGCCAACGACATCTAAACCCTATGGGTACGAATCTATCCCAACAAAACATTGAGCCACAACATGTTGATAAAGCCTATAGCGACATGTCGTCGCTATAGACCTTAAGTTTTTCGTTGCCACAAGTCAAGAATCTTGTAGTGTATATCGTATTATGTAGTTAGATCGCCAATCATTTGCTGGTAAAAGGCCTTTCTAATAAAATGTATAGAGTGATAGCTAATCGAGTTAAGAACCACTCTTGTATATTTGTTCCATACACTATACACATGCTTCTGCTATACAATACATTATGCAGTACAACAGTTTTGTATTATGTTATACAGTACAAACTTACAATATAACCAGGCGGACCTGAAGGGTGTGCGGGATGGGGGACGGCTCAGGACCCAAACCTATCGGGGGCCCATATTTTTTTTGTTTTAGTTTTACAGTGTAAAGTTAGAATATATATATGTAATGAATCGGAAAAATACCATTTTGAAGCACTTGGTTTGTTGGTTTGAAAGTCACTTTAATAATAAGGAGACACGGGTTCCAATCCTGGCGTCCTTAGATTTGTTTCTTATCTATTTATTAAATGCAAATGACATTAATTGTCTAATTTTGTCAAATTACATTAAATGATTGGTGTTGATTCAAATGACATTAATTCATTTTCATATATTAAAATTTTTTTATATATAGTCTTTTTATAAATGTATATTTAAGGGGCCTGTGTTTTCTGTTCACAAAGGGTCTAACGATTTTCGAACATTTTCGGAGACGGCAAACATACAATTCGACAAAAAATCAAACTTCAACCAACTATAACTAGTGATTTTTAAAACTATTATCTCTTTATTATTTATGATTAAAACGTAATATACAATTAAATAGACCAAATTAAGTAAAAAGTTATACGAAAGTATGCCTTCATTCTTTGCATCTAACCCTATAATAATAAAACTTTTCTTAGACTTATAACAAGGGCCGGAAATGAATCAACGCATAGGACTTTCTTCCACCAAAACTCTCTTGTTAAGTAATGTTAGGTCTGGTTTTGTGTTACCTAGAACCTCTGGATATTGTTAATATGTATTGATATATACTATCAAGCAATTTTTTTTTTCATTCGTACTACAAATCAAATAATTTTATAGGTAACTAAGGTATCATGTACTCGACTTCATTATGTAAAAGGTCATTAGAACATGTTGAGACGAGTAAAATATTCTTTCTTAGACAATAGAAAAAGATATAATGAAAAACACACATATGACAACGGGCAATCTTAGTCACATGTCGCATACTCAGTCAAATACACGTCGAGTAATTGTTACACATTATTCATTTGGTACACGGATATACCTATTTATTATTTTATGTGGTTGAATTACTCATTAAAAATGCTCATTATTGAAATATAATCTTAAACTCATATTAAAAATCTATTTGAAATATAAAATATTCAAACCCACTTTTAAAAATTCTGTAATTTTACATATCTAACAATTCCAAAATACCATTAATTATTTTTTGGATTATATAATATATATACTAACATATGCGGTTTTGATTCGGGTAACGGATTCATATCACCAGATACCATACTTACCTATCCTATGTCTATGGACTTTTTAAACTAATCTCATCTCCATATACTCGTTCGATTATCAGTCACGGGTGTTTCAAATTTCGAGTTTTCCCATTATATTCAGGTTTTTTTCTCAACTAAGTTGTTATTAGCCAAGTAACAAATACAGCCATGTAATTTTTTGTTGTTACTTACGTTAAGCTTGAAATGTGAAATAAGTGAACAAAATTATGTTTATTTAATCCAAATGTGAAATAAGTGAATTAACCAAATTATGTATATTTAATCCTATAAAACATGATGTATTTTAGCTCCTTTATTCGATTGAGATTGTAAACAAATGGGTGTGGTCTCAAATGTCGTGCTTACCGCAACCTAGCCCATGCACATGCAAGACCATATCCATAAACCTAAAAACACTTGGTTGGTTCCAAGGTTCTAGCGTGGGCTACTTTTGTGAACACGCAACCATGCTAGCTCCCAAAAGTACAAGCAGTACAGGTGGCAACAACCTGCAGCCAATCAGCATGTGCCTGACTCTACGGCATACGATCCCCTCAATGATTAATCGTCCATGGGACAAACAGTAAAAAAGACAGTGACGTGTAGCCAATCAGCATGCGTCACTCACTGTTCTATGATCTCCACTAAGGGCTGAGACATATACGACAACAAGTACATTTGGAAGGTGACATGTAGCCAATCACAACGCACCATAATACTCCCACTTCTGCAGACACTACTTGTTGTGTTAGAGGGGACCAAATGGATGTTCCTTGAAAGTGAATCCGGCCATTGAACCTATCAACCCACCCCTTCTCTAATCTTTAGGCTATAAATACCAACATCTACCAAAGGTTTAAGGATCTGATTTCTTACTCTCTCACTCTAAACACCAACTTGTTTCCTTTCTCTCTCTAGAAAAATAAAACTTATTCTCACACTAAAGGGTGGTTACGAAAAAACTCCTAACTCTTCTTCTTGTAACGAGCTCACAGTGTTTTGTTTTACAGATCATTAGCAAAGAGCTCTACCGATTGAAGAAGAGACTAGAAGAGAACCTTTACTTCACTTAGGTAAGGATCACTCTAATTCAAGTATTTTCTTTTCCTTTTCCATTTTGAGTTGTTTTTGGTGTGCTCATAAAAATATCGCCACCAACTTTTCAGGGTCACGCCATCATATCGTGCCTAAACACGAGATTCCTTTTCTCAATTATTACAAGGACGAAAAGCATTATAAAAGCCAATTCAATCTATAATAAAAAAATCACATCATGCATGTGATTTTAAAAGGCTGGATCTATTTGGACACCCTCTGCGTCTATTTTCACACTTTTTGTGCCCTAGACGCCTCGTATAGGCCTATACGAGGCGTCTAAGCACTGAATTCAAGGGGGTCTCAGAGGGTGTCAGGCACAAAGTTTAAGGAACCCTATACGAAGGGTACAGACCTATACGAGGCGTCTAGTCTTGGGGGTTTTTTTTTGACTGAAATGAGGGGTGTTTTGGTGGGTTTTGGTATGGTTTTTTGAATAGTTTTTGAAGATGTGTTTTGTTTTTTGAAAAAATTTTTGGTTTTAAAAAAAGTTTTGTTTTTTTTTTGTTTTTTACACTATAAAAAAGTTTTTGTTTTTTAAAAATCAACTATTTTAAAAATCGGCTCTTTAAATATATTATATCGATTAAATATTATAATGTTTTTAACATTTTACTTTTTTAAATATTATTCTTCCGATTAAAAGTTTATCTCGTTCAAATATTGTTTCCGTATTATATTCAGGGGATATATTGTTTCCGTATTATATTCAAAACATATTTTGTTTCCGTATTATCTCAATTTAAGACAACAATCAATAGGTAACCGAATAACCGAAAACAAACATAAATATGACATATATAAGATAACTTTGTACATCCATAACAAAAATATATAAGATAAGTTTGTACATCCATAATAAAAATAAAAACAACAACAGGTCTATGCATCCAAATCCGAATCCGAATCTGGATGTGGCTGCTGCGGCTGCTGATGCTGATGTGGTGCTCGAGCCGGTGGAAGCGGTATCGGGGGCCATCCCTCTCTCTCTCGTCTATCCTGCTCGCACCGTACCAGCCAACCTACCAAATCGTTGAGCATGTCAAGCTCGGCTTGTACATCCGGATGTAGCGCAACTCCTGAGGCATGACCTGGAATAGCGTGACGTGGAAACTGAGGCGCCCCGGCAGGTGGCGGTGGCTGTGGCACCGCTGCACCGTCTACATCCTCCGGAGGCTCCTCCACGGGCACTGCATCAGCAGGATCTGCAGGAGGATAAATGGGATCGAAGTGCTCTAGTAGGGGCTCCTCTGTCCATATGCCCCCGTCGCGGTTTTTAAACCGCGGGCCAACGGGGAACCTCCTGATTACCCTCATCCCCCACAGCGACTGCATGCCCATCCGCGTCGGCATGACTGGCGGCGTCCGTAGATGTGGGTCCTCGTGCAGTACGAGGCCAAATGAACAGGCAATGACGGTCACGTACGCCCCGCCATACAAAAATCCGCGCTCCTGCCGGTGATGGGCGGAGGCGTAGTACTGGGCTAGACCGTGTGCTAGCGCGCACGGCCTCCTATACAACAAACAATAAAGGAAAAAAAGATATGTGGTCGTACACCACTCACGGCTGTAGCCGCGCGCTGAAATAGAAGTAGCGAGCAAATGGTGCAGATACCTGCAGATAGTGTTAGCGAAATACAGAAACATAGATTAATAAACAATGCACATAATCACAATAATTGCCGTAATAAACGTACGTACTTGTACAGTGGGTCCATAACAAACGACACCCTCCCCTTTGACTTATCGTGCTCCCAATGATTTGCCCCCGCAATCACCTGCCAAAACCCTACAAGAGTAGGTTTGTCAACCACTACTAGCCCCGCTGTGTAAACCTCAGTCTCGATCTCCCCCTGCATGTATAAACCAGAACGCACCGCAAAGTCTGCTAGCGTCATCGAACGCAAAACGCCAGCGAGCCTGAAAGAAATCTCAGGCGGAGGGGGAGCATCTGGGTACGGAAGCGGCACTGGGACCCCATGAGGGTGAAATGTAAATGACGAAAGGAACTCAACCAGCAGCTCCCTGTAGGTCGACGTGTGCGCCAAATAAAAAAGACGATGCCATGGCGAATCGAGATGTATAAACCGACGCACTCTAGCCGTCTCAGCAAGCTGCTCCATCGCATCCCAGTCGATCGATGCATGCGATCCAATGTGCATCCTCCTAAGCTTCTGGCAATGGCGGGCGACATCGGTGCCGTCGGGAAACTCTAGATACGGATAACCCTGCAGCGTATCCACAGCCGGCCGCCGTCTCCGTCGTGGACCCTCCTGAACCGGCTGACCCTGCTGAACAGGCTGAGCCTGCTGAGCCGGCTGACCCCCCGGCGGTGCCCCATCAAGCTCTAACTGAATGTCATCGCCCTCCATAATCAATCTGCAGGTAAATAACGTATACGCATAAAAACAATAATAAATAAATCCGAATAATAATAATAATAACAATAATAATACTAATAAATAATAATAATAATAATAATAATAATAACAAAAACAATAATAAATAAATCCGAATAATAATTATAATTAATAAATAATAATAATAATAATAATAATAATAATAATAATAATTATACTTGGTTGACCAGCATGGTATGAGTCATCTACAGGGGCTGTTTCATCAACAGGGGGATGCTTGTTCAAATCTAGAAACGGTCTATTTTGTTCTCTTGTATACTAGACACAACCTCCTCTTGCTCATTAGAATCGGGAATGCAAGACTACTCCGAAATAAAGAACCGTATCATCATTAGTAAATAATAAACTAAAACAACAACTAATTAAAACATTTAAGCTAATAACTGTTACCGGATCGCTTTCGGGCACCCAGTTGTCGCTAGAATACTGCCCGAAGACATAGTTGCCGTCCCAGTATGATGACATTTCAACACTTCGGGATGATAAGAACACAAATGCAAAGCAGAATGAAAGAAGATAACTAAATTATACGATAATTACCATAAGTCAGAATAGTGTAAATATTTTATACGATAACTAAATTACCATAACTAAGAACACATAGTTGCCGTCCCAGTATGATGACATTTTATACGATAACTAAATTACCATAAGTCGGAATAGTGTAAATATTTGCAGGTGGGAGAAAGGTTAAATAAATGAAGAAGATGTTGATGATGGGTGTTTAAAATTCAATATTTTATTTATTTAACTTTTTCATTTTTAAATTGTTTATTATTCTTTCTAACTTTTCAGTAGGTGTGTAGGATTTTAGTCAAAATTACTTTTTCGATTTTAGTGAAAAGAATTATCTGAATGTAGGTATATTTAAAAAAAATTACGAAGTTATGTTTGATGTTTTCTTTGTAATTTATTACTTAGTGAGTGTTTTTCTAAATATCTAATATTTTTTATTGCATTTATTTCTAAATATTTAACTAGGTACCTGAAAAACAAAATTTATTAAAAGCCATATTAATTAAAAGCTTACATTTAAAATTCATAATAGTTAAACACCTAAATTAAATAAAAGCACACATTTAATTGAAATTTAAAAGCCCAAATTCATATTATTGTTGAAAGAGATAACAGATCGACCTCGGTAAGGGCAAAATAATGTACGGTAAAAAAAAATTGGGATACCCCTGAATTTTTGTTCTAAATCCGCCACTGATTAATACCGGAATCAGGAACGAATTGTTAAGGTCTACTTAGGATGTAGAGAAAGTTGGGCGATCTGATTATTCAGTTACAGTTGGGCCAGGGTTTTGTGATTTGGATTCGATTCGTAGATTTGGGACGTTTCATTTCTAGTCTAGTTCTCGTATTAGGTTTGGTGTTTTGCTTGGATCTCCACTAATTATATTCTATATGACCTTTGTATTGTAAAACCATCTATTAAATATGATATGATTAATATATGTAACTATTGAATGTTGTTTATAACAACGGAGATTGAGAATTAATATGGGGCGAACCAGTGTAATGTTAGTCGTAGCACAGGCTACGGCTCAAGTCCGTATTCGTAGTATATTTTTTTCTGATTTTATACGATAACTAAATTACCATAAGTCGGAATAGTGTAAATATTTGCAGGTGGGAGAAAGGTTAAATAAATGAAGAAGATGAAGTTGATGGGTGTTTAAAATTCAATATTTTATTTATTTAACTTTTTCATTTTTAAATTGTTTATTATTCTTTCTAACTTTTCAGTAGGTGTGTAGGATTTTAGTCAAAATTACTTTTTCGATTTTAGTGAAAAGAATTATCTGAATGTAGGTATATTTAAAAAAAATTACGAAGTTATGTTTGATGTTTGCATTTATTTCTAAATATTTAACTAGGTACCTGAAAAACAAAATTTATTAAAAGCCATATTAATTAAAAGCTTACATTTAAAATTCATAATAGTTAAACACCTAAATTAAATAAAAGCACACATTTAATTGAAATTTAAAAGCCCAAATTCATATTATTGTTGAAAGAGATAACAGATCGACCTCGGTAAGGGCAAAATAATGTACGGTAAAAAAAAAATTGGGATACCCCTGAATTTTTGTTCTAAATCCGCCACTGATTAATACCGGAATCAGGAACGAATTGTTAAAGTCTACTTAGGATGTAGAGAAAGTTAGGCGATCTGATTATTCAGTTACAGTTGGGCCAGGGTTTTGTGATTTGGATTCGATTCGTAGATTTGGGACGTTTCATTTCTAGTCTAGTTCTCGTATTAGGTTTGGTGTTTTGCTTGGATCTCCACTAATTATATTCTATATGACCTTTGTATTGTAAAACCATCTATTAAATATGATATGATTAATATATGTAACTATTGAATGTTGTTTATAACAACGGAGATTGAGAATTAATATGTTTGCTCGATAAAAACATATCAAAGAGTGTTTTAATTCATAGTAATTTCATAACCCTACACAATATTAAAATAAGTTCAAAAGAATCACATATCTAACCCTACATGCACATATGTGATTTGTGAATAAACAATTAACCATGTTTTATCTTATAAAAAAAACTCTTTGTAAACGAAAACTTCAATTGGCCGATTTTTTTTATAAATAAAGTGCAAAAGCATCATTGTTCCATTTTTTAAAACTTGTTTTCAACATGCAAACTCAACTTTTTTTTATTGAGTCAACATTTCTTTGTGAAGTGGGTTTCTTTTTATATTTTCTTTTCTTGTAACTTTTACTTTTCTATTCCTTTAAATACCATTGTCATCTTCCCATTGTTAAACTACAATTGCAAACATCAAAATTCTCAATCTCTCTCTCATCAAAATAATATACATAACCCTAGAGAGAGAATGGAGCAAAAACTACCACTACTAACCAAGAAAGTATGGAGCTTAGTGCGCGCGATATTCTTCACGTTAAAAAAAGGTATTTCCAAAAGAAAATTATTGCTTCATTTTAACATGATGATGAAGAGTGGCAAAATCGCCGGTAAATCCATACACAACCTCTCCTTCCCCGCCCCACATTCTGGCGAATACGAGTTCAGCTGTAGCAACACGCCTCATTACCCACTCTCTCTCTTTTCCAATCACAAAAAACACAAAAAACACAGCCACCGTCTTTCTAATTCTACCCCACTGCTGTTTGTGGACGATTGTGATGACATAACAATAGACCCGACTATCATTAAGGTTCTCAATATGATGACAAGCCCCGGTGTTGAGCATCTGAAGATAACGGACTCACCGGCTCCCGTAGCTCACGGTTTGGAAGATGGTGAGGTGGATGAGGCTGGTGACAAGTTCATAAGAAGGTTTTATAATGATCTGAGACAGCAACATAAGTGAGGGGTAGTGAGTTTATTAAGGGGTTATATTAAACTAAAGTCTTTTAGTTTTTGTCATAAGTGTAACCCTAACAATTTTGGGATCCATTTGTATTAGTTCTTTTTTGTGAAAACAAGAGTCTAAGTAGTAAACCAATCGGCAATATTGGAATCCAAATTATTATCTCAGTCTCGCATTTTTATTTTAAGTTAACTAATTTTATTATTCAGCTGTAATTTTTTTATTAAAATACTAGCTTAGAACCCTGTGTTTTACACGAGTTGCATAAATTTAATATATAAGTAATATAGTTATAACTTTAAAATACTACTTATGTTGCACGAGTTAAATAAATATAATGTAATCGATTAACACATACGGTAGTCAAGATATGTATTTAGATGATAAATTCGATGTACTATTTACTTATTAAAATTTTAATTTATCATATTAGGTTAGAAACATATATATTATATGCTATTAATAATTTTATGTGTGATGTTACAATAGAGAACCACAAATATCCTGAGAACTCAAAAACCACTTTTTTTGCAAAAATAAATGAAATTACATAATTGTAATATATTAAATTATTTTGCTCTTCAACGAAATTCATAACAAGTTACATGCCCAAATATAGATCCGAGAATTATACGTATCTAGAGATTATGATCTAGTAGTCCAGTTGTATGGCGTTTGAGGCTAATTGATCCTGACAAAAAGTGGTGTGATATCAAGTTCTTGCAAGTGCAATGTTAGATGGTATTTATGTGTAAAAAATGTTATTAAAAATGTATCTTCACGTTTATAGATGTGTATAATATATGAATACATATAAACGTATGTGCACGTAAGCATGCATGCGTGCATGTATATATATATAATTGACGAGGTATGACCCCAATCGGATAGTCCGACCCGGTCATTACCTATTATTTTATTATAAATAAACTGTTATAAATATTCGGTCTAGAATATTCCATTCTATACGGATAGGATACATAACTAAATCTCCAACTTTTTGGGAAGATCATGCAAATCCCTAACTTATAGGAGTTCATTTAAGTTAAGGAAAACCCTAATCATAAACTATAAATAGAGGTAAACATGAAATGTCAGTGTTTCTTCAATAATCAAACAAGAAGCTCTGAAAACCTAAAGTGACTAGATAATTTAATAGAGTCTGAGCTGGATTAGAGTTTATGTCTCGTATAAATAGAGGGTCATCTATTCTTTCTACTTGACGTATAAAAGAGTCCAAGTATGTTACTTCATATCTACATGTTTTCATATATTTTCGGTTTGATCCAATTGGTTATTCCATCACTTTAAACTAGTTAGTTCATTACGATGTCGGTAACCAAACAAAAACCAAAATAATAACTCATTTTTGGTTCAAACTGATTAAGACCCAAAAATATAACCATTAGCTCCAATCCAAATTGTCACTTGCAGTCTTGCACGATTTAATATGGTTTTAGTCAATTGTTTAAGCTTTGTGTTTTAATTAGGATCCATAAATGTACTAATATTATTTTGCTTAGATAATCAAAAAAAGCAAACGAAGCTAGCCAACTTTTGCAAAAGAGAAAGCGAAATTGTACCGGTTTGACACACACTTTTGAGTTCAACCAATCCATATGTCATCATCTTTCCATCTTTATTTTCAAAATACCCCTAAATTCGAACCCTTTGAAAGAAACCAAGCCCATTTTGATGGTGATCACGTCATGCACTTTTGAATGAAATTGATACATTGTATTCTTCTATCAACATACAAGTTTGCTACCTTGAACTTCATCTTTTTCGACCGCAAGATAGACACATTCTTTTGCGTCAAATTACAAGCAATGGTGGTCAGCAGTGACAGAGCTAGCCCATTAATTTAGAGGTATCATGAATTACCGTGCAATCAGTGGCGAAGCTTGCCCTCGAAAACCGGGGGGGGGGGGGGGGCGAAAACGTATATACCAAAAATTTCTATACGAAAACTACATATATAACACTACTGAGCGAAAAATTCGCCCCAGCGTGCAATCATACAATAATAAAAAAAACGATAATAGATAAAGTAAAACAAATATATAATAGATATGTCTTTTTTTTCATAGCTTGAAATCGTTTCATTACATTGTCGTTTTTTACACTACTACAAAACAGACCTTTAGACGGGGTGATATGGGTTTTAAGACAGTGTTTTCAACACCGTCTTAAACTACACTGGTTTAAAATCAAGTCTTATTAGACGGTGTTCAATTTGAACACCGGCTTAAACTCAATTCTTATTAGACGATGTTTAGTTTGAACACCGGCTTAAACTTGGTAAACCCCGTCTTTTAATATCAAAACGTTATTAAAACAAATATTTTTAATTCCGTCTTATAAACTTAATGAACCCTGTCTTTTAATATCAAAACATTTATTAAAACAAATATTTTTAACATCGTCTTATAAACTGCTGGAAAAAAAAACATTTACAATGGAATACATGTTTTCCAGAAATACATTTGCTGGAAAAAAAAACCATTTAAAAGGTTTTCCAGAAATACATCAAGCATATATACACCAATGGAACATTTTCAAATCAAACCAAAACAATACACATTCAAATCGAAAATAAACCCGTAGACATCCAATTCGGAAATAAACCCGTTAAATTACAATCATTTGTGAATGCATAACAAACTACGTTAAATTGTATAGATAAACTACATAAGCTAATCTAACGAAATACCTAACTCGCTAAAAAACTTCGGCATCAACGTCATCAACAAAACATCTATTTCATTACCGTAGCCTCTCTCGTGTCGTGCCACATCTAAAATAAAAGTAGATAGAAAGAGTTATTACAAATATTATAGAATAAATCTAAAGGCAAAGAGAAAAATTAATAACAACATCGGCAATAAAGCTATATATATAATTACATGTTATATACATCTAAACCTTCTAAGTATAAAAAAAAATAAACATTTAAGTAATAAATTGATAAACAAGTATATTTTACTTACTTTATCGGGAAATTGGTTTTGATACAAATTGACAAAGTCAAACATATGTTGGAGAACCATGTAGCCGCATTCCCATCCACCCTTTTGTTGCTTACACTGTAATAAATTAACAAATTATTATTTAAAAGTAAAGAAAATCAAACAACTCAGAAATAGCAAACACACATACATCAACCATTGTGTAGTTGAACTCGGATCCTAAGGCGGTAGGAATTAGGCTTGAAAGACGATAGTTAGAAGCATTATTTTCGCCTTTTATCTTTGTTGAATCCAAAATATATACATGTCCTATGTGTTGGGCAATGATGACTAAAGACCAATAGTCGCTACAAAATTAGCGTTATAGAATAGTTAGGTGAATCATAGTAATAAAATAAAAGCAAGTTAACTAAAAAAACTTACTCAGCCAAATGCAGTGCAAGAATGAAATCTTTATCAACATGATGAGTCGCTAAACTGAAAATGTGATCTTCAACCTCTCTAGGATTTCTTTTGCACATATCACCTGTGATTGCGTTCAAGAATAAAATATATGATAAAACTTAATAAATTCAGTTATATCTATACAATATTATAGTGATAACAACTTACAATGTAAACCAAAACACAATGGTGAGATAAATCCAGTCTTTGACAAATAATGTTAACATTGATTCAGCCTCAATATAGGTACCACTTTTGCTAGGAAACATATTCTCAGGAGCTGAATATGGAAGTGTAGTAGTCCAGTCGTTCCCGATGTATCCACCTAGTCGACCAACCATCTTCTTATGCCATTCGGGTCTTAGTTCTTGTTTCCAATCCAAGCCAAGAATCGAAGTAAGATGCATTTGGACCTATCGGGTCGTAATTTTCATCAAAATTAATGTGCATATCCTATGGTCTTAACTTCTTCTTGCATTTCGCAACACCACGTTTACCACGATTAGACATAATTAATTGAAGTTCACTATCAAACATAAAAAAAACATAATGAGAATTATTACTATCAATATAACATATATATCAACATTTTACCATGCAATTACCTAGCACTCAATTACTTATCCAATTACATTTTACATATTCAACACAATCTTTTTCCAAGTTATAAAGAAAGTAACTTGCTACTTAGCTTGAAATTTCAAAACATTTTTATAACAAAAGTCTCATTTTAACGTTTATCAATACAAGTAAAATGCACAAATCTATGCAAATTCTATATTCATCCCAATTTCTCTTGAATTCATATTACAAGGCAATACACATCTCAAAAGTATCAAAAACATATTACAACAAGGTTAAAACTTAAACATACTTTATTACTATGTATAAACTAATTTTTATATACAATGTACTAGTGATTTATAAAAACAAAGCAAGAAAAAATCAAATTTGAATTTTTAACAAGAAAAAATATAATTAAGCATGATATAAGTACAATTTATAAAACTAAAAAACATTAAATAATATAAGTAAAGAGAAAAAAAACTAACATTGAAACTTTGTAACGTTGTTAATGGTGAAATTGAATGAAGAAGATGAAGAAGTTGAATGAGGAAGATGGGGGATTGAATGAGGAAGATAAAAGGAATTGAAAGAGATAAGGTTTTGGTGGTTGTTACGTGCGATCTTGAAAGCTTATAAGACGGTGTTCATAGACAACATCGTCTAAAGGATGCAGAAATTAGTATAAGACGGTGTTTAAGCATTAGACGGGGTTCTTTTAAATTTTATTGAATATTTATAAGAAGGTGTTTAGAGACAACACCGTCTAAAGGTTGGAGAAATTAGTACAAGACGGTGTTTAAACATTAGACGGTGTTCTTCTGAATTTTATTGAATATTTTATTTAAAAGAGCTTAATGTTCATATTAGTATTTGGTTTTAAGACGGTGTTATTACTTTAACACCGTCTAAAACAAATCCTTGACACCGTCTAATGCTACATTTTGTAGTAGACTTTATCAAAAGTTTCTTTTTCGACTGCACAATAATAAAGGAATTCGAGTAATCAACGTTCAACTTCAAAGAATTCAAGTACCTAGTGTAACAATAACAAAGAAAACTAGAAAACTATATATATATATTTTTTTGTAAAATTTAACTTATCTAAACATAAAACATTTATAGGCTTATTTTATCATTCGGGCTTAATTATTTTAAAAGTTTTCGGGTTGTAAAAAATATTTGGGCTTATAGAAAAATGAGATTTTAGTAAGGCTATGGGGTATGGTGGGCGTGGGTTTGGGGGCATGAGTTGACACGTGGAAAACAAGCCCAAACCCACGCCCATGGGGTATGGTGGGGCTTGGGTTGGGGGCGTGAGTTTGGTTTGGCCATTGAGAGCCCGCCATGTCACCTTGCTAGCCCGCCCCACGCCCGGCTTCAAACCCAAGCCCCAAGGGCCACGCCCCAACCTAAGCCCCCGGGGTGGTGGCTTGGGCGTTTTCAGCCAACCCAAGCCCCATACCCCATAGTCTAATATCAAGTATCCTTTTTTAGGGGGGAGGGGGTGGTCATCACTTGCAAAAATTCCATCACTCACAACATCCAATCAAGTTCCGCCATGTCATCAACCATTATTCCATCACTCACAACCTTTTTTAGTGGCAATGGTCATCACTCACAACAACCAACAATAAACCATCACACCCCCTCACATACAATTATCACATAATACCCCATAACGCGTGAATTTTATCACGGGTTAAAGAACATTACGCGTTATCAGTTTGGTGGCGGTGGTCATCTACATTCTCCACGCGTTGAACATTGCTTTATCACGGGACAAAAGCTTCCCACCCCCACTGCCCTTATTAGGGGTATCCTTGTATTTTTTAGGAGTATTCTTTGTATAAAACCAGAAAAAATACAAATACGAAGTTGAGTCGTAATTCGTGCTACGGCTCCTATAACTATAGTTCCGCCCCTGACGGTCAGCAAACCAAAGATTCAAATTTTAGAAATGCAAATTATCATGACAACCCTAAGATAGAGATACATTCATATAAACACGTGTATTAATAGCCGCTCAAATAAAAAAAATATAAACACATGTGTATTCTTTATGTTCAAATTAAAAAATATAAACACGTGTGTAATTGTGTATGCATATGTGTGATAGTGAGTTTATTTATTTTATTTTATGTATCGATGCATGGGCTTTTACCTTCAAAAGCATGCATGGTGACAAACCTACCTTGCTAAGTAAAGTAATAGGCAAATATTATATATGGTTTTTCATGTTTGTTTCAACCAAAAATAGGATTTTATCTCTTTAAATAATATAAATTACACATGTTCATTAGTTGTAAAGAAACCAATTTAAAGTTTTACCTTTTCACATCAAATAAAAAAAAAGGTAAATTACACTTTTTGTAATTTATATTTGTAGCGGGTTGCAATAGATAGCCTTTAACTTCAATAATTACAGTCACAATCTTTTATTTGGAAAACACATTACACCTTTCGTACTTTAGTACTAACCAAGTTAAAATTTTCAGTTATGTCTATCCACCAAGGGTATTCTAGTCATTTTTTTATTTAAAATGTTCATTAATAAATAAACACTATCTTCCCCAGTTCCCCAACCGTAACCATAGAATCTCTCCTCTTCATCTCTCTCCAACCAATCTCTACCACCACCACTCCCACAGTGCCACCACTCATTATCATCGGACGCCACCACTCATTATCGCCAGACGCCACCACTAACAACAACCGTCACCCACATATCTCTGAAAATATTACATATATGAACCCTGCAGTTAACTTCAATATTGACCAACTGTAAACCAAATTGTGAATTTGGATGAAGAAACTGAGGAGTTGGATATTCATAATTTTGCTGGTGATTTGCGAGCACTAATGGTAGAATACAACGATGATGTAATCGCGTTGGATAGTGATGATGATGAAGTGATATCTGAGCCAAAAGATGGAAAAGTTAGAGGTATACAAAACAATTATTTAACGCCATGATTTAAGAATTTCATTTGAAGACTGTGGATTGTAATTTATTGTGGTTTTCGTACTGGTTTTTTAAAAGTCGGATGATTTAATTAATGATTTTGTAACTGCATTTCTTATCAGGATCTTTGTGGCAACGCGTTAGTGCAGTTGGTGCACAATCATTTGAGGTTAAGTCATCCGCAGGAAGCAATTTGACCGACAAAGTAACCGATAACGATCTAAACTCTCAACACACACGGTATCAAGAAACACTAACTGGGATATCAGGTTAGAAAAATATAATATTAAATAAGAAGAAGAATAAAGAACAAACGTTTCTTCGCCTGAAGAAGATTCCGTCCGTTCAAATGTGAAGCACCATCTGCACACACAAAGCAGAGAATGGTTGGAGAGAAAGAGAGAAAGAGGGAGGGAGAGATGGCTGAGAGATTCTAGGGTTAGAGTTGGGGAAGATGATTTTTTTATATATGTAATATTTTTGGTTTTATTTAATAATGAACATTTTAAATAAAAGAATGAAATGACCAGAATACCCTTAAGTGGATAGACATAACTGAAATTTAACTTGGTTAGTGTTAAAGGACGAAAGGTGTAATGCGTCTTCCAAATAAAGGATTGTGACTGTAATTATTGAAGTTAAAGGCTATCCATTGCAACCCGCTGCAATCATAAAGGACGAAAAGTGTAACATACCCAAAAACAAAACAAAACAAACCCATAATATCTATGTTATTTAGTTTTTGGTTAGTACGTATCTTTTAAAATTTGGCTCGGTCCATTAGCTGAAACAAAACCATATTTAGTTGTTTATATGTTTAAAAATTGACTCGATGATCAGATAGGTAAAACCCCGCTAACTTACAAATCTAACTATCTGAAAAGGCCTTAAATGTGAGCCAGTAGACCTGGGTGGCTTGTCTGAACAACTCAACGACTTCCAGGCTCGGTCCATTAGCCGAAACAAAACCATTATATGTTTAAATTTTGACTAGTAGGTTTTCCGATGATGACCATATGAATAGCTTTTGTGAACCAACGCCCAAAAACAATTGTTTGAATGTTTAGCCCATAAAAAAAATAGAAACCAGACCCAAAATGAAAAATAATGAGCCATTTCTTTAGTAAATGTTGGCGCTGCCTCTTATTGCAGCACATTGCTACTCTTTCAATTCTTTTTTTTTTCCAATATTTTTATTGTATTTGTTTTAAACGCATGTTTTTCTTATAACTTTAAAATGTGACGTTTTCTGAACTTCGGATTATGCCGTTACGACATGCTTATTTTTATCAATAACTGTAACACCTCGAAAATTCACGTCCTATAATGTGTTGACACGTGTCATATGTTTAAACGTGTGAAAGAATGTTATAGAAGGACTAAAGTTGACAAACATGGAAAGTATGTGAATATACGTGTTCAAAATGTCAACAGTGAATACATATATTGTACATTAACCCTACATGATGCTCATACCTTCAAAAGAATAAATCATGGATCATACGAAGCTAAATATGAAAGAAAGTGAGAGATTACAAACTACAGGGGTTAAATGTGTCAACATGTTTAAGTTATACCTCTGAGTGACCTTTTGACAAACCCGAAGCTTTGTAACGGTTAATTATGCTCACTAGAATACACGATATAAATTTCATAAAGTTTCGTTATCGTATGAGGAAGTTATGATCAAATTCGTATGCGAGGGGTTAAAAGCGTCAACGTTGAAGTTTAGGACTTTTCGGGTAACAATAAAGTTAACCGAGGACTAAACAAAGTGGGTATATGTCTTAAAGCCCTTATATGTCAATTAGGAGGGTTCATAATGCAAGAAATGAAGTCTAAGCAAAGTTTTGAAGAGCCAAGGATCAAAACATAAAAATCAAAAATTCAGATTTGTTCAGCAAGGGCGTCGCGCCACGCGAAGCCCGGGGGGGGGGGGGGGGGTCTACGCGTGCCGTGAAGGTCTATCTGATCCGAAATTCTTGGGTTTTGGTCTGCTAGGTGCTTTGTAATCGAATTTTATCCGATTTTCCTCATATTGGACGACCCCTAAACAACCCCTAGACACTTAGGGACATCTGTTGATGATCCATGGCCCTTGATAGCACTTGTTGTCAATGATCTAAGAGCTTATGAGCACTATAAAAGGCCACTATGTTGCAACAAGTTCTTCACACCTTCCTTCAGCTTTTCTGATCATTTCTGGAGCTCCAAAGCAGGCTCAAGTGATCACTAATCAAGCATAGGACTTCAGTAAGTATGCTTAACCTTTCTTAGTTAAGTTTTTGCTTAGTTTTAGCTTAAAAGTCAAACCGTCGTAATTAACGGTTGACTTAGCGATTAATCACTAATGGTCCAGTGATTAGTCGAATTGAAAGTAGTTATAAGTTGGTAATTATGTGGGTAATAAACCCTTAAAAGGGTTCCCCCTGATTCCCACTCTAACTAGGTCAAATGTCGGGTCAAACTTGTTATTAAAAAGTCAACAGAATGTTTATTTTCTAATTTATGCATAATTAGCAATGTAGAACACATACAACCTGTTTGATCATTAATATAACTTGGTAATTAGTGTAAGAACATGTATAAACATGTTTAACCCGACAATTTTATGTTTAAACCCGGTTCGGAACCGAAAGTCGAAAAGCTTTGACTTTTGCTTTGACTTCAGTTCTGAACCGTTTGGTATGTTTTAGAAATACCTTAGAGCTTTAATTGGACTAGGTTACATGCTAGTATAACCCTCTGTGATTATACACCTTGGTTCATTAGTTATCCAATTAATATGCATGTTTTCGTTAATTGCTCGTATGTTAACCATTATGCCCTTTTCACCTTAAAACGTGATTTTTGAAAATGTAAAAGTGTAGAAACCTTTGTTACTGATATATAAACTTGCACCCAAAATTTGACATCAGTTTGAGGTGTAGATTAAGAGTTATGCTCATTAGCCTAAATTGAAAGCTTTATGTTAATTAAACGGCATAATTAGCGTATAGCCTAACTAAACCTACTTTTTGATATCAAAATCTTTACCCACTGATGTGATATATTATTTTGGGATTTTTGAAGATTTTTAATTAATTTTAGGCTGAGCATAACTTACAGTCACAGGCTTAATCCGGTAATTGTCGGTTTTGCCCTTTCGGGCTATAAAATGAGTTTTACATATCTAATTGACTCCAAACATTTTGCTACTGATTTTAAATGATAAATAAATTATTTTAAGCCTTCTGGAATAATAAAAATATCAGCTTTAAGTATAGAACCCGAAAATGGCTTCTAATCGCATTTTTAAGCGTTTTTAACGCATAGTATGTACTAAGACTATTTTAAACATACAAGGGTTGATACCTACTGATATTTTAGGCAAATTATAATATTTTAACAGTAAGCAAAAGTTATTACACTCAGACTTCAGTTTTGAGCTTTTCGGCTTATGTGAAATTACCAAAATGCCCCTACGGTGCATAGTTTGGTTATAATTGATAAATTTCACATATATACTTTACCCTACTGTTATAACTTAGTAAACTAAGTATTTTTGCTGATTATATCAGACCTGTAACTCAGGTTAATACTTAAACTCTTTTATAACCTTGTAAATGACCAAACTACCCTTACGGGGCATAGTTTGTGTTTAAATTCGTTTCGGGCATAATAAAAGACATCTTACTGATGTCACAACATATTTGAAGCATATTAACTTAGGAAACCTGTATATGGCTCTCATGAATGCCCGTTACCCTTATTACGCGTTCGGTTCGGTTAATGTAACTAGTTTGCATAAATTAGCCGAAACGGGTCAAACCTTATCGGTTTTATCTCAAAATCCAGAATGTATATGAAATACCCATATTAAGAAAGTCTTCAAACTTGTCGGGTCTAAATCACATTCTATCCGGTCATTCGCTTAATCGTGCGTACGAACCGTATCCTTGAAACTAACCGGTCTAAGCTTAAGCTTAATTAAAGACCCGTTAGGATTCTAATAGGTTATTATAAACCTTCGTTCCAGATTAGGAGGACCAGTAAAAGCTACTTGCATTTGCTTATTGTGATTATTACTTTGCTCAGGTAAATACTTTTAACTTATTTTCCCTATACGGGCTTGGGGTACGGTATATAAAATACCGCTTGGTCGGGCATTAAATCTTCCATCGTTTGGTGGCTAATTGATATTTGATCGGCCCGTTTAAATTGTTTTGTTTACTTAAAGCCTTTGGGAGGTTAAATATTGTGTTGTTTGACTATTATGTTGCCAACCACGTCACGATACTCCCCACCGGGCCCACCGGTGACACGTGGAAACCGGGGTGTGACAGGTTAGTATCAGAGCCAACACTGAGTGAATTAAACACTAGCCTTTTTATGTTTAATCTCAGCTACACAATTGCACATTTCAAATTTTCGAGTCTAGACAAAGAACAGGAACAATCCAAATTTGTTCGGTTTATTTTTAACTGTGTCTTTTATTTTATATATGTTTGTTGTTATCTCAAGCTATATTGACAGGATAAAAAAATGCCGGCAAGATTCTTTAGACGTAGAGGACGAGGCAAGGGGCCAATCACCGCCCCCAATGACGACGAGGCATGACCTTCGCATATGCGAGCTCCTTCTACCACCGAGAGTGACGATCCTCGACAGAACCGGAGGAACCTTTTTGAACCTGCGAGGCGATCTGTTTCGCATAGTTCGACGCCTCCCGTTCATAACTCTTATGGGCCACATTCGGAAAATGAGCCCAATAACCCACAACCTTCCTACATACCTCTACAACGATCCTTATCGCACAATTCTTTTGGAGACCCCACACCTGTTTTCCGGGGCCGGTTTAATCCGGCAAACTACATACCAGAACCAATGGGTTTTAACCCATTGGGTCCGGAGGACCACTTCTTGGGAGACAACGCTATGGACATGGACGAGGACACGGATCCCCTCGAACCTGCAAGCGGTACCCCCAACCATCCCATCGAGATCTCCGACGGATCTTCTTTTCACGGATCACCCTACGGTGGTCCAGACAGCTTTCAGGCAAGGTTTAACCAGCACAAGTGGTATTTTACACCCTCGCGCCATTCGTCGCCTCACCAGCAGCAGCACAGGATCCCTCTGGGGATTCACGATTTGTGGCAGTCACGCCACCGCCTCCACCGCCACCAGTTCAGCCGGCACCTCCACAACCGTCGAGGCGTAGGAGAACCGGAGCGCGGATGTCCGTGCGAGGAGGAGATTTTCATTTCAGCTCTCCTCGACAATCAAGTGGCAGTCATTATCCGCCACTTCCAGAAGATCCACAAATGGGTGGACCTTCACACCCAGTTGCACTGCAACCACCACCGATGGGTTTTGATAACCCGATTCCAGCATACACGGGTTCGATGGCGTACAACCCGTTTGAGCAGCCGGCTCACACCAACTATGGTTACGCTGAAGCCGACCCATACATGGTAGCGGCCAATTACAACGCCCTTCACCCGGAAGGACCGTATGGAGCTCCTTGGGGAGTAGGGTACCCAACTCATGGGTACCAGATACCTGCCAGACCTATAATACGGACACAATCGCAGCCGCCACGGTTTTCTCCCCCAGAACGGGAGGAAATTCTACAGAGATTGGACCAGGTAGAGCGAGACTTTCACCGAGATCGCAGGGAGCGACAAACCTTCTTCCAAGGATTGACAAGCCTAATAAAAAGGGAAGAGCAAGAAGGACCATTGAATCCTTCCACTGTTGTTGTAATTTTCCTTGTATCAATTGAGCCCCTGCGTGGGCCTGTCTTGCTGTATTAGCCCCTGTGTGGGTATGTATGTTTGTTTGTTTTGACCCCTGCGTGGGTCTATCTTTCTATTAACCCCTACGAGGGTATGATGTTTGTTTAAGTCCCTGCGTGGACTAGTATGTTGTTTGACCCCTGCGTGGGTATGTTGCTTTATTAAAAAGTCCCGTTTAGGGCGACGTGTAACCTATTAATAATTAATGGAGTGTTATGTTTATAAATTTCATTTTGCTATAATATGCATAAATATATTACATGAAATAAATAAATCAAAATCATTCCTTTAATAAAAATCTGCCTAATAATTATTTAATAAGAATCTTAAGAGTGAAACCTAGCCTGAATGTCATTGTGAAGACCTGGCCATGATGGTAAGACCTGTTTAAAAGATTCAAACCCCTGTTAACATCTGTAAACATGTTAACACTCCTGGCAGATGTGATTTGTTAAAATCACACACGTCATTTGTATAAGGATTCTTCAAAAGATTCCTAACCCAACTTAATGATCTCTGAATCATGGGTTTAAATCATCAATTAAGATGATCATATTTTGACCATACATTGGTAATATGATGCCTACGGGCCTTGCTCATTTCTACATGAGCCAAAAGACAGTGGTAGCTATGACTCCCTGTCCGAAAAAAGGGTAATGAACTATGTTCAAGCCTTAAAAGCTTTGATTCTCTGAAATCATAGCTTATAATTTATAAATGTCCTTGTGACTAGGCCTTTTGTGCTATAAATAAAACTGTTATTTTTTTATAATTAGGATAAATTATAATAAAAATCCTAAATAAATATGATTAACAAATTAACCGAATATGGTCTCTGTTTACCATGGTTAATGAATTGCCATAAAAGACAATTCTATAGTAAACTCCCAAATAAACTATTGTCCTTGTTTTATGTAACAGTTCAATTAAAATGGCTGACTCAGACGAAATTAATAGTCACCCAAGGGAGAACAATGATAATGCCCGAATTAATTTAACGGGTGCTGAACTGAAAGCGTTGGTAGACGACGCAGTTACAAAAGCCTTAGAGCGGCAGTACGAAGAGTATAGCGGGACTCGAAGTAGGACCCTATCTACACCGCATTCGAAGCCACTTTCCAAGAAGGAAGAACTAAAGAAAGATGATGATCGACTATCCTCAAACCACCACAGTGCTCCATCTCAACAGGTTATACTGAATCAAGAACCCAGTAATAAGGGTTGCTCCTATAAATATTTTGTCTCATGTAAACCCAGGGATTTCACTGGGGAGAAAGGAGCTGTAGATTGTATGACGTGGCTAGATGAGATGGATACAGTTGTGGATATCAGCGGATGCGCTGAGAAGGATGTGGTCAAGTTTGTGTCGCAATCTTTTAAAGGCGAGACTTTAGCCTGGTGGAGATCACTGATTCAAGCCACCGGGAAAATCCCATTGTACAACATGTCATGGGAACAATTTGTTACCCTTATCAGGGAAAATTACTGCCCTCAGCATGAGGTGGAGAAGATAGAGTCTGATTTTCTATCGTTAGTAATGACAAACCTTGACTGTCAAGCTTACCTCACGAGCTTCAACACAATGTCCCGGTTGGTTCCGTATCTGGTGACCCCGGAACCAAAAAGAATAGCTTGTTTTATCGGTGGTTTAGCCCCCGAGATAAAGGCTAGCGTAAAGGCCTCTCGGCCAACTACTGTAGGTCCCTCTCGAGGATGAGATAAAACCTTATCCTTGTTATGTCTAACACACTAGCGAGTGCGGAATCCAAGCTAGCATGCAGCCGAGATTTTATACGAGAACAAGCACAAACACAACACACAACATTCAACGATTAACACCACTTGTATTAATGCGTATGAAAGGTTCGGTTACAAGTCCAATGTTCACAGATGTATTCTGCAAACTCTCAAAGTTCTCTCGTGTGTGTGCTCTCCTTTCTCTTGCTCTCTTCCTCTATTTGAACACAACACACTACATGGGTATATATACCCGACACAGCAGGTCTGGTCGAAGGATCAGACAGACTGATCGAAAGATCATCTGTCGACCAGAAAGCCATCGAAAGATTCACAAACACCTCGAAGGATGATATCCTTCGAGATATCCTTCGAGTTCATCCATCGAAGGTTTATGTTTCGAACTCATCTATCGAATGTTCATCTTTCGAGTTCATCGAAGGATATAAAACAATCCTTCGATGACACATCCTTCGACACAACCAGCTTACAACATTTTTCTAACTGTTTGGTCAAGTCAAACCAGGAGGATGGTTGACTTGGTCAAACTTACATCAACCTTACATTAAAGACATCGTTTTGTATCATGACGAAATACAGACAAAGTACAGACACAAGTGCACCAACAAACTCCCCCTTGGCTGTAGCTTTGTCTCGATCTTCGTGTCTTCAAGTCTTAAAGGCTGAGTCGAACCGAGCCGAGTCGCGTCCACACAAAGTGTATCAACAAACTCCCCCTTGGACGCTACTCGTGATGGTTCGTCTTCTGTGACTTTCATGTCGGAGGATCTTCAAAGTCTTCACGCGTCGTAAGTAGAAAGTGTATCAACAAACTCCCCATTTAACTTAGGTAGTGTGTCAATAAACTCCCCCTTAGATTGAACTCTCCATTGAGTCATGCTCGTGAATCTTTTGACTTGTCAATTCTTCAGATCCTTGTGGTGTTGATGAAGGGACAGCGGCAACTCGATCATTTTATCCTTTGAGTGCCTCCACTTCGTGTCTTCATTCCAAAGCTTTTCATCGAACATGTTCTCCTCGCCTTTAGCATCTGCACATGCAAGAAAGCTAAACGCATAATGAGAACAACAGCTTGGAATATAGTTAACATTTAAACTAACGACACATATGAGATCAAATCTCAATCAAACACCAACCGACATCAGTTTGAAAGTTTAGAAAAATATTCATTTTAATCCTTTAACTTTCAAAACTCGTTAACTTCGACTGTTTATGAAGATGCAATTGTTTTCCAGCTTACGATCAGGATTTTGGGTAGGATAGACTCGAGTTCCAACATCGGACAATCAAAAATAAACTAGAAGAAAAATCTTTTTGGATTTTATAAAGTTTAAATTAAAACACACCTAAAATCTTTTTGAAATTTTCATTTTTCAAATGTAAAGACGGAAAGCAATAAATAAATAAATACAGAGATGCATAAACAGAAAACATTAAATAAATATTTACAGACATTCTTTTTACGAGTTTCGAGGGTAAGAGAATCATATCAGTGTACGGTCAGGCCAAAACACTCTTGTTTTGCAATTAGTTAACATTAAGATAAGCATCCTATAACAATTATCGGTATTGTTGTCCACATAAGCTCAACTTATCATTTGTAATCATGGCGAGGGGATACATTAAGGTATAATTTATACTTACCGACCGGTGTTCATCCACATCACGACACATTCCCGTATCAAGGTATGCACGAGGATTCATCTTACCGGTGAGTATACCGATTATCATCTGTTTGACCGTATATGATGTGAGATTCTCACTTATTTTGATTGAAAACAAGCCCTATGTGATATAATCACTTATTGATGAGGAACTTGATTCTCATATGCATGAGGGCACAGGAGCAAGTCCGTGAACAGGTCAGTACTTTCGTACAGCAGAGAGACGAACTTGACTCCCGGAAAGAATTTGTGATATTTTATCACTTATTTGTTTGGACATGTGATTGTTGATCACTTATTGAGGTCGTATGCAATATGTACACGTATGTATAGTATCATGGAAGATCTAGACTTGCGTCCCCGTTATTTTTCGGTAAAAGATACAACCATGATACCCAGATGATAAGCAGCATAAAGACCGAATATCTCAGAACCTCGGAAATCTCTCAAACGAAATTTCGGTACCAAGACCATATGCCAATGAATGGTTCCCACCTGGTCTTCAGTCGATTTAGGTTTATATCACCCTGCACACTTTAAAATGATTGTGAGCCTACCGATACATCTTATATAGAGCTGCTTATCGTCTTTCATTTTAGGTTTAAAGAGGTTTAGACAGACCACTGATGTACTATCATTTTCTCTTTTTGCTCGCCAGGAAACTCATTTTTGATTTTCTATTGTTTTTGTGCTTTTGAAATTTTTAATGTTTTTGGATTTTCAAAGTTCGGATTTACTCCCCCTAAAATCAACAAACTAAGATAAAATTTAAAAGACACAAAGATATTTACAAAAATGATTTCCCGATGTTGGTTAACTCATGTTTTACCTCAATGCCGTTTACCAAAATTAAGTTTTAATCAGAAATGATTTAGCGAATTTTGGAAAAATCAGTTGGCATGTCGGTAAGTGGTGCGGACCATGACAACATTGTCTGGCCAAAGAGTGCTATAAGAGGATAACAATTTATAAAGCAGCTCAAATATCGACAAGTGTAGGAGAGTTTAGAAATTTAAAACCATATCCTGCAACTGCTCCGTGCATTGCAAGGAATCTGAGTGCTCTCCCAAACTGGATATCCACCCGGTGAGGATTTCAAAGTCGATTTTGTAGCTACTTCACTTAACCCAAGAAAAATCTTCACAGCAACAAGATCATAAACTTTGGGTCCGGCTGGTCTTCCACATACAAATTTCACCAGCGAAGGTTTTTGTCTTTCTCTTTCAGAAGTAGTGTGCGGTTGTTCAATCCATGCCAAGGCATCCGCACACCCAGTTGGTTTGTTCAACAAACACATTTTCTTCAATCACACCACGAAAAAATGTACACTGCACGTTCATCTTGTAGATTGTGAACTTCAGACGTGCTGCAGGTGCGTACATTTTGATTTGTATCTATCCCAGGGACCCGATCAAAGTCTTTAACAATCAACATTTGGAATGATTTTCATTTTGTCGAAGCTTTTCAATCTCTTTCAACAGACATTTCTGTTTCCCTTTACTTTTTCTCTCCATCAAAGGCAGCAATTTCTTCTGTTGCCTATTTTGTGCAAGGATGCTCCACTATCAACAATCTTACGACTATCGAAAGTTCCTCCTGGAATATCCTACACACTCACTCAAAAATTAGTTGGAGAGAGGGACCCAAGCCTTTGTGGACTTGGGTCGTCCTTGATCATCAAGAAAAGTGATTTCAATCACTTGATGATTAGGAAAAAGAACCTGTGGTGCTCCCCCTGACTGAATTACCTGTTTTTGTTTCCAAGCTGTTTGTTCTTTACCAGTATTTGTATTAATTGTTTTAGCATTAACTGGTTTTATAGTTTTAGGTTTTGCTTGAACAGGTTTTTCTTCTTTGACCTCTGATTTTAAGGCCTTTTCAATTACCTTTTGATTCTTTTGTTTTAACTTCTTTTCCCTTTCTTGCAAGACACATGGGTCTTGTTTCGGGGAAAATGATCGTTTTTGGTAATTGGTTTCTTGGGGAGAACTTGTTTTTGCCTTCAACTTTTGCAGGTATGGGCAGTATCTTACAATGTGCCCAATTGTGCCACACTCAAAACACATTCTCCGCTCTACAAACCTCGGAGAAACATGTTGATGATCAGACGGAGAACCAGACAATGAACTTTGTGATCTAGACGTGCTTGGACCTAAATCACCTCCGATGGTGTGTTGGGTGTAGTTATTCTGATCATTTCGTTTTAAAATTCTAACTTGTTTTACAAAATCAATGTTAGATTTATCCTGAAATGTTTCAAGTTTATCTGAACCCGTGGATCCAACAAAGTTCACTTTCGGTTCTCTTTTCTTAACAGGAGCTCTTTTGTTTTGCACCCATTGTTGTTGAACCTTAGGTGCTTGAACATTCTTGTTCTGAGCCTTCTTTCCCTGTACCTTACCTTTTCCGGAATTGACTTGTTGTTTTCGCTCAACTTGTAGTTTTTGGTTTCCGTATTGTTTTCTAATTTGTTCACACGGAATTGGATCACATTGAGTGACAGTAACTTTGCCACTTTTGTTCCCCAAAAACTTATCAGTACATCCTTCAAAAATTTGCTCAATTAAATCTTGATTTACATTTTTAATTGGAAAATCTTTGTTAGAGTAGATTTTGCTATCTCCTTTGAGCGTGTACAACAAGTTACTCCCTTCAAAACTTGATACAATCGACTCCATTTCTTTTGACATTTCAGTCTTACTCGGTTTCACTGGTGGATCACACAGGATGTGATTCTCGATTGGAATATCTGTTGTAACCGAGTTAGACTGTTGGTTCACAATTTCATCAGATTCATCATCCGAAGAATCAGTATCCTCAACAACGGGAGGACTCTGTTCCTTAACACACGATGAATCTGTCACACTTTTCTCAGATTCTGATTGACCCGAGGATGATGTACCAGTTGTGAACCCGAGGCCTGCTGCAAAGTCATCTAGACCGAGTGGCACAGTAGGTTCAAAACGGGGCATATCCTCGTCATCAGGCAGTTTGGAGTAATTGTGATTCATTGGGGGAGGACATGATTTGAATCCCATACACTTCTTATCCCCCTTTTTCTTTTGAACATCAATAATGTGATCCAATACATAGCGGGAATTGGAATAACTTTCCAATTTCTGCTTGATTGTTTCACATTCACATCGAGCGGTTGCCAACTCTACCATCTGCTTTTCAATTGTGTCTATAAGATCATTGTTAGCATGTTGTTTTCGCAAAACAGCTTTTTGTAATTCTGAAACATCATGTCTTAATGACGCAATTGTTGTTTTAAATTCCTTTTCATTTCTGGTTAAAAACATGTTAGCTTCAGTTGCTTTAGCAAGATCTACAATCAATTGTTGATTGTGTTTGTGTGTGATTTCAAACTGAGTTTCCTTTTCTGCATATTTGACATTTAAACTATCACACTTTTCACAGTTAACTACAGTGGGTTCATCGACACATACCTGACCTGATGAACTGTCGACATTAGCCATAAAGGCTGAATGGAGAGAAGACGAAGAGTAAGCAGCTTGATCCATCAAATTAGATCTTCTTTCAGTTCCTGCTGCAGTTTCTTCCAAAAGCTCATCAACATCTGCATCGACTGACGCTCTTGATGTCTCATCCACATGATCATTTCCTGAAGTGGAGGATTCTTCATCTGAGCTTCCACTATAACCAGAACTGTCGTCATCTTCAGAAGATGCAACACCATTGGTGGAAGATTCTCCACCACTGGCATGCTTTAAATCCTTTACAACTTCAGCAAAACATGCTGTTCCACCATTTCTTCCTTCTCCAAGCTGAAGCGACCAATCACAACCCTCATCTATTTGAACCACCAGCCCCCGGTTCGCATTTGATGACCCTGCTTGGCCTTGGTTGTTGACAGGTATCAACGTACGAACATTGTTCCCGTTCTGGTTCTGCTGGTTGCCTTGATTTCTGAACGGATTTTGATTTCCATGCTGAGCTGGTCTTGTGCATTTCCTTTTGAAATGACCCCGTTCCCCACAGTTAAAGCACTTGACAGCTTGCTTGTCGAACCCATACTTGGTGTCTTTCTTGTTTTCCAAGTTGGTTCTCCCCGTCCTTTCCATAAACTCTTTTGCTCTTCGAATTGCACTAGCAAGAGCCCATTTAATATCCATCATTTCAAACTCTTCTTTATCCACTTGCTGATAATCTTCATTGGTTAGATTGATATTCCCAATCTGACCTGCGATCAATCCACTATAAGCACTAACCAAGGTATTCAACATCTCCATATGCTCCTTGGCTACTTCGACACTGACTTTGGAGAAGTTGGAAGTGTCTAATCTGACTGTGTTAGGATTGGAAGTGGTTGGAAAGTTTGAAGAGCTTCCATAAAACCCTTGCTGTTGCGGTTGTTGCTGCTGAGCTGTCGGTTTCACATTCGGTCTTGAAAACATCGTGTAAGCTGAAGGATCAAACTGATCTGTTGTTGAAGGTCCGGTGTTAGAGACGAAAGCTGTTTGAAGCTTCGCGTGTTGAGAAGCTGGTTTTTCTCCACTGATACCTCCTGCAATCCCAAAGTACATTTCTGGATTTTGAGGAGTTTGTGTTCTTTTTGCTTTAAGCTTTTCTTCTACATCCTTATTCTCCAATTTTTGAATTAATTCATAAACGGTGATTGTGTCTAGAACACCATTTTCTTTGAGAATTTCAAGATAACTGCTCCACTTTGCTGGTAAGCTATCAGCAAATCTCTTCACCAATTCTTGTGGAGTGGCAGTGACTTTGAAAGCAAACATCTCGCTCAACAAGTGATGGAATCTTGTAGATAGCTCTCCTAAAGTCTCATTCTCCAAACACGTGAATCCTTCAAACTCTTTCTTCAGTAATTCTTGCTTTATCTTTCTAGATTGAGCATTTCCTTCACAACGTAACGTGAGCATATCCCACAAGCTTTTAGTAGTCGTGCAGTAAACAAACTGGTGGTAAATGTCTTTGTGAAGAGCTTGTGTGAGAATCATGAATGCTTTCTTTTCTAACTCAAACTTCTTCTTATCTTCTTCAGACAAAGTGCTGTAAGTTTGTGGATTAGCTCCTGCGACTTCCAACTCATTTTCAAAAGCTGTGAAGAAGCACATCCATAGATCTTGACCTTGTCCCTGAACATAAGTTCTCAGCCTTTCTTTCCACCATCCCCAATCATTGATGTGATTTAACTTTGGCGGTTTTGTGCTTGTACCAGTTTCACTGTCGTTCTGCATCATAGATTGAATGCTGTTGCTTTGATTAGTGACTAAAGCCCATTGATTTGCAGTTATCATTGCAGCTTGAGGTGGGGCAATAGCTCTCATCCATGCAGTTTTGTCGAAATCTGACGTAGATTGCGTAGATGGCATAGCTGATGATTGTGGAGTCGAAGTTAGTTGAGTCCACGCGGTTGGATCCCACTGACCGTTTGTTCCCATTTTATGAAAATTAATATATTAAGTGAAAATTGATTTAAAATTTTAAAAATAAGTTTTCTCCTTTTAAAATATAATTTTCACAAACTATGTTAATATCTCGAAGGAAAACAATCAGCCGAAGGATCAAGTATCGAAAGACCTGAAAAGCACAACCTGTTAAACTTAAACAGACAAGGATCGAAAGATCAAAGCTTGTTCGAAGGATCAACAGTGTTCGATAGATCACTGTTGAGTTTCGAACAAAGGTTTCGAAAGATTCTCCAACCGAAGGATCCTTATCTTTCGAAAGAGAGCAGTAGACCGAAAGATGTATGTTTCGAAATGATTCCTTGGTTCGAAGGATGATGATCTATCGAACCTCCACTGATCGAAAGATGGTCTTTCGACTTCGAAGGATATCTTTCGAACTGCTCTGACACAGTTGACAATTTTGACAGGTTGGTGAGAAAGTTGACGGGTTGGTAAATCTTTCGGCAGAAAGTATGGTTCAGACCATCATTTTCTGCAAAAACAGATTTTGTCTGATTATTTTAATCAGTTCACCCTTTCCAATACACCAACAACTTTCGAAAATAACTAAATAAGATCAAAAGATATAAACTTTGAAGAACACTTGAAGATATTATGAACACAATGGGTTTTCCGGTAAAACTACAAACATCCGAGACCCGGTTTTGCTTGAAACTTCACTAAAAATCAACTTCTAAAATGTGAGCATGAAAGAAAAAGAGATTTTTATAAGAACTTCCAGCAAAACAACAAGATTTAAACCCGATTAACAATGTTTTTCCAGAAAAATATAACTTTGAAACACCCGGAAAACACCCGAAAACACTCGGTTTTAACAAGGAGAAGAGCCAAAGCTCTGATACCACTTGTAGGTCCCTCTCGAGGATGAGATAAAACCTTATCCTTGTTATGTCTAACACACTAGCGAGTGCGGAATCCAAGCTAGCATGCAGCCGAGATTTTATACGAGAACAAGCACAAACACAACACACAACATTCAACGATTAACACCACTTGTATTAATGCGTATGAAAGGTTCGGTTACAAGTCCAATGTTCACAGATGTATTCTGCAAACTCTCAAAGTTCTCTCGTGTGTGTGCTCTCCTTTCTCTTGCTCTCTTCCTCTATTTGAACACAACACACTACATGGGTATATATACCCGACACAGCAGGTCTGGTCGAAGGATCAGACAGACTGATCGAAAGATCATCTGTCGACCAGAAAGCCATCGAAAGATTCACAAACACCTCGAAGGATGATATCCTTCGAGATATCCTTCGAGTTCATCCATCGAAGGTTTATGTTTCGAACTCATCTATCGAATGTTCATCTTTCGAGTTCATCGAAGGATATAAAACAATCCTTCGATGACACATCCTTCGACACAACCAGCTTACAACATTTTTCTAACTGTTTGGTCAAGTCAAACCAGGAGGATGGTTGACTTGGTCAAACTTACATCAACCTTACATTAAAGACATCGTTTTGTATCATGACGAAATACAGACAAAGTACAGACACAAGTGCACCAACAAACTCCCCCTTGGCTGTAGCTTTGTCTCGATCTTCGTGTCTTCAAGTCTTAAAGGCTGAGTCGAACCGAGCCGAGTCGCGTCCACACAAAGTGTATCAACAACTACTTTTAGATCTGTAGCTGACATATCTTTGTCCCTCACTCTGGATGCGGTCAGACAAAGATCGCTAAGGAACAAAGATGCTGAGAAGAGAAAACGTGAAGATGATAACTCACGGAGGTCAAACAAGAAGCACCGACGAAACGGTGACAACAAGAAGGGGTCTGAGTCAAGGAAAGATGGGCATCAGTCTGGTGATAAGCCCAAGTGCAAGATTTGTAAGAAACAGCACTTTGGAAAGTGCAGGTTTGAAACGAACTCTCAGACCCAGTCGAAAACTTTTGCATGTGGAATATGCAAGTCCAAGGATCACAAGACCTTGGATTGCAAGAAGCTGAAAGACGCAACGTGCTACCGTTGCAATGAAAAAGGGTACATTAAGACCAACTGCCCGAAATATGCAAAGAAAGACGACGAAGGAAAGAAGACAAATGCTAGAGTCTTCAGGATGGATGCAAAGGAAGCAGTTCTAGATGACAATGTGATTACAGGTACTTTTCTTGTAAATGATGTCTATGCAAGAGTACTTTTTGATTCAGGCGCTGATAAGTCTTTCGTTGATAATAAGTTTTGTAAATTACTGAAATTACCTGTCAAAACCTTAAGTGTAAATTATGAGGTGGAGTTAGCAGATGGCACCCTAGAAACCGTCTCTACTGTGTTAGATGGATGTGTTATATCCATTAAGAACCACCCTTTTCCTCTGTCCCTACTTCCCTTTAAGTTAGCCGGTTTTGACATAGTTTTGGGTATGGACTGGTTATCTCATAACCAGGCCCAAATTGTCTGCAACAAAAAGCAAGTGGTGATTAAGACTCCGTCTGGTGAATCACTTACCATTCGGGGAGATACCCAGTATGGACTGCCTGAGCAAGTGACTATGCTCAAGGCTTCCAAGTGTTTAAAGAAGGGTTGTGTCATCTACATGGCACAAGTGATTATTGATGAGCCTAAACCAAAGATAGAAGATATCCCCGTCATTTCTGAATACCCTGAAGTTTTTCCTGAAGAACTACCTGGTTTACCACCAGATAGGCAAGTGGAATTCAGAATTGACATCATCCCTGGAGCAGCACCTGTTGCTAGAGCACCTTATAGGTTGGCACCAACGGAGATGAAGGAATTGAGAACGCAACTAGATGAGTTGCTGGCCAAAGATTTCATCAGACCTAGTTCGTCTCCTTGGGGAGCGCCAATTTTGTTTGTCAAGAAGAAGGATGGATTGATGCGTCTGTGCATCGACTACCGTGAGCTTAATAAGGTTACGATCAAGAATAGGTACCCATTGCCCAGAATCGACGATCTGTTCGATCAACTCCAAGGGGCTAGCTACTTCTCCAAGATTGACTTA
Source organism: Helianthus tuberosus (assembly GCA_030545235.1). Classification (NCBI taxonomy): domain Eukaryota; kingdom Viridiplantae; phylum Streptophyta; class Magnoliopsida; order Asterales; family Asteraceae; genus Helianthus; species Helianthus tuberosus. Next base: position 203,280,244 of record CM060371.1, read on the forward strand.
AGGTCAGGTTATCATCAACTGAAGGTCAAAGATTGTAAGTCCCGTTAAACCAGATCTTTCAATGATATCAAACAATCACCAAGTTTGTGCGGAATCCAAACTTGGTGAGATTCAAGATAAACCGAAAAGCAATTGAAAAACGAAGAACACAATACCGAATCACTTTCAAACTTGCACACGATTCTATTACTATCAACTAGCAAAACCGTCTGGTACAAGTTCCTACACCACAATCGCCTCTCTCTAGCTTCTTTAGAACTTTTGTAACAATGAGGTTCCAGAGGTTCAAACCTAAAAACAAGTTAGAAACATGTTTATATACTAACTCAGGCCCAATTCCCTACATGGGCTCCCCTTGGGCCTGCTTGGCCCACATGGCCTAAAGCTTGGCCCAAGTGACCTATAAAAGTCCACAGCCTAATATAAACTAACCCGATAAAGCCCAGTTCGTAACCATAGCCCGTTGTATTAATTTGATGCGTCAGTCTCACACTTTGGGGCCTAACAATCTCCCCCTAGACTGATGCCATCAAATTGTCTTCATAACATGAAATCAGCAACGTCTTCAACGAAGTCTATAGTTGTCGCTATGCTGCAGATGTTGTGGAAGTTCTTGACTTCTGAACTCTCAGCACTGGGTCTCTTTCTTCGGCTTTTGTAGTTAGCTTCATATCAGGATCTTGATCAGCATATCTTGTCAAAAAGAATGTGAGAGGAGGATTCTCAACAGCTCTTTTCTTCTTCAATCTTTGTCTTTCAAGCAGGTTCATGGTACTTCTTCAAATGTACTTTCACTGTCAGATGGCGTTTCGTATCCGGTTCTTCTGACTCAGGTACACCTTGTTGTTGAGCTGCTCCAGGCTTCTTCAGCAACTAACAGCATCTCAGTCTTCATCAACCCATGTTCTTGATTGAAACCAAGTTCTGCACATGCTCACAAACTTTTAAGCAGACATTTCTTATGCAACAGGGAGAGTACCATATGAACACTAGGTACATCCAAGTACTTGTACTCGGATTTCACAATTCAAACTCTTTCAACTTTTTATGATCAGTCAAATCTTCAAGAACGGTTATAATTTTTAAGTTTAAGAAAAACAATTAAAAAACTCTATTTTTGGATTTTTGGTTTTATAGAAAAACAAGACACTATTTTTGTATTTTTGAATTTTTCTATTTTTTTTATTTTTTTAAGAACTAAAACAAATAAAAACTCAAAATATAAACAACTACCATAATATACAATTACAATTGCAATGGGATCAAAATTCGTTCTCAGGCAGACTAAGGAACACTTTTCAGTACGAGTCTAATCAAACTGGTCTATGCGATTACCAATATGTTTGTCCATTTAAACTTTAACGCTCTACTTTCAATTTTCAACTTCGTGATATGCTTAAGGTAATATTATACTATTATACCCGTGTGTCCCATTCCAAGGCATACCCCCGCGATCAAGGTAAGCACAACGATTCATCGTAGCAGGTGAGCATACTGTTGTCATCCTTTAAGATATCCTGACTGTGTCTAGGTCTGCATATAATCTGTTTTATCATGTTTTGATTTCTTAACAATGAACACCCAAATAAATACTAATCAAATCCTGGAAATATAAACAACACACTCTATCATGCAAGTATCTTCCCTACCACATATTTCACAAGTCCAATCCAGATTTCTGAAATCTTAACTGGGAATAGGTTGAGAAGAGAACATAATAGATCTTTTGCAGAGATGGTATAATATACAGATCAAATGAGTTTTTCTCAGTTTGATATAGGTTTCTTGGGTTTCTTTTGGGCACTTGAGGGCCTCTTTCGGGTGTATTAGATCTATAGCGCGACAACGTACAGCTAGGTCAGCATGTATCTGGATGCAGCAGAAGCTGTCGTTGCCTAGCACCTCCAGGTCAGCATATATCTGGATGCAGCAGAGGAGGTACACGACCTTTTCAGAGAAGATTTCAGAATCAGATCAAAATTGTGTGTATCGGGACAATATACAGACATTCAAATAGAAATGAGCTAATTCCAAGTGACTTTCTCTCCTGGGGTCATGTACAATTTTAGTTCTGAACAGAAGGACAACCAAGATATCCCCGGATGATTCAACAATATAAAGACCCGAAACCTCAGATGTTGGCTATCTATCAACGCAAGATTTAAGTCCACAAAATCATACGCCATTGGTATGTTACCCACATGGTACATAGTTCGTTATGTTTATATCACTTAGTATCTTTTATCATTTTGAGCGTCAAGCCTATCAACATATCACAGTAGATCCTAGTCTTTTCAGCTATGGCACCTTACATGTGTTAGTCAAACCCTTTAACAAGAACATTTATTTCACTTCCCATATAATGCAATTTATCTTTTTGGCTTTTTCATTTTTGTAATGTTTTTGTATTTTTCTCATTTTCTCCTATTTACAGCAAACTCTTTTTGGTTTTTCTCGGTTTTCTCCCCCTAAAATATATATCTATCTATATGTCCCTCTCCCCCCTAAATTTGTGCATAAATCTTGTATTTTTGCGCAAATTTACCATTTACTAGAGAAAGGACACTTTATGTACAAAGTTATAAACTAAGAAAAAGAGAGAAAAATATTTTTGCTTAACCGTTCTGTCATCAGATTGAAGACTAATCAAATTCAAATCAAAGTACTGAATTTAAACGATACTTTTTGCTGATCTTATCTTACTTCTCTAATCTCCTCCAAAGGAAACATATCATCTATAAAAAAAATTTGAACTTTTTGCAACAGTGAAATGTTACCCATTTTTATCTCTGGAACAACCGCTATCAACATTCCAGAGATTGTCAATAGCTCCTCCTTAGTTGTTCCTGAAAAGTAAGGAGATTAGTAAGACATGGGTACCCAGGCCATCGTGGTCCTGGGATTTCCTGAAGCATCAAAATAAGACACTTCCTTTAAACATAAGTCCCCTTTAGTTTCAAGGATTGGAGACATTGCTGCTTTGGATTTGGGTTTCCAAATCTGTTTCGGTTTAACAAACGTGTTTGTTGCCTTCAGTTGAGCAACTTTAGCTGATTTAGGTTTGTTAGTTTTAGAAAAACGTTTTTGTTCTTGAACAGCCGTGCATTTGTTTTTAGCAGCGTTCCAATCCCCATCAGATGGTTTAACCTTGGGATTCACATTCTTCATTGCCTTAGGTGATGATACCTTCATCGGCTTGGAATGATTGTTATCCTTTGGTGTAACCCTCTGATTTCGCATATAATAGGGTACATGAGGACGCCGTGTGCAGTTTCTGGCAATATGACCCGCAATGCCACAGTTGTAGCAAGTCTGTCTTTTCATCGGAAAGACGTTTTGAGCAGCTTGATTTGCTCTAGCAGGTCCTGGAGGACAAACCGGTCCTTTTTGCGTTGGATGCGCTTGCACTTTACTTTTAGACGATGATGAATTTGGGTGCTTGTATTTGCTGTTTGCAGAAGTCTTGTTGCTCTGAGCACCATTCTTCTATTTTCTCCCTGATTGGAGCTTTCATTCACCTTGTCACAAGCCTTATGAGATCGTGATTGTCCTTGATGAGCAGACTTCTCATACCCTCGATTTTGATATGCTCGATTTGGCTCCTTTTGCGTGTTGTGAACCGGCTCACAAACATTAGCACAAGAGTGAGTATTAACGTTTTGTTGCACGTTTGGGCGATGAACACAATTTCGAGCAATGTGTCCAGGAATTCCACAGTTGAAGCATGTCTGTCGTTTCAATGTATGGAGATTCGGTGAGCTAGCAGCATTAACTGATCCGACTGGTCTAGATGAATGAGCTTGCGTTGCCTGTGTTCCATGTGCATTTTCTGAGTTCTTCTGCACCTGTTGATCAGAACTAGCACAAGCATGAGATGTAGACGGATGATAAGACTCATCCTTCTCACTTTTATCATGATCATTTTGAAAGGATGTTTCAGATTCCGTTTTAATTTTCTCTTCAGAAACATTTTCTTGTAATTTTTCATTTATAATAACCACCTCTTCTTTTAGGAAATCAGATTCAGTTTTAATCTCAGAAGATGTTGAAACTTCATCAAAACATATTTCATCAACACATGTATCATCTGAGTTTGATAATGGTTCCTTTTCAACCTCGGTTTCTAATGGGGTCCCACTAGGTTCAACATTAGGGACGTCCACTGAGACCGATTCAGAAGAAGAATCAGAACACTGTTGATTTTCTTGAGAAGAAGTTTCAGTGGTTTCACTGAATGTGTCCTGAGGGACCTCACCTGTAACACTGTCATCAACCAAAGGGTTAGAAACATCACATTCACAATCATTAACTGAAGAAAATTCATCATCAGACTTATTGTTCAAAGGTTCAACACAAACATTTTCAGTTTTGCCCAAAACATCAGGCTCACTAGACGCAACATAAGCACAAAACGACGCAAATAAAGACCGACCAAAAGCAATATCAGATTCAGTTTGTTCAAAATAATTTTCAGAAATATTAGTATGAACAACTGGTTCACTCCCAAGAACATCTTCACATTTTACTTCATATACTTTATCTGCACATGAAGACGAAGTGTTAGGATCAATTGAGCCTTTAGAAACAAAATTTATTGGAGCCGATTTCCGTTTCTCAATTGGTCTGTCATTAAAAGATGACTTATTGTTTTTGGGACCATAAGTCATTTTACTTTCATTAATCATCTCCTCCTTAGTCATGGGTAAATAAGTATAATTGTCATTATAGGGAGGAGGAGCCTGATTAAAACCTAAACCATGCCCTTTCTTTTCCTTGTATGCGAGCTGTTGATCACACAAGTTTTTGACTAATTTGCTGGAAGAATCAAATTTCTTAATGTTAAGTTCATTTATTTGATATCTATCTCTGATATCTTCCAGTTCCTTAGTCACAGTGCACAGTTTCTCCTGAACATATAAGAGTTGAGATGATTTCACACTTACATCATCCTTGAGTTTGACGATGTCTTTTCGCTGAGCTTCAATCTTTTCTTTATAAAGTTTTTCGTTTTTTGATAAAGTAAAGTTTTTATTTTTGATATCTTGATAATCTTGAATTAGCTCAGCGTTGTGTATTCTATAAACTTCAACTCTTTGTCTACACTCAGGAGTACAAAAGACTGAAAGTATCTCTTCTCTGGTAATTTCTTGAGCCACTGGTTTGTGAAACACGAATGCCATAATTTCAGTGGGTGGTTGATACTTTTGTTCTTCTCCTCAAAACACAAACCAAACAAGAACCCGTGTACTTGCTAACTCAAATACTTTGCACTCGATCGAACCCGCTTTCAGAACTGCACCTCGAAACCTATCAAAACTTTTCACAACCAAACAAATTCACCATTTTTTTATTATATTATATATATTATTATTTATTATTTTTTAAGAAATAATTTATAAAAGTATACTTATTATAATTATTATTACTAAAAAAACAATGATTATGTAATGATTGATTAATAATTACATAATGATTATTAATAATATAATCAATCTAAACCTAAACAAAACACACCGCCACTGTCTTCTTCGTTTAAGAAATACCGAACTGAAACCCTAATTATTTTCAGTCATCCATCAGAAAATAATGGTTGGAGAAGATGGTGAAGGTGGTTGTCTTCGGAAGTGACGAAGCACGTCGATGACGATGGTGGCGGATGACGGTGACAGTGACCTGAGGTGGTTGAAAAGAAAGGTGATCGGAAGATGATGGTGGTCGGCGTATGATAGGAATTCTGAGAAGACCGGAGTTGCAGGTTGACGGAGGAGGACGACACTCGACGAAGATGATGATGAACGATGACCGGAGACGGAGTTGCAGGTTCCGTGGATGATTGTTGTGACTCAGATGATCAATGACTCAAGACCTTTGCTGATTGCGACTCGAGAACAGAAAGAGATGACTCGAGATCTCGGTTGCGACTCGGAACCGTGGTTGCGACTCGAGACTGTGAAAATTGATGAGTCGAGACAGTGGTTGCGACAAAAGAATGAATAACTCGAGACCAGTGATGAGCAGTGAGTCGAAACCGTTGATTCCTTAAAAATTGGAGTCGAGACCAGTTGATGATAAGTCGAGACTACACGGGAGAATATGACTCGAGACTGCTGTGAGAAGAATGATGAGTCGAGACCGGCTGATGAGGGATTCGAGACCTCCTTGAGTCGAGACGGCGATGAAGATGAGTCGAGACCAGTAATGATAATGGAGGTTGCGACTCGAGACCTAGAAGCAGACAACTCGAGACCAAGGCTGGTTGTTGGACTTCCAAACTTTTGCACGTGTTTTTTTTAAAGGTCAAACAAGATATTCGATATTTTTGTGATTTTGGTAATTTTTTGGAAATCAAGAATGTTTCAAAAATTATCAACTAGAATCTCGAAAATTTTGGGATTTTTCTAAAATAAAGAATTTTTCAAATCTTTTGAAGATTGGATAAAATCCCTTTAACACAATTTTGAACGGATCAAGAAGCAAAATATGATTAATTTTCAATAAAAACCAATGAATATCACGAAGAACACTAACCCAAAAAACAACGAAAATTTTGAATCTTTGATATCACACCGAGCCTAGAAATAGGTTCTAAAAGCTCTGATACCACTTGTAAGTCCCGTTAAACCAGATCTTTCAATGATATCAAACAATCACCAAGTTTGTGCGGAATCCAAACTTGGTGAGATTCAAGATAAACCGAAAAGCAATTGAAAAACGAAGAACACAATACCGAATCACTTTCAAACTTGCACACGATTCTATTACTATCAACTAGCAAAACCGTCTGGTACAAGTTCCTACACCACAATCGCCTCTCTCTAGCTTCTTTAGAACTTTTGTAACAATGAGGTTCCAGAGGTTCAAACCTAAAAACAAGTTAGAAACTTGTTTATATACTAACTCAAGCCCAATTCCCTACATGGGCTCCCCTTGGGCCTGCTTGGCCCACATGGCCTAAAGCTTGGCCCAAGTGACCTATAAAAGTCCACAGCCTAATATAAACTAACCCGATAAAGCCCAGTTCATAACTATAGCCCGTTGTATTAATTTGATGCGTCAGTCTCGCACTTTGGGGCCTAACAAAGATGAAGATGTACACAAGACTGCATTTAGGACTCGTTATGGTCATTACGAGTTCCTAGTGATGCCTTTTGGGCTCACAAATGCACCTGCCGCATTCATGGACCTCATGAATCGCGTCTGTAAGCCCTACTTGGACAAATTTGTCATCGTCTTCATAGACGACATCCTCATCTACTCGAAGAACAAAGCTGATCATGAGAAGCATCTTCGATGTATTCTTTCATTACTTCAGCAGGAGAAGCCCTATGCCAAATTCTCTAAATGTGAGTTCTGGCTTCGAGAAGTCCAATTTCTTGGACATGTGGTTAGCGAACGCGGAATCCAAGTAGATCCCGCTAAGGTTGAGGCTGTCATGAATTGGCAAGATCCAAAGACGCCTACAGAGATCCGTAGCTTCCTGGGATTGGCAGGATATTACAGGCGTTTCATTGAAATTTTTTCAAGGATTGCTGCACCCTTAACTTCCTTGACTAAGAAGAAAGTAAAGTTTGTTTGGGGCCCTAAGCAGCAAGAATCCTTTGATATCCTAAAGCAAAAGTTGAGCAACGCTCCTGTGCTTACATTACCTGATGGAATCGAAGAATTTGTGGTTTATTGCGACGCATCCCACACTGGCATGGGATGTGTGCTCATGCAGAAAGGCAAAGTTATTGCCTATGCTTCACGCCAGTTAAAAGTGCATGAAAAGAACTACACCACCCATGACTTGGAGTTGGGTGCCGTTGTATTCGCACTGAAGCTATAGAGGCATTATTTATATGGTATCAAGTGTGTGATCTACTCTGATCACAAGAGCCTTTAGCACCTGTTTAATCAGAAGGAATTAAACATGAGGCAGCGCCGATGGATGGAGACATTGAATGATTATGATTGTGAAATCAGATATCATCCCGGCAAGGCAAATGTGGTTGCTGATGCCTTAAGTCGGAAAGAAAGGGTGAAACCCATCCGAATCAATGCCAAGAGCATTGAAATAAAGAACAGTTTGAATGAAAGGTTGTTAGCTGCGCAGAAGGAAGCTGTGCTGGAAGCAAACTATCCTAACGAAAATCTAGGAGTAACTGAGGAGCAGTTATCTCTTGGCAAAGACGGAATTCTGAGATTGAATGGACGAATATCGGTTCCAATTTATGGAGGACTTCGGGATGTTATCCTTAATGAAGCCCATAGTTCTAAATATTCCGTTCATCCTAGAGCGGATAAGATGTACCAGGATCTAAGGGCAAATTATTGGTGGATAGGCTTGAAAAAGTCTGTAGCTGCCTATGTAGCTAAATGCTTGACGTGTGCGCAAGTCAAGGCAGAACATCAAAAGCCGTCAGGTTTGCTGCAACAGCCTGAACTTCCCACTTGGAAGTGGGAAATGGTGACGATGGATTTCATCACCAAGTTGCCGAAGAAAAGGAAAGGCAATGATACGATATGGGTGATAGTGGATAGACTGACTAAGTCAGCACATTTCCTAACCATCAAGGAGACTTACAGCTCCGACATGTTAGCCCAATTATACGTAGATAAGATTGTAGCTTTACATGGCGTACCTGTGGCTATTATCTCTGACAGAGATACTAGATACACGTCACATTTTTGGAAAAGTTTCCAACAATCTTTGGGCACGCGTTTGAATTTTAGTACGGCTTACCATCCTCAGACAGACGGTCAGAGTGAGCGTACTATTCAAACTTTGGAAGACATGCTTCGAGCATGTGTGATTGATTTAGGTGGTAGTTGGGATAACCACCTACCGTTAATCGAATTCTCCTACAACAATAGCTACCATACCAGCATTAAGGCTGCGCCTTTCGAGGCCTTATACGGTAGAAAGTGTAGAACGCTCGTTTGTTGGGCGGAAGTTGGAGATGTCCAATTATCAGGACCAGAGATAGTCTTTGAAACGACGGACAAGATTGTCCAGATTCGTGACCGTCTCAAAGCTGCCCGAGATAGGCAGAAGAGTTACGCAGATCCAAAGCGTAAATCTATAAAATTTGAAGTAGGCGACAAAGTGTTGCTTAAAGTATCACCCTGGAAGGGGGTGATGCGATTCGGTAAGAAAGGTAAGTTAAGCCCGAGGTATATAGGACCGTTTGAGATTATCGAATGTGTGGGATCAGTGGCTTACAAGTTAAATTTACCTGAAGAGCTCAGTGGTATTCATAACGTATTCCACGTCTTCAATATGAAGAAATGCCTAGCTGATGAATCGCTAGTCATACCACACACAGATGTGCATATAGATGAGAGCTTGAAATTTGTGGAAAAACCATTGTCGATTGAATATCGACAGGTTAAGAAGCTTCGAAGGAAGCATGTGCCTATTGTAAAGGTAAAGTGGGATGCCCGTAGAGGTCCCGAATATACGTGGGAGGTTGAGTCCACGATGAAAGAAAAGTACCCTTATTTATTTCAATAAATCTCGAGGTCGAGATTTCTTTTAAGGGGGTGAGGATGTAACACCTCGAAAATTCACGTCCTATAATGTGTTGACACGTGTCATATGTTTAAACGTGTGAAAGAATGTTATAGAAGGACTAAAGTTGACAAACATGGAAAGTATGTGAATATACGTGTTCAAAATGTCAACAGTGAATAAATATATTGTACATTAACCCTACATGATGCTCATACCTTCAAACGAATAAATCATGGATCATACGAAGCTAAATATGAAAGAAAGTGAGAGATTACAAACTACAGGGGTTAAATGTGTCAACATGTTTAAGTTATACCTCTGAGTGACCTTTTGACAAACCCGAAGCTTTGTAACGGTTAATTATGCTCACTAGAATACACGATATAAATTTCATAAAGTTTCGTTATCGTACGAGGAAGTTATGATCAAATTCGTATACGAGGGGTTAAAAGCGTCAACGTTGAAGTTTAGGACTTTTCGGGTAACAATAAAGTTAACCGAGGACTAAACAAAGTGGGTATATGTCTTAAAGCCCTTATATGTCAATTAGGAGGGTTCATAATGCAAGAAATGAAGTCTAAGAAAAGTTTTGAAGAGCCAAGGATCAAAACATAAAAATCAAAAATTCAGATTTGTTCAGCAAGGGCGTCGCGCCACGCGAAGCCCGGGGGGGGGGGGGGGTCTACGCGTGCCGCGAAGGTCTATCTGATCCGAAATTCTTGGGTTTTGGTCTTCTAGGTGCTTTGTAATCGAATTTTATCCGATTTTCCTCATATTGGACGACCCCTAAACAACCCCTAGACACTTAGGGACATCTGTTGATGATCCATGGCCCTTGATAGCACTTGTTGTCAATGATCTAAGAGCTTATGAGCACTATAAAAGGCCACTATGTTGCAACAAGTTCTTCACACCTTCCTTCAGCTTTTCTGATCATTTCTGGAGCTCCAAAGCAGGCTCAAGTGATCATTAATCAAGCATAGGACTTCAGTAAGTATGCTTAACCTTTCTTAGTTAAGTTTTTGCTTAGTTTTAGCTTAAAAGTCAAACCGTCGTAATTAACGGTTGACTTAGCGATTAATCACTAATGGTCCAGTGATTAGTCGAATTGAAAGTAGTTATAAGTTGGTAATTATGTGGGTAATAAACCGTTAAAAGGGTTCCCCCTGATTCCCACTCTAACTAGGTCAAATGTCGGGTCAAACTTGTTATTAAAAAGTCAACAGAATGTTTATTTTCTAATTTATGCATAATTAGCAATGTAGAACACATACAACCCGTTTGATCATTAATATAACTTGGTAATTAGTGTAAGAACATGTCTAAACATGTTTAACCCGACAATTTTATGTTTAAACCCGGTTCGGAACCGAAAGTCGCAAAGCTTTGACTTTTGCTTTGACTTCAGTTCTGACCCATTTTGGTATGTTTTAGAAATACCTTAGAGCTTTAATTGGACTAGGTTACATGCTAGTATAACCCTCTGTGATTATACACCTTGGTTCATTAGTTATCCAATTAATATGCATGTTTTCGTTAATTGCTCGTATGTTAACCATTATGCCCTTTTCACCTTAAAACGTGATTTTTAAAAATGTAAAAGTGTAGAAACCTTTGTTACTGATATATAAACTTGCACCCAAAATTTGACATCAGTTTGAGGTGTAGATTAAGAGTTATGCTCATTAGCGTAAATTGAAAGCTTTATTGTTAATTAAACGGCATAATTAGCGTATAGCCTAATTAAACCTACTTTTTGATATCAAAATATTTACCCACTGATGTGATATATTATTTTGGGATTTTTGAAGATTTTTAATAAATTTTAGGCTGAGCATAACTTACAGTCACAGGCTTAATCCGGTAATTGTCGGTTTTGCCCTTTCGGGCTATAAAATGAGTTTTACATATCTAATTGACTCCAAACCTTTTGAAACTGATTTTAAATGATAAATAAATTATTTTAAGCCTTCTGGAATAATAAAAATATCAGCTTTAAGTATAGAACCCGAAAATGGCTTCTAATCGCATTTTTAAGCGTTTTTAACGCATAGTTTGTACTAAGACTATTTTAAACATACAAGGGTTGATACCTACTGATATTTTAGGAAAATTATAATATTTTAACACTAAGCAAAAGTTATTACACTCAGACTTCAGTTTTGAGCTTTTCGGCTTATGTGAAATTACCAAAATGCCCCTACGGTGCATAGTTTGGTTATAATTGATAAATTTCACATATATACTTTACCCTACTGTTATAACTTAGTAAACTAAGTATTTTTGCTGATTATATCAGACCTGTAACTCAGGTTAATACTTAAACTCTTTTATAACCTTGTAAATGACCAAACTACCCTTACGGGGCATAGTTTGTGTTTAAATTCGTTTCGGGCATAATAAAAGACATCTTACTGATGTCACTACATATTTGAAGCATATTAACTTAGGAAACCTATATATGGCTCTCATGAATTCCCGTTACGCTTATTACGCGTTCGGTTCGGTTTATGTAACTAGTTTGCATAAATTAGCCGAAACGGGTCAAACCTTATCGGTTTTATCTCAAAATCCAGAATGTGTATGAAATACCCATATTAAGCAAGTCTTCAAACTTTTCGGGTCTAAATCACATTCTATCCGGTCATTCGCTTAATCGTGCGTACGAACCGTATCCTTGAAACTAACCGGTCTAAGCTTAAGCTTAATTAAAGACCCGTTAGGATTCTAATAGGTTATTATAAACCTTCGTTCCAGATTAGGAGGACCAGTAAAAGCTACTTGCATTTGCTTATTGTGATTATTACTTTGCTCAGGTAAATACTTTTAACTTATTTTCCCTATACGGGCTTGGGGTACGGTATATAAAATACCGCTTGGTCGGGCATTAAATCTTCCATCGTTTGGTGGCTAATTGATATTTGATCGGCCCGTTTAAATTTTTTTGTTTACTTAAAGCTTTTGGGAGGTTAATGACCATGTCCCGGATATCCTTGGCATCATTTTACGAAATGGCCACGACCTAAGCACGGGGTGTAGGCGTACACCTGTCAGTTGCCAAATAAATAATGTGGTGTGTCTATTGATCTTTAACCCGGCACGGCCCGGGCTACTGAACGCATAAGGAACATGTAATTCTTTTACGAGATTATATATTTAAATAATTATCCCAAGTTATAAAATGTTTATGCCACGTGCATCCAAATCAATTTTTAATCATTTTAAAAATGAGTCAGTTGATTGTATTTACCAGTGTAAACTGACGTATTTTCCCAAAAAGATTAAATGCAGGTACTAAGCGTAATAGGCTGGATTCTCTCCTTAAGATGCCTATCGTCTGTTGAACTAATGTTTCCATTTTATTTTCGATCCTTCTATGGATAAAACTTTCGACTGTTTGTGATACATGATATTAAAATATTTATTCAGTTGAAATGTATCTTACATTTGCTTCCCCTGTGCATATTAAATATTGTGTTGTTTGACTATTATGTTGCCAACCACGTCACGATACTCCCCACCGGGCCCACCGGTGACACGTGGAAACCGGGGTGTGACAATAACTTGATATGAGTTTTATTGAGACCGAGTTGTAACTTGTAAGTAGTAATGTACAAGTAATCGTAGCACAGAGTTACAAGTTGTCAAAGCAACTTCATTTTTTTGTTATTTTGATCATATAATGTAATGTTTTATTAAGTTATGAATATATACCGTTACGACATTCTTATTTTCATCTACGTTTCGATAAAAGTTTGTTCAAAATTAAATGGATTAAATATAATCAAATTTTTTGTTCCTTTGAAACTCTATAGACCCGGATATCTCATTCGTTGGATTTACTCTTTGGCACATAGTGTAACTAAAATTTCATGCAAAAGCAATGGAAACATTCACCACAAACAAGTCACAACATCCAAAAGTGCACATGCCAAAGCCAAAAACCTTAGTGTTTGTAATACGTATAAAGATAATTAGGATGCTAGTGCACAGGATGGAGGCAACATTCAATCCGATGCCTAAGACGTTTACAAAGCTCTCATATAGACCTACACTTTAAACTAATGTGCATACAAAAAGTTGAACAGCCACTAGCAGGAATGAGATCAAATACAAACACTTATGTTTGTAAGAACCGTAAGAACCAACACATAATTGACAAGTGTCCCTCAAGAAAAAATTAGTTTAGGGGTAATTTAGACCTTTTGACCATATTTTTTTATAACTAATTAAAAATAATTATTAAAACATCCCTAAATCCATGCAAGTTTAATTCAAATCAAAGTTTGATTTTTTTTTAACATATCCATGATCTAGTAACTCTCCATGATCGAACCAACTTGCAGGAACCACCACAAAAAATATAATCAGCACAACACTATATAATTAGCATAACATCCTTAATCGTTCTCCATTATCAGCACATCGCCCTCAATCGTTCTCCATTATCAACATAAACGACATTAGCACAACATCCTCAATCGTTCTCCATTATCAGCACATCAGATGTGCTGATTATATCTACTTTTAGTGTTTGTTTGTATTATATTGTAATTAACACATAATCAACACATTATCAGCACAATTATAAAACAACTTTTGGTAACTTTTTTAAAAGTCACTTTTATAAATAAAAAAAAGTATAGCAATATGGTACTCATATTAAAGATAAAAAAATACTTGATTTTATGGTATATTTAAAAAAAATAATGAACTATATAAAAGTTATTTTAGTTTAAAAAACCTTAGTGAAATTTGTATTTAATTGAAAATGGTCAAATGACTAGCAATTTTACGAAATTACCCCTAACTTGTTAGTACTAATTTTTAATTATAAGGGTTTTATTTATAATCAACCCCAACCCTTGATTTAAACTATCAATAGTTCAGATCTGCTCTTACGGTTCTTACAGTTAGCACTGTTTGTTTGTACAGGATCTCAACTCACCACTAGCAAGCCACAGAGAATATATGTAAACTTGACATACATTTCCAAACTATAAATTATCAACATATGTATGCTTTATGTTGTTGTAATATAGGGATGGGGAGTTTTCCAAAAAAACTTTTGTATTTTTTTATTTTTAACCCAAAGAATTTAATCTTTTGCATTTTAACCCCTTTAACTTTTTTAGTTTTAACAAAAAGTTTTTCATCTTTTACAATCTAACCCCAACAATTTTTTATTTTCAACTTTGGTCGCCCATACTTTTCATCCTTCGCAAGTTTTTCGTTTTAAGTTTCGTTATAAATTTTTCGAGTCAACATGCCACAACATGTGTGTAGGGTTCAAGTTTTTTTCGTATGCTTTTTCCTGTTTGATAGGCAGTTCCAACACGTCTATTTTTCTTCGTATTGACAAGTTCGTCGCAACACGCGGGTACTGGATCGACTTAGTTATTTTGTTGTACATTTTAATTTGTTTTGAGTTTAGAGCTATATCTCCTTTACTTAAGAAAAACTAATTATTATGTGCATATTTTTATGTACGTATCGATATAAATTCGATTTCCTCTATGTTTCGACGTAAACTTTTTATGGAAACGAGTTTGGTTATGTATAATACGTTTACGTTTAAAAAAACAAATTTTACATACATATTTTTATGTACGTTTCGGTATAAATTCGAGTTGGTGTATTTTCAACGTAAACTTTTTGGGAAACGAGTTAGGTACTTAGGTGAAATATAATATGTTTTCTTGATTTTATGAACATTTTGTAAATTTTGTTTTGATCCAAGTGAAGTCAAATTGCAGTTTCTTTTTTTCCTTTATTAAAGCTCTAATTAGTATCTTTTGATTATATGAGTTTGTTTATGTTGACTCAGGCCACATATAATATGTTATAATTGTACGGTATAAATTTGACTTCTTTATGTTTTAATCCAATCGCAATGATTCTATAGGTTGCATTGAGTTCAATAAGATATATCGAAACACGTGTTTTCATATAATTAACTCATCACATAACGTGTGAACAAATTTATTCGATGTTTGTTATGTACCCGCGCCGCAACGCGCGCGGATGTTATTACTAGTTAAAGTAAAATGTAACATAACATACAATACGATACAAGATAACATTACACAACGTAACATAATGTAAAGATATCAAGTTCGAGTCTTTGCTCAGTCACTAAGTTTTTATTTTTGTAATTCATTTACCCTTAACCATAATTTTGAGCTCAATTCTTTTCGTCGCCCGAGGCCTAAATTTTTTCAAGAGTTTTTGGGTACGGCTCTGCTTTAGACACTTTAAGAATTTAGTCTTAACTTTTAAGACGTTTGTTTTAACTACGTTTAACTTTAAACGCATTAGTTTCTTTTAACATTAGCTAACTTTACAAGTGTATACTTTAGAAACTTTATCCTTTACCTCAAATAACCGGATACAATCATGGCATAGATATTTAGAAGTAGGCTTGCAAACCAAACCCTGTATTTGAATTACCATGTGCCCCAAAAACAATTGAAAAAACCCTTTATTTCCCAACAAGTTTCTCCCTTTAAATACCCCTATACCACCTCCTTTTAACTACAATGAAACATAAAACACCATTCTCTCTATCTCTATATCTCTCTCTAAAGTCTAAACATAAAATACCATTTTCTCTCTCTCTCTCTCTAAACATTCAAAACAAAACTAGAGAGAATGGAGCAAAGCCCACAAATCCTTGCCAAAAAAGCATGGAGCATGCTACGTATCATGTTCTTCATGCTCAAAAAAACCATTTCCAAAACAAGACTCTTTGCCGATCTTAACATGATCATGAAACGTGGCAAGATCGCCGGAAAATCCCTACACAACCTTCTCTTCCACCACCACCACCACTGGGCTGCCACCACCTTCCACCACCACCTACCCTACCCCACCCCACCAACAAGTGATGATGAGTTCAGCTGCACCACCACCCCTCAACACCAAAACCATGTTAATAAGAATATAACAACTATTGATCATGTTAGGACCTTGGAGATGCTGACACGTGTTGCCGCCACGCCAGGGTACCGGAAGAGTCCGGTGGTTAAGCAGCTGAGGATAACGGACTCGCCGTTTCCGTTAACTAACGGTGACGATGGTGGTCAGGTGGATGAAGATGCTGAGAAGTTCATATTGAGGTTCTATAATGGTTTGAAGTTGGAAAGTTAAAAAAAAGTGTTTAAAGTGTAATTAGGTTATTCTTCAAGGGGTTGTGCAAGACTATTTCAAGATTTTATTTCTTGTTTTAGGTGTAACTCCCTAAAATGTTTCTCTCTTTTGATTAATTAGTATGAAAATAAATTGGCGAGTGTAAGCACTAAGCTATTTGTCTTTTGTTATATATATTTTATTTTATTTTGTGCTGTTTGGAACTCAAATTATAAGGGTGAACGGGGCGTTTTACAGGGAGGGGTTCGGTGAGGCAAGTCCCCGAGCGAGAACACCGCCGCCGACCCCTCGGGGAGTGTTTGCGGGGAGGGTGGCTCGGTGGGTGTTCACCGGACAAAAAGAGAGGAGAGAGAGAGAGAAGATGCTGAGAGAGAGAGAGAGAGAGAAGATGATGAGATGTAATTAAGAGAGGAGTGTCGCTATCAAATTGAGGGTGTGGGGGGAGTTAAGGGAGAGTTGACGTGGCGCGTGCAGATTGGGTGTGGGTAAGAGAGGTCACTCCCCCCTTAGTGGAGTGCCCCTTACACCCTAACTATTATATGTTTTACTTATTGAGGGCTTGTTTGGCTAAGCTTTTCAAAACAGCTTATTTGCTTATTAAGCTGTTTTGAAAAGCTTTAAAATGGAGCTTTTCAAAATGACTTATTTGCTTATTTGCTTTTCAGAAGGCAAATAAGCAAATAAGTAATTTTGAAAAACTCAGCCAAACAGCCCCTGATTGGTGGTCATGTTTACTTTTACTTTTTCATAGCTTATAATTTACTCAGGAACCTTTACCCCACCTCTCATTATCTGTTTATTCTGTCATGAAAAGGTGTTTATTAGTTGTCCGAAATATACTATGTTTTTATTGAGATTTAGGATCAAATACAGATGCTTAGACCATGCGTAGTTAATGCCCCACCCTAGGGCGTTTTACGCCATGTGACAGCCCAGTCAGCAATGGGGCATTATTGGGCGTTTTTACAAAATGAGTTTAGTGGGGATTGGGGCATTATGTTAAATGAGATGTAAAACAATTAAATAAAACAAAAACCCTCAAAAAAATCTTATTGGATAACAAAAATGGAGATGGAAGGTGATTGGACAAGGAGAAGGGGGCAAGGCGTGTTTTAAAGAACGCTGATTCAATTTTTTTCAAAAAAAAAAACGCTAAAAAACGCCCCTATGTAATGGGTTCCGTGCGTTTTTGGCGTTATTTTTGAATTTTTTTTAAAAAAAACGCCCCACTACGGGGGGTCTTATAAAAATATTAGTCGATTGAACATATTTAAGCGGCGTTGAAACTGTCTTATTGAACTCTATGATGTCAGATTTTAAGTTTTTAACTTTTGGATTTATATGTTTAGATTTTTGAATTTTTATTTATTATTATTGTGTATTTTATTTATTATTGTGTCTTTTTGCGACTAATTGTGTCTTTTTTTCTTGACATTGTCTTATATTTTTCGGTATCGTGTTAAATTTAGCTCAACATTGTGTTATCTTGTGTGATCCATTGTGTCTTTGTACGCTTCTTATTTTTAGGAGTTTTTGTAAAATAATTTAACCCTCTTTTATTGAAGTTTTATATTTTTTCTTTACAAAAAAACATGTAATTAATATAAAGATAGAAAATGTGATATTGTACGCTTAGCTTTGAATAAATATATAGGTATTTATATATAAACTGTTTAAATAATCAAAACTTACTAATTAAACACTAAAAGGATTAAGTATCTAAATATTGCCGTTTAAAATAATAAGTAATAACACTATGATGTTATATGGTCTGTATATTCAAACATCCAACTATGATTTGGATTGCTACCTATACATGGATTGGCTGATTTTAAGAAGAATCTTTAATGCTTTTTATTTAAAGGTTTTGTTAATTGGAAGCTTTAAAACATTATTGAAAATTTGAAATTGAAAAATAAACAAAAAGGTTAATACTTAAAAAAACCTAACTTATAGACTTCGTAAAAAATGTTTAGAATACAAAATATTTGTGAAAAAAGATAGAATGTTACCCCATATCGCTTAAACAAGTCAAATCTGACGAAGCGTCATTCCTAATATTCAAAAACAATGATAAGATTTTTTATACTTAATAACACGATATACAATTGTATATAGAGTGATTAAAGAATTATAAAGTGGCATTTAGAGTCAACAAAAGCATCTACATGATATCCATAACAACAAAAAAATTATCGAGTTGCCTTTACATATGTAAGGAGTGTGTTAGTAGCTAATGTTTACTCTTAATATTTTAATATGTGCACTTTAAATAAGTCAAGAGACTTTAATATATCTAAAGAAGGTTAGGACACTATTTAGGTAAAATGTGCATTTATTTTTTCCAAGCGAATTGTGTTTTGATATTCAAACTTCAGAACTAGCAATAAGGCATTCCGGTCTATGTCTAGAACACATAGACTTGGGTGATAAACAAAGATGTGTTTATCCAACTATGTAACATTCGAAGGTGTTATTTTGCTTTAAAAGAGGGTCGCGAAATATGAGGATGTAATTACTATATATATATGTTTTATCCTATTTAATTATACTTGACAAATAGATTGCATTTATCCTACTAAACTATATTAGACCCTTGATTTACCATGTTATCTTAATGAGTATTACAGAGGCGTCTCTGAGATTCACGTATCCTGTTCGAGCTCGAAAAAATGTGCCCTTTCATAATGTTTTATTAGTATTTAAAAAAAATCAAATTAGTATTGGGCTCAATAAACCTAATGGCAAGTTGGCTAAATTCTAAACCATAAAAATTTATTTGTAAATGAGCCTATATTGGAATTGGTATGTGTTTTTTTTACTATTTAAAAAAAGTAACATATATATATATATATATATATATATATCGGATTTTTTTAAATCACGTGCCCCTCGAAATCACGGGCCTTGTGCGGAGGTCCTCCCCGCACACCATCATAGCCGCCCATGGAGTGTTAACACTTGTTTGTTGATTAGATTTCCTTGATCCCTATATTGCTCAATGCAATTCATTTTTGGAACACACTTTTTTTGAACGGACAACAAAATTTTTATTCATTCAACTAGCAAGATGCTAGACACCAAATATACATCATAGTTTCACCAAAAACTACCAGACGGTCAAAACCGGATATTACATTGCAATCCTAAAATTCCTCCATTCGTTCCATGTCCAATCGAGTGATTTCATCTGATTCTTTATCCAAAGAAAACTCATCGATTTTGATTCTTCCACCACCTTAGAGATATTTGGATATTCGTTACCAAAAATTACCTCGTTCCTCATCTTCCAAATGCTCCAAATGACGACTTGGAAAATAACACTAAATACTTTCTTTCTCTTTTTGGTACCTTCCACAGTAACATGTGCATCCAGAATATCTTTGAGACTAAAGGCAATCACGGGAGGAATTTTACACCATTGTGCGATTACTAACCAAACAACTTGAGCAAAATGACAAGCCGCAAAGATATGATCACATGTTTCTTCATACTCGCTGCTAAAAGGACATCTCGGATCCCCAATATCGATGCTCCTAGCTGCCAAGGCTGCCCGAGTAGGAAGCTTCTCCATAATCGCCCGCCATGAGACTATACCAACCTTTTTCGGAACAAAATTGTTCCAAAAAAATGAATATGCTGGAACAGATCTACCATATATTGCTGCTACGTCTTTGACACTTCCTCATTTTTGGAACACACTAAGAAATCTTTACTAGTCAAATACTCGGGAAAACTAAATGGAATATGTTGTTCGCGAAAAGAAAAGAAACATTGACACATGCATAATCGCTTACAATTTTCTTTTGACGATATCATAAGTTGTTTGTCACATGATTCGAATATTTGCTTATGGTCCCTGTAACCCCACACGTAAAAAAAGTTACACCCTTATTAAGTTGGGCTCTTTTCTCATTTTCGATGCTTAGTTGGTCCAAGTATCAGTATGCTAGTTTCTTGGATCAAACCCATATCAACTCCCATGCCTCTATATAGTTTGGTTTACTCCCTATGAGTATTATTAACTTTGTGCCATTCACTATTAATCTATCGACATGCACCTTATACAACATTTCTCCTGTAATGATATACATGCTTCTATTCCAAACTCAAAACGCTCGAGAAATTTTAGATCATGCCAAAATGTCTAACTAAGCCAATCAGGCAATCATTACTCCTATTTACACTAACTCTAAAATTATAGCATCTCTTAGGCGAATGTGTCTTTCATACCAAAATTAATAACTTATGAGGTCATTCATGAATTCAAAGGAAAAAAAAGAATCAAATGAAGCTAGCAAACTTTTAAAAAAGAGAACAAAGTAGTACCGGTTTGACGTATTCTTTTGCTTTGGACCAATATTAATTATGTGATGTTCAAATGAACCTTTTCTTTCATACTAGAAAGCTGACTACCAATTCGTATTAGCATAATCAAACAACCCATTTTAGTAACGGTTACGAATTGTACTTTGAAAGATTGAAAATGCTTTTTAGTATAAAGTTGAGTCGCAAACAGCTAGATTGATGATGTTATAAAAGTACAAAAAAGTTAACAAGTTGATGAAACAGTGGATAATCTGGGAATTAGTCCACGGGTGGAGCTTCGTCAAGTAGGGTTAATCCCTTATTTCTTCGATCGATGGTTGGGTCGTCCTCTAATCCGTCTCCTGCAAAAGGAAACACACCGTGACTCGTAACAAGGAGGATGGGGTGGGGGTTGCTCCTTGTTACTACTCTTCGGCGTGACAATAAGTATTTGCTTGTGAGCAAGATAATTATTTAAGTAGTATGTGTGAGAGAGCAGATTAGCGTTATCTCAAACCTGGTTCGAGATGAGTATTTATAGCCGAACAGTGAAGGAGAAGGGCCCAAAGGGCCGCTAGGTGGGCCTAGGACCTGACAAACAATGCGTAGCCCATTGTAGGTGTGTCAGGAGCGCAGGTCACGGAATCTTTGGCGCATCCGGAGGTGTTGCCACGTCCTGCTGGTGTTGTCAGTCTGTCTACCAGCTTTTATGCATGTGGGTCGGGCAGCTGCGCATTGGGCGGTCAGCTGACCGCTGCTGTCAGTGCCCGGTCAGACCACTTGCTGGTTTGGTCACTGAAGTCAAAGTATCAGTTCCACTTGTCTAGACAATAGGATGTGGTTTGGACCGCATCGCTATGTGCGGTAACCTTAGTGATTACCGCAAGTCTTGTGTTGACGAAAACATCAATTTTCATACACAAGGTGAGTCTTCTCATCTTTCCTCGAGTGGGAAAGCAAACCGCGTCTGCGCGTGCCCGCACGAACGCAGGTGAGTCTTTGTCGATAGGGGCTATGAACCGGGTGATGGTCACTCGTACCCAAATCTGGTGCGAGATTTGGGACCATATATACCGCTTCATAAGTCTTAGGAAATATATTTCAATGCTTAAGAAAATTTAAATTGTATTATTCAAATAGATTTTTTATTTATAGTATTGTTTTTGTTATCACATCTCATACATTGATTACTCAAAGAGTTAATGCAATGGGTTAGTGAATTACGTGACGATGGGTATAATTTATACATGACACCATTAATCGCTACTATACGTTCATGTGCTACCAAACTTGGGTTAACGTACTACCACCCGATCATACACAATCAGATCTATTACAACTACAACTTATTTATTATGACGGACCTGTCCATATTACTCTTAATATAACACGGGCTATAAAAAATTAGTTTAAATGTGTTTTGAAGTGCAAAAATTAGATGTTAGTCCTTGGCTTTTTTTCTTTTTTGACAGGATATATCACTATAAGAAATCGGGTCTACGACGATGAACCCTATACCGACGACATGTCATCGCCAGAGGGTTCCTCAAATTTTAGAGTCTTGCACACTGTCATGACGACATGTCGTCTCAATAGTTTAAGCGAGAGTGGGAAAATTGATGCGCCACTTAGGACATTTATCCCGACGACTTATCGTCGTTAAACTTAAAAATGCTTTTTTTTTCTTTAACACTTGCAATAACCTTGTACCCACTACATGTCATCGCAACAGGGTTCCCTATACTGAGGACATCTACGCAAACGACATCTAAACCCTATGGGTACGAAGCTATACCAACAAAACATTGAGTCACAACATGACATTGGTAAAGCCTATAGCGACATGTCGTTGCTGTAGCCCTTAAGTTTTTCGTCGCCACGGATCAAGAATCTTGTAGTGAATATCGTATTATGTAGTTAGATCGCCCATCATTTTTAGGTAAAAGGCCTTTCTAATAAAATGCATAGAGTAATAGCTAATCGAGTTAAGAACCACTCTTATATATTTGTTCCATATACTATACACATGCTTGCTTCTGCTATACAATACATTATGCAGTACAACAGTTTTGTATTATGTTATACGGTACAAACTTACAATATGACATACACTTCGACAAAAAATCGAGCTTCAACCGACCATAATTGTTGATTTTTAAAACTGTTATGTCTTTATTATTTATCATTAAAATGTAATATACAATTAGAGGCTGGTTAACGTACCATACCTCTTATCCTACATTATGTACGCGATGCCCTCAGCCGTACGATCTTCAATCGATCAAACACGGGCGAAACTAATTTAAATGATTAAATTAATCATTTTAATATATCTAAATCATACCAAGAAGGTTAAAAACGTCATTGCGAGGTCATAAATCTCTGTAATTGAAAGATGATAGTTCAAAATCAAATTCAAAAACCTGAAATTCTTCTTCCCCAACCTCCCTTCGTTCCTTTTGGTGCGATATCGATAATAAGAACTACTGATTTGGGAGTTGTAAGGGTCAAACGGAAGAAGACTAACAACGATCAACCAGCAATCGAAGAAGATGAACAGTAACATACACACAGATTATACACATGCGATTTGTTTTCTTGAAAAAAATAACATGCGATTTTGGATAATAATGTTATTCGCATGTTACAATTTTGGATAATAATATTATTCGCATGTTACAATTTTGGATAATAATGTTATTCGCATGTTATTTTTTTTTGGATAACAATCTTATTCGCATGTTACAATTTTTTTTGAATATAGCCTTTTGTAAACCTTTTGTGAATCTTATTCGCATGTTAAAATTAATATATATTCTCATGTTACAATTTACGCATGTAACCCTTTTGTAAATTTACGCATGTTATTTTTTTTTTTTTTTTGAATTCCTTTATTCGCATGTTACAATTTTTTTGGAATTCCTTTAGTCGCATGTTATTTTTTGGAATTCTTTTATTCGCATGTTATTTATTTTGGAATTCCTATATTCGCATGTTACAATTTTTTTTTTTGGGAATTCGCATGTTACATTAAAACATAATCGCATGTTTTTTTTAATGTGTATTTTATATGTTATGAAATCGCATGTGTATATTATTATTTAATGTGTACAACGTCTAATCCCATTTTATTATTTTAATATGCATGTTATTGTTCATGGAATCGCCTGTGTTTAGGTTTCTTCAAACATAACGCTCTGATCTGATACTAATCAATCAAACAATCAATAAAACCCTAAAAATCAAACTGATACAAATCATAATTACAGAGATAGTTATGTAACGAACTCATGATCTGCTTGCTTGTTGAAGGAATTGTCTAATTTGCCCTTTGATGATTGAACGGAATGTCTGATATACTCTTATCTAAGAAAAATGAATCAGGGACACGTGTAGGGCTGTGGGCATCGCGTACGTAATGTAGGATTAGGGCTATTGTATTCTACACTTCCTCTCTCTCTCTCTCTATATATATATATATATTAGGATAGATATTTGTATTCTTCTTCTTTTCCCGAAAATTTAGTTTGGTGGTATGCTTTTGTATATTTATATTGTCATTGAATGAGAAAATCGAGCATTGTCAAACAATTTTATGGTATTAGAACACACCCTAGCTCTAGTTCTATATTGGTCATCCTTATCAACCACTGACGACGCCGACTACGTATTTGCTAACGCTATATGTCTTTTCGCTTCTTTCATAATCTCGGCTTCTTCACCCTTGTTCACCGCCATGGCTGAAAACAAACCCGATCCATCTTACAAATTTTCGATGAAAATTGATCTACGGAAGCCTCTCTAAAGCCTTGGAAGTACCTTGAACCTAATTGTGCTACTCTGGAAGCTTGGGCATGGATTAAGGAGATCATTCACAACAACAAAGGTTTTACGGGCGGCTGCCCTTTATGCCTATCGTCAACGATTAAAATAACTAGCGGGACAACTTAATGATGTGGAACATCCGGTTACTCAACAACGCCTTGTTCTACAACTGGTTTGCGATTTGCCTTTTGAGTATGACACCACTACCGCCGTCATTAATCAACAACTTCCCTCTTGGAAGGACTCGTGTAATATGTTACAGGCATAATTGCAATGTTAGCATGCTCGAGAATCCTTGGCTTCTCCTACTATCATGGCTGCTACTTTTGATTCACCACCACAATCATCAAATCATTCACGCTCTTAGCCGTCCTGTGGTGGTGGTCGTAGGGGTGGCCAGTCAAACCGAGGGGTGGATCTCTGAATTGGTACATGCCTAATCATCCTAACTCGAATGCCTCTTGGCCATCACAGAGCCGTGACAGGCACAACCAGCAACCCCCCTAGCCCACTTGGTGGACGACCCAGTCTAACCCGCCGGCTACGCATGTGAGTCGAATGATGGAGAGGCACATTGCGGTATTATCTGCTATCAATGAATGTGCTGTCGAGGATGAAATTAATAAAGAAAAGCTTGAACAAGAGAGGTTTGAAAAGGAAGATGAAGTCTTATTTTCAGTTTTTATATTCCTGATCAATGAGAAATTGGGCATTCTTAGTACCATAGTATGAATAATTAACAAACAACACGATTCATAGAAATTTAGAGGTGGTATTTTTGACCCATTTACCTATGAATGGGTTGATTTGGGTTGTGTTTGATCTCAAATGGGTTGAAAGTCACTCTAAGTTTGTAACCTTCTAAATCATTTTATTTTGAAATTTGGGTATGGCTGTAACAATATTTAGGGGTGAGCAAAATGAAAAACCCGACCCTACCCGACCATTACCCGACCCGACCCGAAAACCGATCAAACGAAAAATACAGAACCGATTCACTACCCTAAATATAGGGTCGGTTCCGGTCCATAGGTCCAAGTCGGGTTTCACCATGAAAAAACCGAGAACCGACCCGACCCATTACCCTACTCACCCAACCCATGCATCCTGTCACCTCTAGTATTTTTTGAAGTCATCTTAACGGATTTTATATCTCTCCCTCTTCTTATTTGCTTAAATGTTTAGTTGCATCCAAATTGACAAGGTTACCGGACCTGATATTTGTTTGATTGCTTTAATCATAGTAAAATGCTGAGCAAACGAATTCAAGAGCTTAAGAAAAACCTTCGGGGTGAGAAAGATGCTCATACTACCACTGCCACCGACATGGAAGAGGAATATGGTAACATAATATTCTATTGATCACCCCAAAATAATAGATGGAATTTACCATCAGTATCATTTTCCTCAGCTGGAAATAATAATATTAACATATCTTTTTCAGGTAAAGCTGATGTGGAGGGAGTACCATATATCTTGAAGAATGAGGAAGTCATTATTGTTGAAGATTCAAATTGGAGTAGTCGAGATTTTACATGGACCACAAAGTTGGGGGTACGTGGCACCTATATGGAACCGTAATATGAGAATATTTGGTTTACAGCTTGTTGGGCCCCAAATTGGACCTTACTCCAGACCGAGTATCCATGTTTTGTTCGGAGTTTCACTCACTTCTGTATGAACATATAGCTATGTTTTGGGGTGATAATTGTTCCTTGGTTCACCTCAGAGTCAAAACATCGAAATGCTTCATAACAAATTCTTTAAGACAAACCAAAGAGAGGTGATTAATGCAACAATGAGCGGACGTGATGTTTTTGCTATAATGCCTAGTGGAGGTGGAAAAAGCCTGACCTATCAGGTAGTTTTTGCTTCTATAATGATTTGATCTTTTGCTATGTAGAGGATCCTGGTGTATTGAATAAATTTTTTTCACAAGTACCGATTCTAGCTTTAACTGCAACTGCTACGGATGCCATTGACGTAGATGTTTTGTGTCACACCCTCAAATTACCACCTAGGGAGTGTCCCTGATAGGCGTGTGACTACTAGCAATGAGCCACTAATTACATTGAATCACAAGTTGTAATAAAGTTCCATCAATTAAGTAATGACAATTCCAATCATAAGTTATTCAAAATCACAAGTTCAGCGGAAGCATTAAAGTATCATAAGGTAAATACGAATTCAATCATAATAAATAAGTATTTGACAAATAATCCCGTTGGTATGACCATGACCACTCTTGCTCTCCAGCCAGCAAGCTCCTGTTTCAATCACCTAACGACCTGCGAGCATGTAACAAGTGTATCAGACAAAGCTGGCGAGTCCACAGTTTAAGAAAACGTTTGTTACCAGTTGAATGTAAAACAGTTCAATAACCAATGCAAGTAATATTGTTAATATCTCAATTCCGAACAAGACGGCTCCTGATGTACATGACTGCCCTTTCCCACGTACTCCTGTCCAGTACTGGGCCCCGACTGGGTCATTAGTTCACATCCGTCCTATCTAGGAGCGGTGTGAGGGTGCCAAACCTAAGTAGCGCTACCAACTAATACCCGTTACCCTCCAGGTAACAAAATAAGGGACTTACAAGAATGATAGGTGAGAATATTAACCAATATACCCGTTTTTACCCAAAAGACTTATCCCTCCACGGGATACCCACTGACTGTCCCCAACCACTGGGACGCATGCTCGAATGTAGTGAACTCACCTTCGGTTTGCTCGGTAAGACCAGTTACTTGATCACACTTAGGTAGTTTAAGCCTATGATGTTCACAAGTATACAACAATCAGTTTGCATCCAAGTTGATCATGTTGTCACGCACGAAAATTGCCACAAAGCATAAACAATGTATTCTAGATTCCGTTACTACTCATCAGTTGACTATCCATCACAATTATACACACAACTAATATACACATCCCTAATGGGCTCGACTACACATCACAACCCAAACCTCATACGGCCCAACAAGTGTTCGGTCCAATTGCAAATGTATATAAGTAACCCATCGAAGCCCAAATGTATCGAACCCAACCCAAACAGCAACCAATTCCCACCCGAGGGACATTAGCCGGCCTGCAGCCTAAATGAATTTATCCAAAACTTGGTATGAGTTAATTAGATCAAGATGGTGGCCGACAAACTAGTTACAACCACACATGAGCCTGATGTCATGAATTGACATGATGAGGGAACAAATCACATGATAATCAATGAAATCTGATGAATTCTAGTAATCATGGCCGACATATATCACAGTTAAAGCTTCAATACATGCAAACTATTGATAATAGTTATCACATGCCACCTTGAAGTACTAAACCACTATTCCGACAACCATATAATAATTTGTACATGCTTGATTCGATTGAGACTTCAAACTCCCTTTTACACATCAACTTATTATCATAATTATTTCTTCTAATGTTCCACACGGTTTCAGATTAATCACGTATGTATAAGTCATAACAATCAAATATAATATATCATAAATCATAAATCTACACAGTCCTCACACCAAATTCAAAAGCATGGCACCATAGATCGGTTATCATATATCATCACATCACTTATCTAACATACAATTACGAGTATTCTTCCAGCGTATAAATTCCGTGTCACATAAATATCATCCTCATAACGTAAGACTACCAAACAGTCTCCTAATACAACACTATCAAGGCGTAGTTCACGTGTGAAACAAGATCATAGATTGACTAACACACATGACATCAATACCACATAGTCAATACGTGACATCAAATCCAACATAATTAATCATAATAACCGATACAACTATGCATATCATATTCACACTATCCGAACCTAGTATGCATGCCATCCTACTCATTCATTACAAAGAAGTTATCCTAACACTTCTTGATTTGGTTCAACAGAAGGTTTATTAAGATGTTTGTTGCAATCCTAATCATCATGTACATCATATTCATACGATCAAGGTCATACAAAAACACAATTATTAATACAAATCAAACATGAGAAATCACTAACCCAACAAGCTTGATCCAATAATGTAATGTCTCGAGGGGGGGGGGGTCTCCTGCCGTCACGTATAGGGGTGAGGTGAAGAGGTTAGGGTTTTCAATCATTCAACTACACTTATACAATTGTACACAAACTAAATATTATGAAGATGGGCTTGAGAAGATGGGCTCGATATTAAGAGAATGGGGCTCGGTTTAGTTGAGTGGGCAGACCGGGCCTAGGGTAACAAGGATACAAAGAGCCCAATAAACGTATGCAAAGCACAAGAGGGGTGGGCTCAATTCTAAGGTCCAGTTGGGCTCTAGGCCCAATCATACGTCTGATGTGATTTCATGTATACACATACGGCCCGACGCATGTTATTTATCTGAGTTATCATAAACGTCTAGATTTAACGGGGTTATCACAGAACAGAACATTTAGGCAAAGAAGAGGGATAATAAAGAGTTAAGGTCACAAGATTCAACGTTACTAACCTTGAAGGTTCGGGTTGTCACATCATCCCCAACTTGAATGAAATTTCGTCCCGAAATTTAGCACGTAGTTACTGAGGAAGCTAGTTAGGTTGCATGTTTTTCTTGGTTTTCCTGGGGTGTCACATCATCCCCAACTTGAAAGGGAATTTCGTCCCGAAATTCGCCAATGACATCAGAAGTTGATTCCACCGCTTGAACAATTGAGAATACTAGAGCTCTATCCAACGTTCATGTTTCCGCGAGAACTCCGGTCCACGTCTTGAGTTCCAACAACTCTCACGATTGAAATTCGACTGTGTTAACAGTGGGTTCTTCGAGAAGGGTATCGCAAGTGTTGCGTCGAGCAGACGCTTCTTTAGGTTCGAGACATAAATGACATCGCGTACATTACCTAATTCGTTAGGTAAGTCGAGTTCGTGAGTTATATCGCCAACCGTTCCAGAAATCCAAACGTCCCAGCGTACCACAAACTAAACTTGCTACGTTTCCCATAGTGTACCGCACCCTCCCAGGGTGAGATTTCCGGTACATTCGCCTTCAGCGAACTCCTAGTGTTTCCTAAGCTTATCAGCTTCCCTGACGGTCACGCATTGCCGCCAAACGATATTTGATCTGAACAATCTTCCCAAGAGGTTCGAGTACAAACTCTGGATCTGTGATTAGGTTCTCACCCACCTTAGTCCAACAAGGAAGTAGTCCAGTGGTGTTGTGTGCTTGCACATAGACCAGAGGTCACGAGTTCGAACCTCGGATCCGACATAATCGCTGTTATGTATGCAAAATGGTAACAGCTGCAGTAAAGCTCACCCAAAGATAAGTGTCCTTCCCAAATGTTTACTATAGTCGATCACGCACGTGCTCGCCGCATGTCTTCGTGTGTCAGGATGGTTCGTTACCCTGCCCGGTTGTCCTACAGTGATAAGTAATGCTCATGCCTAGAAGTGAGCCAAGGGTGTTGCGTATTGCCTGCCATAAATCAAGTATAGCTCAAAATCAGAGATACAGGGGTTGGCACCTCGTGCCCAGATAGCCGCCTCTCTCAGAGGAATATCCACAAACTGTGAAGACTCGTCAATTTCATTGATTGCAGGAAGGTGTGCCGATAACGTCAGACAATCAACGATCACCCAGGTGGTATTGTTTCCGTTTCGAGCTGTAAGTAGACAGAATCCATGGCAGTCTGTTCTTATTTCCATATATGCGTTTCTGGTTGCTAATGCTTCACCTTGGCTTTCCCACAAGCCAAGCATCATTCACATGCTTCGTTGTGTAGGCCTTCAAGCCCAGTTTCCAGATCGAGATCCCCCAATCCTAACATATTCCATCAAATCCAGATGACCAGTATACCGAGGCTGGTGCGCTTCGCTCAACACAAGTTCCTTTGGATTGCTGTACAGTAGAATCCATATTTGTTCCATGAAGTAGCGAGTACCGTCCATCTTGCCAAGGGTTGCTTCTCCATGCCCCGCATGGGTTTAACTTGAAAATTCTCTTCCTGTTGTTCTCCAGTTTGAATAGAGCGTGTCCGATCAGGTAGGTTAAAGTCGATAGCGAAGCTCGTGCACTTCTAGGTTTCACAGTCGAAATCATTCAAAGGTTCCATCTAGCGATGTCATTACATGATTTAGTTCCTCCAAAGCCAAGGTACACGGGAGGCCCTTGTGATCGGTCTAAGTGGTGCATTCGGTACCGTCCAAGTAATGCCTCCAATTTAAATCCAAAGACTACGGCTTCCACCGCAGGTCGTGACTCGTGCAGTTCTTCCTGTAAGTCTATTACGTAAGCTATCACCTTCTCGTGTTGCATCGGCGTGTAACTGGGACTCTGATTCGAACCATCATGATATACCACTAAATCACCCGCACCCTCGGGTAGAGACGATGCTCAGTGCATTGTAGAGTTGGGATTCGAAATCTGAAAACACGTCCTCCTGTTTTGTCTCCCACTACACAGCACCCTGTTGTGCTAAAGAGATTTAAGCTGCGCGATCTTCGAAAATCCTGTGATGAATCTGCGATAGCATCTAGTGAGACCAAGAAATTGTTGTATCCTCGAAGGGATCTTTGGTGTCGATCCATTTCTAACCAAAACGGGTCTTAGCGGGATCCACGTGTATTCCCACTTCGTTGATTATATGACCAAAAAGCTATCCCTCGCATCCAGAAGTTACATTTATCAAAACTTCACGCAATGTGGCTCCTCCTTCAGGAGCTCTCAAATAAGATACAAAGCTGCCCATGATGTTCTTTTCTCCTGAAAATGATTCAACATGTCGTCAATAAGCATGGTCGATTCATGTGATTCATACAGCTGCTGGTGTGATGATTAGCTCGAAGGTCTTGGAATACAACGTCGAAATGGCCGCACTGCGGTTAGTATGCCGTTTCAGGCACATTCTCCCCTTAGACTACCTTCTGACAGTAGCTCGTTTGTTATTCAATCCTCGACTGGAAGCTCGACCCCCGCAACTGGTCGTCAGGTTGTCAATATATGGTCATGGCAAACGGTTCTCGACTGTCATCTTGTTAAGTTCTTGATAACCAGTACACGTACGGAAAAGCTTGTCTTCATGGGTGTAACTGGGGCTCCCTAAAGCTAAAAACTAGGTCCGCCAAAACTCCTATTCAACAGTCCCCGTAGTTGATTAGACAGCTCTTGCAACCCTCCCGGTGCAAGACGGTCAGAGTACGAGTATTCGGAGCTGCATCTGATGTGAGATCAAACTGAGATTCTGCCTAACAGTTGTGGAAGTAATCCTGGAAGTTCTTCAAGTAGTTCATCGGGAGAAAACATAAACAACTGGTGGATCGTCGACCCTCTCTTCCTTAGCCTTATCATTAGTAACCGTTGTTAGCTATGGCGAGGTAATCCCTCCGTAGACACTTCTGGGCTTTCATTGTAGAATTGATGCTAACCTTTAAACAACTCTGATATTTTGGAACAAATGACGATTCTCCACTAGGGAGGGGGTACGCTAAGTTTTCTTCTCACAGGGTATGTCTGCGTGATGTATGGATAACCAATCCACACTAACTACTGTATTGCAACCATTAAGGGTAGTGGAAGGAAGGTCGATATCGAACACCTGTCCCCCAAGGTCGAATTTGCATCCCAGCGAACATATAAGGCTTCAATTAACTTGCATTAGCCGACTCCACAACAGGTTCGGTTTCAAGAAGCATCAGGGTTAAACAGAACAGAGATGAAGCGAATAGCTACCCATCCAAGCTATCGTGTTGCTATTACGCCTGGTATAGCCTATGCCAATACTAAATGTCCTCCCATGAGCTTCATTTCCAGTGTTGTTTTCGTCACGAGAATTTCCAGTACTGCCGTCGTTCCCTCTGTTGTCGTCACCTTGACTTAACACAGTCAATCCTTGTCAAGGTCACCTTCGTTTCCATATTGTAAGCTACGATCACGAGTACCTTGATGTTGCCGCGACTGTTGCCTCTAATATTGTTGCTTGTAACGGTGTCATGCGTCCTTTCACCAACAAGGTCCATCTTTTCACATTCCGTGCCACGTCCTAAGGCACCACTCGTGGGCGAGCGGTTACACAGTCCGCTCCACAGTTATTCGTCACCGATTTTGTCCCCATTGGTTCGTAAGAGTCGACTCCCATGAGTCGCTGGCTGGGGTTAAGCATTCGATTGGAGTCAAATCGCTGTTG
Organism: Helianthus tuberosus; assembly: GCA_030545235.1. Classification (NCBI taxonomy): domain Eukaryota; kingdom Viridiplantae; phylum Streptophyta; class Magnoliopsida; order Asterales; family Asteraceae; genus Helianthus; species Helianthus tuberosus. Next base: position 203,313,186 of record CM060371.1, read on the forward strand.
TTTGTTGCCGGTAACTAGGTTCGTTCAAATGCTGAAGTCGGTAAGGTACTACGTTTACCCTCTTGTCCATCGTTCTTGCAAGTTGACTGAGTAATACACGGTATGTCGCGACAGTGTTGCAAAAGTGATCGCACTTCGGGATCTAAGGCATCAACACACTAAGTTCCAGCAAACAAAGATAAGTGAGGAAAGTATAGTCCAACCATTTGATGTTGAGCCATCCAACTCAGGGACGTTCATACTAGCACCTAACATTCTACACAGTTCGCTAGGCGTTCAGATGTGTGATCAGGTGATACTCGATAACATCGAGATTCGTAAGGATTCAGAAAGGGGTGAAAAGATCATGTTCGAGTAGGAGACAATCACGGTTATGACTCCTATAGACTGCTGAGTTCTAACATAACATCAATTAACAGAGCGAAACCCCTCTCACACTCGTTAAGCCTCAATGGGACTCACATGCACCCCACATTATTATTATGTGTGCACCCATAATAATAAGGCAATTTGCATGCTTATCTCAGTGCCTCTTAACTCGCGCTAAAAGGTTCCCCGAATTCGAGCAATAAGACAGATGACGCCACAACATAGATGATGAAAGTTCAAGAAGGGTCGCACTCTTAAAACACGTAACATGGGTTGGTAACATAGAAGTTCATACAGCAGTGCTAAGTGTGCATTCACGTGTGATGTTACTCATAAGCAAACACTAGATATACTATGCAATAGTAAACGAGAAACAAACCTTGCAGTCTGGAGCTGACAATGTCATGGTCGATTTCGGATCTGTTCGGTTATAGTCTGGTTTTATAAAAACGTTTTAAAACCAAGTTCACTATAACCAGTGGCTCTGATACCAAACTGTCACACCCTCAAATTACCACCTAGGGAGTGTCCCTGTAAGGCATGTGACTACTAGCAATGAGCCACTAATTACATTGAATCACAAGTTGTAATAAAGTTCCATCAATTAAGTAATAACAATTCCAATCATAAGTTATTCAAAATCACAAGTTCAGCGGAAGCATTAAAGTATCATAAGGTAAATACGAATTCAATCATAATAAATAAGTATTTGACAAATAATCCCGTTGGTATGACCATGACCACTCTTGCTCTCCAGCCAGTAAGCTCCTGTTTCAATCACCTAACGACCTGCGCGCATGTAACAAGTGTATCATACAAAGCTGGCGAGTCCACAGTTTAAGAAAACGTTTCTTACCAGTTGAATGTAAAATAGTTCAATAACCAATGCAAGTAATATTGTTAATATCTCAATTCCGAACAAGACGGCTCCTGATGTACATGACTGCCCTTTCCCACGTACTCCTATCCAGTACTAGGCCCCGACTGGGTCATTAGTTCACATCCGTCCTATCTAGGAGCGGTGTGAGGGTGCCAAACCTAAGTAGCGCTACCAACTAATACTCGTTACCCTCCAGGTAACAAAATAAGGGACTTACAAGAATGATAGGTGAGAATATTAACCAATATACCCGTTTTTACCCAAAAGACTTATCCCTCCACGGGATACCCACTGACTGTCCCCAACCACTGGGACACATGCTCGAATGTAGTGAACTCACCTTCGGTTTGCTCGGTAAGACCAGTTACTTGATCACACTTAGGTAGTTTAAGCCTATGATGTTCACAAGTATACAACAATCAGTTTGCATCCAAGTTGATCATGTTGTCACGCACGAAAATTGCCACAAAGCATAAACAATGTATTCTAGATTTCGTTACTACTCATCAGTTGACTATCCATCACAATTATACACACAACTAATATACACATCCCTAATGGGCTCGACTACACATCACAACCCAAACCTCATACGACCCAACAAGTGTTCGGTCCAATTGCAAATGTATATAAGTAACCCATCGAAGCCCAAATGTATCGAACCCAGCCCAAACAGCAACCAATTCCCACCCGAGGGACATTAGCCGGCCTGCGGCCCAAATGAATTTATCCAAAACTTGGTATGAGTTAATTAGATCAAGATGGTGGCCGACAAACTAGTTACATCCACACATGAGCCTGATGTCATGAATTGACATGATGAGGGAACAAATCACATGATAATCAATGAAATCTGATGAATTCTAGTAATCATGGCCGACATATATCACAGTTAAAGCTTCAATACATGCAAACTATTGATAATAGTTATCACATGCCACCTTGAAGTACTAAACCACTATTCTGACAACCATATAATAATTTGTACATGCTTGATTCGATTGAGACTTCAAACTCCCTTTTACACATCAACTTATTATCATAATTATTTCTTCTAATGTTCCACACTGTTTCAGATTAATCACGTATGTATAAGTCATAACAATCAAATATAATATATCATAAATCATAAATCTACACAGTCCTCACACCAAATTCAAAAGCATGGCACCATAGATCGGTTATCATATATCATCACATCACTTATCTAACATACAATTACGAGTATTCTTCCAGCGTATAAATTCCGTGTCACATAAATATCATCCTCATAACGTAAGACTAGCAAACAGTCTCCCAATACAACATTATCAAGGCATAGTTCACGTGTGAAACAAGATCATAGATTGACTAACACACATGACATCAATACCACATAGTCAATACGTGACATCAAATCCAACATAATCAATCATAATAACCGATACAACTATGCATATCATATTCACACTATCCGAACCTAGTATGCATGCCATCCTACTCATTCATTACAAAGCAGTTATCCCAACACTTCTTGATTTGGTTCAACAGAAGGTTTATTAAGATGTTTGTTGCAATCCTAATCATCATGTACATCATATTCATACGATCAAGGTCATACAAAAACACAATTATTAATACAAATCAAACATGAGAAATCACTAACCCAACAAGCTTGATCCAATAATGTAATGTCTCGAGGGGGGGGGTCTCCTACCGTCACGTATAGGGGTGAGGTGAAGAGGTTAGGGTTTTCAATCATTCAACTACACTTATACAATTGTACACAAACTAAATATTATGAAGATGGGCTTGAGAAGATGGGCTCGATATTAAGAGAATGGGGCTCGGTTTAGTTGAGTGGGCAGACCGGGCCTAGGGTAATAAGGATACAAAGTGCCCAATAAACACATGCAAAGCACAAGAGGGGTGGGCTCAATTCTAAGGTCCAGTTGGGCTCTAGGCCCAATCATACGTCTGATGTGATTTCTTGTATACACATACGGCCCGACGCATGTTATTTATCCGAGTTATCATAAACGTCTAGATTTAACGGGGTTATCACAGAAGAGAACATTTACGCAAAGAAGAGGGATAATAAAGAGTTAAGGTCACAAGATTCAACGCTACTAACCTTGAAGGTTCGGGTTGTCACATCATCCCCAACTTGAATGAAAAGTCGTCCCGAAATTTAGCACGTAGTTACTGAGGAAGCTAGTTAGGTTGCATGTTTTTCCTGGTTTTCCTGGGGTGTCACATCATCCCCAACTTGAAAGGGAATTTCGTCCTGAAATTCGCCAATGACATCAGAAGTTTATTCCACCGCTTGAACAATTGAGAATACTAGAGCTCTATCCAACGTTCACATTTCCGCGTGAACTCCGGTCCACGTCTTGAGTTCCAACAACTCTCACGATTGAAATTCGACTGTGTTAACAGTGGGTTCTTCGAGAAGGGTATCGCAAGTGTTGCGTCGAGCAGACGCTTCTTTAGGTTCGAGACATAAATGACATCGCATACATTACCTAATTCGTTAGGTAAGTCGAGTTCGTGAGTCATATCGCCAACCGTTCCAGAAATCCAAACGTCCCAGCGTACCACAAACTAAACTTGCTACGTTTCCCATAGTGTACCGCACCCTCCCAGGGTGAGATTTCCAGTTCGGGTTGTCACATTTTGCATGTTCTTCGTCTGGTTAATTGTGTTGTTTTTAAGCAGAAGGTTAACCGCAAAAACCTAAGGTATGAATCCTAGGTAATATGTTATTGGTAAGTTGGTGTTAAGGGGGTACTTCAACCTATTTACATAAAATGGGTCGATTTGGGCTTTATTATATCTCATACAATTAAACGAGTTAATATAAGATTTAATTAAATGGAAACATGTCAAATGGGTTGAGCAAGTCAAATGGGTTGAGCAAATGGGTTGAGCGGGTAAAAAAGGTCTGTTACATTGAAGTGCATAGAATCTCCTAAATTCTTTTATTAAAAGAAATGGATTTTTTTCCTTTGACGTAGTTTTTTTTTTTTTTTTTTGTCAGATTTAGTGCGTTAGATGTTTATAGAGTACAAAAGTGTTAGTGGGTGGGGTTGGTATTTTGACATACTAAACTTACCCATCTTGACCTCTTATCCCACTTGCCCATTTTGTCACTCTTACTCTACAATGTGTTAACCTTTTAAGTTCTAATTACGTTCATATGCAGGTATATTTTTAATGCCAAATAAAAAAAAATGTCATAAGGAAATTAACGATTTCATCTACTCCAAACATGAAGATGAAAGCAAAATAATTTATTGTCTCACACAAACTGATTGTGTAACGGTGGCTAAGGCGTTAAAGGTTCTAATTTGTATTATATTCTTTTTTATATTTATATTGTTATTGAATGAGAAGCTAAATATTTAGAATCAAACAATTTTAGTAAGGTTCATTTATGAAGAGAAGTTCATTATTTTAGCATGGTTCAATTCGGTTGGGAAAACCTTTGCCTAATTTATCTTGTTTGCTTGTTTGCTATAATGTTTCTATTATATTTTTTTCTTGAAATTTTCATTTCTTCAGTTAACGATTAATATGCATAATTTCTTTTGTATTATTAGTTTCTCATGTGCCTAAAATGTTGTGGTTTTGCGTTTATGTTGTGTTGTCTGTAGGTAAATCCAGATGAGGCCCCTAACTTGACTGATGGTTTGCTTAAGATACGTTTTAGGTCCATTCCTTCCATTCACACTCCTGATATTGTTTTTAAACATATTTGACCTTCTATGATAATAATTGTGATATAACTGTGATATAGTCACTCTACAAAAGTGTGATAGGTTCGTCACAACACGCGTGTCCTAAATCGACTTAGTTATTATTTTCTATGTTTCATGTTCCGGTCTAATTTCTCCGCATTAATTCACCGCAACTTCAGTGTTGGTGGTAGATGGCGGTGTTGTGACATTGGTGCAATGTGTTCAGAACCGGACCGGACATTGAACCGGACGTCTTACTAGTTCACTGGTCGGACCGGTTGAACCGGTCGAACCGGATTTAAGAACCGGATGACATTATAAATATTTATAAAAATATATATTGAATTTGTAACAATAATTTTAAAAGTTATAGAACTTGAAACATGATTTAATAGTTTTGTCATATAATTTTAGTAATGTAGCAATTCTACTAATTATTACGTAAATTCTAATAACTAAAACATGTATAAACTACATAAAATTAAAAATTGTAATGAATTTAATAAGTTAATAATTTAAATCAAATTTAAACAAAATGGATCACAGCTCACCATTGGAAACATAAACCTACTACTAGTATTATTTAGAGTTAAATGCCATTTTAGTCCCTGTGGTTTGGGTCATTTTGCCAGTTTAGTCCAAAGGTTTCATTTTTAACTTGTGGGTCCAAAAAGGTTTCACAGTTGCCATTTTAGTCCACTGGGTTAACTTTATCCATTTTTTCTGTTAACAAGAAGGCTAATTCGGTCATTTTATATGGCTGAATTGCCCTTTTAGTTAACAGAATTACATACAAAATGACCGAATTGGCCTTCTCGTTGACAGAAAAAATGAATAAAGTTAATCAAGTGGACTAAAATGGCAACTGTGAAACCTTTTCGGACCCACAGGTTAAAAATGAAACCTTTGGACTAAACTGGCAAAATGGCCCAAACCACAGGGACTAAAATGGCATTTAACTCTATTATTTATTACTCTCATTTAAAAGTTATAAAAATGGCTTTTCATACTTTCTCTTTCTTCAACCAACTTCATCTTCTTCATCGCAATTCTCGTGTTTCACTTTTCAAGTTCTTGTATAACCTTCCATTCTTCTCTATCTTACATATAATCTCAATTGTATTGCTGAATTGAAGGGCCTACTCATAGAAACATGGTTTATAGTTCAAGAAATATGATGACAGATTGAGGGTAAAAAAAAGGAAATCGGCCCGAATCACAGCGAAGACCCGCCGGCCCGACCGGCGGCCTGATGTTGAAGGGATTTTTGGCATGAACCGGCCCGGATGAAGTTCTGGATCCCGGCCGGACCGGTCCAACCGGCTGGCCCGGTCCGGTTTTTAGAACATTGCATTGGTGCTATTTGTTACGGTTTTACGCCCCAACCGTAACCGGGGGGTAATAGTAGTTTCAATTCAATTATGAACATGTACCAGATTTAAGTACATGTCCAGGCTAGACACTTTTGATCATTTTCTTTAATTAGTGACAAATGGCTACAAATATTATATTATTTGAATAGTATATATATAATCTAAGTAATTAATGTGGTAAAAAATCGGATATCGGTAATCGCAGTGGGATATCGGTAATTTTAATATCATGCTGAATTTATAGCAAGTAGGAACCTATTAAGACTTAAAACACTAACAATTATTGCAAGTAGGAACTCAGTAAGACTTAAAACACTAACAATTATAGCAAGTAGGAACTGAGTAAGACTAAAAACACTAATAATTAACAATTAAGACTTAAAACATTAATAGCAACAATAAGAAGAAAGACGAATGATAGAACTAAGAAAAAATGTACCGATATCGGGAAAATCAGTGATATAGTGATATGTCGGTCAATATCGCCGATAATATCGGTATCGATATTCTTCTGACCGATATTTTGCACCGATATCTCACTAGTGGACGATATCGGTGATATATCGCGATATTAACTACATAGTATATAATAAAAATAGTTTAGGAGATTTTATGCATTAAAACCTCACTTAAAGAAACTTTCAATTCATTTCGTTATAAGCTATCTTTAATTTTTGCTCATTTAACCTGTTAGTGATAAAACAAACCTGGATCTTACAAATTCACAAGTACATGGTTTAAAACTGCCACTTCTAGTAATAGCATGAAATATTAGTTAATAATGCACCAATTCTCATGTTTATGGTTTGATTAATTTGTAGATTCTCTCCTCCTGGTGAAGCATCCAAAAAGAGAAGTAAGACAACAGCAGATGATGATGGTGATGATAAGCCTCTCAAGAAGAAGACAAAGAAGAAGAAATAGGTATTGGATAACAAGAATCTTAGTTGAACAAATATCTATTGTGAAGTCTTCATGTGCTGCTAACATATCTTTTATTTTTGTGCAAATGTTATGAACCAGCTTCAAAGGCAAATGCCATGAGCCAGCTTTTATTTTTGTGCAAATGCTATGAACGAGCTTCTAAGGCCTCATAAATGTTGACCCGAAACACCCACTCCACTCTACTCTAACAATGAAACACCCAATCCACTCCACTCTGACAATGAAAGAAACTTTTCTATAGTTTTTTCTTAATAAACCTCTTTTTTAGTCTTCATTTTCTCATCTATAATTAGATTGAAAGTTAAAGATCACGCAGGGCGTCTCCGAAAATATTCGAAAATCTTTAGGCCATGTGCGAACAGAAAATACGGGTCCCTTAAATATAAATTTTTAAAAGAGTAAATTACGTTTATGGCCCCTGTGGTTATATCACCTTTACTATATTAGCCCAAAATAAGATTTTTTAACATATGTGCCCCCATGGTCTCTATAACTAACTATTTTGGCCCCTGAGTCTAACTCAACACCAAACCATGGTTAATTATTAGTCACATGACATGCACATGATGGGTAAATTGGTAATTTCCCCTCCCCTTTACTTTTACTGACTTTATAAAAAATAAAACAATAATTATCATCTGCACATCATCATCTTCTAACCCAAATCTTCAAGAACACATCATCATCTTCAAGAACACATCATCATCTTCAAACCCAAATCTTCAAGAACACATCACTAAAATAGTCGAAAACAAATACCGAGAACGTTCCGTCGGTACTAGTATAATAAAGTATCGGTACAACATCCATAAGGTACCTGTATTCGGTCAAAAATTCTCATCTCTATTCAACTCTTGACAATAATCCAAATCCAAAAAAAAAAAAAATTAATCCCCAAGAGCTATATATTACAGGTATTTTATCACAGATCTGAACAGAATTACCAAAGATCTATCCAATCAATGGATTTTGAAATAGCAATAGCAGTTCAAACATTTCATTTCTGAAAAAACTGATATAATCACCAAAACCTAGGGCTCATCGATGTTACCAGGGTTTTAAGGAGAACAATCCATAAACTAAATGAAAAACGATGAGAATTATGAATCATATCATCTATAGCTTGCCACTCCAAGTGTAAGCATCAGTATGGCAAAGTGCAGTGAAGAAAATCTGAACTCTAACTTCACCGGCATGAGGCGGCGCAACCTCCACATCTTCAATGACTAGCGGCCTGTTAGGCTCATACGCCACCGCAGCTGCATCCGAAATTACAATCGGATTAAACTTAAATACATAGAGATTAGAGATGCAGACTCAAATGAAACTGATTGAGTAATACCTTTACAGGTTATGACCTTTCCTTGAGTAGCCATGGCCGATCGACACAGTTGGCGGTGTTACAGAGAGAGAGAGAGAGAGAGAGAGAGAGAGAGAGAGAGAGAAGGGTATAGAATGTGAGGCTTGAAGATTTGGGTTAGAAGATGATGATGTGCAGATTATAATTATTGTTTTATTTTTTATAAAGTCAGTAAAAGTAAAGGGGAGGGGAAATTACCAATTTACCCATCATTTCCATGTCATGTGACTAATAATTAACCAGGGTTTAGTGTTGAGTTAGACTCATGGGCCAAAATAGTTAGTTATAGAGACCATGGGGGCACATATGTTAAAAAATCTTATTTTGGGCTAATATAGTAAAAGTGATATAACCACAGGGGCCAAAAACGTAATTTACTCTTTTTTAAAAAGAATATATATATAATTTAAATATATGAAAACGAATTAATGTCATTTGAATCAACACCAGTCATTTAATGTATTAGAACCCATGTCTTCTCATTATTAAAGTGACTTTCAAACCACTAAACCAAATGCTTCAAGATGATATTTTATAGATTCATTACATATATATTTTAACTTTACAGTGTAAAACTAATACGGAAACAAAAAAATTGGGCCCCTGATGGGTTTGAGCCCTGAGCCATCGCCCATTCCGCACACCCTTCGGGCCGGCCCTGAGATCACGTACTATCACTTTAGACCACTATAGAGATTTTAGATCACTTAAAAATTAGTATTATCTTGTTTAGACCTCCAAAGAAGTTAGTAAATTTGTGAAAGAATGATTGCTTAAATATACAAGGGTGAAAACACACAAGTTGTCCGGTAGTAGCCAGTAGCCGGATGGTCGAATTTAGGGGTGTAAACGGGTGAGTTGAGCTTGGCTCGTGAGTAGCTTTTTAAACTCAAGATCGCCTTGGTCCAACTCGTTTATTATTTTTTAATTAATTTATATACTTTTATAAATCTTTTTAAATGTTTTTGAATTATAAGTTGTAGGGATGTTGGATTTAAATAACCCCAACTTTCATCAATTGCCCGATAATACTCCCAACTTTCGATTTGTACACCAGCACTCCCAACTTTCAACTTATTGGCCAATAACACTCCCTAACTAACAGAACCCTACCCCAGTTAGCTGATGTCAGCTGCCACAACATCAAAAATGCCACGTCAGTTGCCATATCAGCTGCCATGTCATCAAAAATGCTACATCAGCTGCCACGTCATTAAAAATTCCACATCATCTGCCATGTCATATGCCACATCAGCAAAAATGGCCACATCAGATTCCACATTAGCAAAAACTAACTAGATTAGGGTTTAGTTAGTTAGGGAATGTTCTCGGTCAATAAGTTGAAAATTGGGAGTGCTGGTGTACAAATCGAAAGTTGAGAGGAGTTTTATGTTTTGGTTTTTAAGTTTTTATTTTATTTTATTTAAAAATAAACATATTGTTCAATATAATGGTGATGGTGGTGGAACCCCGGAATATATATATATATATAGAGAGGCTGGTTAACGTACAATACCTCTTATCCTACATTATGTACGCGATGCCCTCAGCCGTACGATCTTCAATCGATCAAACACGGGCGAAACTACTTTAAATGATTAAATTAATCATTTTAATATATCTAAATCATACCAAGAAGGTTAAAAACGTCATTGCGAGGTCATAAATGTGACACCTGTGCCTCCACGGCCATCAAACAAATACCAAATCAATGAAATATGTGTATCGTTTGCACATATCAATTCTTGTTCGATTTCGGGCTTTAAATCGCTTTCTGGAAGGTTATACGCGATCTGATGCATAAATATAACCAGTTTAATGCAACAAACACTCCGGAACAGTGACATAGGCTTAACATACCTTAAATCCTTAACGGGCTTCAACGTTATAGTTAAAACCCTTGGATTATAAAGTACTATTCCGAAGTTTAAAGACATCATGTGTTGATGTAGTTAAAGATTCCTCTTGGGTAGTTTATTAAAGAGATTGATTCGTCAATCTAGTTAAAGACATCCTCCATTGATGTAGTTAAAGATTCCTCTTGGGTAGTTTAGTTAAAGAGATTGATTCGTCAATCTAGTTAAAGACATCCTCCGTTGATATAGTTAAAGATTCCTCTTGGGTGGTTTAGTTAAAGAGATTGATTCGCCAATCTAGTTAAAGACATCCTCCGTTGATGTAGTTAAAGAGATCATTCGTCGATCTAGTTAAAGAGATTGAATCGTCAATCTAGTCAAAGATATCATGTGTTGATATAGTTAAAGAGGCCTCTGGTGGTCTAGTAAAAAAGATCATTCGTTGATCTAGTTAAAGAGATTGAATCGTCAATCTAGTTAAAGATATCATGTGTTGATATAGTTAAAGAGGCCTCTGGTGGTCTAGTTAAAGAGATCATTCGTTGATCTAGTTAAAGAGATTGAATCGTCAATCTAGTTAAAGATATCATGTGTTGATATAGTTAAAGAGGCCCTCTGGTGGTCTAGTTCAAGAGATTGTTTGCTGATCTAGTTAAAAGATCCTTTGGTGATCTAGTTAAAGAGACTCTATTGAAGTCTAGTTAAATCACCACAAGATTATTCGTTTAATTTTCTTCCCCTACACAGTATAAGATCAACTGTGCGGACTGTACAAGGAATTACGCAATTATGGATGCATACATAATTATGAAATCCAGTGCACAGGAACCCAGTAAGATATATTATGTGTAAGAACCAATAGTGGCAACAATAACAAAACGTGAACAATGTAATGGAGGTACGGTGGACGCACCAATAGGGGCTTCATATATTTCTATATAAGTGTCCCTCTTACATTACAAACATGATGTTATTAAAGTTACTAGAAGTTCAAAACCCTAACCAGTGTTGTTTGATCTTTTCAACTTCATGTTTCAAGCCCTCACAAGTTTCCTCTAAATAAATTTCGGGACGAAATTTCCTGAAGTAGGGGAGACTGTTGCCACGGCCCCCGACCCGGTTTGACCCGTTTCAGGAGCCGCGGGACAGAAATCCCGTGGTATTTAATTAACAGCGGAAGTTTTCATCAGGATCTTTTTAAAACTGAAATATTTCCCGATTATTTTATTTCACAACTCGGGATAAAACCCCGGTAATTTACAATCATTTGATTTCATGAAGAAATCTTTTATTTTACAAAACATGTTTCTTTATTTTATCATGAGCCACTTCCTTAAGCTTGTAGTGCTTCACGACACTTTTCCTGGATCATAACAGATCACCTGAAACATGTTTGAAAAAGATTTTGTCAGCGGGAAATACTGAGTGAATCATTCTATTTACATAAAATGATGCATAGTTATTAATTACAGCATAAGAACGATTACAATGGCTTCTATTTATTTTTATCTAGCGCTGTGTCACAATGGTGACATGTCACAATGGTGACGATGGTCATACCACTATTAGGTCAATGAACCTAAATAGTGATGATTATCCCTAGTAGGTTAATGAACCTAACTGGGAGAAAATTAGTAATGTGCACAATACCCCACTAGCCAGTGATTCAAGATATCCACGACTTAGTCCCTGTAATTATAACTTTTGAAAATAATTTGAGGTATTGTAAAATAGTTGATAAAAAGAGAATGACTCACATTGCAGATTTAATTTGAGCAGAGTCTAGCCGACTGATTAGCCTTTTAACCTAAATTAATAACAGGCACACAATTCGGTCAGTAACTTAATACAACATTTACGATAACTCACGAGATCAAACTCTCACAACGAATGACAAAGTGCGATACTTAAACATCCATCGAATTAACGACGAATGACAAAGCATAACCCTAATGTGGGCAGCACTTAAACATCCATTGGATATTTTAATCAATCGGGCATTGAATCGTATCAGCGATCGAGTTATTACCCTGATTGCGGCGTCGATTAGTGATCCGTGTGTGTTAATTGTGGTAAACAGAACGTAACTCAGTGCCTAAAACGAATTTCTTCGTCGAACATACGCAGAATATCAAGTGCCAATGTCTGCTATTTATACACGAATTTTGTCAGGCTTACGGACCGTAAGACTCAACCCTTACGGTCTGTAAGGGACACATAATTGTCATAGGGTTGCCACGTGTGGGACTAGGCCTGCTGAGTTGACAGATTCAAAAATTTCAATTTTGACAACGAGATTTGAAGATAATCGTAACTAGGGTTTACCCCCCCCCCCCCCTTGAGTTTTAGGGGCTTTGATCCTGATTCTGATTATTCTGAAAATTTTAGGGTTTGTGCAGAATCACTTGGGTGTCTTAATTAGGGTTTTCTATTGGATAATTAAAGTAATAAATATGACTTTTGATGAGAGTTGTTACATTCTCCCTACCTTAATAAAAATCTCGTCCTCGAGATTTATTGGAATAATTGAGGATACTTTCGCTTCTTTTCTGATTCCAGTTCCCAAGTGTATTAGGGTCCTATCTTTGAATCCCACTTTACTTAAACTAACACTAATCGTTTGATCTTTCTATCTTCTATCTGAAGAGGTTTCTCTATAAATTTTAATTTTTTGTTTACCTTTATATCTTGGAGATGTACTACCAAAGATTCGTCTGATAGACATTTCTTGAGATTGGATACATGAAATACATCATGTACTCCAGCTAACTCTCCTGGTAGTTGTAAATGATAAGCAACTGGTCCTATACGTTGGATCACTGGAAATGGTCCTACGTACCTTGGACTTAGCTTTTCTTTCTTACTGAATCTAACAACTCCTTTCCAAGGAGATACTTTCAATAGCATTTTGTTTCCAACTTGAAACTCCAACAGCTTTTGTCTATTATCTATATAACTCTTCTGGCGATCTCTAGCCGTCTTCAGCCTTTCCTTCGTGATACTAAATATCACAGTCGTAGTCACTTAGGATTTTCATCCATCTCCTTTGCCTCATGTTTAATTCTTTTTGCCCAAATATATATCTTAAATTCTTATGATCCGTATAGACAGTAAACTTACTTCCATACAGATAATGTCTCCAAATCTTAAGGGCAAAAATTATGGCTCCTAAATCTAAGTCATGAGTGGTATAGTTTTCTTCGTGCTTTTTCAATTGCCTTGATGCTTACGTAATTACCTTTTTGCGTTGCATTAACACACATCCAAATCCTAGCTTTGAAGCATCACCGTATACTTTAAAATCTTCTGTTCCTTCTGGTAAGGTTAGGATTGGGGCATTTGTTAATTTATGCTTTAAGATCCTAAAGGCTTCTTCTTGTTTAGGTCCCCATTCAAACTTAACTGTTTTACAGATTAACTTAATTAATGGTATAGCTATCTTGGAAAAATCCTTAATGAACCGTCTATAGTATCCGGCTAAACCTACAAAATTCCTAATTTCCATTGCGGATTGCGGAACATTCCTTTTGGTAATTGCTGCTATCTTATCAGAATCTACGTGAATACCTTCATGATTCACCATATTACCTAGAAATTGCACTTCTGGCAGCCAAAATTCACACGTCGAGAATTTGTCGTAAAGCTTCTCTTTTCTTAACAAAGTTAAGAGTGCATGCAAGTGCTGACATTGTTCGTTCTGACTTTTGGAATAAATAAGTATATCGTCTATAAAGACAATTACAAATTTATCCAAATACGGTTTACAGATTCTATTCATCATGTCCATGAATGCTGCAGGTGCATTCGTTAACCCGAAGGGCATGACTGTAAACTCGTAATGACCATACCTAGTTCTGAAAGCAGTCTTAGGTATGTCTTCTTCTTGTACCTTCATATGATGATATCCGGAACGTAAATCGATCTTAGAAAAAATATCTTGCTCCTTGAAGTTTGATCGAAAAGATCATCAATCCTAGGTAATGGGTATCGATTCTTAATAGTAACCTTATTTAATTCTCTATAATCAATACACATTCTCATTGAACCGTCCTTCTTCTTTACAAATAACACTGGTGCTCCCCACGGGGATGAACTAGGTTGTATGAAACCTTTACTTAATAATTCATCTAATTGCTTTTTCAGTTTTAATATTTCTGTGGGTGCTAACCGATAAGGTGCCTTGGCTATCGGTATAGTTTCTGGAATAAGATGAATCCTAATTTCTACCTTCCTATCTGGTGGTAACCCTGGTAACTCTTCTGGGAATACATCAGGGTATTTTGAAACTACAGAAATTTCCTTAAGTTCTTTATCTTTAGTATTAATGATTACTGAAATCATATATACTATTCCTTGCTTTCGTTCATAATTAGCAACTTTCATTACTGATATGAACTTTATGGGTTTACATGGCTTATTTCCTGTAATCATTATTACTTCTCTAGTGGTTGCAAAATTTTCTATAGAATTCTTATCACAGATAATTCGAGCATGGTTGTTTACTAACCAATCCATTCCTAACACAACATCAAATTCAACTAATTTCATAGATAATAGGGTTGCAGAAAATTTATGACTTAAAAGTTCTATTTCTACATTTTGCAGAACCTTATTTATTTTAACTGAATTCCCATCTGCCGTTTCTACTATAGAAATTTGCCTAATGCTGATTAAAGGTAAGTTAAGAGTTTGGCAGAATGAAGTATTTATAAAACTTTGGTTTGCACCAGAGTCAAATAATACTTTTGTGTAAACGTTGTGAACTAAGAACGTACCAGCTATCACATCTGGAATGAGCTCTGCTTCCTGAGCAGTCAGTTGGAAGGCTCTTACATTCCTTTTTGCTCCTTCTGCAGGTTTGGCTTTATTGTCAGATGGTTTGTTCAATTTTGGACAATCTGGCCTAAGATGTCCAGCTTCTCCACAGTTGTAGCAGACTGAAAATTTCTTCCTCCTGCAGTCTTCTTCTTGATGCCCCGGAATTTTGCAAAAATTGCAATATCCTTTGCATCTTCCAAAATGCTTCCTTTTGCAAGAATTGCAAAATGGGCTAGTGGAAGATTGCCCATTCCCTCTTCTCTTGAAATTGTTATGGTTACCCGGACGGAATTCTTAGGTAATCTTTTGGGCTACTTCCTTCCTTCTATTTTCTTCTCTTGTCCGTACTAGTTCGTCAGTCAAAGTATTGGCTAAATCCACCGCATCATCAATCGTGCGAGGTTTCGCAGCCTTGACGATATTACGGATTTCAGCAATCAATCCCCAAATATAACGAGAAATAAGTACCGGCTCTGGCGAAGCCAGGGTTGGTACCACTCGAGCATACTCGAAGAATGTCGAAGTATACCCTCGACAATCTACATCCACCATCCGGTGGGTTAGAAACTTATTTGTCATTTGTTCCTTTTCATACTCGGGATATAGTTTTCTTTCTACAAAGCTCTTAAATTCTTCCCAGTTCATAGCATACGCCATCCTTCTTCCTTTTGCTTGTAACGCCGTATTCCACCATTCTAGCGCCCCTTCTTTGAAAAGGTTTGACGCGTACATGACCTGATCATCCTGAGCACATTTACTTATGGCAATTACTGCCTCGGTTTTCTTTAACCAATGCAGTGCCGCAGTCGCTCCTTCATGCAAACTCAGTGGGTTTACAAGCAAGAAATTCTTTGTAAGCGCAACCAGGCGTTGCAGCTTTCATTTTCTTAGGAGGAGGAGCTTGCCGTGGTTCATTCTCATGATTAGTATGATTATTGCCTCCGTTTACACTATTACTGAAGTTATCTTCAGAAATACGTTTGCTAGGAACGATTTGTTGCGGTTCGATTGGATTTTTAACAGCAGCAACGATTGCTGGAATATCGTAGGCTATCCCTTGAGCAACTATTGCTGGAATAGCGTTGGCTATCCCTTGAGCAACGATATTTTCTATATCCTGCCTAGTCATATATTGATCCCCCGGTTGTTGCTCAGATTGATTAACCTCATTAACTGGTTCATTATTAGCGTTTTCCATCTGATATCTAATTTATAGATAAATAATTAGTATAAAAGAAATAATCCAATGTCACAATTAATTCCACATAATCACGTAAACGAATATACAAACAAAATTGTAAATTTTCTAAAATTTTATTTGTTTTATAGATTATATCATGCTTCTATATACAACCGTTTTATTATTTATTTTACACATACTGATTTTACTATTACTATTACACAACCACAGTTCCATAAATCCCCTATCCTTTGTCAGATGATATTCTAGTAACGGCGTTCCCTCTCATCGTATTTCCAGGAGATCTGTCCCCCAATCTCTTGGATCCTATTCCCAGTATCCATTAGTTCTTCACCAAAGTGGCGGAGTTCAGCCATATTCTCGTTACTCATTGGTGGATTTGGTAAAGGTTCTGGATTGAACTGAGGAAAAAGCTTATAGGGATTGTTTTGGAACTGTATTTCATTAGTTAACCATTCGTCTATTTGCGAGTGGATTGAAGGGTTTGGAATAGCTGGTTCTAAGTTCATTGGTAGTTGTGTTTCAAAAGAGTGAATAAAAACATTTTCATTAACAGGCTTACTAGTATTATAGCTTGCCAATATAAAATCTAGCTCTTCCTGAGATGGTAACCCTTCAATTTGCCTAGAGCTTCCCCCAATTTCCATTTTCTTAGGCTTGGGTTTCTCGAGAGGTAAAGCGTTGAATTCTATAGGTTCTTCTATGTCTGGTATATACCTATTGAAATCTCTGGAAACCTCTATTCTTACTGGATAGAGATTTAAATTCTGAAGGGCGTCAGACAAGTCACTCATGCTGTTATGCAAAATACACACCATTACTAATTATAACAAAATTTTTATAGAAAACCTTTAAATATTATTCCAGACTGTGTAACTACAAAACAACTGAAAATTAAAACACGCTAGGTTTTATTTATAAATTTATTTATTTACTGAATAAGGTTTCTAGACTGTAGATAATAAAGGTGCTAAAGCTTTGAGTCAAATTATTTAAGGATTTGCATTAATTGCTATATTGGCTAGCATATAAAGATCTGCCCATACTGTACACAATTAGTCAGATAATAAAACACATAATCACAAAATAGCAATTAATAAAAATTAAGTATTTTCTAAATACTTAATTGGCTTAAATCAGTGGCTCGATCAGTGGCTCTGATACCACCTTTTTCTGTCACGGCCTCTGTCACGGCCCCCGACCCGGTTTGACCCGTTTCAGGAGCCGCGGGACAGAAATCCCGTGGTATTTAATTAACAGCGGAAGTTTTCATCAGGATCTTTTTAAAACTGAAATATTTCCCGATTATTTTATTTCACAACTCGGGATAAAACCCCTGTAATTTACAATCATTTGATTTCACGAAGAAATCTTTTATTTTACAAAACATGTTTCTTTATTTTATCATGAGCCACTTCCTTAAGCTTGTAGTGCTTCACGGCACTTTTCCTGGATCATAACAGATCACCTGAAACATGTTTGAAAAAGATTTTGTCAGCGGGAAATACTGAGTGAATCATTCTATTTACATAAAATGATGCATAGTTATTAATTACAGCATAAGAGCGATTACAATGGCTTCTATCTTATTTTTATCTAGCGCTGCGTCACAATGGTGACATGTCACAATGGTGACGATGGTCATACCACTATTAGGTCAATGAAACTAAATAGTGATGATTATCCCTAGTAGGTTAATGAACCTAACTGGGAGAAAATTAGTAATGTGCAAAATACCCCACTAGCCAGTGATTCAAGATATCCACGACTTAGTCCCTGTAATTATAACTTTTGAAAATAATTTGAGGTATTGTAAAATAGTTGATAAAAAGAGAATGACTCACATTGCAGATTTAATTTGAGCAGAGTCTAGCCTACTGATTAGCCTTTTAACCTAAATTAATAACAGGCACACAATTCGGTCAGTAACTTAATACAACATTTACGATAACTCACGAGATCAAACTCTCACAACGAATGACAAAGTGCGATACTTAAACATCCATCGAATTAACGACGAATGACAAAGCATAACCCTAATGTGGGCAGCACTTAAACATCCATTGGATATTTTAATCAATCGGACATTGAATCGTATCAGCGATCGAGTTATTACCCTGATTGTGGCGTCGATTAGTGATCCGTGTGTGTTAATTGTGGTAAACAGAACGTAACTCAGTGCCTAAAACGAATTTCTTCGTCGAACGTACGCAGAATATCAAGTGCCAATGTCTGCTATTTATACACGAATTTTGTCAGGCTTACGAACCGTAAGACTCAACCCTTACGGTCCGTAAGGGACACATAATTGTCATAGGGTTACCACGTGTGGGACTAGGCCTGCTGAGTTGACAGATAGGAAAATTTCAATTTTGACAACGAGATTTGAAGATAATCGTAACTAGGGTTTACCCCCCTTGAGTTTTAGGGGCCCTGATCCTGATTCTGATTATTCTGAAAATTTTAGGGTTTGTGCAGAATCACTTGGGTGTCTTAATTAGGGTTTCCTATTGGATAATTAAAGTAATAAATATGACTTATGATGAGAGTTGTTACAACTGTGACACCTGTGCCTCCACGGCCATCAAAAAAAAAACCAAATCAATGAAATATTGTGTTTCATACTTGGGATTTTTATAAATATGTGTATCATTTGCACATATCAATTCTTGTTCGATTTCGGGCTTTAAATCGCTTTCTGGAAGGTTATACGCGATCTGATGCGTAAATATAACCAGTTTAATGCAACAAACACTCTGGAATAGTGACATAGGCTTAACATACCTTAAATGAACTTTACATAACTTAGAAATAAGTTTTGGATGGTTTGGTATGCCGAAATCAAGTTTGTTTGCTTACAGGGACTAAATTCGACAAACTGCGTAAGTATGCCGATTTGTACTGGAACGAACAATCCGGAACTTGATCATAAGTTAAACACACCCTAAATAACCTTTGCATAGCTTAAAAATAGGCTTTGAGGGGTTCGGTGTGCTAAAATAAACTTTATGCTCATTCAGGGACTAAAAGCGTCAAAAAGTGCACAAGTTTGCATTTTCGCGCATATCTTACGTTCTGAATACATCCGGACATCCAAAATTTTATGTAAGCATTAAAATATTTTATTTTAGTGTTTGGCATAAGAAAAATCCATTCGTCGCGTAATTTGGATCGTTTTTCGCGTTCGTGCGCATTTTGGAGCATGTTTCATGTACACAGCGTTAGGGCATCATTTTAGGGCCTTAAACTTGGCTTAACGGGCCTTAGAAGTGTCGGAAATAAGCTAAAACACTAACAGGGACTGAAACTGCAATTATGAAAAACTGTTGCTGATCTGCAGAGTTCAGGCGGGCCGCGTAGCCCAAGCCTGACTCTGACGCGGGTCGCGTGGCAGTAGCAGATCTGCACAGAATCAATTTTCCAGCTGTTTACAGCTGTTGCACCTGTTTTATTCACTTTCAAAGGTATTTTAGGATCTATGGGCCATATTTGGGGCTCCCATGGTTTTACAAAACCATGGGCACATGTGTACGGTTGAGATTAAAGCACGTTTTACGATGAACGATCTTAACGGTTCTATCAAATCTATAAATACCCCCCACCCCATTCACTAAAACCCACTTGATTTTTCTGGGATTTCTCTAAGTTGGAGTGCTAACCACTTCATACCTGAGAATACTTAGAAAATCAAACTTGCGGGGACCCTTTGTAAGTTTTCCTTCGTTCTTTTTATGCGTTTTTAGCGTTAAAGTCAAACTTTGTTTGACTTTCTGCCTTGACCAGTTTATGGTCAACGCGAAGTTCGTTTGAACTTCATAACGAGAGCGTAATCACGATGGTTATAGTCCCTAGTGACTATACCTTCTGATTACCACGTTATCTAGGCATAGTGGCGATTCGTAGTTTCGGCCAAAATGCGTATTCTTGCGTATTTTGTAACCAAACTACTCTTGGGTATCAAGACCCTTTGTCTTGATATCAAACTTTTTTTAAACCTTGTTAAACATGTTTTAGCATGTTTAACTCATCACTTTTAGATTTGTGCTTATATAGGGTCGTAAGGTAAGCGATCTAAACAATCGCTTATACTTTCGAACCCGACCCGTTTGGTCGATCATTAGGATCCGACCAAACACATTAGGTGACCATAGTTGTATAGGGAATAACCTTCCGTGGTTATACCTTATGGTCACGTCGTTTAAGTAGTTGTATGATAGGCTGTCTATATGCCTTAGGAAAATTACCAAAATGCCCTTTTTACGCCAAAATTCATTTTTAGCCTATGTAACTTAATTTTTGACATCTAAACTGATTTAGCAACAATATTAGACATATTAAGGCATATATTACTTGTCATAGGACTAGTTAGGCGGCCCGAATGCGTTTTACGCGAACGACGCGTTAAAGTGGCGTAAGCTATCTTAACGAGTCGTAATGGGTCGTAAGCACTTAGGATAGGTTTCATTTTAGAATGTAGGCTTTGTTAAACCATATTACATGAGTTCCCATACTCATTTGGTTTACGAAACCTCATTCTATCCGATCTTCCGATTTAGGTCCGGTTATTTATGTAGTTACCTATATTTGGTGCCGTTTGATTTCTGTGATCCCTCTAGCTTTGCTTGGTTGTTATTCAAGACTTCTAAGCACCCTCCGGTGAGTACATAGTTCCCCTCTTTTACTGTTTTCAAACGTTTTGGGGTGAAACACATATGCCTACTTGTTACTTTCGTGCTTTCCACGTTTTCATATCATATACTTGCTATGTTCATTAGTACACTATTAGTACATGATTTCATTATGCTTTTGCTATGTATGTTCATATAGTGCATACTTAGTACATTGATTTACATTACATTACATTTCTGCTATGTATGTTGACTTAGCATACTTAGTACATTGTTTTATACATCTTGAACCATTTGAAGCTGATTGATTTATGCGAACCATTTGTAACCTTTGATCTATGTGAACCATTTGTAACCTTTTGATTTATGTGAACCATTTGTAACTGTTTGAACCATTGGGATTAAGGGAAGTGATTAGGTAACGGGGCGGGTGTAATGTATTAAAAGCATGGTGGATACGCCGCTGGTACTTCCTATATATAAGTGCTTTTAACACATTATATATTGTTGTGTTATCTAGATCACTTGGGAAAATGTTATCAAAGCAAAGTTATAATACAAGGTTTTTCTTTCAATATATATATATACCATTTGATTTTTATTTCAAAAAAGATTTACAATTTGGGTTTATGTAAACAAATGTTTTGGAGTTAAGTATCATGGCTACGAGATTTATAAATTATAATCAACTTGATTTGAGTTGGTTAATTATGTCGCAATACTACACTTTTCAAAAGAAGGTTTTTAAATAAGTATTGCAACATGTAAAACGAGCCATGAAACTGACACTCATATAAAACCTATGTACTCGCCGACATTTTTATGCTGACGTATTTTCACATGTGTTTCAGGTACAATAGTTGATGACATTTGATGATGATATTGGTGTACGCTCACATAGGAATGGACGAGGCCTTAGTGACTTAATAACAATGAAAGTATATTTGTTCATGTTATGTTTCTAATTCCAATGTAATGTAATACATTTGATTTAATAAAACGAAACTATTTAATCCATGGTTGTGAAACAATGATTCTGTTACAACACTCCCCGACGTTTTCGCCACATTTTGTTGTTTTACGTGGTCGGGGTGTGACAGAAAAGTTGGTATCAGAGCCAATGGTTATAGGGAATTAGGTTATTAGTAATGCTTTGACCTAGTCTATAACCTTCCTAGGATCCTAACGCGAGTTTTACTTGCGTTTAGTCATAAAACAATACCGTCACTTATCCTTAGGTGACAACCACAATATGAACATAAATTTTGAATCTGCCTTGAAAACTAATCATCTGTTCTAGGATGATTTATTATAAGGTTTTGAACCTTCAAAGTTTTCAAGATCTCGTCAAAGTTTGGGTCTCATTAATGTGAACACGTGCAAACTGGAAGGGTGGGTGCCTGTACCCTGGGTCTTCTGTCTAAGGCTAGAGTGTTCGTACAAATCCGCAGTATCGGACCAGTCACTTATAGGCGAGCATGTCTTCGCGATACATTATATTGACCCGCTTACTTTGATTAGTCACCGTCTCATTTGTTTGCCTTTGGTAACAAACAAATGGTCACAATCTTCATGTGTTGTCATTCTCTTTTGATTATCTTTCGCTTGTTTCCTCCTATGCCTTCCATTATCTTCAAGATGCCTCTTCATCGCAACAACACTCAAATGTCCGAACCAGGTGCTGCAATTACCCAGCGAATAGGCGTCGTACTCCAGAGGACCGTTGATTTAGCTATCACCATGACTCGCCTCAGGGATGAAGCCGTATAAGGGAACTGCTCCTTGGTGCAATCAATGCCACCGTCATCATCCGAATCAAATACCCTGTTTCAAATGTACCCACAGTGGACGATGGGGACGTTTGGTTAATATGTGCCACTTTGCAATCCAAAGCAAAGTTGTTACAAATCCTGCTGCTGCTCAAGCTTCAAATTCTGCTTCATATGTCGCCTTGGCATATCTAGCGCCTCAACCTCATGAACTTTCTACCTTGTGTATCGACTTAAGCACGCCTAGTGCAAGGTGTCGAAACACCTCTCGTTACACAAATTCTGAAATCCATATATGATCTTTCTATCCTTATAATTAGATCCTTGTGGATGGGTATCGTTCATCGGAACCCTTAATTGAATTCTTTGTATGATTCAATACGTACATTACAATTCAATAAGGACAAAGCCGAATTCCTATTAAGATATTCCTATCTTCATAGATAGATTCTTGAAAATGATTAAAGTGCCAAATGAAATCCACGGATTGGATTCCTGGTGTGCTTTAAATATCCTTGTCCAAAGATAACAAATTAAAGGTCAAATTAAACAATTATGTGATTATGTGCTTATGTGTTCCCTTTTATGTTTTTGTGTGATCTAAATTTTTGTTATTCAAATCCTCGTAGAATCTTCCATATCTTCGTATAAGGGATTCATAGTAGGATATCCAAAGGTACTACCTTAAATCCTTAATGGGTTTCAATGTTATAGTTAAAACCCTTGGATTATAAAGTACTATTCCCAAGTTTAAAGACATCATGTGTTGATGTAGTTAAAGATTCCTCTTGGGTAGTTTATTAAAGAGATTGATTCGTCAATCTAGTTAAAGACATCCTCCATTGATGTAGTTAAAGATTCCTCTTGGGTAGTTTAGTTAAAGAGATTGATTCGTCAATCTAGTTAAAGACATCCTCCGTTGATATAGTTAAAGATTCCTCTTGGGTAGTTTAGTTAAAGAGATTGATTCGCCAATCTAGTTAAAGACATCCTCCGTTGACGTAGTTAAAGAGATCATTCGTCGATCTAGTTAAAGAGATTGAATCGTCAATCTAGTTAAAGATATCATGTGTTGATATAGTTAAAGAGGCCTCTGGTGGTCTAGTCAAAAAGATCATTCGTTGATCTAGTTAAAGAGATTGAATCGTCAATCTAGTTAAAGATATCATGTGTTGATATAGTTAAAGAGGCCTCTGGTGGTCTAGTTAAAGAGATCATTCGTTGATCTAGTTAAAGAGATTGAATCGTCAATCTAGTTAAAGATATCATGTGTTGATATAGTTAAAGAGGCCCTCTGGTGGTCTAGTTCAAGAGATTGTTTGCTGATCTAGTTAAAGAGACTCTATTGAAGTCTAGTTAAATCACCACAGGATTATTCGTTTGATTTTCTTCCCCTACACAGTATAAGATCAACTGTGCGGACTGTACAAGAAATTACGCAATTATGGATGCATACATAATTATGAAATCCAGTGCACAGGAACCCAGTAAGATATATTATGTGTAAGAACCAATAGTGGCAACAATAACGAAACGTGAACAATGTAATGGAGGTACGGTGGACGCACCAATAGGCGCTTCATATACTTCTATATAAGTGTCCCTCTTACATTGCAAACATGATGTTATTAAAGTTACTAGAAGTTCAAAACCCTAACCAGTGTTGTTTGATCTTTTCAACTTCATGTTTCAAGCCCTCACAAGTTTCCTCTAAATAAATTTCGGGACGAAATTTCCTGAAGTAGGGGAGACTGTGACACTTGTGCCTCCACGGCCATCAAACAAATACCAAATCAATGAAATATTGTGTTTCATACTTGGGATTTGTATAAATATGTGTATTGTTTGCACATATCAATTCTTGTTCGATTTCGGGCTTTAAATCGCTTTCTGGAAGGTTATACGCGATCTGATGCGTAAATATAACCAGTTTAATGCAACAAACACTCCAGAATAGTGACATAGGCTTAAAATACCTTAAATAACCTTTACATAACTTAGAAATAAGTTTTGGATGGTTTGGTATGCCGAAATCAAGTTTGTTCACTTACAGGGACTAAATTCGACAAACTGCGAAAGTATGCCGATTTATACTGTAACGAACAATCCGGAACTTGATCATAAGTTAAACACACCCTAAATAACCTTAACATAGCTTAAAAATAGGCTTTGTGGGGTTCGGTGTGCTAAAATAAACTTTATGCTCATTTAGGGACTAAAAGCGTCAAAAAGTGCATAAGTTTGCATTTTCGCGCATATCTTACGTTCTGAATACATCCGGACATCCAAAAATTTATGTAAGCATTAAAATATTTTATTTTAGTGTTTGGCATAAGAAAAATCCATTCGTCGCGTAATTTGGATCGTTTTTCGCGTTCGTGCGCATTTCGTCGTAAATAAGCGAATATCGCGATCGTACGACCAAACGAACCGACATCCGGCATATTTTTGAGCATGTTTCATGTCCACAATGTTAGGGCATCATTTAGGGCCTTAAAGTTGGCTTAACGGGCCTTAGAAGTGTCGGAAATGAGCTAAAACACTAACAGGGACTGAAACTGCAATTATGAAAAAACTGTTGCTGATCTGCAGAGTTCTGGCGGGTCGCGTAGCCCAAGCTTGACTCTTACACGGGCCGCGTGGCAGTAGCAGATCTGTACATAATCAATTTTCTAGCCGTTTACAGCTGTTGCACCTGTTTTATTCACTTGCAAATGGTATTTTAGGATCTATGGGCCATATTTGGGGCTCCCATGGTTTTACAAAACCATGGGCACATGTGTACGGTTGAGATTAAAGCATGTTTTACGATGAACGATCTTAACGGTTCCATGAAATCTTTAAATACCCCCACCCCATTCACTCAAACCCACTTGATTTTTCTGGGATTTCTCTAAGTTGGAGTGCTAACCACTTCATACCTGATAATACTTAGAAAATCAAACTTGCAGGGACCCTTTGTAAGTATTCCTTCGTTCTTTTTATGCGTTTTTAGCGTTAAAGTCAAACTTTGTTTGACTTTCTGCATTGACCAGTTTATGGTCAACGCGAAGTTCGTTTGAACTTCATAACGTGAGCGTAATCACGATGGTTATAGTCCCTAGTGACTATACCTACTGATTACCATGTTATCTAGGCATAGTGACGAGTCGTAGTTTCGGCCAAAATGCGTATTCTTGCGTATTTTGTAACCAAACTACTCTTGGGTATCATGACCCTTTGTCTTGATATCAAACTTGTTTTTAAACCTTGTTAAACATGTTTTAGCATGTTTAACTCGTCACTTTTAGATTTGTGCTTATATAGGGTCGTAAGGTAACCAATCTAAACAATCGCTTATACTTTCGAACCCGACCCGTTTGGTCGATCATTAGGATCCGACCAAACACATTAGGTGACCATAGTTGTATAGGGAATAACCTTCCGAGGTTATACCTTATGGTCACGTCGTTTAAGTAGTTGTATGATAGGTAGTTTATATGCCTTAGGAAAATTAGCAAAATGCCCTTTTTACGCCAAAATTCATTTTTAGCCTATGTAACTTAATTTTTGACATCTAAACTGATTTAGCAACAATATTAGACATATTAAGGCATATATTACTTGTCATAGGACTAGTTAGGTGGTCCGAACGCGTTTTACGCGAACGACACGTTAAAGTGGCGTAAGATATCTTAACGAGTCGTAATGGGTCGTAAGCACTTAGGATAGGTTTCATTTTAGAATGTAGGCTTTGTTAAACCATATTACATGATTTCCCATACTCATTTGGTTTACGAAACCTCATTCTATCCGATCTTCCGATTTATGTCCGGTTATTTATGTAGTTACCTATATTAGGTGCCGTTTGATTTCCGTGATCCCTCTAGCTTTGCTTGGTTGTTATTCAAGACTTCTAAGCACCCTCAGGTGAGTACATTGTTCCCCTCTTTTGCTGTTTTTCAAACGTTTTGGGGTGAAACACATGTGCCTACTTGTTACTTTCGTGCTTTCCACGTTTTCATATCATATACTTGCTATGTTCATTAGTACACTATTAGTACATGATTTCATTATGCTTTTGCTATGTATGTTCATATAGTGCATACTTAGTACATTGATTTACATTACATTACATTTCTGCTATGTATGTTGACTTAGCATACTTAGTACATTGTTTTATACATCTTAACCATTTGAAGCTGATTGATTTATGCCAACCATTTGTAACATTTGATCTATGTGAACCATTTGTAACCTTTTGATTTATGTGAACCATTTGTTACTGTTTGAACCATTGGGATTAAGGGAAGTGATTAGGTAACGGGGCGGGTGTAATGTATTAAAAGCATGGTGGATACGCCGCTGGTACTTCCTATATATAAGTACTTTTAACACATTATATATCGTTGCGTTATATAGATCACTTGGGCAAATGTTATCAAAGCAAAGTTATAATACAAGGTTTTTCTTTCAATATATATATATATATATATATATATATATATATATACCATTTGAGTTTTATTTCAAAAACGATTTACAATTTGGGTTTATGTAAACAAATGTTTTGGAGTTAAGTATCATGGCTACGAGATTTTATAAATTCTAATCAACTTGATTTGAGTTGGTTAATTATGTCGCAATACTACACTTTTCAAAAGAAGATTTTTAAATAAGTATTGCAACATGTAAAACGAGCCATGAAACTGACACTCATATAAAACCTATGTACTCGCCGACATTTTTATGCTGACGTATTTTCACATGTGTTTCAGGTACAATAGTTGATGATATTTGATGATGATATTGGTGTACGCTCACATAGGAATGGACGAGGCCTTAGTGACTTAATAACAATGAAAGTCTATTTGTTCATGTTTTGTTTCTAATTCCAATGTAATGTAATACATTTGATTTAATAAAACAAAACTATTTAATCCATGGTTGTGAAACAATGATTCTGTTACAAAACTCCCCGATGTTTCCACCACGTTTTGTTGTTTTACGTGGTCGGGGTGTGACAATAAATCTCTATAATTGACCGATGATAGTTCAAAATC
Source organism: Helianthus tuberosus (assembly GCA_030545235.1). NCBI lineage: Eukaryota > Viridiplantae > Streptophyta > Magnoliopsida > Asterales > Asteraceae > Helianthus > Helianthus tuberosus. Next base: position 203,341,146 of record CM060371.1, read on the forward strand.
AAATCCTAAATCAAATTCAAAAACCTGAAATTCTTCTTCCCCAACCTCCCTTCGTTCCTTTTGGTGCGATATCGATAATAAGAACTACTGATTTGGGAGTTGTAAGGGTCACACGGAAGAAGACTAACAACGATCAACCAGCAATCGAAGAAGATGAATAGTAATATACACACAGATTATACACATGCGATTTGTTTTCTTGAAAAAAATAACATGCGATTTTGGATAATAATGTTATTCGCATGTTACAATTTTGGATAATAATATTATTCGCATGTTACAATTTTGGATAATAATGTTATTCGCATTTTTTTTTTTTTGGATAACAATCTTATTCGCATGTTACAATTTTTTTGGAATATAGCCTTTTGTAAATCTTATTCGCATGTTACAATTAATATATATTCTCATGTTACAATTTACGCATGTAACCCTTTTGTAAATTTACGCATGTTTTTTTTTTTTTTTTTTTTTGAATTCCTTTATTCGCATGTTACAATTTTTTTGGAATTCCTTTAGTCTCATGTTATTTTTTGGAATTCTTTTATTCGCATGTTATTTATTTTGGAATTCCTATATTCGCATGTTACAATTTTTTTTTTTGGAATTCGGATGTTACATTAAAACATAATCGCATGTTTTTTTTAATGTGTCTTTTATATGTTATGAAATCGCATGTGTATATTATTATTTAATGTGCACAACGTCTAATCGCGTGTTATTATTTTAATATGCATGTTATTGTTCATGAAATCGCATGTGTTTAGGTTTCTTCAAACATAACGCTTTGATCTGATACGAATCAATCAAACAATCAATAAAACCCTAAAAAGCAAACTGATACGAATCATAATTACAGAGATAGTTGTGTAACGAACTCATGATCTGCTTGCTTGTTGAAGGAATTGTCTAATTTGCCCTTTGATGATTGAACGGAATGTCTGATATACTCTTATCTAAGAAAAATGAACCAGGGACACGTGTAGGGCTGTGGGCATCGCGTACATAATGTAGGATTAGGGCCATTGTATTCTACACTTCCTTTATACAATTAAATAGACCAAATTAAGTAAAAATTTACACGAAAGTGACAAAACTCTCTTGCTAAGTAATGTTAGGTCTGGTTTTGTGTTACCTAGAACCTCTGGATATTGTTAATAGGTATTGATATATACTATCAAGCTATTTATTTTTTTCATTCGTACTACAAATCAAATAATTTTATAGGTAACTAAAGTATGTATTTGACTTCATTATGTAAAATGTCGTTAGAACATGTTGAGACGAGTAAAATATTCTTTCTTAGACAATAGAAAAAGATATAATGGAAAACGCACATATGACAATGGGCAATTTTAATCACATGTCTCATACTCGGTCAAATACACGTCGAGTAATTGTTACACATTACTCATTTGGTGCACGGATATACCTATTTATTGTTTTACGCGGTTAAATTAGCCATTGGAATGCTTATTATCGAAATATAATCTTAAACTCATATTAAAATCTATTTGAAATATAAAATATTCAAACCCACTTTTAAAAATTATGTAATTTTACATATCTAACAATTTCAAATTACCATTAATTTTTTTGGATTATATAATATATATACTAATATATGCGGTTTTGATTCGGGTAACGGATTCGTATCACCTGATACCATACTTACCTATCCCATGTCAATGGATTTTTTTTAAACTAATCTCATCTCCATATACTCGTTTGATTATCAGTCACGGTGTTTCAAATTTCAAGTTTTCCCATTATATTCAGGTTTTTTTTCTCAACTAAGTTGTTATTAGCACAAGTAACAAATACAGCCATGTAATTTTTTGTCGTTACTTACGTTAAGCTTGAAATGTGAAATAAGTAAACAAAATTATGTATATTTAATCCAATAAAAACATGATGTATTTTAGTTCCTTTATTCGACTGATATTGTAAATAATGGGGTGTGGTCTCAAATGTCGTACGTGTCGCGACCTAGCCCATGCGTGTGCAAGACAATATCCATAAATCTAAAAACACTTGGTTGGTTCCAAGGTTCCAGTGCGGGCTACTTTTGTGAACGCGCAACCATGCTAGCTCACAAAAGTACAAGCAGTATAGGTGGTAGCAGTCTGCAGCCAATCAGCATGTACCCGACTCTGCGACATACGATCCCCACAATGATTAATCGTCCATGGGACAAACAGTACAAAGGACAATGACGTGTAGCCAATCAGGATGCGTCACTCATTGCTCCATGATCTCCACTAAGGGCTGATGATAGATACGACAACAAGTACATTTGGAAGGTGACGTGTAGCCAATTACAACGCGCCATCATACTCCCACCTCTGCAGACACTACTTGTTGTGTTAGAGGGACCAAATGGATGTTCCTTGAAAGTGAATCCGGTGGTCACTGAACCTATCAACCCACCCCTTGTCTAACCTTTTGGCTATAAATATACCAACCTCTACCAAAGGTTTAAGGATCTATTTTCTTACTCTCTCACTCAAAACACCAACTTGTTTCCTTTCTCTCTCAAGAAAAACAAAACTTATTCTCACAATGAAGGGTGGTTTACAAAAAAAACCCTAACTCTCCTTCTTGTAACAAGCAGTGTTCTGTTTTTTTTTTTTTTTTTTTTTGAACGGCAAATTTGGATCACTGACGGACCACTGGAGTATCATCGTGCCACCAGCAGAACCACCCGATCATATCCATCTCCACTAGGCAATAATGCCTATACACCAATTCAGGAGGAAACCCAATAAATCTGGGAAAAACCCCCTTTGTGGGAATCGAACCAATGACCTAATGGTCATAAGCCTTATCCCACCACCAAGATACCACTAGGCTATAATGCCATGGGTAGCAGTGTTCTGTTTTACAGATCATTAGTAAAGAGCTATACCGATTAAAGAAGAGATTAGAAGATAACCCGATCAAAATACCAACTTAATACTCTATCTCCTACAAATTAGAACTGGTGTGTCTTCGCTAAACATTTACTTCACTTAGGTAAGGATCACTCTAATTCACGTATTTTCTTTTTCTTTTCCTTTTTGAGTTGTTTTTTGTGTGCTGATCATAAAAATACCGCCACCAGTGTCACGCCATCATATCGTGCCTAAACACGAGATTCCTTTCCTCAATTATTACAAGGACGAAAAGCACTAAGAAAAACAATTCAATCTATAATAAAAAAAATCACATCATGCATGTGATTTTAAAATGAAGTTGACAACATTAACTAAAGGTTTAATGGTGCGTAATTATAAAATTAACCAAAGCATGGGGATTAGCACCATGACAATGACTCTTTTCAGTTGGGTATTTTTTATCTTGCAAATACTAGTATATGCTATTTATTTTTATTTTTATTTATAATCCGTCATGTAAAACTTACATTCTTTTATCATTAATACTAGGTTATAACCCTGTGTATTACACGGGTCGAATTAATGAATTTTATATACTAAATAATAAAACAATATATCTTTAAAAACCTCATTTATTACACGAGTTGAATAAATATAATTTTATATATTAAATAATAAAAAAGTTATATCTATAAAAACCATATTGTACAGGTTGAATAAATATAAATTTATATACCAAATAAAAAAATGTTATAATTTTTTAAAAAGGAGGAAAAAGACAGAAAAGCTGAATGTTAATTGAAAAACCTAACCTGATTTTGATTTTGGATAAAAATTGCAACAAAATTGAAACCACAGGAACCCTCATTCAAAAGATTTGAGTTTTGGACTAAAGTGGCAAAAGTGACCAAACCTCATGGACCATTTTGGCAGTTTACTCATTTATTTAATTAATATAAGATAGTTTGGATGTGAGGCGAGAAAATCATAAAATAAATGCTTACAATGAATGATAGGTGTCACATATTAATGTTTTATTATATAGTATAGTATAGATATATATATTTAGATTGATATAATAGATTATTCTATTGTAGTAAAATTTGTTAACGAAATCTCAATAAATTTAACCATTTATTTAAAACTTGTAAATGTAACGAACTCTCAATAAATTTAACCCTTTATTTAAAGGGTTATTGGATTTTATCACTCCCAACTATTGGCTATTAGTCACTGCCACCCTCAACTATCACTTTGACGCTCGTCACCCCCAACTTAACACTTAGTGTGTTCTGTCACCATGTCGTTAACTGATCACTAACTTTTGATCTTGTTGCTATACTTTTGGGGTGTCCTAAGATCCATAAAACCTTCCTAAGATCCATATGACACCCCCCAAAAGTATAGTACCAAGATCAAAAGTTAGTGATCAGTTAACGACGTGGTGACAGAACACACTAAGTGTTAAGTTGGGGGTAACGGACGTTAAAGTGATAGTTGGGGGTGGCAGCGGCAAATAGCCAATAGTTAGGGGTGATAAAATCCAATAACCCTTATTTAAAACTTGTAAATGTAGAAATGATAAATAATATTAGTAAATTTTATTTTAAGTTTCGTAAAATCTATTTGATACCAAACTAAACAAAACGTTCAAATATATGGTTAAAATCAAGAGTAAATTACGATTTTGGCCCATGTGGTTATATCACTTTTACATTTTAGCTCAAAAATGAATCTTTTAATATATGAGCCCCCAACGTTTTTTTTTTCTAACCTTTTGGCCCCTAACACTAACCCCATCCATTTACTTTTAGGGGCCAAAAGGGTTAGAAAAAAAGACGTTCGGGTCCAAAAGCGTTAGAAAAAAAGACGTTAATTGCTCAGATGTTAAAAAAAAACTTTTTGGGCTAAAAGTGTAAAAGTGATATAACCACAGGGGCCAAAATCGTAATCTACTCTAATATCAAATTAGATAACTAAGTTTGAATTTGAAGTAAATAGATAATATAAAAGTAATAATTAATCTAAATAATATTTTGTAGAAGAGTTATATATAATTAATAATTAGGAGAGATTAATTAAATTAAATAATAATTATCCATAAAACATGACTTAATATGATGACAAGTGTTCCAAAAATGGTTTCTTTTATTATATAGTATAGATTCAATTGTGTAGTAGAGATTAAATAGAGTGCAATTCTGGTATCATGACCAACTAAGACGTGTCGATGAATTGTTCTTGGTAAAACCTATTTTTTTAGGAATTTGATTTTGCTTGCGTTCTTATTAAATAGAGTGCAATTCTGGTATCATTAATACCTGAATAAGGAACGAATTGTTAGACCAACCGTAGTGGTTGTAAATTTGGGCGTTTTTGAGGCTTAATCATGCCCAATACTGCCCCTTTGCCACTACGCATGGGCGTGATTGGCCTTTTTTTGGTTTGGGCGTTTTTTAAATCACGCCAAGAGGGGGAAGAATTGACCAATCAGATTTGAGCTTGCATTGTTTTGTCCAATAACATTTTTTTTTTATTTTTTTTATTTTATTTGATTACAAACATAATGCCCCACAATCCCCATATCTCCACTACACCCATTTTAGAAAACGCCCAATAATGCCCCATTGCTGACTGGGCTGCCACATGGCGCAAAACGCCAAAGGGTGAATATTGCCCACTACGCATGGTCTTAAGGCCGTGGGGTATGGTGGGGCTTGGGTTGGGCTTGGGTTGGGCTTGGGTTGGGGCATTTGTTGACACGTGGAATGGGAGCCCCCCACCGCCTGGTTACGTGTCCGCGGGGTATGGCGGGGCGTGGGTTGGGCTTGAGTTGGGTGCACCGCGTGGCAGAATATTAAAAAAAATTACAAAAAATTAATAAAAAATCACACAACATTTATAAAAAAAACCCTACAACTTCATTAAAATTTTAAAAATTACATAATCCTAAAAATTGCATAATTTCTAAAAATTACAAAATAACAAACCTAGAGCGTTAAATAAATTTCAAAAAGGTCGATCTTGTCGAACGTCTTTTGCTCATTGCCTCGAAACTCTATGTTCGCCACCGCCACCCGGTCCTCGTGGCTTAACTCGCCGCTCGGAACGACTTCGTAGTAAGCCTTGAAACGCTCGAGCTTGGGCCGTAGCTCGCGCCATTTATGTTGGCACGCGTTGAGGTTGTGGCGGTCGTTACTGTCGTTATGTCGGTAGGCTGCGAATGCTTCCAGCCAATATTTTGTTTGGCCTGGTGGCCGCCCCTTCATAGCGTTAACGACGCTTATGACGAGAGCCATTTCTTCTTCATGGGTCCAGGATGCCATAGCGGGTTCGTGGGATGGGGGGGACCAGTGGGTTAGCGGGTTCGAGAGAAGTGGGTCGCCGGTGGGGTTGGGTTCGTGGGATGGGGGGACCAGTGGGTTGGGGGTTACAATATATAGGGGGTTGTTGGGAGACCCGGGTGGCGGTTTGGTTTTCCCCCAAACCGTTTGAATTTAAAATTCAAAATTTGAAAAGTCCGCTATGACGTGGTGGGTGAGCGAATGGGAGGCAGCCAGCTAGCATGTTCATACCGCCCCACGCCCGGCTTGAAAGCCAAGCCCCAAGGGCCACGCCCCAACCCAAGCCCACCCGGGGTGGTGACTTAGGCGTTTTCCCCCAACCCACGCCCCAATCCAAGCCCCATACCCCATGTCCTAAGGTCTACTTAGTAGGATATGGAGATAGTTAGGCGGTCTAGTTATTTCAGTTATAGTTGGGCCAGGGTTTTGTTATTTGGATTCGATTCGTAGATTTGGGACGTTGCATTTCTAGCCTAGTTCTCGTATTAGGTTTGGTGTTTTGCTTGGATCTCCACTAATTATATTCTATATGACCTTTGTATTGTAAAACCATATATTAAATATGATATGATTATTATATGTAACTATTTGAATGTTGTTTATAACAACGGAGATTGAGAATTAATATGTTTGCTCTCACATACCTAACCCTACATGCACATATGTGATTTGTGAATAAACAATTAACCATGTTTTATCTTATAAAAAAAAAAAAAAAAAAAAAAACTCTTTGTAAATGAAAACTTCAATTGGCCGATTTGTTTTTTTTTTTTTTATAAATAAAGTGCAAAAGCATTATTGGTCCATTTTTTAAAACTTGTTTTCAACATGCAAACTCAACTTTTTTTTATTGAGTCAACATTTCTTTGTGAAGTGGGTTTCTTTTTATATTTTCTTTCCTTGTAACTTTTACTTTTCTATTCCTTTAAATGCCATTGTCATCTTCCCATTGTTAAACTACAATTGCAAACATCAAAATTCTCAATCTCTCTCTCATCAAAATAATATTCATAACCCTAGAGAGAGAATGGAGCAAAAACTACCACTACTAACGAAGAAAGTATGTAGCTTGGTGCGCGCGATATTCTTCACATTAAAAAAAGGTATTTCCAAAAGAAAATTATTGCTTCAATTTAACATGATGATGAAGAGTGGCAAAATCGCCGGTAAATCCATACACAGCCTCTCTCTTTCTGGTGAATACGAGTTCAGCTGTAGCAACACGCCTCATTACCCACTCTCTCTCTTTTCCAATCGCAAAAAACACCAAAAAAACAGCCACCGTCTTTCTAACTCTACCCCACCGCTGTTTGTGGACGATTGTGATGACATAACAATAGACCCGACTATCATTAAGGTTCTCAATATGATGACAAGCCCCACTGTTGAGCATCTGAAGATAACGGACTCACCGGTTCTAGCTCACGGTTTGGAAGATGATGAGGTGGATGAGGCTGCTGACAAGTTCATAAAAAGGTTTTATAATGATCTGAGACAGCAACATAAGTGAGGGGTAGTGAGTTTATTAAGGGGTTATATTAAACTAAATTCTTTTGGTTTTTGTCATATGTGTAACCCTAACAATTTTGGGATCCATTTGTATTATTTATTTTTTGTGAAACAAGAGTCTAAGTAGTAAACCAATCGGCAATATTGGAATCCAAATTATTATCTCATTCTAGCTTGTTTTTTTTTTTTTGTTAATTTTAAGTTAACTAATTTACTGTATTATTCAGCTGTTAATTTTTTTTTATTAAAATACTAGCTTAGAACCTCGTGTTTTATACGGGTTGCATAAATTTGATATTATAAGTAATATAGTTATATCTTTAAAATAGCTCGTATATTACACGAGTTAAATAAAAATAATGTAATCGATTAACACATACGGTCGTCAACATATGTATTTAAATGATAAATTCGATGTACTATTTACTTGTTAAAATTTTAATTTATTATATGAGGTTAGAAACATGTGTATTACACGTGATAGAACTAATGAAATATTAGATGATTATTAATAAGTGGGAAAATCAAAGAAATAATAAATAAATAAGAGAGATCCATGAAGTTTGTGATTTAATATAACTAGTTTTATACACAGTGCCGCGTTGCGGCGCGGTCAACCAAACCGTTCTTGGTTGTGATAATACGTACGTTTTATATTACTACTCATAACACGATCACGCTAAGCTGAATCATTCCTGGTGTATTTAATTAGTTTAGTTATAAATATGAAAGATGGAATTAACAGAACACGATAAGATAAAAGTTGAAGTTAAAAATAGGTTGGTTATTTTGACATTTTAAGGTAACCATTTATTAAAACTATAAGCAAGGTAAATTATGCCCACAAAGTTGTCAAAATCATAAAGTTGAAAAAATATAAATATTTATAATTTTTTGAATAGCAAGTATAGCAACATGATAAAATAAGATAATAAGCCATGAGTTCAATTCATTGCAGGCCTCTGCAGAAGTTGATCAATGCAAACATTAATATGTTTGGCATCATGTAATAAATAAAGACACAAAAACCATATAAGATCATGTAAATCGATCAAGATTTTGGACATATTCTTACTTGTGTGCTGACCTGTTGCCGCAGTAGCAAGTTTTGAAACCACGGTCACAATAAAATAAGGTTTTTATGCCTGCACAAACAGAATATAAATACCTTAGAACACATCAGTTAAAAGGATTTTTAACCATTACTTTATTAGCATCACCAACCAGCAGAACTTTTCTTGCTGCTACCCCATCCTCTATTATCTACATCCTTGTCCTTCTGCTCTTAACCATTGTTTCCCCACCAGCTATTAGCAGCAACTTTGTCCGCACCACCTGAACCAGAAGTTCCGCTATTCTTCTGTTCCCAACCGGCGCCACCGTCATTTCATATCGCTTTAGTACTCTTTTTAGGGCCACCCCATCCGTCATTTGCAACCACTTTGGTATCACCTGAGCCAAAACCATTCTACTTCCTCCTGCACTCTGCTTCAGTACTCTTCTTGCTGCCACACCCAGTTGATATGAGGAACATAAAGACATGATCCAACCACCATAAGAAATACAACAAATGGAAAACAGAAGGTATCGACCCGTTAGACCCAACCTAAAACTCCACCTGCATTGAAATGCAACCCAACCACCCAACCATTTGACCTACTCTATAGACTTTTTTGATCCTTAACCACCCACCCCAACCTCCCCCGGCCCAAAAAACTAACGGTTCAACCCATTCATAGAAACCACCCAACCAGTCCCACCCGGCCCCAAAGCCCTTTATTCACAAAACTCAATAAACAAAAAGTCCAACATATTGAATTACTAATCTAAATTCAAAAAATATATATATCAACACCATAAAACACATCAAAGTTTTTTTACCATTAGGATCATTCTGAAAGTCACATCAAAGTTTTTTACCATTAGGATCCCTCTGAAAGTCGACTCGATTCCTGTCATTAAATCCCGATTCATCTGAAAAAAAATTTATTATATCCTAACCTTCAAAAGTCAAAAGACAACATCATAGAAACAATAAAAAAACATTTGAATCAACGAAAAACCGGTTAAACTAACCTGCACCAATAGGATCACAAACACTATCATCAACATCAGCACTGTAATCGAAACTATTAGTGGAAATATTGAGCCATTTGTGGACAACTCTATCACAACACCCCAACGACTGCCAAGCATAGTCATTGAATTTACACGAAACCCTAGTTTCCATTTTTTTTACTGATCCACTTATACGAAAATGATTCAGTTACTTTAATGAGGCCGTTCACGGAACCTGAACTTGTTTTGTGTTTTTTTAATGACTTGTAATAGGTGGCTCAGAAGGTATTGAGGCTGTCGTGGTTGCATAACAGGTTGCTAGTAGCAAATAATGCACTCGCCATCCTTGTTATGCAACATAAAACCTTCTTTTATACCAAAGTCATCATAGCCAGCAAACGAACCCGTGACGCAACAATCGAATATAACTTTCAGTTCCATATACCCTTAATTCCAACAGGCCGGGTGAAATTCAACTGGGTTGATAATGGCTACAACGGAGGTTGCAAAAGACCATAATTGCACAAATCAAAGAGCGCGTTCGAGAACAAAGACCCGTTAAGGTTTCATAACAGCACCACAATCATAACTCCAATTCAGAATCTTGATCTTTGAGTTCATAACATGCAAAGATTCCACCTTTACAACTTCTTGGTGACGAACAAACCCAATAATCAAGACTACTGGATATCAACAATCAGATTCCACCCACCAGAAATTCATAGCAGACTTAGGGTTTTACACCAGAAACTCTTTAGGCTTTATAGATCAAAAGAGTTCTCATGTGAGAGAAATCATGCAATGTACCAAAAGCTCTAAAAGTATAAAACATAAAAAATGGAGATATACAGAGATTACCATGGAAATTCTGAAGGTAACCGCTGCCAGAACCGGGCTCTAATCGCCGCTGGCAACAATGAGCCTCCTTGGAATAACCGCCGCCGCCAGAAAACGGCCTCGAATGGCCGCCGGCAACGGCGGGCCTCCACTGAATAGTCGCTTGGCTGAGGAAATCGATGACATGTAGAGAAAGACCAAGCTCGATTAGCCGCCGATTGGACAAGACGATCTTCAGCAGCGGCGGTTCCACCGTCACCACAATCCATCGTTGTTAGTCCATACCTATGTCTCCCAGCGCCTTATATATGGGCTGAATGGGTGAAGGTTGTCGGATTACGAACCGGAGAAGACGAAGAGAAAAGGGAAAGGGGTGTTGTGTACGACGCTGTATTCAGGCGAGAGAGAGAGAGTTGAAGATGATGATACTATTTATTAGGCTTGTGACGTGGCCCAGGTTAACTATTCACAAGGTTTGCTTTTTAATATAAAATAAAATAATAATAATAATAATAATAATAATAATAATTAATATAATAATGATAATGATAATGATAATTTTCTTAATTCCGCATCCTATCTTTCTATACTAATTAAAAAAACAATATAACTAAATCTAATTTGAAAAAGAATAAAAATTTATGTATTTTCCTGCTTCTACAAAGAAAAAAAAAAGAAAGCTTCTTCTATCTCATACGAAGGAGAAAATATAAATTATATGTTATTATTAATTCAAAGTTTGATAGAAAGTTATCATCCTTTTTTAAATTATATTTAGTTAAACTATTGTTTAATAGGAAAAAGAAATTGAAAAATAAGATAAGGAGATTATTAATTCAAAATTTGATAAAAAAGTTATTATTCTTACCTAAATTATATTTAGTTAAACTATTATTTAATAGAAAAAAATTAAAAAATAAGATAAGGATGCACCAGAGATTGACACGTGTCAAAAAATATTTTTATTTATTAGTATCAAAAGATTTATAGTGGCTTGGCGCCTTTAAATAGAGGATTTTCATTAGCTACAATAAAAATCCACACATATATCTTTCACTCTCGCCCATTATCTCCCTCACGCCTTGCCCTTGGCGGCCCTCCTTGCATCCGCAAAGTGGTGTTTAGCGCTAAAAAATTACTGACGTGTAAATGGGTGTTAATTAACCTACTACACTCATCCTTATAATTATTCTAAGTGTTATTCTAAGTGAAAAACGAACTTTATTAAACTCATAATGGAGGCAAATCGATCTAAATTCTAGCAATATACGTTGGTTTTTGTTGTATATGTTGGCCACCGTATGTTATATTGTATGATTGACACATCATTTTAAAATACAAACTTTTTAGATAATTTATAATAGAAAAATGTTAAAATAATATTTACAAAAAAAATCATTTATGTTTATTTATTTTTCTAAAGACAAACTTTAAATATTTTGTTAGAAAATAACTTTTATACTAGTTATCCTTAATTTTTGTGCAATCGTCGAAACTACAATGTTTTCAAATGGATTAAATAATTTTTTAATAAAACTCTTACACCTTTTTTACAACATTTTTATTAATGATAAAAACCAAAGAGAATTAGGGATAAAACTAAATTCTTCATTATTCAACATTACAATATATAGATGAACATAGCTATAAACCCTAAAGCCCAAAGGCAATGGGTTGGGCCTAAAATGTCTGGTTTATAACACTCCCCCTCAGACATTTAGAATTATACACAGTTTAACAACGTACTTCAGGATGATGTTAAATAGGTACTTCAGGACCTGAATAAATAAACTGATACTACTGGATCAGCTATGCTGCCTCATTAAAAACCTTACTAAGAAAACCCAGTGGGACAAAACTTAGTTAAGGGAAAAAGAGTACAGCGTGTATAATTCTCCCCCTGAATTCAACAAACATCTTTCAATCTACGAAGACCGATCTTGTGTGATAGCTGCTCGAAACTGTTTCTAGGTAAAGATTTCGTGAACAGGTCAGCTAGATTTTCACTTGACTTAATCTGGCGAACATCAATTTCCCCTTCCTTTTGCAAGTCATATGTTGAGAAAAACTTTGGTGAGATGTGCTTTGTTCGATCACCCTTGATATAACCTTCTCTGATCTGAGCTATGCAAGCAGCATTGTCTTCATAAATAATTGTCGGCTCCTTCTTGATCTGTTCTAATCCGCATGCTTCTTGTATGTGATTAATCATTGATCTCAACCACACGCATTCTCGACCAGCATCATATAGTGTTATCAATTCGGCATGGTTTGATGATGTTGCTGTAAGTGTTTGCTTAGTTGACTTCCAAGAAATTGCTGTGCCACCATATGTGAATACGTAACCTGTCTGAGATTTTGCTTTGTGAGGATCTGATAGATATCCGGCATCAGCATACCCAACAAGCTGGGACTTTTGATCTCTCTGATAGAAAAGACCTAAGTCTTGTGTCCCGAAAATATACCGGAATATATGTTTTACGTCATTCCAGTGTCTACGTGTTGGATTCGAACTGTATCTCGCTAGTACATGTACTGCAAATGCAATGTCTGGTCTTGTGTTATTTGCGAGATACATAAGGGCACCGATCGCGCTTAAGTACGGTACTTCTGGACCAAGTACTTCTTCGCCTTCTTCTTGAGGGCGATAAGGATCCTTGTGTGGATCTAGCGGTCGGACAACCATAGGTACGCTAAACGGATGTGCTTTATCCATATTGAAACGTATTAACATCTTCTGGATGTAGTTTGATTGATGGACAAATGTGCCATTGCACAGATACTCAAATTGTAGTCCGATGCATACTTTTGTCATACCAAGATCTTTCATCTCAAATTCCTTCTTTAACAACTGAGCAGTTTTCTCTATCTCTTCAGGAGATCCGATGATGTTGATATCGTCAACATAGACTGCTATTATAGTGAAATTTGAGAGTGATCGTTTTATAAAGACACATGGACTGATTATATCAGACTTGTATCCTTCCTTTTCAAGATATTCACTAAGTCGATTGTACCACATACGACCAGATTGTTTGAGACCATATAAAGATCTTTGGAGCTTTATAGAACACATATCTCGAGGTGTTGATTTTAATGCTTCAGGCAATTTTAATCCTTTAGGGATTTTCATGTAGATGTCATTTTCAAATGTCCCGTATAAGTATGCGGTGACTACATCCATTAGTCTCATATGAAGTCCTTCAGAGATTGTGAGGCCGATTAGGAACCTAAGGGTTATCGCATCCACTACAGGGGAATACGTTTCCTCATAATCAACTCCTGGGATTTGGGAAAACCCTTGTGCTACAAGTCGAGCCTTATATCGCACAATCTCATTCTTTTCATTTCTCTTTATTGCAAACACCCATTTATAACCTACTGGTTTGACGTCTATGGGCGTTCGGACTACAGGTCCGAAAACATGTCGCTTTTCGAGCGAATTTAATTCGGCATTTATGGCTTCTTGCCATCTTGGCCAATCATTTCTGTGCATGCACTCTTCTAAAGTTTTAGGTACGTAATCATTTTCATTGATTACATCCGTTGCTATAGCATATGCGAATATATCATCAACACGTGTTTTATTTCGGTTCCATAGTGTACTATCTTGTACATAATTAATAGAGATCTCATTTTCGTTCGGTACCGGTGTTTCTTCTGAAACTTCATTTTCCTCTGGATTCACAGTTGTCTCTTCTGGGACATTTACCTCTACCGGGGTTTCACTTATAATCTTTTGTGAGTTTTCACCAACTGCGTTACTTTGCTCTTTTCGTTTCCGTGGGTTTTTGTCTTTGGAACCGATTGGTCTCCCACGCTTTCGTTGTATAGTAATCGCTTCTGGGATTACTTCAATTCGAGCATGTGCATTTGATGCTGGTACATGTGACTTTGTCACTCTATTCGTGTCTGTGAATGCATCTGGTAATTCATTCGCTATTCTTTGCAAATGTATAATCTTTTGGACTTCATATTCACATTGACCACTTCGGGGGTCGAGATTTGATAGCGATGATGCATTCCACGTTATTTCTTGTGTTACCAGTCTTTCTTTGTCCTTATCTCCCCCTAAGACTGGGAACATTGTTTCATCAAAATGACAGTCAGCATACCGTGCTGTAAACATATCTCCCGTCATTGGTTCTAAATATTTAATTATGGACGGGGAGTTAAAACCAATATAGATACCCAGTCTTCTTTGGGGTCCCATTGTAGTACGTTGTGGTGGCGGTATTGGTACATATACCGCACAACCAAAAATTCTAAGATGGGACAAACTTGGTTCTCGTCCGGAGACCAGTTGCAATGGGGAGTATTCATGATCAGCAGTTGGTCTCAATCTAATTAGTGCAGCGGCATGCAAAATAGCATGACCCCATGCAGAAGATGGTAATTTACATCTCATTAAGAGTGGTCTAGCGATTATTTGTAATCGTTTAATCAGAGATTCAGCTAAACCGTTTTGTGTGTGAACATGAGGTACTGAATGTTCAACATTGATCCCGATTGACATACAATAGTCATTAAAAGCTTGAGATGTGAACTCTCCCGCATTATCCATCCGGATGTTTCTAATTTGATTATCCGGGAAATTTGCTCTCAATTGTATGATTTGAGTTAAAAGTCGGGCAAATGCTACATTTCGAGTAGCTAAAAGACTCACGTGTGACCACCTTGAGGATGCGTCAATTAAGACCAAGAAATAGTGGAATGGTCCACACGGAGGATGAATAGGCCCACAAATATCCCCTTGGATTCTTTCTAAAAATGAGGGGGTTTCATGTATCAATTTAGTCTGTGAGGGCCGAGTTATAAGTTTGCCCAAAGAGCATGCTGCACATAATAATTCTTGTGGTAGCAAAACTTTTAAGTTTTTGAGAGGGTGCCCGGTTGCACTTTTGATTATTCGTCTCATCATTATGCTACCAGGGTGACCTAGACGGTCATGCCATATATTGAATGTATCTTTATCTAACAGCTTTTGGTTACTCACCATGTATGATTCGATAGGATTGATATTAGTACAATATAATCCAGAGGATAAGGCTTCTAATTGTTCAACAATTGTTTCTTTGCCATTTTTGTTTGAAGTAATTTGAAGATATTCGATATTATGTTCAGATATTGTTTTTAGGTGGTAACCGTTTTTCCGAATATCTTTAAAGCTAAGTAAATTTCTTCTGGATTTACTAGAATATAGTGCATTATCAATAGTTAATTTGGTACCCGAAGATAATGTTATGTGTGCTCTGCCGGAGCCTTCGATAAGGTTACTGACACCAGATATAGTACTAATCGGTGTCTCTGCCGGAGACAACTCAGAGAAAAATTTCATATCTTTGAGAATAGTGTTAGTACTACCACTATCTACCAAACATTGATCACCAATAATAGCTCTGCTGGAGCTAGCATGCATATTTCTTCAGGAAATAAAAAAAATAAAAGTTAATGCAAAGAAGTAAAAATAAAACATTGCAAGAGTTTCAAACCAAAACAAATACCAAAGGTCACAGTGTGAAAAGTAAAACATAAAGAGGTACGTTAAATATGTTTAAACATCACGAACATTTTCAATGAAATCACATGCATCCAAATGAACGTCTGATATCGTGGCTGAAGGTGCATTCTCAATCAGATAAGTTTCAGCATTCTTTCCTTTTTCTTTCATCATTCGTTGATATGCCTCAACGAGGTGTTTAGGGGTGTGACATGTGCGGGACCAATGATTTGACATCCCACATTTATAACAAATATTACTTTGGTTCCCGCTACTTTTCTTTTTCGAATGTCGCCCCGTATTGTGTCGACTCGATTCACCACCGCTATGCCGTCAAATGAATTTTAGCATCAAGAGTCCAAGGGAGGTAGTTGTTACCCGAGATGTCAAGTGCGGTGAATTCAAGTTTTGATAAGTTCGACATTTTATCTACAAATGAAAGAAACATGCATTTAATAACGAGCATGTGAATATAATGAATACCATAGGAGAACTTCGGGTTCTTTATGATTAGAACTTCAGGTTCTATTCAAGAAGACAAATTTCATATGTAGTGATGAGTTTGTATTATATTTTTTTTTTTCATTAAAAATAAGATCACACCAATTTTGTTGATATAAAATATTTGTAACACAAAACAACAACTTTATATACTGATGTAATATTATTAATGTTGTTATTATTATTATTAATTAATATAATGAAGAGAAGGCCAAAGCCCATGTATTCTCGTTACTATGACAGAAAAACAATACCCCTCATCATGGATATGAGATAGTAACATTTAATAGTTAATTATAATAAAATATTATTAATAGTGTTAACATGAACTGTATTCCATCATCTTGAAAAAGTCATGAGAACCTTTTCTTTTCAACACTGTCATTTTCTATTTCAAAAATAAGGCTTCAAAACCTTCCTCAATATCAGTTGTCGCTGCTTATGAATCGCCGGAAAAAAAAAAATTCGGGTAAGAGATTTTATGTAGTATGAAACATTTGTTTCGTTCGGTTGCTAGTGGCGGCATTGACCGCTGTCATCTCCGGTCCGGTACCGTCATCTCCGGTACGTATTCGCGGCCGTTGTTTTCAACGCCGGTACCGTCATCTTCGGTACGGATTCCGTCATCTCCGGTACGTATTCCACCCTAACGGCGTTTGATCGACGTTATTCACGGCGTTTTAATGGCATCCTGTTCGTCTTTTCATCAAATTCTATCGATTTGCGTTTGTTGCGAGCGAAAAATACAGGTTATTGGTTAGGATTGTTGCTGATATGTATATTCGTTTGGATATTGATTCGTTATAAGAAACTTTGGATATTTTTCGGTGCGTTGTTTTAGTCTCCCCCAAAAAAATTGAGGGTTTTTTTTTTTTTTTTTTTAGGGTTACGAAACAATCAAAAGAAACAAAAAAAAATTTGATCTGGTGTTGTGCCTGTTGTTTTCTTCTACGGAAAGATACCATCAACACTAACAAAGATTTAAATCTCTTTTATACAATACGTGTTATCTTGCTTCATATGTTTGCCTATTGATGTCTTATGTGATGTTGGGGTTTTTTTTTTTTCGTTGTTTACGGCGGCAGTGACCGCAAGATACTCTAAAATTTGTATTGATAAGTGCGAATCAAAGGAAAAAACCTATTCCTATTTTGTTCTAAAAATCCAAAACCACAGTTGTGAAATAAAAGGAATCATGTTATGGGTATTCAAAAAAAAATGTTAATGAAGTGTACCCGGATTATGTTGAACAGAATATTGTGAATGATAGCGACTTGTAGATGATTGCAGATTTCCGATAACCTCAGTTGATTAGAGCCTCGTGCTGATAACGTGATAAAAACCAAAGAGAATTAGGGATAAAACTAAATTCTTCATTATTCAACATTACAATATATAGATGAACATAGCTATAAACCCTAAAGCCCAAAGGCAATGGGTTGGGCCTAAAATGTCTGGTTTATAACAATTAATAAGTTTTGTAGTATTATAAGCCTATTTTTTGGGAATTGTTACTTAACTTTTAATATCATCTACATTACTATATGTTAATAACAAAACTGAATGAACAGTGAAAGAAGGTTATTTTGGTCAACTTTTTTATAACCTGCCACAGCCTTAGGTAATTCATATAAACACAAGAGAGAGAAGAGAAACTCAGAGTGTTGCTGCGGTCATGGCCTCCGGCCGATTGTAGCCCACCATGGCCTCCGGCTGACCGATCTAACAGCGCCATTGAACGACGGCGGCGGCTGGGGTTACCGGAATGTGAGGCGGAAGTTTTCTGCAGAGGGGATTTGGTTCGACACGGCAGCGGCGACGGTGGAGTTTAGGGTTCCGATGACCCTTTTGGTACACCGACGAGAAGCTCCAGGCGTGAGTGTCATTTTCTCAGCTAGAAGTTAGGCGACATGCAACCCTCCGACGAAGATCCGACGAAGTTCAGGTAAGCCCTCTTTACCTGCATGTTCTGTTTTTACAAGAATTGACAACCTGAATATGATGAGGATTAGGTTGGGGGTTTGTCACGCTATTGTAGATTAGAGCAAATGGATGATATCGATTCATAGTTTTGTAAAATTTGTGATACAATTTAGGAGTTAAGTATAATTTCTTTGGGTTAACCACTGGGTCTAGGCTCAGTGGCCACAGACACCCGTTTAAAACCGGCCCGAGGACCCTTGAGGTCGCGGTTTCGAAACCTGGTAAACCCAGGCTCTTCGTTCCCCTCGAGTTGGCAGGGTATTCACCGCCAGGCAGCGTTGTCGGGTCGCTAGCTTGGGAAGTGAGATCACTTCCGCGGTCAGGGGTACCGTGCATCTACCCCTATAATTTCTTTGGGAATTGAATTTTAAGGTTAGAATTCTTCAACATTGACCAATAACATTAGGTTGTTCGTAAGAATACTGACATTAAGAACAAACATTAAGAACAAACATCAGTTCTTTTGAAACATGTGTACGATGGTAACCTCCACGTCTGCAAGTATCAAGTTTACCTCCGGTGAGTGTAAATAGAATAACCAAAATAATTAATTTATACTTTATTTCATGGCGTATGCTTAATACTTGAATTGTTTTGGGTTCTTTTCGTGTGGATATATGCTCTTTGATTGAATTATAAATTCTGATTTGTTACCAACTTTCTCCTGTTTCTAATCTATGGAGTTGTTTTGTTAATATGTAGTTAACTTCTTGCCAAAGAAAACAGGGACACCAAAGAAAAATGTCAATGTGTTCACTGTGCCAATCAGTGAAGAGTTCACCACCAGGAAAGAAGGAGTTGAATCAATACCTAAAATCATTGTAAGGCAATCAATTTTGTTTAACTTAAGGTCCCTCAGTGATGCGTTCGGTTATTATGTATCTTTACTTTATTATACCTTTAGTTTGATCTAAAAAATACATAAACAATATTGTTTTGTAGCTCTAGGGGGTGAAGAGATTAAAGAAAGTAGCTCCAAATTGGATTTTTCTGTTGAGGGGGTTTTTATGTCTAAAAATCGCAACAGCCTTTAAACTGGTTTATGCAGAAACCCTAATCTAAGAGTTAGTTGAGTAAGGTATTGTATGCTTTTCAAATTTTATAATCCTATTCATCTAAGTTAGGTTTACTACTTATCTAAGTTAAGTAGTTAACCCAAAAGAATTTCTTTTGACATTTGAACAAGGTTTATTTTGATCATATCATGGTTGTCAAGTTCAGTTATGCACCTCTTTTTAAATATCATTTTAAAGTGAATTTGAGGATCTTATGAGAACGCTTAAAATTTACAGCTATATAATAGCCATTATGGCTAATTTCAATGGCAAAAAATTACCATCTCTTTGTTTGAAACAAAAAAAAATGGTGGGAACCATCTGGTATAATTTTTTTTTACCGGTACGTTGTAAATATATATGGTGTGTGTATATATATATTATGTTTATATGTTTATATATGTTTAGACACTCGTATCATGAAGAGCTTCTTTAAGATTGATAGTACCCATGCTGCAGTGAAACATGCATATATAAACTGTATCTACTAAAAGAACATGTGCATAACAGTTACAAAGTAGATATGTGAATTTTTTTATGGATATTAAATATATTAATACTCTAAAGCCTTCGTTTTTAAAATTTTTGTTTCTTTAGGATGAGGACTCTGACTCAAGAGCTTGAAGGCATGATCATCAAAGCTAAAGGTGATGTTGTAGTTCGAACCATTTGTTTAATTTGTGTAGCTAAGTTAATTCAAGGCTTAAACGAGCGATGGGGATATGTGTTCGGTATAAATTGCTTAGAGGACGATATCACAACCTCAAAGTGAAGCGAAGATGCAATAAAAAGATTATTTCTTGCCATATAAGTGATAGCATTTGACGTACAAATTGTTATTAATAAGTCATCTTTGGAACACATATGCAATAAGCTAAATGTCGACTAAACCGACCATTTGAGTAACATCATATGGACAACTTTTGCAATTTACTCTTATGTTTCAAGGTTTTTGAACCTTTGTGCAATTAAGTTGACCAAGACACACGTGCTTTTATATTATATTCTTGGATTTGATGTCGCGTGCCATCGCAAAGCGTGGGTACCCGAATCCCCCTATTGTCTATAAGAATTCAATTTAGGTCACTAATGTCGCCGCAAAGCGGCGACAAGATAAAAAACCTAGTTTTATACAATTATTGTTTGAATGCTTTAAAGCTTTCTATGAATTTTTTTTATTTTTTTTTACGGCTATATCACCCGGTTAGGTCTTTGGTTTTTGATCACCCATGTCACGAGTAGGAATCTTGCGGTTGGCATATTAATGACAGTTTGAACCGATGCCACAGTTCGCCCCCCGCAAGATTCGACACTGAGACCTCCCAAGCAAGAACCCCGCATAAGTGGGTAAACCTTCCCACCATCAGCCACCACTGGCCACCGGTCTTATCCAACCCCCATCATCCTTAGTATTACACAACCCTGCTCGTTGCAATGATTAACACAAACATGTCAAAAAATCAAGTTTTTTTAAGCACACAACTCATAGTTTCGTGAAATTTTTTCAAATGTTTAATCGATCATGGTGTCGTGTACGCCATCTTATACCAACATTTTCATCACATAATTCCTATACTCCTCCAAAAATATGTACCTAATAAGAAAGTAACCGATTGTGCTACGTGTCACAATTATATAAGTTCAAGATTCTTTATCTTGTTTCTCTAATTTCATGTTTTCATATTCTATTTCTTAAATTAAATCATGTTTATCTTTTCAAATATCATGTTACAATTCATAAATCTTCGTTACTATATACTATTTACTTTATTTAACTCGTGTATTAATGTAGTAAAAAAACGCGCGTTAAACGGAAAAAGAGAACCTTTTTGTGTTCGGCCAACCTGCCACTCAAAAAATATCTCAGTGAAATAAAAAAAAGAAAACAACCAAACTCATTTTTGTAATGATTGAGAAAATCACTTTTGAACAACCAAATTGCCTTTGGTTAATTAGAAGTTGGGTAGAAAACAGGAGTGTGCCCCCTGATTTGTCTTTCCATGTACATCCACCCTCGGCCATGACAAACCTCCATTGCTAAGTAAACTAATGCAGCTTGTAGTATCTAAAATATATACAAACTAACATAGTATATATTATAAAATAATTGTTGAAAAAACAAATTACGTTTAGTTTTAGAAATAACTAGAAGCGCACCCCGCCGCGATGCGGCGGGGGCTTGAAGATGTGTTGCGAAACCGAGTCAATGTAGCGGTGTTAAAATATATTAACAGATCCTTTTTTTCCGGCAAGTTAGATTAGGGTGATCTATAAAGTATATTTACTAAGCACAATCATTAAGATAGTAAATCCGCTTTGAGTACAGATTATTGCACCATAAACCATCATTGTCCATTTACCCTTGACCATACCCATACGTTCGAGAATCAAGGTTTGTATACGTTTTGTTTCTAAACATGTGTATGTGGTTGTCGGCTCCCATGCAACTTCACAGATTTTAGATATATGTAACTATGTTAAATGTTTTTTCGATGGTAGACCACAACCACCAAAATCATCACAACAATAGCCACCACAACATCGCATTCGTCAACACCACAACCGTAAAAAATAAAACCACCACCAACCATATATAAAGATTTTTTGTTACTCATATAGGCACACCTAGAGCCGTATTTAAAAGCCCAAATCCAACGGCCAGTCTTTGACTACGACCACACAAAGCATCTGCTTTTGAATGATCAAATTACGTGATTTCTTCCATCTTTTCATAAAAGCCATTCAAAATTGAATTTATTTCTTTTCCTTAAGGATGGTTCTTATCAGCACTAAGAAATGCATGAATGCTCCCCTTCACTTCCACCCAACCACACCCAAGATCAACTATAACCCCTTTTTCTCTCATTGTCATTTTCAACTTTGCAACTTCATCCCATTTACCATTATCAGCATAAAAATTACACAAAAGTGTATAATACCCGGCATTTATCCATTCATATTGATCAATCTGATTTTATAGGCATTTCTCTAATAAACATGTAAGCTTCTTCCCATGCACGCAAAAGTAAATCAACTACACAAGCATAATGTTTGAGGTCAGGGATAATACCATAATCTTCTGTTATACCCTTTACCAAAAAAAAAAATCTTCTGTCATAATCTTGTTATAGTCATTAAAATAGTAAATTATATAAACGTCAAAGTAAAAATTGCACATTTGTCCCAACGGGTATTTTTAAGAAATTAACGGGTATACCCGATACCCGTGGGTATGCCCGATAACCGACGGGTAATTACCCGACAAATACCCGACGGGTAACGGGCCGGGTATGGGACAAAGAATTACAACCGGGTACGGACTTGGGATTACCAATACCCGGCCCAAGCCCCGCCCATTGCCATTCCTAAGAAGCATGAAGCCCTTCTAAAGTGGTACAACAAATGAAA